>JASERS010000003.1:44426887-45051887 GCA_036711965.1 Onthophagus sagittarius | reverse complement strand
GGACTACAGGCAATATCCCAGAAGAGTGGAGGAAAATTACGGTAGTACCAATTCCAAAGCCAGGAGGAAACAAAAAGGCACTGGAAGGATATAGAGCAATTTCCTTAATCCCATGCATTAGAAAGTTATACGAAAAGGTAATTGCAAATAGGCTGGAATGGTGGTTAGAAAAAGAAATGCGCTTCGATCACTTAATGTTCGGATTCAGGAGAGAAAAAAGTATTTTGCACTGCACAGCGTACTTGGTAAGTTCCATCCAACTGGCCTTGGCTCAAAAGCAAACGATGGTGGTTGTATTCCTAGATATACAGGCAGCATACGACAACGCATCAATCCCAGTATTAGTCAAAATTCTGAAGCAACAACGTCTGAATATACGCTTTTTACGGGCCATACACGAGTTGAATAATAAGAAACTCATTAAAATCAAGAATGATAATACAACATTGGGAGAAAGAACAAGTTATAGAGGCCTGGCACAAGGAAGTCCCCTAAGTGCCCTACTCTTTAATATGTACATAAACGGTATCCATTTGGAGGTAGTTAATGCAGGATGCACGGCACTGCTTTACGCGGATGATGTGGTGGTGTACTGCAGCAGAAACACAACAGATATATGCGTTGAAAATATAAACAAAGCAATGGAAAACTAAAAATCTTTCTAGAAGAACGTACACTCACGGTAGCTACGCAGAAAACAAAGGCAATGATTTTCACCAAAAAGAAAAACGACGCAAGACGACCACCCATATTATTCGGAGTCAACAACATCCAATACGTTGAATCCATTAAATATCTGGGGTTGCGAATCAACGTGAAAATGAACTGGAAGGAGCAGATCGGATCGACGGTGACCTCGGCGGAAAAAGCATTAAACATATTAAGATCTGTATCAGCAGTCAGCTGGGGTGGCGATCCATGCACACTCAGAACCCTATATCGAGCATTAATAAGATCAAGATTAGAATTTATGCTACCTATAATGATGCCCTTAACGAAAGCTAGTCTAGCAAAACTAAACAAAACAATGTATAAGGGGCTCAGGATAATACTGGGATTACCGTTAACCACGCCAACCAATGTATTGGAGGTAGAAGCAGGCGAACCACCTCTAAAGATGGTGTCACTAGAAAGGGCAAGAAAATTTATATTGAAAAATCAGAAATATGTAAACAATGTCATAACACCTGTATTAAATACACTAGGGACACAGTTAGATAAAAGAAGGACCAAACAAAATAAAATATCGATGCTTGCCAAGTTTTGGTATGAAATTAAAGAGGCATAATGGGATATGTACAAAAACATCAAAGCGGCATACTACACAATACCGTATGAAGCGATATACCAAAACATCGATATAAAATTAAAGACTTCATGCATTGAATACGTAGAGAGAGCTGGGCTAAATGGGGCAGTCGCAAATGGTATTTTTGAACAATACGTGAGGAATGAGTGGCCAAATCATATTATCATCTTTACAGACGGATCGGTAAGAAAGCACCCAGAGGCGACAGGATATGGAGTCTTCTCCGCACGGGGTAAAATAAATGAGGCGCATGGTTTAAGAAAACATATGTCAATATTTGCAGCAAAAATACAGCCGATATACAGAGGCCTGGAGATAATTAAAAAGAAAAAATGGGGGATAGTGATTATATGTTCTGACTCATTAAAGGCCATAAATAACATTGTAATAGGGGCCCAGTGTCATTATTTACTTATAAAAGTGCTAGAAACCCTCTTTGAGCTGAACAGGAAACATCAAGAAGTGACATTACTATGGGTACCGTCGCATCGAGGCATAAGCGGCAATGAAAGAGCCGATGAATTAGCAAAAAGAGGATTAGACTTGCAACCAGAGAAACTTAAGCTTGATCTCTGGGACATACATAGATATTATAAGAGGAAAACTGTTGATAACTGGACCAGAGAATGGAAAGAGTCATCATTAATTAAAGGCAGATGGTACGTGCAGATACAAAACCAACCTACTAACAAGACTTGGTTCGAGACATATCCCTCGGCACCGAGATATTTTTACACCCTAATAAGCCACCTAAGAACAAACCAGGCAACAACGGATAATTATCTACACAGAATAGGACAAAGAAATACCCCACTTTGCGAATGTGGGGCCATCACTTCTTAGAATGTCCGATCTTCAATCATTTTAGAACGGAACTCCTAGAGAAACTATCTTAACATATAGATTTCAAAGCACCGTATAATTTGGCGGGTATCCTCGCCACAAATAGCTTGATAGTATATAAAGACCTTTATGAATACGCAATAAGATGTAAAAAAAACTATAACATTAAAGTATCCTATCACTTTAATTGACATACAACGGGAAATGTACAGATATATATGCATATATGTAAATAGGCTAATAATTTTTCTTTTTACTTTTGTTCCAGAAAGTATTCCTTTTGTTTTTTCCAATCCGAGGGGCAACCTATAACCTAGTGTGTGTAGAGCCTCAGCCCCCAGGTTCGAGAAGAGTCTTGTTTGTTATACCCTGTAATTAACTGAATCTGACCTAATAGTTGTAGCTTGGTGGCTTTTTCTATTTTTTTTTTTTTTTTGGTTGTGCATGAATAGCTTTTAGATTTTGCTTATTGAATTGCATTTTGCTTTTGAATGACTAGTTATGTTTGCGCAAGTATATGCATAAGTTACATAAAATAGCACACGGGGCAAGCCTTAATCTTAGCAAATAGTTTGATAGAAGTTTAATGCACCAGACGTGAATGAATAGACGTAGTGGCTGGGAAAAGAAGGACTCGTTTCCAAATCCCATTACCGACCCAAAACATTTAGAAGAAGAAGAAGTATTATTTCTACAGTGAATTGTGATGGAATAAACTTCAGATTGCTAGCTGTTATTTACCAAAAAAGTAACAATTTAAACAACAATTTAATGACAAATTAAAATCAACATAAAAGAATCAAAAACATCAAATTTTAAAAATAAATTAAGGGAATTTAAATCACTCAAACTATCTAGAAACTTTTCTGTGCCTATTTGTTCTAGTTGCCCTCATATATATCTGAAAATTAATGGACGCATGCAATGCTGGAAAGCTTCTGGTTTTATTTTAGAAAGCTATGAAGTTTTGTCGGTTTTTCATCCATATTTATGTTATTGTTGTTATTACTTAGTTGTATCATCACTTACTTCTGTTAATGCCTTTGTATATCATGGCGAATTATTTCAACGACAATATTTTAATTTCGTTTTATATTCATGGCGGCATGCAGATTAAGATAATGGAATAAATGTTTTCTCAAATTTTGATGCTGTGCTAAATTCTTCGGTAAGAGGTGCTTCGATTGATTTAGATGAATAATATTTTCCAAGAAAGCACCGTTAATAGTTAAAGTGAACTCTCTAGGAATATTTCGCCCATCATTTTGTCGAATATTACACCATATTATTGTTTTTCATTGTTTCATTTATGCGCTCTTCTGCTGGTTATTTTTGGTAAATGAAAGCTAACAAACTAAACTTTATTTAAACGCAGATCATTCTAGAAGTAATACCAATGATAATTTAAATAAATTGAACGATAAACTGTCAAAATGTCATAGCCTTCTAATAAAAACTGAACGGCTACCAGCACTTTGTGTAGAATTTTGATAAAATGCTCAATATGAAGAAAACTATAATAAATAGATATAGCAATGTTTATAGATAATTTGTAGAGAATTAAACTCCCATTTTGATAGGAACTTTTCTGCTTTTTGCACTCTGATGCGTCGATTTCGATGCAGAAATTGTAACAATTTGTCCCAATTTTAATGACCAAAATCTTCATTATTTCCATTTTCGATAACGTTCCATCATTACACACATACTGAAATGTGAGTCGTAAAATCCAAAATCCTCTTGCCACTAGATTTTGTTTTAGGGGCTATTGCCCAGACTGTCGAGTTGAAGGTCTCATTTCAATACAATATGAAGAAAACGGTAATTCAATTTTTGAGCAGCCCGTATAAGGTACATTGATATAACAAGTGACCATCTATTTGACAGCATATGAAGAGTAATCGTACCAATGCAAAACGTTTTTGAATTAACGTTGGCTGAGATATGTGCTTTTAAAGAGCACAGAGAGTTTTCTTCATATTGAGTATTTTATCAAAATCCTATACAAAATGCTGGAAACCGTTCGTGTTTGGATTAGAAGGCCATAACATTTTGACAGTTTATCGTTTTATTTAAACTATCATTGGTATTATTTCTAGAATTATCTGCGATTGAATAAACTTTAGTTTGTTAGCTTTTATTTACCAAAAATAACCAGCACAAGAACGCATAAATGAAACAATGAAAAACAACAATATGGCGTTCATAATGGTCAACTCGACGTGATGATGAACTAGATATTCCTAGAGAGTTCACTTTATTTAATAAGGGTGCTTTCTTGGAATATATTCATCTAAATCGATCGACGCACCGCTTACCGAAGAATTTAGTAAAGCAATTAAATATGACAAAACATTTATTCCATTAGCTTAATCTGCTGGTAATAGAAATTTATGGCTTCTTTATTTTGATCTTTACAAAACTAAGAAACAGATCCTATCCAAAGCTTTATTACATCCGCCATGAATATAAAACGAATTTAAAATGTTGGCGTTGGAATAATACGCCATGATATTCAAAGACATTAACAGAAGTAAGCGATGACACAACTAAGTAATGACAACAATTACATAAATATGGATGAAAAGCTGTCAGAACTCCATGGCTCACTAACATAAAAACCAGAAGCTTTCCAGCATTGCATCCCTCCATTAGTTTCCAAATATGAGGGCAACTACAACAAATAGGCACAAGATAGTTTGTAGAGAATTAAATTCTCTTAATTTATTTTTATAATTTTAAGTTTTTTATTCTTTTATGTTATTGATTTTAATTTTTGTCATTGAAGTGTTGTTTTTCATTGTTTCATTTATTCGGTTTTCTTTTGATTTTTTTAGGAAATAACAGCTAGCAATCTAAAGTTTATTCGCAGTTCATTGTAGAAATAATACTAATAATAATTTAAATAAATTAAACAATAAACTGTCAAAATGTCATGGCCTTCTAACAAAAACATAAACGGTTGTAATAATTACTTGTGACACACTTAGTGTCTCACGTAACTGGTTCATTAGAACTTTGTTGAGTTACACTACTTCTTTAAATATCGCCATGCTCTTTACAAGCCCATATCTCAGCCAACGTTAACTCAAAAACGTTTTGCATTGATATGATAACTCTTCATATGCTGCTAAATAGATTGTCACTTGTTATATCAGTGTAACTTATACAGCGTGGTCAAAAATTGAATTATCGTTTCGCTGCATTCAATTGCGAGAACGTCGAAAATTTTAAATGGAACAAAGTCATATTTTCTTATGTATAATTGAATGGTGTAATAAAAACTATAGCATTCCATTTAAAATAACAAAGTTGAGGTCTACTTCCGGTAGACCGGAAGTGGTGGCCATCCTGAAAATATTTTAGATTGATAGATCGGAATGAACGACCCATGTTACCAAAATTTCAAGCCTCTATAAATAGTGGAACCTAAAAAAGTTCTAATGAACCAGTTACGTGAGACACCCTGTATATATATATATATATATTTTCTTCTCTCAGCTTTTCGAAGTTATACGCATTTATTTTGTCCCTTTTGTTGCTTTTAATTTGTTTCTTTTTATGCTTACTTTTTTGATTATAGAATAATATTGTTGTACTACTTTCATTTGTACTCTTAATATTTTATAATTTTGTAATTGGGTTCTTTGTGGATGCTTTGGTAGGGAGTTAATCTCTGTATGCATCCCGAATGTAGATAAATAAATAAATAAACGTATGAAAAGTAAACCCCTCCGACATGCCCCAGTCGTGAAGTTGCAGGTAACAGACGCTGAGGAGTAACATAACGAACATTGAGCTGTATCTCGATATTAGGTGAACAAAAATTTTTTGTAGGCTTGTTATGCTCACAAAAAGGAGTTGGAAGAAGTTAAAAACTTGAATAAATTAAAAATATATACGAATGAAAAAGTAGGTTTCCAAAACACAGTTTTATTTCAATTTCAGGTTTTCCATATAATTTTTAGGGAAAACTAGTATAAAATGAAATGACGTGATAAAATAAATGCTGATATAGTTACGAGTAAAAGGGTTAAAAAAAAAAAGACTTTTCATCCAAATTCAAAACCCAAAACATTTTCCTATTCGCTTAAAGTACTCTCGTGGCATATATCTCATGACCATAACTCAAAAAATAAGAGTTGAAACCCCTAAACAAATACTGTTTAATAGATTTTTCTCTCTTCTTTAATAGTTAATGAAGCAGAAAAGCATAATACAGATATGGCAAGATTGCGGGAATAAAGAGAAAATATTCAAAATACACATAATAACGCCAAAATGTTTATAATATCATAATTGATGATTTTTATTGCAAAACACTTTCACAATTCAAAAGTCTAAATGGATGGTCAAAAGACCTCAAGAATACAGCAAATATATTCAAAATATCATAATTTCGGATTTATTTACTAAGTATATAATTGCGTTTTGTAATATTATTCACATCTTTTTGATTCATTTCAAATATTTTACTTGTTTCAAACTTATATTTTGTTTAATTACACAATAAAAATAAAAAAAACTACTTTCATAATCAGAATTAAGAATGCAATACATATAAGATAACTTATATTGATACAGTTTATAACTCCCATTGCTTCGTAACTTCTGACGTCATCCCCCTCGATGTGTTATAAACAATTGACCAGTACGTGAAGTCAGTTGAACGACTATATTCAAGCAAATTTAATGGAGATTTACTGCGAAAAAGATAATTTCTTGTTGCCCATAATCATCGGTGTTACTTATTTATAAATAGATATTTAAAATATATTTCAAGAATAAGTTGAGATAAATTGAGTGACAAAATAATAAACATTTTAAAGTAAATTTAATCAAGTTTAAGTCATAAATCATTTATTATTTACATTATACAGGGTGTCTCACGTAACTGGTTCATTAGACCTTTTTTAGGTTCCACTATTCGTAAAGACTTGAAATTTTGGTATCATAAATTATTCATTCTAATCTTTTAACTTAAAATATTTTCAAGATGGCCACCGCTTCCGGTCTACCGGAAGTAGAGCTCAACTTCGTTATTTTAAATGGAATGCTATAGTTTTTATTACGCTATTCAATTAGACGTAAAAAAATATGTTGACTTTGATAACAGTTTTTGGTACCTAGCGTTTTTTGTTTTCGAGTTACCTTGATTTTAAGTGTTTTTTGTCAAATATCACTGTGGTCTTTACAAGCCCATATCTCAGCCAACGTTAATTTAAAAACGTTTTGCATTGGTACGATAACTCTTCATATGCTGTTAAATAGATTGTTACTTGTTGTATCAATATATCTTATACAGAATAGTCAAAAATTGGGTTACCGTTTCTCTATATTCAATTGCGTGAAAGTCGAAAATTTTAAATGGAACGCTCCATATTTTCATATCCTATCAGAAAGGGAATTTAATTCTCTACAAATTATCTTTTAACATTCCCATACCTATTTATTATAGTTTTCTTGATATTGAGAAATTTATCAAAATCATACGTAAAATGCTAAAAACCGTTTGTGTTTTTGTTAGAAGGCCATGACATTTTGACAGTTTTTTGTTTAATTTATTTAAGTTATTATTAGTATTATTTCTACAATAAACTGCCATTGAATAAACTTTAGATTGCTAGCTGTTATTTACCAAAAATAACCAAAAGAAAACCGAATAAATGAAACAATGAAAAACAACAATTTAATGACAAAAATTAAAATCTAAAACTTAAAATTATAAAAATAAATTAAGGGAATTTAATTCTCTACAAACTATCTAGAAACTTTCCTTTGCCTATGTATGTAAGGACACGGGATAGTGTGCGAATGAACGCACACCACATTTAGGCCCTAATGGGCCCCAATTGTTGTGCCTATTTGTTCTAGTTGTCCTCATATTTGGAAATTAATGGAAGCATGTAATGCTGGAAAGCTTCTAATTTTTACATTAGAAAGTCATAGAGTTTTGACAGCTTTTCATCCATATTTATGTTATTGTTATCATTACTTAGTTGTGTCATCACTTACTTCTGTTAATATCTTTGAATATTATGGCGAATTATTCCAATGACAACATTTTAAATTAGTTTTATATTCATGGCGGATGTAATAAAGTTTTGGATAGGATCTGTTTCTAAGGCCCAGTTTATTTATCTTTGGTTAATCATGGTAAGTGAAATTACAGTAACCATGGAAAATATCCAGTAGTTAAATTTAACCAAAGATAAATAAACCAGCCCTAAGTTTTGGAAAGATCAAAATAACAAGAAACCTATCATCAGCACATCTAACATCAGCAGATTAAGATAATGGAATAAATGTTTTGTCATATTTTGTTGCCTTACCAAATTCTTCAGTAAGAGGCGCTTCATAAATACAGTGAACTCTTTAGGAATATTTCGCCCATCATTATGTCGAATATTACGCCATATTATTGTTTCTCATTGTTTCATTTATGCGTTCTTCTGCTGGTTATTTTTGGTAAATAAAAGCTAAAAAACTAATGTTTATTCAATCGCAGATCATTCTACAAATAATACCAATGACAATTTAAATAAATTAAACGATAAACTGTCAAAATGTTATAGCCTTCTAATAAAAACTGAACGGCTTCCATCCAGCATTTTGTGTAGGATTTTGATAAACTACTCAATATGAAGAAAACTATAATAAATAGGTATAGCAATGTTTATAGATAATTTGTAGAGAATTAAATTCCCGTTTTGATAGGCTAAAAAGATATGGGGCGTTCCATTTAAAATTTTCGACTTTCTCGTAATTGAATACAGCAAAACGGTAATTCAATTTTTGATCAGCCTGTATAAGATAAACTGATACAGCAAGTGACAATCTATTTAACAGTACATGAAGAGTTATTGTACCAATGCAAAACATTTTTGAATTAACGTTGGCTGAGATATGTGCTTTTAAAGAGCATGGTGATAGTTGCCAAAAAACACTTAAAATCAAAATAACTCGAAAACAAAAAACAAAGGTACCAATAACTGTTATCAAAATCAACATGTTTTGTTACGTACAATTGAATGGTGTAATAAAAACTATAGCATTCCATTTAAAATAACGAAGTTGAGGTCTACTTCCGGTAGACCGGAAGTGGCGGCCAACTTGATAATATTTTAGATGAATAGATCGGAATGAACAACCCATGTTACCAAAATTTCAAGCCTCTACGAATAATGGAGCCTAAAATAGTTCTAATGAACCAGTTACTTGAGACACGCTGTATATTGGTAACATATATACAGGGTGTTCCCGTGACTCGGGGCATAAAATTAACCACATATACTAGAGCAAAAATGATGATGATTCGTGAAAAAAAATTATTATAAAAGTCTTCAAATGGCCAAGATATGGGCCATCAAAGTTCAGAAATTTTAACACATTTTTCTAAATATTTTCAAAACCATTAATGGTAGAGGGTTGAAATTTGGTACAGAGTAAACAAACATCATGCAAAATCATTGAACCAATTTTGACTTTGGCCGGATGACGGCAACCATGTTATACAGGGTGTTCCTAAAATTTGTTTGCTCAGAACTTTTTTGTTTGTTCGTAACCCTACATTTATTTTTGTAGTTTTTAATAGAAAATTTATTTTCGAAACTTTTTTCACTCTTTGAAAATTTTGATAACATTGACTGTTTTCGAGTTATACGCGAAACTGTTAAGCTTTGATTTCAATCGTAACAAATAAAACATATTCCGCAAGATCTGAGAAGGCGATGACAATTGAAAAACGAACTGATCTAATAACCATTATTTGCATAAATTTCTCAGTGTAGATTTAGTTAAATCCAGTGTTAATTTATTTTAATTGAATAAAAGAATGTAATTTCCAAAACAATAAATTTAATTTTCGCGGTAACAACAAACAAGAACATAATAAAAATTCTAACAAAAATATGAACAAGAACAATAAAATTATAAACAAATGGTAATAAATAAAACAGAACAAAAAAAATACTAAAGCAGATGTTCAAAAACACTCCCGCCGGCTTCAATGCACGCCTGATATCGCCGTCTTAAATTAAAGCGCACTCTGCTGAGGACGTTGATTTCAGTTCGAAGTTGATCAAATTAATCAACAATTCGTAACCTCAGTTGATCAACTGAAGTTATTTCAACGCAGTACACAAGCGATTTAATGCGTCCCCATAAATAAAAATCTAGAGGTGTAAGATCCGGCGATCGGGGGGGCCAACTTATCGGTGCATCCACTCCTCGTCCAATCCACCGTTCCGGAAACCGTTCACATAGAAATTCTTGGACAGCATGTGTACTATGCGCAGGAGCACCATCATGCATATACCACATTTCTTGTCTTGTGTTTAAAGGAACGTCATCTAAAAAATCATTTAATTGCTCTAAATGTCCCCTGTATGTATGACCATCCAGCCTTGACGGCAAGAAAACGGGTCCTATAATGACATCGCCCACAATGCCAGCCCAAACGTTAAGAGAAAACCTCCATTGCGATTTCCAAGCTTTCTTAAATCTTGGATTTTCGTCCGCCCAACTATGTGAATTTCTCAAATTGATGATTCCATCTTTAGAAAATGTCGATTCATCTGCAAAAAGTATTTTTTCTAAAAATTGATCATCAATTTGGATTTTGTGCTGCATTATTTGACAATATTGCAGTCGTAGTGGGTAATCAGCCTGTCGAACTTCCTGAACTTTATAACTATGATATGGATAAAGCTGTTGCTCGTGAAGAACACGCCAGATAGTTGTTTTTGACGTTAAAAAATGCCTCGCCATATCCAAAGTACTAGCTGTAGGATTTTCTTGTACGTAGTCTAGAATATCTTCTTCTAGTTCGGTTGTTCGGACTGATCTGACTTTACCGTTGTTACTAAAATTCGGCTTAAACGTCCCATTTTCCCTTAAACGGGTTTCAATTCTTAAAAATGTTTTTCGATTGGGTGCTCTGCGGTTCGGAAATTTCTCCCGATAACGGTTAGCGGCTGCTACGGCGTTTCCATGACATTCTCCCAATGTCAAAATCATGTCAGTTTGTTCACTAAATGTGTAATTGTCCATTTTGAACACGCAAAATTAATAAAAACTTCATTAACAAACAACTTTATGTTTAAACTACATAAGCAAGTTGACGGCTCAATTTGTTTTTTTTTAATTGCCATGGCCAACTTTTTCGAAAATTATTGTGTTTACTGTTACCATTGAAATCGAAGCTTAATATTTTCGCGTTTAACTCGCAAACGGTTAATGTTATCAAAATTTTCAAAGAGTGAAAAAAGTTTCGAAAATAAATTTTCTATTAAAAACTACAAAAATAAATGTAGGGTTACGAACAAACAAAAAAGTTCTGAGCAAACAAATTTTAGGAACACCCTGTATAACATGGTTGCCGTCATCCGGCCAAAGTCAAAATTGGTTCAATGATTTTGCATGATGTTTGTTTACTCTGTACCAAATTTCAACCCTCTACCATTAATGGTTTTGAAAATATTTAGAAAAATGTGTTAAAATTTCTGAACTTTGATGGCCCATATCTTGGCCATTTGAAGACTTTTATAATAATTTTTTTTCACGAATCATCATCATTTTTGCTCTAGTATATGTGGTTAATTTTATGCCCCGAGTCACGGGAACACCCTGTATTTGTAACATATTTTTTGGAGTACTTTTCATTTTTGTATTTTACTGTAACATATCTTTTTGTCATTGATTAAAATTTGTAGTTAACTTACTATGTTCTATTGGAACAATATTTTGGACAATGTTTGAATAAAATAAAATAATTTAAATTAATCAACAAGAAGGCTCACATATCATACAAGTACGTCATGTTATACAATGCAGGTTCTGTTGGTTTACAAAAATTGCCCACTGTATGTGTTTGAGATCTTCAATTAAGTTCATTCTCACAAAAGTGTTAGTACTATTCGCCCGTTTTAGTTATTTTCTATGGAGTTTTTATGTCACTAAACAACGGTTTTTGTAAATGTAACAATTTACAACATTCTGAGTCAAGGAATTTGAGCAATAACAAAGTTGTAGCACATAAATATTGCACTAGAGCATTGAGCAATCAAAAGATAAAGAAATTAGCACAAAAATGTTTAAATTGACAGCAAAAACATGATCGATATAAAAATCAAATAGAAATTTTCTTGTTACTCTCTTGTGATACAAGGAAAGTTAAAATCATTGTCGAAAGATACCATTAATATTCACCTTAAAAATGCTTCAACATGAATAGAAATGTTAATAAAAAACATTTATTCTTAATCACACAACAGAGTTTTTGTTTTTATATGAGTATGTATCAAAACTTAGCAAAAATTGTTAATTATTATGCATATTATAATTTATTATTTAAGTTTTACTAATTTTGCATAAAAAGCAAAGCAAGTGTTTTAAAAAATCATAGACATCATAGATTTTAGTGCTTAAGGGTTAAAATTTTTATAATACTACCTTCAGGTCCTTTTTCAGCAACACAATGAATAGCTATTGGAATAACTTTCCTATCGGTGTCATATAAAAGCTCATCATCACTATATAAAGAAGGATAAAAAACATGTGTTGGTTGTGCAAATTGTTGGTTTGCTCCACGCTTGTAATGGTAAACCTCCGAAGTCATCAAAGGATCTTTAGGAATATAACTAATCAAAAATAATTTAATAAGATGACAAAATAAATATTAAAAGAAAATATATTACCTAACACCATTAGCTGTATATTCTTCTGTACAAAAATAATAAATAGTAATAGCACATGGAACATCACAATCAAAAGTAAATTCCAAATTAAACTGGGCAGCTTTCCCCAGCTCTACATCAGCATTCTCATCATCAATCAATTGCATTTTGCAGTTCTCTAAATTTGCTTTCACAAACCTTAAGGATTCTTTACGAACATTTACTAAGCTTTTCAAGGTTTTTGTTGGTTCATTTGGTTGGGGAGGTGGATAAGGAAACTATAACAAAAGATACAGGTTAAGTTAAATTTTTAATCAAAACGATTACTTACAGCTGTAGGACTTCCTAGAAAATTTAAATCGGTGTTATCGCCGAATAAGTAAGCCTCAGGTTGCGGTGTATCGAATCTTTCGCCCCCCATTATAAAGTGGCTACCGAAATAGTTCCCAGAAGGTGGTGGATATTTGTAGGCGTAATTCGGTACCACATCTGCTTCTTCAATACCGGCCCTTTGTCGACTAGCTATTGCACCCATTATTATATTATTATTTGTTAGGAGCAACTTGAAAATGTAACAAAGTTTTTTAAAAAGAATAACAAGTAGCTGTCAGGTGATTTTAAACATTAATCAAATGTGACATTTCAAAAGGATGTTTCGATTGATCACAGATTAAATAAGAATTACTTAATAACTGTATGAAAATAATTTATACAAATATTTATATGATATAACATTGAAATATATATGCATAAATTATTCAATTTACAAAGAATTATAAAAAAATAAAAAACCAATTCATAGGAAATGTTCGATTAGTTATGCACAACAACAATAAATAATATAAATTATCTATAAACCAATGTATCTCTGCTTGCTTGTAATAACTCAAACTTAATAATTACTACATAAAACATAATAGAAGAAATCATTCTTGTATGGTAAGTCTTGTTTATAGAGAACACTAAAGTCCCTAGATTTATAAAGTATCACGGTTCGCCGCCATTTTGGCTCGAAAAATCACGCGGCAAATTTAAATATCAAATAAAAGATTATTTAGTGACGGACCATAAAAGATCAATCAAACAAATTCTCTAGATTCCCCAAATTTCAATTACCAGTAAGGTTGTACCGATTAATCGGCGACTAATCGGAAGAGCCGACTATTCGGCCACTTTTTAGTCTGCGATTAGTCGGCGATTAATCGGCTCATTAAACAATAAAACCGATTAGTCGGCGTTTATTACAATGCTGCAAAAAATATACCAACGAAAAATAAAATAAGAATGTATTTATTTATTACATAGTGACAAATGATTAATTTTTGAATGTGGGTGTACTTTAAAGTACCCATACAAGCAATTTGTTTCTCAGCTTGGCTCAGAAGATTAAAATTTTCTTTATAAAAATAACACTTTACCACAAATATCTGTATTACGAAAAAAAAACCGAATATACCGTGTTATATAATTATCGTGACCCACGTGAGTGCTGTAATTTTAGGTGCGTATCTCAATGTTTAGTGGCAGAATCGGTATTTCTAAATTAGTAACTAGACTGGAACCAAATGTTGATACCTGATCAATCGAACGTTATTGTTGTGATTTTTTAGTGCCCTTATGTTTCGAAATAGTTCTAGGAAACAGAATTATCGTTTATATAATAATATAATACTATTAAATAACAGAAATTTTCGTTGCTCTCAATACCAATCCTGTGAATTTTAGGTACATAATTATTTAACACTCTGTACATCTCGACATCATACTTGTTACAATCAGTGTTGAGCAAAGTGTCGATACTTGTCGATGGTATCGATACCTACCTCAGTATCGATATTCGCTACCAGCAAAGTATCGGTATCGAAGTATCAAAAGTATCGAAGTATGAAAAGTATTGAAACATAGAAAGTGTCGAAGTATTGCAACTTGTTTTATGTATACGGGAAATTGAAATTACGGTATATTTACTTCAAGAGAGCTAATATACTTTGAAGATGACAGTCAATATGTGGTTATTCCTTACTATTCCAATTCCTGTTACAATTAATAACTCGAAATTTTACGTATATTCTTGTTTTGTCACGATGAGTATGATAATCAAGGATAATTAATTATTAAGAAAATATTTATTTCTCTTTTATTTTGTCTTTATTATTTCCATCACTTTAACTCCAAAATTAAAATATACGAAGGAAAATATATAAAAAATGTGCTTTGAATAGTATCGCTACCACAAAGGTATTAATACTCTATATCTTATTGAGATAATTTACCGCCCAACCCTAGTAGTTACTAAAGAGAAATGGAAAATTAATGGAAAAACAGCACATATTAACATGTCTGCGATTAACTAGTCATTGGACGGCTTCTTTCCGAGATGCAGCTGATAGGTTTAATATTAGCATAAGTTCCCTACAACCTGTAATTCATCGAAAAATTTATTTTATAAGCAACCTATTAAACAATGTAAAGAGAGACGTACTGGAGACATAAGTCTTTAAGATAATGTATAGTGTTTGGAATAATAATAGCTTAAAAATCAAAATAATATATAGTCTGTGAAATGGTAATAGCTTATGCTGTTAACAAGTTTCGAGACTTCAAAGTGATGAGCAGGACTTTGGAGATATAACAGCTCATGCTGCCAACAAGTTGGCAGACCTCAAGTTGCCAAAAATGGTTGTGAAAATATAATAGGACATGCTGCCAACAAGGTAGTAGTCTTTAAGATAATGTACAGTGTTTTGAACAGCAAAAAGATAGTATACAGGATGTCCGGTATCTCCCGGATCAGAGGTATGTAACGATGTAGAGCACATTATTTTGAGACGATTTGTCTAATAAAATTTCTCCACATTGCTTATAACAAACGCACGGCAACTGTTTAAAGATGTCCAATAGCGATCCTGGAAAACGACTGAAGAGGTCACCAAGTTATGTGTCACATATTATGACACATAACTTATTGAATTATTGTAATTAAAAAATTGAAACATATTCATTTTTATTCCCTTAACCTTTAAAGATATGTATCTTATCACAACAATTGAATTATGAATGTTTCAAAGAGAAAAATCAATAAACAAATTCTAATGAAAAATAAACGCGTAAGAAACGGATGATAGGCAAAAGGCTCTGTCGTTTCCCAGCGTTGCTATCAGACGCCTTTTAAACAGTTCTCGTGCAGTTGTTATAAATAATATGAAAAATATTTATTAGAAGAATCATCTCAAAGTAATGTATTCTACATCGCTGTATACCTCTGATCCGGAAAATACCGGACAGCCTGTATAATCGGTGGAATAAGATTATGTTGCCAACAAGTCGGCAGTCATTAAGATAACATATAGTCTGTGGTACAGTGGTACTGTGGTACAGCTCATGCTGCCAACAAGTCTGATGAGAAGGACTATAGAGACATAAAAACTCATGCTGCCAACAAGTTGACAGTTGTTAAAATAATATATAGTCTGTGGAACAGTAATAGCTCATGCTGTCAGCAAGTTGGCAGTCTAAGACAATACATAGTCTGTGGAATAGTAATAGCTCATGCTGCCAATAAGTTGGCAGACTTCAAGCTGATGAGCAGAACTATGGAGACACAAGCACTCATAGTGTACAGTGTTTGAATCAGTAATAGTTCATGCTGCCAATATGTTCACAAATTTCAAATTGATTAGCATGACTTTGGAGACATAATAGCTCATGCTGCCAACAAGTTAGCAGTTGTTAGGATAATGTGCAGTGTTTGGAACAGTTCTAACTCATGTTCCTAGCAGATTAACAGACTTCCAAATGTTGAGCAGGACTTTGGAGATATAAACACTAACGCTGCCAACATGTTGGCCATCATTAAGATAATCTACAATATCCAAAAGTAAAATCTAGGAAGACAATATATAAGAAATATGCTTATTATGCACTATTATTTCTAATAATTCGATGCTTTCAATATTTTCGATACTTTTGATAGTTCGATACTTTCAATACTTCATTGTTTTCGATACTTTGAATAATATCGATACCACGAAGGTATCGATACTCAATAACTCATTTAAAGTATCTCCCAGCCCTAGTTACAACAAGATTATGTAGCATATAAGCGCTTTCAAAAGTATTTGAACACGTCCGAACTTTGGAATGATCGGCAACGGCCGACTAATCGGCCCTTTTAATGCCGATTAGTCGGATAGTCGTTAGTCATAAACCAGGAATATACGGGGACTGAATTGAAACTGAAATGTACAAGTATCTTAAAATTGAAATACCTAGCGGTCATCTTAGAATCCTAGAAATAATTTCCAATATTTTCTCTTAGCCACTTTAGTCATAAAGCTTTTTCCTGCAAGTTTACTATCAAATAATTTCCCGTATTTTCCCTTAGTCACGATTTTATGACTAATAAAAACTTTTCCTGCAAGTTTAACTATCGACTTACGAAGTCTTTTAGCAATTTGCAACCGCTGGTTCGGCGGACCGCATTCAAGTTAACATTTTTTCAATATATATGTTTTTGTATACGAAAAGGGTTACGTTCGAAAATAAGTTTTGGTGAAAACAGCTAATAAAGATTAAGAAGTCATTTCGTCGGTTTCTAGTTAGTTAATATCTTTTTTCTGTATTTACCGATGTTAAAGGACGTCAAAGCATTATTTCAGATCAGAATGTTGTCGTAGTTAATAGCGTCAGTTGCTAGCTTCAGATTTCTAAATACACCCAACTCTTTTTTTACACGGTAGATACGTTCCTTAGAAAACCGTGCAAAAGAAATTCGTGTAAAAAAAGTTATAATAAAATATATGACATATTTATAAAAAAAGCTATTTATTACTTAAAAAAATAGTATACAGTCAAAACTCTAACATAACAATAAAAATGTAAAGTAAAATTAAAAATAAAAATCAATTTCGCAAGTCTTCATCGCTACTTGATAACAAACGTGCACGTAGATATGTCGAATATGTCTAGCACAACTGTCGGATTTAATTCAAATGAAGAATTTCGTTCGTTATTAACGGTCTGTGTTATTTCTTTTTGTAATTGTGAAGTCCGTTATTAGCTGCTGTTTTTTTTGGTTTCTCAATAAGCTTATATAATTCTTCATATCCAGCTACACATAACTTAACACTACGTTGAAATTTCAATGCATGCTTCATGTCAGGATCATGAGTAAGAAAATGTTGTTCCATACTTGTAGCAAATTTCAAGCGACCGCGAATTAAATCAGCCGTTAATAGCTCAACTTCATCTTCTACTTTGTCATTGTCGATTTCTTTATTTTCACGAATTGTCATAAATTCGATCAAATCATCTTCATCCAAAGGGCTTTCTCGTATCAATTCATCAATATCAGCCGTTTGAATGTTGATAAAACCGTTGCCACCAATTGTATTTGATAGAGTTACAATTTCAGAACACACAGCTGATTTTTCTACTGCAAAACTTCCACTTTGGTCGTATGCTGGCAATATTTTTTTCCAATAAGCATTTAAGGTTGATTGGCACAATTGTTTAATGGCAACAAAAGCAAGTGTAATGCAATCCATAATCGTAAACTTTCTCCATGCTTCCAAAACAGTTAAATTTGTTTCTTCCACTGAATCTAAAATATATTTAAACGTTTGATTTATGTAGTACATTTTAAATGTTGCTATAATGCTCTGATCGAATGGCTGAATCAGCGAATCAGCTGAATTAGGCGGTAGAAACAGCAATTGAATATTTGGGTGATCCAACGCTGGGTGGCTAGGCGCATTATCAACGAGCAAAAGTATTTTGAATTCCAAACCTTTTTCTTCCATGTATTTTTAGACTTCTGGAATAAAACAGTTGTTGCACCAATTTGTAAACAGATCAGCCGTCATCCATTCCTTTTTATTCGCCATGAAATGGACTGGAAGCTGTTTAATGTTCTCACCTCTTAATGCTCGTGGCATAAGAGATTTGTTGATTAATAAACGCTTTAACATTTTATCACCAGATGCGTTACTACATAACAAGAACGTCACTGGATTTTTGGCCGCATTAAAACTGATTTTTGAGATTTTGCTATATAAACCCTTTGGGGCATTTTCTTCCAAAACAATCCCGTTTTGTCGGCATTAAATATTTATTCTGGAGTATAACCACCCTCTTCAACGATATTTGCTAGTTTACCAGGAAAGATTTTTGCAGCATTTTCGTCTGTTAATGCTACTTCTCCCTTTATTTTTACATTGTGAAATGCGTGTCTTTCTATAAAACCTGTCAGCCATCCTTTTCGCCTTTCTTTAGACAGTCTAGGATTTTTATTGTAGTTTCTTAGGAAAATGGCATTTTATTAAACAGTAAGGGTACCATAAAAAGACTCCAAAATACTATTGCTTATAGAATTTTTCAAAAGCGATAATCTAATACAAAAATTACCTTTTTTAGTAGCAAAAAAACATCACCATTACAAATAATACACTGGAAATTTCACCATCGAATTAAATAAACTTTAATTGAAACATCCACTTTTAGAACTTTACCAAAATTATTTATTACGTTTTACCAACTGACCACTCTTAACACAAAATAAATACTGAATAACGAAATCATATGTTCAAGTTGAAGTACAATGAGATAAAGAAAAAAAGTGATCATAAAATTCTGGCATTTATAACCGACCGACTTCTGACCACGGTATTCCCCCATTGTATTTTGTTACTGTATACATAAGTCTCTGTAAGACGCTATCAAAATTAGAATTAAGTATTTTTTTTTGGGATTCGTGCTACAACAAAAAGTTCCTGTAAAAAAATTTATTGGTGAACCGTGTTATTTCAAAATCGTGTTAAGAAAGACCGTGTAAAAAAAGAGTTGGGTGTATATAATACTGGAGAAGTGACTTGTAAATATATTGGACGTTTTTACTATTGATTGCGCAAGTGAAGAACGATCTTGGGATTGAACGAGGACACAATTTGAGTAGCCCATCTCCACAAAGCTTGAAATCAAGCAGAGGATTATCAAAATTTGTGTGGAAACACTGATGGTTCAAAAGATTCGTCGTTTTAACTACACTGAGGTCACTCTGGAAGTGCCGCCAATGAAACGGCAGACGAGAGGGCAGCGGTAATACGTTTTTAGGGCCAGAACCAGCAATTTGTGTAACATTTACGATGCCCAAATAGAGGATTCGAAGAATTCTGCAGCCGCACAATCTTCGCAGCTTCATAAGCGTTTTTGAAAATAAGTATGGGTGCTGGATACTGAAAATACTGAATTAAGAATAAGACTCAAACGACGAATGACTGTTCTCAAAACAAGAGTGACATGAAAAACGCCCATGAATCTGGCACCTATGGTTACCTATGGTCAATTTTACAAGCAGAACTTGGTCTATAATTGAATTTTCTTGAACTTTTGAAATAAACATTTTGTATCCTAGCAGTATTTGGTATTTTGGAAGCAAAATCAAATCGTATTAACAGTTTCTTGTCTTTTGCAATTAAAATGTCTTCCTTAAGAGTTCGCATTATTAAACAAAATTTTCTGCCAGCAGTTTTATAAACGATATCAAATCTTTTGGAATCATTTCAAGTCTTCTAGGAGCACTATTAGTCATTTTGAAGCATTTCAAATCTGCTAGAAGCAGTTTCAAGTCTTCCAGCTGTAATACAAAATATTGTTGAAGCAGTTCAAGCCATCTGCAAGCAATATTAAAGCTTCTAGAAGCACTATCAAGTCTTCTAGAGGCGGTATCAAATCTTTTGGAAGCAGTTCAAGCCTCCTGGAAGCAATTAATAATTTACCGGTTCGTGCAATTTTTGGATAAATTCTGGGGGTTCGCAGGTCAAAAGAGCTTGAGAAACGCTACTCTACACAGTAGTTTCATCAAGAGTTTGTTGACAAAAAAACGGCATTGCTACAAACGCAACTTTTTGTAAAAAAGCAGTGACATATTGTCATACCGCCATTTTGGCTCGAATCGTTTGAATAGATAGGCTTCATGAACTGCGGTACTTTAGTAATCTAGGACCTTCAGAGAACACTTTTTAATAGCGCCATCTGTACAAAGTTTAACTCAATCATTAAATTTGAATGTTATATTTTAAAATTATGATTATGAGCCTTCTTATAACTTAGATAGGGTTATTAAATACTAAATATTAGAATCAAGTATATAGCCACAGTATTTAAGAAAAGTCCTATTTGTTATATTTGTTGATATTTTGTAATAAGGTTTTAATGACCTCAATGTTTTTCTGATTTCAAAGATTATATCCATGTTTCATTAAAAGTCGTGGTAGATACAAGTTTTTATTTTATAGAATTAATAATTAGTAGTACAATAGAATAAATTCACACTTAAAAAAGTGTATTAATACTATATGTATAATAGTATTAGAAATTTCTTAATATTTGTATTTTATTCAAAGAATTTCCAACGATAAAATTATGATGACGGAGTTTGTAGACTCAAAGTCGTTTATCCAAACTCAAACAGTACCCAGTTCCAAAAAACTTTGATTATCTACTTACTCGTTTTGATTCGATGTGTCGACTAGGGCTGGGCGATACCTTAAATGATTTATCGATACTCGATACCTTCGTAGTAACGATACTATTTAAAGTATCGAAAGTATCGAATTATTGAAAATAATATTTTAATAATATAAGAAGTACATAACAAGCAAATTTTTTCGCGGAAAAACAAAAGACGGTAACACTTTGAGCTATTCAGCATTTAATTTTTTTTAAAGAGATCATGATATGTAAACTACCTTTTATCTAACTCTTATAGTTCTCGAGATAGCCTATTCGGATTTAGAATTTGAACCACCCTGTACAGTTTCTTAAGCAACAATTTCCTATGAACCGCTCCTCGGAATAGGTAAAGGTCACACAATTGACAATTTTTGCGATAATTTTTTTAAACTGATGTAAAATGGCCTAAATAACACGTTAAAAAAATAAAATCAACCAGGTCGAGTTTCAAACTTACCGAAAAATCACTTTGAAATTTGATAAAAAGCGAATGAAAAAGGTTCGATGACGTCATCGAATCTTTTTAAGACGCATTTCTTCGTAAATGGTAGGTAAAACAGGTGCGTTGAATTGAAATTTCCGCATTTACACACACAAACACTAATATTATAAATAAAAATCAAGTCATTTATACCCATATACCCGTTATTTGAGTTATTCCCTGTAATCTAAATAGAAATTTTTGAAAGGAATCAATACAGGGTGTCTCACGTAACTGGTTCATTAGAACTTCTTTAGGTTCCACTATTCGTAGAGGCTTGAAATATTGGTAACATGGGTTGTTCATTCCAATCTATTAATCTAAAATATTTTCAAGATGGGCACCACTTCCGGTCTACCGGAAGTAGACCCCAAGTTCGTTATGTTAAATAGAATGCTATAGTTTTTATTAAACCATCCAATTATACGTAACAAAATATGTTGACTTTGATAACAGTTGTTGGTACCTAGCATTTTTTGTTTTTGAGTTATTTTGATTTTAAGTGTTTTTTGGCAAATATCACCATACTCTTTAAAAGCACATATCTCTGCCAACGTTAATTCAAAAACGTTTTGCATTGGCACGATAACTCTTCATATGCTGTCAAATGGATTGTCACCTGTTGTATCAGTGTACCTTATACAGCGTGGTCAAAAATTGAATTACCGTTTCGCTATATTCAATTGTGATAAAGTCGAAAATTTTAAATGGAACATGGGACGTTCCATTTAAAATTTTTAAAATCTATTTAGTCTGTCAAAACGAGAATTTAATTCTCTACAAATTATCTATAAACATTGCTATACCTATTTATTATAGTTTTCTTCATATTGAATATTTTATCAAAATCCTACACAAAATGCTGGAAACCGTTCGTGTTTTTATTACAAGGCTATGACATTTTGACAGTTAATCCTTTAATTTATTTAAATTATCATTGGTATTCTTTCTAGAATGATCTGGGATTGAATAAACTTTAGTTTGTTAGCTTTTATTTACCAAAAATGACCAGCAGAAGAACGCATAAATGAAAAATAACAATATGGGGTAATATTCCACGTAATGATGGGCAAGATATTCCTAGAGAGTTCACTTTATTTATTAACGGTGCTTTCTTGGAAAATATTATTCATCTAAATCGATCGAAGCACATCTTACCGAAGAATTTGGTAAAGCAATAAAAAATGACAAAACCTTTATTTCATTATCTTAAGCTGCTGGTGATAGAAATTTATGGTTTCTTGTTATTTTGATCTTTCCAAAACTAAGAAACAGATCCTATCCAAAACTTTATTACATCCGCCATGAATATAAGACGAACTTAAAATGTTGGCGTTGGAATAAATCGCCATGATAATCAAAGACTTTAATAGAAGTAAGTGATGACACAACTAAGTAATGACAACAATAACATAAATATGGATGAAAAGTTTCCAAAACTTCATGGCTTTCTAATGTAAAAACAAGAAGCTTTCCAGCATTGCATGCGTAAATTAATTTCCAAATATGAGGGCAACTAGGACAAATAGGCACAGGGGAGTTTCTAGATAGTTTGTAGATAAATTCCGTTAATTTATTTTCATAATTTTAAGTTTTTGATTCTTTTATGTTATTGATTTTAATTTTTGTCATTAAATTGTTGTTTTTCATTGTTTCATGTATTCGGTTTCCTTTTGGTTATTTTTGGTAAATAATAGCTAGCAATTTAAAGTTAATTCAATCGCAATTTATTGTAGAAATAATACTAATAATAATTTAAACAAATTAAACAAAAAAGTGTCAAAATGTTATGGCCTTCTAACAAAAACGCAGACGGTTTCTAGCACTTTACGTATGATTTTGATAAATTCCTCAATAGCAAGAAAACTATAATAAATAGGTATAGGAATGTTTATACATAATTTGTAGAGAACTAAATTCCCTTTCTGATAGGGTATGAAAATATGGGGCGTTCCATTTCAAATTTTCGACTTTCACGCAATTGAATACAGAGAAACGGTAACTCAATTTTTGACCAGGCTGTATAAGACATAGTGATACAACAAATGATAATCTATTTAACAGCATATGAAGTTATCGTACGAATGCAAAACGTTTTCGAATTAACGTGGGCTGAGATATGTGCTTTTAAAGAGCATGGTATTTGCCAAAAAATAATTAAAATAAAATAACTCGAAAACAAAAAACGCTAGGTACCAACAACTGTTATCAAAATTAACATACTTTTTTACGCATAATTGAATGGTGTAATAAAAACTCTAGCATTCCATTTAAAATAACGAAGTTGAGGTCTACTTCCGGTAGACCGGATATACCGGTATATTAGGTGGATCCGCACATAATTTACTTTTTTCAAAGGACCCATCCCGGAAATTGAAACCCACCCACTGCTCCATATCCTACCCGGAATTTGGAGAATTTGCTAAAATTTAAACGTTAATGTTCCTAATAAAATGAATCAGTATATTATGTGGATCCGCATATAACGTACTTTTTCCAAAGGACCCATCTAGGGTTGCCAGCTCTCCGGGTTTGACCCGGAGACTCCGGGTTTTGACATGCGGTCTCCAGGCTCCGGTTCACTACACATTTTCTCCGGGTAAAAACGTATTTAACAAAAGAATAATGGAAAAGATCTAAAACTCTTTTTACAACAGGAAAACATATTAAAAATGATAAAGATAATAAATATTAAGACTCAAAATATTGTCTATCGGGTAAATCGTTAACATTTGTAATGCTTAATAAAGTTTTTTTGCGTCTAAGAGAATCATTTATTCCTGTTAAAAATTAAAAATAACGCTTAAATTTTAAGAGTAATTAATTTTAACAGAACTAATTTTTTGTTGAAGTTAAAGAAAACACATATTATTGTTATTTTCATCAAAGTTGTGCTATCTGTTGCACTAAATAAGTCCTTTTACGTAGTAATCTGTAATCGAAATAGGAAAAGGATAGGGGAATCACTTATTCGCTTCTTTCCGATGTTCATCACGTGAACTTGTTGTTTACCGCTACCTTTTATTATTAATAACGATTGCAATCGTAAAGTTTCAGTGCAATTTTTTGATTTGTTTTGTGAGTTTTAAAAAGTTTTGTAGTTATTTACAGTTTTACAATTTGCAATGAGTGAGAACAATAACAGAGAAAATTCGAGTGCATCTACGTCATTTGAATCCTTCCATAAAAATAAAAAGGCCAAGTATGCAACGCATTTTAAGGATAGTTGGAGACAAAATCCGCTATACAAAAGTTGGTTGGTGAAAATAGATGAGTTTACAGGTAAATGTAATATCTGCAACATAAAATTTACTGTTCAACATGATGGTGAAAAATCTTTAAAAACTCATTTAAATAATAATAATAATTTATTAGTCTCAGTGCCACATAACTGTAGATGGAGATAAGTCAAACAATACATTATTACACATAACAAAATACACAAAAAAAAAGAAAAAAGCTAAATACATCTTTATGCCTATGATAAGTCCGTGACCCCACAGAGATACTCCCGTAAACTATAAAAAACATTCTCGATCAAGTACGCCTTAACTTTATTTTTGAAAGCACGAGGAGCGGTGATGCTTTTTATTGAGACAGGTAACTTATTATATAGTTTTACAAAATCGTATTGCGGACTTTTCTCAAAAAATGCTGTTTTGTGTCGCAACAACGGCAAATCAACTCGTCTCGTCTCATACTGGCTAACAGAGCCCAAAAATCTTTCACGATTTCCGTTGACAAACACCACAGCTTTGAGAATATAGATACAAGGGAAGGTAAGAATACTATTATTTTTAAAAATTTCCTTGCAGGATTCACCACATTGTAATTGAAAAATTAATCTGATTATTCGTTTCTGAGTCACAAATACACGCCGCCACTGAGAACTTCTGCCCCACAAAAAAATATTGTATGAAATATGTGAGTAGCAAAGCGCGTAATATGCGTCCAGGAGTGACGTCCTGTCCAACGAATATTTGAGCTTGAGCAACGCAAAATACGACGAATTTAATCTTTTACATACGTTATTTATATGTGGTCCAAAACTCATTTCGGTATCAATGCTCAAGCCCAAAAAGTTGGCTTCCTTCTGTAAAGGAATCCCAGCAAGATGTTCTATGGAAAGCGGTCGCCGAACATGAAAATTTACGCAGACTGTTTTCTGTACATTCAAGATTATTCTGTTTCGGGTGCACCAATCCACAAAACGCTCTACAGTGCTACCAACCAACCTATCAAGCTCACTCCGATCACGAGCAGCAATAGCGATAGAGGTGTCATCCGCATACATCACCACATGAACATTCTCGAAAAAACTTGGTAAATCATTTACAAAAATTAAGAACAGTAAGGGACCCAGTATGGAACCCTGAGGTACGCCAAGATTTACAGGTGAGTCCTCCGAGGCTATTCCCGACAGAACCACTCTCAAACTACGACTTGTAACGAAAGAAGTTAACCATTTAAGCAGACTTCCACGAATACCCACATTGTATAACTTTTCCCTGATGAAGTGTGGAGGCAACGAATCGAAAGCTCGGGAAAGGCCCAAAAAAAAAAAAAAAATTTAAAAATAGTAAAGGTCATTCTAATACCGCTAACACATTGTCCAAAAATACACTACTTACAGCGTTTTTACCAAACAAACATTCCAACGAAGATAACTATGTAACCATAATTGAAGTGTCTCAAATTTATCACGCCGTAAATCATCATCATAGTTATTTGAGTACTGATTGCGGCATTAAATTAAATTCTTATGTTTATCGTGATTCTGATTTGGCAAAGAAGGTTCATTGCGGTCGAACAAAAGCGGAAGCAATAATTGCAAATTGTTTGGGCCCTAAAAGTGTTGAACGTGTATTGGAAGAAATGGGCGCTGGTACGCCCAACTCTATAGCATTTTCAATTATGTGTGATGCTTCAAATAAGGGCAGTCAAAAGCTCTTTCCAATAGCAGTCAGATATTTCAGTCTCAAGAATGGTGTAGTAAACAAACTTTTAGACTTTATTGAAAATAATGATGAATCTTCTTTATCAATTAATAATAGTATACTGAAAACATTGGAGATGTTTTCACTAAAAGCATCCGATATAAGCGCATACAGTGCGGATAATGCATCTGTAAATTATGGCATTCATAACTCTGTTTACCAAAAATTGAGCGCTGAGAACAGGGGAATTGTAAAGGCTAATTGTAACTGCCACGTTATACATAATGCTGGTAGAAATGCTTGTAAAGTATTATCTTTTGATGTTGAAAATTTAATATTAAAAATTTATGCAGAATTTTCAAATAGTGCTAAAAAAACAGAATCTCTAAAAGAGTGTTTTGATTATTTGGACATTGAATATCAAAAAATGATAAGGCATGTTACAACAAGATGGCTTTCCCTATATGCTGCTCTTGAACGTTTAATACGATGTTGGCCAGCAGTTAAAAAATACTTTTTAGAGTTAGGCGAAGAAAATTGTCATAAAAACATATGGAGTTTTTTTAGTAGTCAAGAACATGAAATGGATAATGACTTAAAACCTGATATTTCATTTTCAGAATGTTATGTTTATTTCTTGCATCATTATATGCATATGTTGAACGTGCATATAATGAAACTGGAGAGTAATTATATAACAAACTTAGAGTTACATAATATAATGTTAGATTTAAAGGAACAAATAGAAAGCCGACTGGAAGATCAATTTTTTGGAAGCAAAATATCAATGGCTTTGGGATATCTTACACCATCTCAAAAACAAACATTTATAAAAGAAGCTATATTAGTTTATCAAAGAACTTTAAATTACTTAAACCAGTATTATGATTTTGAAAACTCACCTTTTAAATATTTTGAATGCTTAAATTTAAAAAAAAATAAAAGTATTGAGTATCAAAAGATATTAGAAGCTAAAAATGTTATCAAAGTAAATATAGATGAAGATCGATTATATGATGAGGTACTTCTTCTTAGAAAAACCCTTAAAACTCTACAAGATAATTCGGTTACTTTGGAATTGGGAAAATATAAATAGACAAAACATAGACAAAATATGGTGTCAGATATTTGAAACTGCAGATATGCCACAATTGACGTTCAAATTGTCATTAAAATTTTATCGATACCCGTAAGCAATGCTTACTCCGAAAGAATATTTTCGTTAATGAAAAACTTGTGGACTGACGAACGTAATCGCATGAGCGTGGCTTTGGTAAAGACAGAATTATGTACAAAATTAAATTTCAATATGTCATGACAATTTGCTGAATATTTAGAAAAACGCGAACAAAATAATTTATTAAAAATATGCCAAAGTAACAGCAAATATAAGTTTTAAAAACGTAACTAAACTAAGTTACAAATAATGTCATGCTTTATTTATGTAATATAAAGTTTGTTTTATTTTTACGTACATTATGTTTAAATTGTTGTTTTTTAAAAAAAAAATTATTATTCAAAGTAAGAAAATGAAATGCAATGTTTTATTTTAGAATATTTTTTTGGAACAAACTTTTGTTGTTTAGACTATTTGTTTTTCTTTTTCGAAAAAAATAAAAAGTTTATTATCCAAACTGAGGGAATGAAAATTTTATTTGCAATTTCTTTTTTTTTTTTGGTCGTCAGAATCTCAGGGTGAGGTCATTTTTAAATCTGGCAACCATAGACCCATCCCGGATATTGGAACCCACCCCCCGCTTCATACCCTACCCGGCACTTTGTACGTTCAGAAAAATGTTCAGACGGAGATCAAGACTAGTAGGTATAGCCGGCTATTAGGTGTGATGGGTATAATAGGATTATATTTAGAAAAAATTATTAATAGTTTCATTTTATTTGAAGAAATGACTTGATTTTTATTTATAATATTAGTGTTTGTGTGTGTAAATGCGGAAACTTCAATTCAACGAACCTGTTTTACCCGCCGTTTACGAATCAATGCGTCTTAAAAAGGCTTGATGACGTCACGATACGTGACGTCATCAAACCTTTCTATCAAATTTCAAAGTGATTTTTCGGTAAATTTCAAGACTTGACCGTGTTGATTTTATTGTTTTAACGTGTTATTTAGGCCATTTTATATTAGTTAAAAAAAAATTATCGCAAAAATCGTCAATTGTGTGTGCCATATATTATGCCGAAATTTTGTTCAATTTGTCCACAAGGTCAGATATAATTCCTTCGAATTTGATAAAAAATTCCAGTGGTGATGTGTCGGTGCCAATTTTAACGTTAATAGCTGTTTACGTAGTCAGTTGAGTGGCTAGACTTTTACGCTCATAAACATTATGAAAATTGTCTATTATAGTTTTTGCATTTTGTTGGTCTTTTCCAAACCCCAAAAAAGAATCGCTTAGATATTCTATAATTGTTCCTTTCGCTAATAAATTACTTTTTATTCAAATTGCGTCGGGATTTTCTGGTACTTCCTTTTCTATTATATCCAAAATCTGTAATTCCGCCAACAATTATTTTATTCGGAATTTCCATATGCTATATAGTTGTTCGTTGAAGGGTTGAATATTTCTTTTTGTTTTTGTTTCCATTATTAACTTTCACTACAATTCACGATTGAAAAACACTACTTAATGAAAAAAAAGTTCAATCACTAATGAAATTTGTAACTGGGCCCATAACCTATTGGTTTTTATGGGTGTTAGAATAAAATAAAATTAGGCGTTTTAATTTTGGAACGTTTTATTCTTGTAACCCAAAAGCCTTAAAAAAAAGGCAAAGAAAAAGGAGCGTTTACAAATGGTTCCAGGTTTAACAGCTTCTACCTGGTTATATAGGTAGAATAATATTATTTCCAACAGTTTTCAATTAAGAGATAATGAAAGATAAAAGATATATAAAAGATTAAGATATAAAAGTGATATTTTCAAAATTAATGCTCTCATCAAAAATCTCCTTGAGTAAATGTCCTATATATTTTGCACGAAATAATGTTCGACAACAATGCATTACATCAATGGCTTTTATATCGCCGCCAACTCGTTTTGTAATAGATAGGTAACGTCTTAAACACTCCTCCAGTTTTGTGGTTATAACGTTGTCTTCTCTGTTATATCTAAAATAAGTATTATGAATATTTACTGATTAAATAAACTAAAATACTTACTGTTCAATAACTGTGTCCATAAAATCTTTAAAAATGTCATGTCCTTTGAAGCATTTTAAACCATCTATAAAAGCAGAAAAAGTCGCTATGGCTTGTAAAATATCGGCTATTCCTTCGTCACAATCTCTGCATTGACCTTCCAGTTCTTTAATTTTCGCTTGAACAGCTTTTTTTGCGGATTTTTCATCTTTAATTTCGGCAACAACGTCCATGTCCAATTCTTGTTGTTTCACTAATTCTATGCTTCTATTCGATTTTGATTTGAAAATTAATTTACCCAAAAATTTGAAGGGTCGGAAAAGATTTGACCAAGTAAACTTGCTCATTATATTTCTCAAGTTCCAGTCAAACGAGAGATTAAAGCCTACGTTACGGTTTTCCTGACTCTCTACTTCCATGGGAATATATTTAATTTTGAACATATTTGCTCTAAGTTCCTCTATGTTATTTTCATAACTCTTTATTTCCTGATTGTACTGTTCAATATCAACAATGGCATAATTATATGACACGATCAGTTTTATTAGTACTTCGAATAGACGACGTATTGCCCTTTTCGCTTCATTGATACTTGCTACTCCTCGCATCGGAGCTGGGTTCAAATTTGATATGTAACTTAACAAACTATAAAAAAAATGAGTAAATTATTAAAAGGAAATTCAAATGGGGCGGTAGACAATATGGTTATATTGATACACCTGAAGGACAGAAGCTGAATCGAAAGGGGGGCTTTATAGGGCTAGAGAGAAATTGTGGGAAAAGATGGAGATATCGGGAAGATGGGAGGTTTGGTGATCGGAGGTTGCGAGAGAGGCGGGTGAGATGAGGGCATACATTCCATTTAAAATAACGAAGTTCTGATCCACTTCCGGTAGACCGGAAGTGACGGCCATCTTGAAAATAATTTAGATGAAAGGTCGAAATGAACAACCCACGTTTCAACCCTCATTCGGGAGCGATATTTTATGCCCGCTCACGATCTAGACTCAAACGGATCACACACGCTCTTCACGTGAATATCAGACATGAATCACTTGAGTCACTCAAGTCAATTCACGTCACTCACGCTCCATCAAGTGATCAAATGTATGAATCATGATTGATTACTTGAACGGCAGAATTAATAGAGTGTTTAGCTTTATTTAATCTATTCATCATAAATTAAAATAAAATTTTGTCCTATTTGATTAGTTTATAGAATGTTTTTACAATAAATATGCGCTTTGCTAAAATCGTATTTACTTAAAAATTGATTAGAATTTTGACCTCAACATTTAGCTACTAAAAATGTTACTAATACTCCGGAAAACTTCAGAAATTTTATTCGGAATCTAGGTAACACTAACAGAAATCTTAAAAATATTTCCTTGAATCATCAAGTATTATAGAAATAAAACGAAGTATAGTACAGAAGTCTTCCATATCAAGATCGGGTTTTATAACTCTTTACTATGCTACGAAATTTTACTTCCAAGCACAACTCTCAGAAAATAAATTGTTAAGGCTCAATGATCACCCAGTAGCAGTCACTCACCACTGCTGGCGCCGCCGGCGTCTCTAAATACCACTTCCCGCCAACAAAGTGCTGTCAAATACAATTAAATCGTAATTATTACACAATAGTAAGATAATTTCATATAATAAAGAACAAACAACAAAAGACCTCTACTGCAACCTCTCCAGTCTTCCAACAAGATGGATTTCTTATTCTTAATAAATACTGCCAACAAAAGTTGGATAACAGGTCGGAGGATGATGTTAATATAAGGGTATCCCAAAAAAAGGAAAAACCATAAAACTTGTAATTAGAAAAAGCTTGAAGTGACGATCACCAAGAAACATGAATGAACATTGTACATAACAAGAAACAAAGAAATTTACCTCCTCTTCGGAAGTTTCAAACAGACCGCTAATCAGTGAATTAAATGCCAAAACTGAAAACAAATACGAGTCCAACCGTTTCTTATTATTATTGACAAACCCGTAAAATCTTAAAAATATCTGGAGTAGCGATTCCTTCAATTTTTCTGGATTAATCGCTAGTCCCCGTTTAATTCGCTCGTAAGAAAAGGTTTTCTTGGTTTTGATTATAACACCCTTAACGTATAACATTCACACATAGAAAGAGGAACAGGAAATAGTCAAAAGTTTACCTAAGTTTCTTTCTATGATTTTTAATCTTTGTAGTATGTAAATAGTCTATTATATTGCAAATGCTAGTTTGCAACAATATGCAAATATTATTGATATCCATTCTTAGGATTAATTAAGAAGCTTTGTTGCTGGAAAATAACAACAATAAGGACAATAACAAACAAAACACTAAATCTTAACCTGCGGTCCATTGCTATGTATGTATAGTGGTTGGAACAATTGACAATAGTTCATAATGTAAACAAGTTGGTAGGCTTCAAACTGATAAATAGAAGTTTGAAGACATAACAGCTCATGCTGCCAACAAGTTGTCAGACTTTAAACTGATGAGTAAGATATCATGAGTCAGACATCTCATGAGGAGACATAATAGCACATTCTGTCAACTTGTTGACAGTCATTAAGATTTGAATGAATCATTAAAAATGAGAACAAGTTATACTTTCAATTTTTCTAACATATTTTACATATTGTTATAAAAATGAGTCTTGATTGTCAAAGTGAAAGTCCAAGAATTCTTGTAATACTGCTAAGCATAACATTTTATTTTCAAATGATATTGAAATTTTACATGAAACGTAAAATATTTCAAAATAAGGCACTTGACAACATTAATCCTCGAAATAATAAATATTTCGGTCCATTAGCAGATATATATTTGAAATGTGAAGTTCAAGAAATTGTTAATGAAAATGTCATTAAAATAATCAACGCACATCCTATGGTGGTACCATAAAATTGTCTCAATTTGTATGTTTCATTGTGCAAGGAAATAAAGAGCAGAATAAATTTCAAATATGAAAAATTAATTGAAATTACCAAGGTTTTAGATGTAACAAAAATATTTAGTGGTCATAAGCTGTGCATATTAAACTTGGTGCTGGGAAAAAATGTTCAAATTTCTCACTCAATTCAGTACAGTTTCTTTTCATTTTCAGTACAAATTTTGGTGCATTTATTTTCTTCGGTGCGGCAACACTGACAATAGTTCATGTTGTCAACAAGTTGGCAATTTTTAAGGTAATATATAGTTTGTGAAACAGTAATAGCACACGCTGTGAAGAAGTTGACAGACATTAAAATAATGAACAGGACTTTGGAGTCTTTAAGATAAAGTACAGTGTTTGCAACAGTAATTGCTTATGCTGCTAACAGATTGGTAGATTTTAAACTGATGAGCAGGGCTTTGGAGGCATAACAGCTTCTGCTGCCAGCAAGTTAGCAGTCTTTAAGATAATGTACAGTGTTTGAAACATTAATAGCTTATATTGCCAACAAGTTGACAGACTTCAAATTGATCAGCAGGTCTTTGAAGACACATTCTTGAAGATAATATATGTTTGGAACAGTAATAGCTCGTGCTGCCAATAATTTGGCAGTCTTAAAGATAATGCCAACAAGTGGTAGCATTAGCTGCATTATCCTGAAGATAATGTATAAATAATATTTGGAACAATAATAGATCATGCTGCCGACACGCTGGCAGTTAGTTTTTTGTTTATCTGATACTTTATTCGAAATTTCAATCAAGAAATGAACAATTGAAAAATTTAAATAAATTTAAGATTTATAATAGGCCCTCGTAGCGAACTAAGTCCAGGAACACTGACGCTGTCATTAAAACAACTTCAACCTCTATTCAAACAAGATTAAAGGGCAAGCGCGCGGTCACTATTTCAGAACCGATGGTTCTTGCGCTAAGGCTCTCAGGAAAATTTAAACCAAACGACAAGTGTGCTAACCACATTTACTCTATATTTACAAAGATAACGAAATTAGTATGATACAAAGTTAATCTTTAGAAAACTACCTGCGTGATACCTGACGTTACTTAGAGAGACAAAAGATGATCCTTCTTAGTGTAACCCCTGCAGCGAACACTGGTTAACAGATTACTGATATAGAGCTGGCAAACAGACTTACTCAGAACGTGTATTACGATCTGGTGGTCTCCTTGATGGATCAAGACCTGGACCCTATTGGAATCTTCTCGGGATAATTCGGGAAGACTTCTCCGCGACACACACACCAAATTCTCAAGTGGAACATTATTTCCAACACGACGCGGATGCCCGAATAGGAACAATATTGCAAGTGAAACTTAGTCAAAGTTCTCAATTTCAACGGAACTCAGAATTGGCGTTAAAGCGAATCTAAGCTTCTTTCTAACGGAGCGCTAATAGAGTTTTGATTCGAAATCTTACTAAAAAGATATCGTACGAAGATTAATTGAATCTGAGTTTTTAATTTTTTAATTCTGATGTCTGCAAGGTCTTAAGTAACCTCGGGTCTTGGAGCTGTGCAAAACCTTCTTGAGGCGTTCCTAACGTCTGGACATCACCGACACCTGGGGCCTATTCAAAATACGGGGCGGATATTTTACAATAATTTTCTGAGCCCATGAGGGAGTTTGTGGAAGGGATGAATTCCTCGACGACAGGGCCAGATAACATGCTCCACTGGCTAAGTCCAAAAATCGTCACGTAATTCCCAGACAGAGGAAAACATCAAAGTTAGATCACGTATATGATCTAACGTCTAAGTTTTTAACGACTTCTTCGCATCGATCGCATCTCCCTCATCAAACTGCGGATACAAAACTTTTTCCAAAAGTATTGCAAAGACTGATCTCTGTACTTGACGTTGTAAACTTGAGACGTGATTTTTGGGTTCTAAAATAAACGAAAGGTTTTAGGAATTTCTAATTCGGATGATTTATTCCCAAAACCATTAAATAATTTCATTTTTATTTTTTAATACTGATTTTACGCATAAAAACCACATAAACAGTTACAGTACTAGTTGTTGTATTCATTCGAAAAATATGAATGTTAAATAAATGTTGTATTTTTACACATAATATTTAAATTGATAAATATTCTGTTTTCGTATTTTTTGTTAATACAGACCTGAACAAGTTCGATATACCGGTCTGTCCGGTTTTCGATAAAATATTATTAAAAAAACGATGCAATCGAGTCACGCCGGATCCCGTCGAAACTAAAGTTGCTCACGATCACGCGGGCTCACGTGAACGATTCAAATTTAATGCCCGCTCACGGTGGGTCACGCATGATCCATTTATACATCTCTACTACGAATAGTGGAACCTAAAAAAGTTCTAATGAACCAGTTGCGTGAGACACCTGTATATGCATCAAATTTGGACAAAAAATATTCAACAGTTTTAAGAAAATATGCACCAATATATTCATTGTACAGGAGGGTGAATTAAAAGACACATTAAAAGGGAAACCCTTGTTTCTATAAAAGATGAATTTCCTGTTTAATTTTAACAGGAAAAAGTTAAAATTTAAAAGATCACGGAGGTCTCATTTTTGGAAATAAAGAAATGATTATAAGTCAAATTGAAGTTGAACCCCTCTCTTTCAAGTGATGTATAACTTGTTTCAGTTTGAAACCGATTCTACCTAAGAAATTTTACAGGATGATGTGTTGTATTTTTGACGTTTTTGTAGAATCGCGAAAAAAATGATACAATTTGAAAAAACTCGTGGAGGTCTTATTTTTGAAAATGAAGAAATAACTTGTATAGCAAATTGAAGTTGAACCTTCCTCTTTCAAATGATGTATAAGTTGTTGTTTCAATTTAAAATCGATTCCACCTAAGACATGTTAAAGGATGATCTGTTTTTGACATTTTAATAGAATTACGAAAAAATATGATAAAATTTGAAAGATAGTAAAGATCCTACTTTTGAAAATGAAGAAATGACTTATACATCAAACTGAAGGTTGAAACCTTCCTTTATAAGAAGATGTATGACCCGTTATTTCAATTTGAAAGCTATTCCACCTAAGAAGTGTTAAAGGATGATGTTGTTGTGGATTTGTAACAAAAATTGATCCATTTTTGTACTCACACGTTAAAGATGCACAATCGGCAGAAGAAGTTTGGGAGAAGTTAAAGGATTTTATGATGACAGTGGTTTTATGCGAAAAATATGACTTTTAAATACACTAATATCGGCTAGACTTAAAATCCATGATAGAAACCATATGGAGTCCTACATAAACCAAGTCGTTAAAACAGCGCAGAAATCGCGCTGGTCGCTATTGTCTTTCTGGAAAATACGCTTCCATGATAATGACAATCGAACACTCGGGTATCAACATTACCACCGATTCCGTAAAGACAACATTTCTCGATATGCAAACGGATGGAGGTAGTTTTGGAAACAGTAGCGCTTTTGCTGCTAACCGACATTTCAAACTAAACATTAAAAAAACGTTCAAAGATATCACTGGTAAGCCGAATTTTAAAAATAAATCAGCAGGTTCTGCTAGTGATCTTACAAACACACCGAATAAGAAAAATCAATCAAATTGAAACGTTTGTTTTGGTAATAAAAGGGATTTAGTAATGCAATACGCTTTAAATACAAAAAGAGTGACTATTTTATGTCAAAATGTCCAAATATCAGACGATCTGAAGGTTGATTTACTGCCGTGCTTACAGCCGGAGATTTTAAAAACACCGATTGGCATGTGTTCATCTAACGTCTTGTAGACAATGGTTAAGAAATAAAAGATATTCATATTTATCTAAAATTATGGTGATAAACAAAGAAAAAATTGAAATAAGAATTTCCATAAGAATCTTTGCGATATTACGCGATATTTACGATATTTACTTGTATTAACAACAAGTATGGTTTCAGACAGTGAGTAGTATTTGGCATCAGCGCTTGGGTCATATCAACGATAGCTACCTTCGTAAGACAGCAAAATTGGTTGTGTGCAAGGATGAAGTCAAAACTGAGAATTGTGAAGTATGTTGTAAAAGGAAGTAAACCCAGAGAGTATACACGTGCACAGCAGTTACTAGAGGTGATTCACTGCGACATCTTATAAATATAATTATCTCTCAATATCTTTGGGTAAAGCCAAGTATTTTCTAACTTTTATAGATGATTATAGTAGGATGGGTTTTTGTATACTTCCTAGAAAGATGAAGCATTTAGTAAGTTTGCAGATTTAAAATTTTTTGTTGAAAACCAAACAAATTTCAAAATTAAAATTCTGAGAACTGATGAGAATGGAAGCGAGTTTTATCACCGAGATTTTGATAAATATTTAAAGAATGGTAGAATCATTCGTCAAACCTCAATTAGCCACACAACTCAACAAAATAGTATGGCTGAACGGTTCAACCGTACTCTTGTTGAAAAGGAGAAATGTCTTTTATTTGATGACTCTTTAAGTAAATCGTTGTGGGCTGAAGCCTGTATACAGCATCCTATTTAAAAAATCGTTCGGCATCATCTACACTCTCAAAGACACCTAATGAGCTGTGGACTGGTAGAAAACCAAACGTCAACCATCTTCGTGTATATGGCGCCGTAGCCAAGAACAAGTGGGACCAGAAATCAGTCAAACATATTCTTGTTGGATATGATGAAAATTCAAAAGGATACAGATGTTTCAATCCCGTGACAAGGAAAGTTATACAGTTATGATATAATTATTATGGAAAAGGCTGGCATTACACTACACCATCCTGTTCCAATAGAATTATTTTCAGTGGGAGAAAAACAAAATCAATTCTCATCAAGTATGGATAAACCACTATTTGATGAAATTGTTAACAAGGGAAGTGAAGTGATCTACATGTGCAGAAGATACCACGAAGATCACAAAGAGATGTCAAGAAAAAGACTTTTCATAACTATATAACTAACACTAATATTTTGGTGCTAACAGTAATAGAACACAAAGTATTGCAGATGGAGCTTGTTAATTTACCGGAGGCTGGATGTGTTGTGCAGTGCAAGTAGGCATATAAAATTAAAAGTTATATACAGAAAGAAAGCATTGACTACGTTGAGACTGTTGCACCGGTAAACCGGTGCACTAAGACATTCAACTTTTAGATTATTAATAAGTTTAGCGATTAAGTTAGATCTAAAGATTGTACATATAGATGTTAAGACAGCTTTTCTAAACGAGGTTCTAAAAGAAAATGTTTTCATGCAACAGCTTTGTTATAAAAAATAAAGAAAATAAATTTTACAAGCTTAAAAAGGCTGTATATGGACTAAAACAATCTAGCCCAGTATGGAATGAAAGAGTTAATGAAGTTTTTTTTGTTATTGGATATACAAAATCTAAATATGAGCCATGTTTGTATGTTAAGAATCATAATAATCTGGTAACAATAGTAGCTGTTTATGTCGATGATTTTTTCATTTTCTCAGGTGATTTAGGAGAAATAGCTTTTCTTGAAATCCACTTAAATCCTAAATTTAATGCCAAAAATCTTAGAGAAGCCAAACAATATTTAGGTGTTAAAATCAAACAAGACAATGCTAACACTTACATAACTATAGACCAGGAGTTACTAATATATAGATGATATATTAAAGCGTTTTGGCATTGTATATAGTAAAATTGTTAGTATTCCATTTGATTGTAATGTTAGCTTGAGTAATGTCGAGGTTGAAATTTGTGATAAGAATTCCGTATCAGGAACTTATTATAGGGAGCCTCATGTACCTGGCAGTTATGACGTGTCCAGACTTTTCTCATGCAGTTAGTCTTCTGAGTCAATACAACAACTCTTATACAAAATTGCACTATCATTTTTCATTAAAGGTTTGAATTTAACAGGATTTGCAGACGCTGATTGGGTTTCAAATAAATGGGACAGAAACTCTTTTACAGGCTATGTTTTTAAATTTTATTGGGGTCCAATATCATGGAAAACCTGTAAGCAGCGAACAGTTGTTTATCGACAATTGAGGCTGAATATATGGCTTTTAGCGAAGCTGCTAAGGAAGCTATATATTTAGGAAATCTATTGTTTGAGATCACGGGAAAGTTGAATTGCGTTAATATAAATTTTATTATTGGTTATTATATATTATATAACGCGATTTCGCTTAAGAAATATTAAAGGATGATGTGTTTTTGACGTTCTAGTAGAATTACGAAAGATATTTTTTTTGAAAATGAAAAATGAATTGCCAAATTGCTGATTGAACCTTCCTCTTTAAAATGATGTATATCTCGTTGTTTCATCTGCAAAATTTCGTTATTCTTAATTCTACCATAATGAATTTATTGACTAAAAATATATTTTCTCTTAACTTGGAACAGACATAGAAAGTAGAGGTTTAGACCAAAAAGTTATTTGAATCTTTCGCGTCAATTTAGAAACATCCTGTATATTAGAATAAACATGATTTAAAACTAAAGGGAAAGGAATCTCCTAATTGCATATGAAGCAATGTTTAAATTTACTTGGGATTTTAGTAGTACATAACCCCCACATAAATGGAGGACTATTGTACATTATTAATTTTTTATGCTGATTATTAAATTTTATACCTTATGCTTTTTTGTCATAATTTAATGCAATTTTAGGGGATTTTTCGCGTGTTAAGTACTTTTAGATTATATTGAACAAAACAAATTTTGTCCTTATAATCTGTAGTTTTAAATTTATCAAGTCATTTAATTCCATTTAATGGGAATTATTGAGACTCTATTGTATTCGGTTACGTTCTCAAACCCAATGATTAGTTTATCTCATTTAATTACAATTTAGACAAATTTGTGCTTATAAAAATGTGTTTTATAGCTGAATAATCCTTTCATGAACATGCAGGTGTCTCGGATTCTTGTAGCAGAACTTTAACAGTCGATAGATCTTTTAAAAGGAACACAAAAACTTAGGTCGAAAATGGTGTTCAATTTAAATTTTTGAAATTATTTTTTTCTTAATATTACACGCATATTTTAACCGGTTCTGTTCAAATTCGTTAGAGCAAACCGGCTAAACTGGCTTGCTCTGTAACATGTTTACAAATCAAAATAAGCATAACTTTTTTGACAGTATACATTTTGACTTTTTTAAATAATAATTCTTATTCTCTGTACATTTTTAAATGAAGGAGGTACTCTTATGAAAATGTGCAAAAGTTAATCGTTTTCAAGATAATTCGCCTTTTAGTAAGAATATAGACCAATTTTTTTAAGGGAAAATAAGGTATTATACCTAACTTTGACTTAATATATGCCATGGAAACAAAATAAGCAAGATTACTCATATTAAATTCAACTTTCTTCTTCATTAACGTGTAAAATTCATTATTCTTTTTCCTTGTCGTATTAAATTGTTCTTTTTTATTTCTTTTTGTGTTTTGCAAAAAAATTAGTATCAGTAAATATTCATTTTGTTTACGGTTTTGCGAATGGAAACTCAACGTAAGCCCGGGCTGCTTAAATATTGTTATTTTGGATAAAATATCCAAATGTATTCCATCCGCATCCTTCTGTATTTGTGAAAGTGCACAGACAAATAGTTGAGCAAGGGTTAATATTAACCCTTAAATACTACTTAATTAATCGAGTAGATCATAATAATAACAACCTCGCTAGGAGTGCTAGAACAATCTCCAATGCACTACGGATTTCTAAGGTACAACCTGTAAGGATTGTAACCAGGTGATGAAAAACAGTGGATTGAGGAAATTTTTGAAATAATGTAATGTAGGCCGAACAGTTTTATGGAATTGTTAACATCCACATCTTACATCTTTGGGCGCATGAAAATCCCGATGCTATTGGGGATATGATTATAACGATCATATTTTCGGACACCACTAAACGCTGCGACGTTCATGGAATTCTTTCACATGCCAATTTGTGGAATATTATTAGAGACAATAGCCGCATTTAACAGCGATATTTATTGTTGTGCCCTTATCTAGCACAAGTTAAGGGTTCTTGAGCTGAAGTTCGTAAAGAAAACACTCGATGATGTTTTATTGGTTTTTATTTATTAACGTTGATTTGACGATGTTACAACGACGATTCCACGGACGACGGATGACGAACTTATAAATAATGTGAAGACGGACGACGGACGTTCAAAAGAAGATTTTCAAATTGAGATATATTACTTTAATTTTGACCAGAATTTAGAATGGCACTTTGACCACAAATGGTCTTTTCCACAATTGATCATCAACAAAAAGAATAATTGAATGAATGACGATGAATGAATGATGATCCTTAATTTAGCGTTCCCGGACTATTTATGCCCTCGGCCTACCTACGCATTTTTATCCCTACTTTACTTAAACCTAAGTGCACGTATGGTACGCCCAAAGTCACCTCTGCATTGCTGAAGACAATGCAGCGTCGACATTTGTATAATCAAACAAAGAACTACGAGGAGAAAATATTATAAAGTAATTTAAAGCAACTTATCGTTGTGGGAAAATATTAGAAGGGAATTTTTATTAACTTATCGGTATAAGAAAATAATACAATTAATTATAAATGCGATTTACAGGGTTCATAACATTATTATAGAATCGACGATGATTCCAAAAAATGGCAAACATTGCTAAAACGTGGACAAAGAGCAAGATGCGTAATTTTACCACCGCTTGAAGATACGCCAGGCATCAGTTTCGACAAAGGAAAGGCGGCCAACAAACTGCTAAAAAAAGATTTTTCGAGCAGTGAATTCAAAATCAAAATCTGAAGTGGTACTTTGACTTGCTCATTGAATATCCGATACCACAATAAGTTCCACCGCCAGAAACCGAAGAAGAATTCTTAATGTTTCATAAATATTCACATCTCAAATATTTTGAAAATATTCATTTTTGGGTGTTCTGTAACGTTTCTTTTGTTTATTCGTAATGAATGGTTTTACCTTAACAAACAGTTTTTTTTCCAAAGCGAAACAAGTCACGGCTTTCTTTATCGAAATGCAACATGTCCAAAACTTTTTTCTCATTTTTGTTGAAAGTAGTCATCAGAGATTTACCAAAGTATGTATTATAATGTGCTGAAGTCAACAGCTATTGAAGAAAACAGAGTTGCTTGAATATCTCAACCCATTATCGAGAAACATGTTTCTTCCGTTTATCTCGAAAAACAATTTTTGGACATATTGCACCTTGAATACAAGCTCCTCACATATACTATTAAGAAAAATCTATTTCGAACATTTAAATTAAACACCCTGTATCTCCGAAACAAAGCGTTTGTTTATAAATACACCTATACCCCGATTTACTCGGTGAAAAACGAATAAATCGAAAATTATAAATTTTCAAGTCAAAATCGAAAAGCTTGCAGAAAATGCATAATTTTGCTATTTAACAGTTCTGATTTTTTTCAATATTTTTAGGTGTACACAGAAATAAAAATAAAATGTATTGACAGGTTAAAATATATAATATATTACGCAAACACTATTTTTTATTTAATTACAATACATTAAACAGAAGAACAAAAAATAAAACCAAAGGTGTTTTATTATCCTTCATCACTGTCAGAAATTACTCTCATTCTTTTTTTCGGAATTGAAAGTTCGAATTCACTTTCATCACTCGAAGTTATTTGTACCGATTCGATGTTTGAAGCAGAAATATTTACATTCTGAGAGTTGGTAATAAAATCGGTTATTAACAATTGCTTCGAATTTTTTGTAAGATCTTATAGTTTGCAAACATTTTTCATTTAGAAGGAGATCCTCTCGAAATGACAAATGTTTGCAGGCAAAAACTTCAGTTGCAAAAGACGCTGTGCAAATACAAAACGCTGATATACAAAGACAGATACAAAAGATATTGGACGACGGGATAATCGAAAATACTCGTTCGCAATGGTCGTCTCCACTTCTACTTGTACCAAAGAAACCGGATAAGAATGGAAATAAACGATGGCGTCTGGAAGATGATAAATTTCCTTTACCAAACATAAATGAAATTTTGGATTCTTTATCGGGCGCTCTTTACTTTTCGTATCTTGACCTAACGTACTATCAAGTGGAATTGGAGCCGTCTAGCCGACCTTGCACCGCATTTACAACTGACAAAGGTCATTACCGGATGAAACGTTTACCAATGGGACTAAAAGTCAGTCCGAGTTCCTTTTCTAGAGTCATCACAATCGCAACATCTGGATTAAATTACGATTCATGCTTTATTTATTTAGACGACATAATAGTTTTTGGCAACAATTTAGAACACCATAATCAAAATTTAACCAAAATTCTTCAAAGGTTAAGAGAAGTAAATTTAAAACTGAATCCGTCTAAGTGTAACTTCCTAAAAAAAGAGCTTCTTTATTTAGGACATGTTATATCTGATGAAGGAGTATTTCCAGATCCAGATAAAATTGCAGTTGTTAAAAGCTTCCCTACGCCGAAAAACGCAAACGAAACAAAGCGATTTGTGGCATTTGCCAATTATTACAGGCGTTTTATTCCAAATTTTGCAAAAATTGCGCATCCATTAAATAAATTATCACGGAAAAATATCGAATTTCAATGGTCTGAATGTTAAAAAGCATTTAACTTTTTAAAGACTGCAATTAGTTCAGCACCCATATTAGCTTATCAAAATTTTTCAAATAAATCAAAATTTGTATTAAAAACGGATGCGTCTGGTAGTGCAATAAGTGCGGTTTTGTCTAACGAAACAAATAGACCGATAGCTTATGCGAGTCGTACCTTAAATAAAGCAGAGAAAAAATATTGTACGATAGAGAAGAAACTATTGGCAATTGTCTGTGCAGTAAAACACTTTAGGCCATATCTATTTGGTAGAAAATTGGATACATTTACGGACCATAGTCCCTGGTTTACTTATTTAGTATGACTAATCCAACGAGTCGACTAACAAAATTTCGCTTAGTATTAGAAGAATTTGACTTTACTGTAAAACATATAAAAGAAACTGAAAATGTAGTTGCGGATGCTCTATCGAGAATTGAATCATCACAATTAAAACAGCTGAGTACTAACTTTAGTACTAATAGTACTAATACTTACTCTAACAATGAAAATGATTCTACTGACTGGACTGATCACCCAGGCATAGTGGAGTTATTGAATTACCCCTCTGATGCAGTACAATTAAATGTTTGTAAACTTAAAAATAAGTCGGTAAACGTATATTTTGATGCGCGTGCGCGAAAAATTATTATGCAGTACCTCGATCAACGTCAACGTTAGATGTGTTGTTGAGAGACCTTCAATCAATATGCATTCAAAATGAGATCAAAAATATATGTATCTTGAAAAGTTATAACAATAAAAGGAACAATGTGCTCATTAACCGACTTTATAAATTCAGGCCAAACCAATTGAAAACAGAGAACAGCAACAATTAATAATTAATGATTGTCATAATTTACCCACAGGTGGTCATGCAGGAATTAATCGCACATATAATAATATAAAACGTTATTTCTTTTGGCCAAATCTTAAACATGATATTGAGTTGTCAGCGGTATAAATATTCAATTCCACGTAAAGAACCTTTAGTTATTACGTCGACTGCAAATTCGGCATTTCAAAAAATTTATCTTGATTTAGTAGGGCCCCTTAATCAGAATATTCTTGGAAACAAATATATTTTGACATTGCAGTGCGAATTGTCAACATTTGTAGAGGCTTATCCTCTTAAAAATAGAGTCGGCAATGGTGGCTAAATTATTTGTTGAAAATTTTATTTTGAGGTACGGAATTCCGAAAGCAATAGTAACCGATCAGGGAACTGAATTTTTGGCTTCATTATTCAACGACTGTTGTTGTATGCTTAAGATTAATCAAATGCAATCTACAGCATATCACCATCAAACATTACGGTTGTGAAGTTAGCCATAGATTCCAGCCAGATTTTTACTCGAAATTCAAATTCATACTTGAGTTTAGCACTTTTAGAAGAACCCCTTTACAAAAATTTGCGAGGAGGTGTTTTCATGTAAGGGAGAAAAAAATTGCCAAAGTTATGAATATCACGTGGGCCATATACCGCGCGACTAAAAACGAAAAACGACCAATTTCTGCAACTCGAAACTAAAATTAAAATTCATATTTGAGTTTGTGTGGCGGTTCTTCTAAGAGTGCTTATTTGTGTTTGTGCTAAGAGTGTGATTTTGAAGACAATGCAAAAGCTAGAGAGAATTTAGTGGCATCAAAGATAAATCGAAAATGTATGTTAGAAAGTAAAGCTCATAATATTAGTTAAAAGTTAGGTGATAAGGTATTATTAAAAAATGAGTGTGGTAATAAATTGGAGCCTTTGTTCAACGGACCTTATGAAGTAGTGGAAGAAAGAGCTCCAAATGTGCTAATTAAAATTAAAGACAAAGAAGTGTTAGTGCATAAACAACGTGTTAAGAAATATATTCAGTCAAAATAAGTATAGAAAAAAAAAAACATGTCAAATGATTTGTGTTCTTTCTTTGGCAGGGAAAATTGTGTAAAAAGGTGTAAGGGAAAATATGTTATAAATTCAATGTATTAGAATTGTTGACGACAGCATTTCAGCCATCGATATAGGTAATAGGAATAAGGAATAGAATAGAGACAGTGTTAATAGAACATCCATCGGTAGTAGTTCGCGATGAGAGTAGATTTGTAATAAGTAAGGGGGAATAAACAATAGGATGTGGCTATTTATACATACAGTATGTATACGGAATTGGCTATTTACACCTACAGTATGTATGCGCAATTGGCTATTTACACATACATTATGTATATGTAATTGGCTATTTATACATACTGCATGTATACGCAATTGGCTATTTGTACATACAACATGTGTACACAATTGGCTGTTTAGACATATACATACAAAAAACTGAAAACTAACTTGAAAACTAACTTTAATAAATGAAACTATTATAATTGTGTAGTTATTGCTACAATATTAAACGAATAATAGCGTATACAGTCAGTATCAGTAAATAGCCAATTACATATACAGGGTCCTGCAATAGTGCGTTAGGCATAGCTCCGATACCAATTAAGTTAGGAATTTCTTTCAAACGCAGACTTGTACTATATATATATCAGTGTAAAAAAGTGTGATGACACAAAATATATTTCTTTTTAAAGGAACACCATATATTTTTTGCACATCTTAAAAAAATTCTACAATTGTGGGTTTCAAATTCCGGTTTGGGTCCGTTGAAAAAGATACGTTACATACCGATCCACCTACTATATAGATTTATTTTAGGATTTTGCTTCGAAATACAATTTCCAACATAGATAGTGGAGCAGGGGTGGGTTTCAAATTCCGGTTTGGGTCCGTTGAAAAAGATACGTTACACACGGATCCACCAACCATACAGATTTATTTTAAGATTTTGCTTGGAAGTACAATTTCCAAGATAGACAGTGGAGCAGGGGTGGGTTTCAAATTCCGGCTTGAATCCGGTGAAAAGGAACGTTACACACGGATCCACCTACCACACAGATTTATTTTAGGATTTTGCTTGGAAATACAATTTCCAACATAGATAGTGGAGCAGGGGTGGATTTGAAATTCCGGTTTGGGTTCGTTTAAAAAGATACGTTACACACGGATCCACCAACCATACGGATTTATTTTAGGGTTTTCTTGTGTTCAGCGGATAAGTGAACTTGTGATGTATACTTTTTCATCTTTTACGATCTAAATTTACATGCATTTGTTTAAAATTGCCTTTTTCATACCTCATTTCTTGTGAAAAAATCAAATCATTTTTGAAATAGTCTAATTATCTCAAAAAGTACACATCTCAGATGTACCATATGCTTACAAAAATGAAAGGTACTTAATAAAGCCTTCTGAGGCATGAAAAGTGTACAGTGTTTCATTTAAAATAACAAAGTTATGATCCCACAAACAACGCGTAAATTAACAAGTTTTGGTAATCACCTGTATAATATTATCCAATAGTATTAGTGGTGGTTGAAGGGCCCAAACTTTGTTTATCGATATGTCAAATGGAAAACTTCAATGCTTAATAGTAGTGCTGATAACGAATTTTAAGTGACTACATAAATTTTCAAAATTTTCACAAAATGGTTAATAACGTGCAAAACTTTGCATGCAAAATTTGAAAATAAGATGTGCAGTTATAGCATTTAAGACAGCTACTCAGAATATGCAAAAAATATAAGGCATTTATTTAAGAAAATACACTTTGTGTCATTACACTTTTTGGAGCAAGCCATATATGCGACAATATTTTCCAGAAATATACTCGTATATATAGTACAAGCCTGCATTTGAAAGAAATTCCTAACTTAGTTGCTATAGGAGCTGTAATTGGTATATATTATTGCTATATATGCAGTACGTATAAATAGCCAATTACATATACATACTGTATGTATAAATAGCCACATCCTAAAAAATAAGATAATCCATTAACAGCTTGTGTTTCAATAAACTCTAATAAACCCAAAATGGTTAAAACAAATTTATAAAGTAGACATTGCACACGTGTTCAATCACAGTAGCATTTAGTAGAGAGCAATAAAAATAAAAAACTTATTTAGAAAACCGTGTAAAAACGAAATACACGTTTTCGTTAACAAGTACCTTGTAAATCGGGAGATAGGTGTATGAAGTTTTTGTGTTCATTTTAAAAGATCTATCGACCATTAAAGTCCCACTATAAAAACCTGAGACACTGTGTATATAAATAATTAAAAATTAAAATAAAGTCTAAAGAACTAAAATTAGAACTAACACTAGCACTAACACTAGAACTATCACTAGGACTAACACTAGATCTAAAACTAGAAACTTTCGGGTTTTGCCTTGCTTTTTTTGAAAAAATGTTTGATGTTTCGGACATTTTTTCAAAAAACGCACAGCAAAACCCGACAGTTTCTAGTTTTAGATCTAGTGTTAGTCCTAGTGATAGTTCTAGTGTTAGTTCTAATTTTAGTTCAATTAACACCGGTAGTGAAAACCTTAGTACTTATAAGTTTAAAGAAATAATATATTTAATGTTTACCAACCTGCTAATATTTTTCCTAGAAATATTGAAACTTTCTTCATAAATTTTCTTTTCACTCTCGGAAAAGGTTTGTCCTTGTTGACTACTGATGATATATTTAAACGATTCGTTCTCAATAAAAAACGTATTCTCAGAATTAATAGGATTAAAGTGTCTATTAATCTTTTGAATATCAGCAAACAGTTTTCTCAGACAAACCTCAGTATCTGCACACTTATAGCTTCTCATTCGAGCATGCGTATAAAGAAAAAGGACATTCTTTATAATGTTTTTATCCAATTGTTCAAAAACCTGTTTCAGGCAAACTTCAAATTCTGGTGTGATGCGTGTGGCGTCAGGTTTAAGCAAGATACAAATTCCGTCTATTGAAGGCAATTCAGATATAAAGCTTAAAATCATTTCGTTATTCATTAAGTCATAATCAGTTCCTCGAGTATCCCCAACTCCCGGTGTATCAATAACTTCTACATCAATGTCAAGTTCTTCACAGTTAAAAACGTATATAAAAGGTCTTTGAGTGGCTGATTGACCTGTTCCAGGTATCTCAAATTCACTTTTACCCGCTTCAATGGTTTTCATAGAATTATCATCCTTGTATAAAATAAATTTAGTGGGGACAAGTAAATTACATCTCCCTTTAGCGATTTGATGCACAGATTTCCCAGAAAAATAGTGACCAAGCATGTTTATGAGGGTTGATTTTCCAACACCCGTTTGTCCAAGTAATAGTATCCTTATATTTCTTGATTTATTCATTTTAATTTCACTAAAGTAACGCACGGAAATGCTGAACCAGCGAACAACTAACTGTTTCAATCAGAAACTTAAAAACAGAATTGGGAACGATAAGAAATAACCTTATCTACTGATTAATAAAACGTTTCATGCTAAAGTAGAAATAAAATGGGAAACTACCCAAAAATAACAATAAAATGAATACGTTCATTTACCCAATCACTTTATTCCAACAAGCAGTCGGACTCCTCGTCACATCCTGGTGTCCTCACAATCTCCCATCCCAAATAATGCATTTAATGAGTACACGACGAGTCAGACCGCTTGTTAAACAAACCCACGTGGCAAAAAAAAAACAGGACTAAACTAAATTAACGAACTACTCTGTCAATATAATGTTTATGTAATCTTATTTGATAAATAGATAATTTTGGCAAAACCTTTATTGTATTGTTACTAATTACAGCATTGAGTACGTTCATGTATTAAGATTTTAGTGGGACTGCATGTTAAGCCTAATTTACTATTACCATATTTATTTCCACATACAATACATAATAGAAGAGAAAACACTATTTAACGGTAGCATTGAAGATAATTCTTCTTTATAGCAAGAATTTTTAACATGTAATCAGCGCCATCTATAAAGGGTTTCACTTAAAAACTAAAATTGATTCTAATTTGTGAAGTTATCATATTTTAAACGTTCTTGTAATAATTTACAAATGATCGTTAGATAATACATAATATTATTTTATCTTACTCTTTAAGTTTATCGGTGTTTACATAAAGAAACGTATATGGCGCCATCTATAGGGTGCATAAAACGATATGCAAATTGATAATAATTTTTAAAACAAAATTAATCATTTTAAATTTTACATTCTATGCTGATAATAACTTAAAAAATATCACGTGAATCATATTATTTAACGATACTTTATTATATAAAGAAAACTTTTTAACAAGCGCCATCTATACTACAGCGCAATCACTAAAATTGATTATAACTTTAAGGTTATGTTAAGTTTTGTTTAACATAACCCTATTAATTTTACATTAGAAACTTAAATGTGTAATTTACATTGTAATAAATTGTGCCGGCAAGTTTTAAAGTAAAGTTTATATCTTTTTTACAGCTAATATTACTACGGGACAAATAAAGTAATTGCCAAAATGGATACAGAACCAAAGGAAGTAATCCCACCACCAACAGAGTCTAGCTCAAAAAAAACTGTTTTAAAGGAAACTCCTTCAGTAAATGCAAATAAAAATGCGCTGGCAAAACAGCCAACAACGGAACAAACGAATTGTCTTAAAGAGTATTTTAACAGTATCGCAAATCGCGAAGTTTTACATTTAAATACAAAATCTGTAACTCCAGTCCTTTCGGTTAATTTGGGGATTGATTTGAAAATGGTTTCGTCTCGAATGAAGTATGTGTTAGCAGAGGCGTTGTGTTACTTTATGAAAGTTTGGCCTGGATGGTCTACGATGGATTATAAGAATCCATTATTAAAAGATGAGTGTTTTGTGAAATATCAAGATTATTTACGATCAAAACTAATGTATATCATTGACAATGAGAGCCAATTTCGTAAAGATAGTGATTTCCAAAGAGGCGAAACGGTTTCTGTGGAATGTCAAACAGATATACCATCAAAAATTAATAAGACGGAAGCTCCTTTTAATTTGGTTATAACTGGACAGCCAAGTGTTTTGAATAATATTGTCTTTATTGAAGTAGACAGTAAGAAGAAATTATTTATTTTTATTACCTAAAAATATTTTCTTTTTTTTAGATAACATCTTAATAAAACAACATTTGGAAAAACCATGGAAACAATTATCTTCAATGACATACTTTTTAAATCATCCCTATGTTAAAATTAGTGTTGATTTACCAAAAGTTCGATTTTCACGGTCCAATGTCCATGTTTATAAACGTTACATAACAGACGGTGGGGACACAACTACTTGTCCCCCGACGGAGTTTATTAGTGAGGTTGTAAACACTGTTCCAAATTCAACACCTAAAGTGTATTCGTATGACTTTATATCCGCTTATTTTAAACAATTAACTTCCATATTGGCGAAATACGAAGTTAAAAATCAAATTTTGATTCGAAGCATCTTCAGCGAGTATTTACAAGATATAAAGGATTGCAATTTGCATGGGGGTACTATGGCTGCACCGTTTATGGTAACTTATAATATTGGTGGAAAAGTATATGTTCGTAATAAGAAAATGGTTATTAACACTAGTAAAAAGTAAGTTGTAATAATATTGAGTTTAAAACAATATTTACGAGGTAACACTGCTGTAAATGCTCAAATGAGCCTCTTTTTCTGAATTTTTTTAACCATGTTAATAATTTTAATATTGAGATGAGAAAAAAAGAGTTTTTCTCATTGTCCCTAAAGTCACTGTGACCTGAAATCCACCATGGAGTAAAATGGTTCCTATCGAGTTCTCTCAGGTTGCTGGTACACTTTTATTTTTTCAATGAAGTTCTATATCTTATACAGGGTGTTCTGTAATGATATGCGAATATTGAAGGGGGTGATTCTACATCGAAAATGATAGTTTCTTATATAAACTATAGTCCCAAAATGTTCCGTTATTAAAATACAGGGTGTTAAAGTTTAAAAAAAAAGGTATTTACAAATAAGGTATTAACAGTAAACAGATTTTAACTACAAAGAGTTAGATATGTACATACATTTAGGTTCAGCCATCTAGATTTATTGCTCTATATTATTATTTCTGTTGAGCAACCGACGGTTTTTATTTTTTCTCTCAAAAACGGCGCATTGCAGTCCAAAAACTCAAGAGCGCTTTTATTTGTCAAATTGAAGGGGGAGTTCAAAAAAAGTTTTTGTTTGGGAAAGAAACATTGGCGTACCATTTTTTTCTTTAAAAATATTAAAGTCAGCGCTCGTACGCACGCCACTGTTAAAGATAGATATTAGATTTGTATTGAAAGATATGCGTCCTTATTAATAATCACTATATGCCAAATTTCATAAAAATACCTAAAGCAATTTCGAAAATATTAATTAATATCCTTTTTTTTTGAATTTTAACACCCTGTATTTTAATAACGGAACATTTTGGGACCATAGTTTATATAAGAAACTATCATTAATTTTCGATGTAGTACAAACGTTTTCATGACTGGTGTTAGTTGAACTAAAACCAAAACTAACACTAGATCATTACTAGAACTAATACTGTAACTTACACAAGAACTAAAACTGGAAGCTACGGGATTTTCAGTGTGTTTTTTGAAAGAAATTTTGAAAATTTTTTCGTTTCAACGTATTTTAGTATCTAATTTGAAGTCTGAAAAATATGTTAGATAACAAAAAAAGAAGCTGACAGTTCTTAAAAAATTATAACAGTAAAAAGTGATTTTAAAAAGAAATGGGCTTCAGAATCAATTTGAAAATATAAGGATTTATGTCATAAGAAAAAAGTTTTGAGAAGATAGCCTTTGTAATCACTCCGTATAGCAATGTTTTTCAACCTGTTCCGCGACCATTGATGGCTTTCGTAATAACCTATCTCTCTATCTACAGGTGTCTCACGTAACTGGTTCATTAGAACTTTTTAGGTTCCACTATTCGTAGACGCTTAAAATTTTGGTAGCAGGGGTTGTTCATTTCGATCTATTAACCTAAAATATTTTCAAGAAAGCCACCACTTCCGGTCTACCAGAAGTAGACCTCAACTTCGTAATTTAAGTGGAATGCTATAATTTTTATTACACCATACAATTACACCTAAAAAATATGTTGACTTTGATAACAGTTGTTGGTACCTACCGTTTTTTGTTTTCAAACTATTATGATTTTAAGTATTTTTTGGCTAATGTCACCATGCTCTTTAAAAGCACATATCTCAACCAACGTTTATTCAAAACGGTTTGCATTGGTACGATAACTCTTCATATGCTGTCAAATAGATTGTCACTTGTTATATCAGTGTACCTTATACAGACTGGTTAAAAATTGAATTACCGTTTCTCTGTATTCAATTGCGTGAAAGTCGAACTGTGATTGAATAAACTTTAGATTGCTAGCTGTTATTTACGAAAAATAACCAAAAGAAAACCGAATAAATGAAATAATGAAAAACAACAATTTAATGTCAAAAATCAAAATCATTAACATAAAAGCATCAAAAACTGAAAATTATAAAAATAAATTAAGGGAATTTAATTCTCTATAAACTATCTAGAAACTTTCCTGTGCCTATTTGTTCTAATTGCCCTCATATTGGGAAATTAATGGACGCATACAATGCTGGAAAGCTTCTGGTTTTTATGTTAGAAAGCCATGGAGTTTTGACAGCTTTTCATCCATATTTATGTTATTGTTGTCACTACTTTGTTGTGTCATCACTTCTGTTAATGTCTTTAAATATCATGGCGAATTATTCCAACGCCAACATTTTAAATTCCTTTTATACAGGTTGTCTCACGTAACTGGTTCATTACAACTTTTTTTGTGTTCCACTATTCGTAGAGACTTGAAATTTTGGTATCATGGGTTGTTCATTCTGATCTTTTAATATAAAATATTTTCAAATTGGCCACCACTTCCGGTCTACTGGAAATACACCTCAACTTCGTTATTTTAAATGGAATGCTGTAGTTTTTATTACACTATCCTATTATACGTAAGAAAATATGTTGACTTTGATAATAGTTATTGGTACCTAACGTTGTTTGTTTTCGAGTTATTTTGATTTTAAATGTTTTTTAGCAAATATCACCATGCTATTTAAAAGCACATATCTCAGCCAACGTTAATTCAAAAATGTTTTGCATTGGTACAATAACTTTTCATATACTGTTAAATAGATTGTTGTATCACTTACTGTATCAGTTTATCTTATACAGGCTAATCAAAAATTGAGTTACCGTTTCTCTGTATTCAATTGTGTGAAAGTCGAAAATTTTAAATGGAACGTCCCATATTTTCATACCCTATCAGAAAGGACATTTAATTATCTATAAACATTCCTATACCTATTTCTTATAGTTTTCTTGCTATTGAGGAATTTATCAAAATCATACGTGAAATGCTAAAAACCGTTTGTGTTTTTGTTAGAGGGCCATGACATTTTGACAGCTTTTTGTTTAATTTATTTAAATTATTATTAGTATTATTTCTACAATGAACTGCGATTGAATAAACTTTAGATTGCTAGCTGTTATTTAACAAAAATAACCGACAGAAAACCGAATAAATGAAACAATGAAAAACAACAATTTAATAACAAAAATTAAAATCAATAACATAAAAGAATAAAAACTTTAAATTATAAAAATGAATTAAGAGAATTTAATTCTCTACAAACTATCTAGAAACTTTCCTGCGCCTATTTGTTGTAGTTGCACTCATATTTGGAAATTAATGGACGCATGCAATGCTGGAAAGCTTCTGGTTTTATGTTAGACAGCCATTGAGTTTTGTCAGCTTTTCATTCATATTTATATTATTGTTGTCATTACTTAGTTGTGTCATCAGTTACTTCTGTTAATGTCTTTGAATATCATTGCGAATTTTTCCAACGACAACATTTTAAATTCGTTTTATATTCATGGCGTATTTAATAAAGTTTTGGATAGAATCTGTTTCTTAGTTTTGGAAAGATCAAAATAACAAGAAACCGTAAATCTCTATCATCAGAAGATTAAGATTATGGAATAAATGTTTTGTCATATTTTGTTACTTTACCAAATTCTTCGGTAAGAGGTGCTTCAACCGATTTAGATGAATTATATTTTCAAATAAAGCACCGTTAACAGATAAAGTGAACTCTCTAGGAATATTTCGCCCATCATTTTGGCGAATATTACGCCATATTATTGTTTTTCATTGTTTCATTTATACGTTCTTCTGTTGGTTATTTTTGGTAAATAAAAGCTAACAAACTAAAGTTTATTCAATCGCAAATCATTCTAGAAATAATAGCAATGATAATTTAAATAAATTAAACGATAAACTGTATAAATGTCATTGCCTTCTTATAAAAGCTGAACGGCTACCAGCATTTTGTGTAGGATTTTGATAAAATGCTCAATATGAAGAAAACTATAATAAATAGGTATAGCAATGTTTATAGATAATTTGTAGAAAATTAAATTCCCGTTTTGATAGGCTAACAAGATAAGGGGCGTTCCATTTAAAATTTTCGACTTTCTCGCAATTGAGTACAGAGAAATGGTAACTCAATTTTTGACCAGCCTGTATAAGATATACTGATACAACAAGTGATAATCTATTTGACAGCATATGAAGAGTTATCGCACCAATGCAAAACGTTTTTGAATTAACCTTGGCTGAGATATGTGCTTTTAAATAGCATGGTGATATTTGCTAAAAAACATTTAAAATCAAAATATCTCGAAAACACAAAACGCTAGGTACCAATAACAATTATCGAAGTCAATATATTATCTTACGTATAATTGAATGGTGTAATAAAAACTATAGCATTCCATTTAAAATAACGAAGTTGAGGTCTACTTCCGGTAGACCGGAAGTGGTGGCCATCTTGAAAATATTTTAGGTTAATAGATTGGAATGAACAACCCATGTTACCAAAATTTCAAACCTCTACGAATAGTGGAACCTAGAAAAGTTCTAATGAACCAGTTACGTGAGACAACCTGTATATAAAAGATCCTTTTTCTCATATGTCTACAAAAATGGCAGTAATAAATATTTATTTATTTATTACTGCCAGTGGACACAAAACGGAACAAACCCAAAAGGTATACGTATATTCACACATCCCAATAATACCAAGGAGGCACATCTATTGTTGACAATCTTATGAAATGTAAGAGCATCGTTACAAAAGCGGCCAGGTGAAGTGGCAGAAGTTGGAAAGAACTGCACGCAATCATAATCTTTATAGCTTAAATTAAATTTATAGGTTAAGTGCTTTAGAAACTTCTTTTGAATTCTTTCAATTCTATTTATATAAGTGTGATACTGCGGGTACCAAATGGAGTTCAAAAATTTAGTAACTAAATACGCAAGCAAATTATAAAACTTACTGCTTTTATGCTTTTGAAAGATTCTGTGGATCTTATGACAAAGCCCAACATTCGCAGCGCCTTTCCAACCACTCCATCAACGTGACCAGAAAATGTAAGCTTGTTATCAAATATAACACCAAGATCTTTAATTTGAGATGTTCTAGGTAAGACATAGTTTTCCAATTTGTACTCATGTCTGATGGCATTCGAACTTCTTGAAAAAGATATAACATTACATTTAATAGGATTGAGTGTCATAAAATTGTCATTGCAATAGACTTGGAGTGCGTCGTCAATGTCACGCTGCATCCTCGGGCTGTCGAGTGGAGAGGAAATATGTGCAAACAATTTCAAATCATTAGCATACTGGGAGTGTTTTATGACTGTGAAAATGTCATTGGTGTAAATATTGAAAAGGAGAGGGCCAAGATGGCTACCTTGAGGTACACCTGAAGGGACGAACATTACATCAGAATAGTATCCATTAATAGATACTACCTGAGTTCTTCCACGTATATAAGAAGCAATGAATCGCAACAAATAGTTATCAATTCCCATAATCCGAAGCATTGACAACAGAAGATTGTGATCAACGCGATCGAAAGCCTTACTGAAATCAGTATATACGGCATCCACTTGAGTTACTTGATCAACAGAAGTCAAAATATAATTACTGTACTCAAGCAAGTTACTCTCGACCTAGGGACCTGCAAAAAAGCCGTGCTGTCTAGCATCAATTTTATTTTTAGTGAAAAAAAAATAGTTGTTTATAAATTAGCTTTTCAAAGATTTTGCTTAACACAGATAATATAGATATTGGTCTATAATTGGATACATCACTTCTATTACCAGACATAAAGGTAGGAACTATATGTGCCTGCTTCCAAAGACGTTGAAAAACTCCAGATTCAATGGATTTGTTCAGTATAATAGTTGCAGGTAGTGACAAAGTCGCGTAACATTCTTTAATAAAAATTGCTGGTATACCATCCGGACCCGGGCCCTTTGAAGCATCAGTACCTCCTCAACCTGATCGAAGCAAGTTACAACTGTACCACTGATGTCAGACGTGACACCAAACACCGCAACAGTCTGGTTGACTGAGTACACAGAATGAAAAAAATCAGCAAATAATGAGCAGATGGATGAAGAATCGGAAGCTGTGCAATTATCCAGTAGACACCCCAATTAAGACACTCCCACCCTTCGAAACGTCCTCATCGTTGCCGTTTGTCCTGTCGCGCCTGAAAACATTATAAAGATCTGGAGACAGTTCTGCCGAGTATATGCCAGGATGCAACCAGGTTTCGGTTATGCAAACAAGATCAAAATCAAACTTTAACAAGCTAGTCAAAAAAGATTTCAACTTAGTTCTCAGACCACGCACGTTCCGATAGTAAACATTAATAGAAGTAACAGTAACATTTAATTGAATTTAAATTTATGAACGATTTAGTGTTCACAAAACCGATCACATCTTGTCCAGATCTGCCTCACTTCTGATGGGCAAAGGACGTGCATCATCACTTTTCCGGATAAAGATTAGGCAGTTGCGAGTCCATACATATTTGTAACCCTTATCTTTAGCAACCCTTCTTGTTTTCCCAAAGAGAGCCTTGTTCGCAGGCGATTAATACTCGTTGATAAAACAACGGTCATATACACCCCGACTCGCAAGACTCAAGAAAGTATATGTCATATATTTTGAAAAATTCTAAATAACTCTTCTTAATGTTTAGAGGGCTGGGATTTTAGCTAACATATTGTCTGAAGAAAATCAATAAAAAATGTATAAGATATATCTATCATAAGCAAAGTATTGATAACATAGACCGCCACTTAAGTGATGGCCCTGTACCTCTAAAAGTTAACCAACATGATACATTTCAGTATATAACTACCATACAAAATAGGTATTTTAGAGTCTTTAAAGTAACATTGGAAACTGTATAAGTTATCAATATTTTTTGGGCTAAAGATAGCTTTTACACACCTCTGCTACAATATGAACATTCTGTCTATACCAATACTTCAGTCCCAAGGAATGGACATATGTATAATAAGCATTTAATGCTGCTTCAATGTCAGCCACATGATTGGTCCAAAATAGTCCAGGATCCACAGAAACGAAATCTCTTCAGTACTGGTAATCTCAGCATCCCGTTACCTTCAGTTACTTCTAAATTTTATTGCCATTCAGTGCTTGATTTTAAATTCTTCTGAAATCTTCTGAAACTAAAACTATAATTAATACTAAACCTACAACCTACTTTCTATATTAACACTAGACCTACAACAAGAAACATTAGGATTTAGTTGCACGTCTTTTTAGACTTCTAAATCTTAATGTTTTTAATTCTAAGTCTAGTGTTAGTTCTGAAGTTAGGTTGGGTTGGATTGGATCCGGTAATAAGAGAGGTATGGTTAAACCTAAACATTTCCCTTCTAGGTCTAGTATTAGCTGTAGCCTAAGTATTGGCTCTATTTTTAGTTCTTATTCAGTCATTATCGTTGTATACCTGCATCGAACTAAAAGTAGAGCTAACACTAGACCTAGTACTAAAAAGTTTTCGTTTAGCCGTGCGTCTTCAGACATCTTGTAAATGCTTCTGGAACTGAAGGTATAATATAACTAATACTAGATACTATAATACTACACAATCTGATATTTTATTTTATACCCAACTTATAAATACCTACCTACCGAGTATTTCCCTATCGCCCATCACTGGACCACATAACAAAGTTTCATGTTGTATGTTGTTTTTCAGTGGAACCCGGTTATTTTTATATTAGAATGTTTTTATTTGAACAGAATATTACATGAGTTTACATTATGTGTTGGTTATACAATGTAACCCCCTTTACTATGTATTAACATGTTAGTAAAAAAATTTTTATTTGACTATCGATGATTATTCGTTTGTATATTTATGATATACAACATCCGCCTGTAAACGAAAAATATAAAAAAAACGTAAATTTCATAAACAATCTTATTTCGAAAAATAGTAAATTACCCTTTCGTGAGATTTCATATCTTGTTTTCAAATTTTACATGCAAGGTTGCCATGTTATTAACAATTATGAAAAATGTTTCAGTCAGTTAAAATTCGTTAACAGCGCTATTATTAAATATTGAAGATTGTGACTTGGCAGATCAATAAACAAAGCTTGAGCCTTTCGAACTCCACAAATATTATTGGATATTATATAGTGCTGTTACTAGAACCGGTTAATTTATGCAATGTTTAAGAGACCATAATTTTATAATATTAAATGAGACACCCTTTATTTTTCTATGGCTTCGAAAGGCTCTATTATCTCCCAAATATGGCGTAAATTAACCAGTTCTGATAACCAGTTTGTATAATATTATCCAATAGTATTAGTGGTGGTCGAAAGCCCCAAGTTTTGTTTATCGATGTGCCAAATTGAAATCTTCAGTATTTAATAATAGTGCTGATAACAAATTTTAATTGACTACATAAATTTTTAAAATTTTTCACAAAATGGTTGATAACCGTCAGTGATGTAAAATTATGGTAATTAATAATTTGTGTAAATAACTGCTGTAAATTATGTTTTTTTTTTCTCAAAATTTATTCTCGCGTAATTTAATAATTTTTTGATAAATTATTACGGTAACGTTTTTTTATTTTGATTAAATAAAACCATTATGCCAACTACAAAAAAACATTTAAATGTATACGCGTACAATTTTTGTTATTTTTTATGTAACCTTTTTTTGAGATAATTTTTGTAATTATATACCCGGTGTCCCCTAAAAGTAGCTCACCTCCATATTTTTTATTATTATTAATAATATAAGAAAATCATTAGGAATGAATAATTAGGCTATTAAAACGGATTGTTATAACATAAAATTGCTGTCTTTTGACTTCCGTAGACTTATAAGTACAAAATGATTTATTTTGTGTCCTAATAATCCGTTTTTCTGACCTAACTATGCATTCCAAATGGTTTTGTTATATCACTAATAATAAAGAAGATATGGGAGTGAGCCACTTTTGAGGGACACCCGGTATATATAATTACATTTTTTTTATTTGGGTACAGTACAGAACGAACCTATAATAAAACCGTACCACGGCATTAACGAAAAAGAAAATATATATATAAACATGCAAATGGCCAAAATTAAATATAATAATAAAAATCGAAATAAGAATAACAATAGTGCAATTAAAGCAAAAATAAGTATAAAAAGGAAACATGAGCTTTATAATAAATTAACTAGAATATCAAAAAATAAAATAAACCGAATTGTTACAAGTAAATAAGAACCGAATTATAAACTAGTGCATGTTTGTACACACACTAAAAATATATAAAATAAAGTAAATTTTCTACTCACATACAATATAACATAAATTGCGCAGATATGTGCGAGGCTATTCGCGAAATGAAGCAAAAAGAGCACACCTAAAAGCTATTAATGAAGACGATTGGAATCGAAACAGGTCCACATCAATTCCGTCCACAGCTCTAGCCATTCGTATCATGTGAGAATTAAGGAGTGCGTTGGTTTGGGATGTTGGTGTGAAGAACAAAAAATCGAAACGCTGGCTCAAGGTTAAAATGCCAAAATGTTTACAAGCAGAGAAATAGTCTGAGTAGTGGATTGAACATTTAAAACATAAGTATTTTTTAAATTTTTTTTGAATTCTTTCTATCCTAGATATGTATGTTTGATACTGAGGGCACCAAACAACACTGCAGTAATTAAGTATGCTATAAACGAAAGCAAAATACAACACTTTAATTGCAGTAATACTTGAGAAAGAAGCAGTAGATCTCTTCACAAAACCTAACATTCGCAAGGCTTTGGATACCATCAAATTAATATGTTTATCAAATAACAATTTATCGTCGAAGGTAACACCCAGATCCTTAATAGAAGTCACACGGGTAATACCCTCACCAGCAACCGTATAGTTGTAGCAGAGTGAGGTGATTGCTTTGACAATACACCTGAAGGTTATCAAGATCACGCTGCAAGAGGGGACTGAACTCGGGTGAATAATTTCAAATCATCCGCGTACATAAGACAATGGCAGCTTTGAATCACATCCAATAGATAGGCTTTACAAAAGGGGCAAGATGACTGCCTTGAGGAACTCCCGATGGCACTAATATAGACTTAAAAAAAACCATTAACAGATACTATTTGTGATCTGTTCTTTAGGTAGGAAGCGAACTACTGAAGCAGACGACAGGATGTAAAATCCGAATTTCTGAAGCTTGGAAAACAGAAGGTCAAGGTCGACCCGGTCAACGGCCTTACTGAAATCTGTATAAACTGAATCAACTTGACAACCTTGCTCCATAGAGTGTAAAACAAAATCAGTGTATTCCAACAAGCACCCTCGACCGGGCGACCAGCAAAAAAGGCATGCTGTCTAGAATCAATTTTGGGCTTAATAGAAAAGAATGAACATATTACATGTTATGAACAAGGTGCGTCTCTGTTTTGGTTATATAAACTTTATGCAAGAGTAACTCATTTGTATTTATTCAAACAAAGGTATTTATTTCTTATAAACTACAGGTGTTCATAAATTGGCGAATAAACAATACTTCAATAAAACATTACTATTTTTCGTTTGATCCTTTTTTGTTATGTGTCAAGTGAAAATCTTTATTTTATATTGTTATTTTATATGCTTCATTTGTCTTCAGTAAGTACCCAAAGTTCAGATAATTTGTCCGTAAATAATCATTTGTATCTAAAATCCACAAGTCTTCTGATATATCTTTTTTATATACAATATCAATTATTAAGTCCTGTAGAGGCATTTCAAGACTTTGAGAGGCAACATCAAGTCATTTGGAAGTATTTTATGTCTTTTAGAAGCTGTACCAAGTCTTCTAGAAGCATTACAACTCTATTGAAAGTATTTCAACTCTCCTGGAAACAATATCAAGTCTTGTAGAAACAGTGTCAAGTTTTTCAGAGGCAGAATCGAATCTTCGAGAAGCCTTGTAGAAATATTTCAAGTTTTCTATAGATAATATCGACTCTTCTTCGACATCGCATTGCAAATCTTTTAGAACCATTTTAAGGCTTCCCGAAGCAACATCAAATCCTCTAGAAGTAGTATCAAGTGTTCCAGGGGCAGTAGCGAGTCTTCTGAAAGCAGTTCAAATCTTTTGGAAGCAGTGTCACGTCTTCCAAAGGCAGTATCGAGTCTTCCAGAAGCTTTTTAAGTCTCCTGGAAGCAGCATCAAGTTTTGAAAAGCGTTTCAAATCAATATCATATAGAACTAAATTGGTTCTTTCAGATCGATTTGAAAATAATCCAGGAAATTTTCCAATTAAATTCTTCAAATCCCTCCTTTGTTCTTCTGCAAATTGTCCAATTCTTTTTGCATGTTGTAAAACTTCTATATGTTAGCCAGTAAAGTTTTTTCTTTTTCTTTTACAGTTTTTACAGTTTACAGTATATACTCATTTTTATCTCGTCTTCCTCCAAAGATGTTACATCACATCTGAATCAGGTTTTTCATAGTAAGGTTTCAATAAATTAACATTCCACTTAGTACTTTTAGTATGTAGTTGATATGTGTTATTTTTTTAAATATTTTCTTTAGACGTCCCCATTTAATTTGTTATTTATTCGTTCTAACTGATTGATATATCATCGTTTTATCCCCTTTGGAAATAACTTCTTTGGCTCTTTTATTATAACATTGTAGACACTTTGACACATTCTGTACTGTACCACTGATGTTGAGTCAGCTACTTGTAATTGTGTTTTTGTCATACGTCTGAAGAAATGTGGACACCCCTTTCTATAAAAGATGAATAATGATCAAGGTCAAAATCACGGTGGTTCAGAAAGAACCGTCACCGATCACTACATACCTTAACAACCACGGGATCGCTCATCTCTATTTAAATTACAAAGGAGCAGTTAAACGGTTTTACGCATGCGTAGATAATCGTACCGGTAATTTATGAAAAAATTGTTTGGTAATTTATGTGAATTAAGGTAAATATTTTGATAATTTACAACTTTTTTTATATGTAGCTAATCAGTATACACTTAGCAGCGGAAGTCTGCGTACAAAAAACTTCTAACACTTTAACTGAAAAAATAAGGGTCATGATCTAATGTGATAAACTTCAATTTTTTTTATTTTGTGTATTAACTACATAGAATTATATGTAGTCAAAATATGCATCAATAATACAGAAATATTAGTTACAAAAAAAAATAAAATTAAAAATTCTCCAAATAATGCGTATGCAAAATCCACAAAATATACTTATTTACTTAAATACGTAGTTGACGATGTACGCTTTCCGATTTAAATAAAAGATAATCGGTGTCAATTATATTAGCAGAGGCTTAGAAGCTAAAAGTTAGAATGGACACGAAAGGAAAGGAAATTGAATTGGGAGAGAGAAAAATTATTGTAAAGTTATGGAAAGAGGGAAAATCCTTTCGAAAACTAGGAGAAACTGTCGGCAGGTCACACTCTTCCATTCAAAGAGTAATTAATAATTATAAAGACACTGAAGATTACCTCTCACGTCCGCGATCTGGTAGACCACCCCTTTTAACAAACCGAGAGAAGCGAAAAATTGTACAGTAGGTTAGAAAAGAACCTAGGCTGACGGCAAAAAAAATAGTAGAAAATGTACAAGCAGAATTTCATAAAACTATCAGCAAAGATACGGTGAGAAGGACGTTAAAAAAAGCTAACTATCACAGTCGCGTTGCACGAAAAAAGCCATTTGTGTCAGAGGTCAATCGTCAGAAGCGGATCGCCTTTGTTCTCTTTACAGATGAGAGCAAATTTTGCATTTTCGGCATTAAGGGTAAACAACTTGTATGGAGAAAACCTAATACTGCCCTTAATCCCGAAAATTTGAAGGCGACTGTAAAACACGGAGGTGGTGGAGTTATGGTTTAGGGGTGTATGTGCACTAAAGGGGTGGGAAGGTTGGTTTTCATAACATCGACAATGGACCATAAAATGTATATAGACATTTTAAAAGAAAATTTGAAGCCTAGCATCGAAAACTTGGGCTTGGGGCCCGAATACTTTTTTCAACAAGATAATGACCCCAAACATTGCGCCCACAACACTAAGCTTTGGCTACTATACAATACCCCAAAGCAACTTAAAACACCTCCACAATCGCCGGACTTGAATCCCATCGAACATCTCTGGGATTTACTGGAACGCAGGATTCGGCAACACAACATAACGTCGAAGGAAACGTTAAAAAATGTTATGATTGAGGAATGGGCCAAAATCAGTTCAGACGAAACGAAGAAATTAGTGCACTCCATGCCTAAACGTTTAAGGGAGGTCATTAAACGTAAAGGTTATCCGACCTCATATTAATATAGAAACAATGATCTCATTTATGAATTTTTTATAAATACTGTCCTGACTTGTACGCAGATTTTTGCATACCCGTTATTTGTAGAATTTTTAGTTTTGATTTTTTTCTGTAACTACTGTTTCTGTTTTGTTGAAGCATATTTTGTTAATAGAATTATATGTAGTTAATATACAAAATAAAAAGAAATCAAGTTTATCACATTAGATTATGACTCTTATTTTTTCAATTAAAGTATTACAAGTTTTTTGTACGCAAACTTCTGCTGCTGAGTGTATGTAAAAAACACAGAGTGTTCTATTTAAAAGAATACACTTTGTATCGTCACAATTTTTTAGACCACTACACTCGTATATAGAGGGTGACACAAAAGTTTGGAATATAGCAAATATCTTCGCTATTTATACTTTTAACAAAAAATCTTTCTTATAAAAGTTTTTAGGTATATTTTTTTAAGTATATCAAACCTATACATATTTCGCATAAGTGTGATTGTATTGTTTATAGTTTGGTTACCATGGTAACAAACTTTTTTATATGAAGTGAGGCGAAATTTTTTTTTATCTTTTTGATAGAGCATATTTTTCTCTATGTGTTGAACATATATCATAAGGTTACATAATGAAAAAATCTGATAAATTAACTTTTTTTTTTTAATTATTAAGTCAGACATTTTAATGAAAGTAGGCGTTGAAACAACGTTAATACTAAATTAATACAGTAAAAAGAAACGGAGCAAGCGTTAATATGGCGTAAACAATCAAACTAAACGTCAAAAAGTTGTGGATTTATAAACTATGAATAAGTGCTTAAGCACGAGAAATTTCAGTTGATATGCTTTCACACTGTGTACATAATTTTTGAAAACGTTTTGACTTTTGTTTAGAAGTAAATGGTGGCCAATTTGAACATTTGTTATTGTTTCATTTATTTCTTTTAATAATATAATTGGATAATTGGAACAGAAACGGCGTTTTGGCGGATAATTCAGTAATTAATGTCATTTGAACCCCTACTTTGATCCTTCCAGTGGATTAATCTAGATATTAACGCTGTTTCAGCACCTACTTTGATTAAAATGGCTGATTTGATAATTTTAAATAAATCAATTAATCAGATTTTTCAGTATGTAACCTTATGATATAATATGTTCAACACATAAAGAAAATATGCTCTATCAAAAAGATAAGAAAAACAATTTCGTCCCACTTCAAATAAAAAAAAAATTGTTACCATGGTAACCAAACTATAAACAATGCGAACAATAAAACTTATCCGATTTATGCGTTATAATAAACCTAAAAACTTTTATAAGAAAGATTTTTTGTTAAAAGTAAATGTAGCGAAGTTATTTGCTATATTCCAGACTTTTGTGTTACCCTGTATAGACGAGCCTGCATTTGAAAGAAATTCCTAACTTAATTTCTATAGGAGCTATGGATGCCTGACGCATTATTGCAGGAGCCTGTATACACTTTGATTTGAAAAATATTTTTAATTTGAAACTTCAGAGTTCAAAATTCTCTGACCCACTTATTGCTTCAATACATGCGAACTCATTCGGTCACTCACTGCCTTTTTAACGACTCGACGCTTGGCGTTTTTTCATTTTTAATCCTATCTACATGTTTTTCGACGATGTCTTTCCTTTTTCACGCACCAGAAAACCAAATTCTAATTTGCGCTGATTTCCAAGAAGTTCGTTTTATTTTATTTTCGCTCTACGATGTTCAATAAACTCCTTTTTAATTTTAAATGTTTTCATTTCCTGGCTATTTGTTAACTGGGCCCCATAACCTGTTGCTTTCAGTGAAGCCAGGTTATATTTATATTAAAATAGAATACCACTCTTAACGAGCACAATTCGTTCCAAACTCAGACTCTTAATGCGAAATACTCGTTATGTGAAACAATGTCTCATATACATATACCTAACTCTTTTTTTACACGGTAGATACGTTCCTTAGAAAACCGTGCAAAAGAAAATCGTGTAAAAAAAGTTATAATACAATGAATATGACATTTATAAAAAAAAGCTATATATTACTTAAAAAAAATAGTGTACAGTCAAAACTCCAACATAACAATAAAAATGTAAACTAAAATTAGAAACAAAAATCAATTTCGCAAGTCTTCATCGATAATTGATAACAAACGTGCATGTTTATTACGAACTTGACCAAAAGCGCTATCATCGCATCATCAGTAGATATATCGGATATGTCCAGCACAACTGTAGGATTTAATTCAAATGAAGAATTTCGTTCGTTGTTAACGGTCTGTGTTGTTTTTTTTAGTTGTGCAGTCGGTTATTAGCTGCTGTTTTTTGGTTTCTCAATAAGCTATATAATCTTATTGATTCTTCATATCCAGCTATACATAACTTAAGACTACGTTGAAATTTCAATGCACGCTCCATGTCAGGATCACGAGTAAGAAAATGTTGTTCCTTACTTGTAGCAAATTTCAAGCCATCGCGAATTAAATCAGCCGTTAATAGCTGAACTTCATCTTCTACCTTGTCATTATCGATTTCTTTCTTTTCTCAAATTGTCATAAATTCGATCAAATCATCTTCATCCAAAGGGCTTTCTCGCATCAATTCATCAATATCAGCCGTTTGAATGGTGTTAAAACCGTTGCCACCAATTGTATTTGATAGAGTTATAATTTCAGAACACACAGCTGATTTTTCTACTACAAAACTTCCACTTTTAACGCATGCTGGCAATATTTTTTTCCAACAAGCATTTCAGGTTGATTGGCGCAATTGTTGAATGGCAACAGAAGCAAGTGTAATGCAAAACATAATCCTAAACTTTCTCCATGTTTCCAACAGTCAAATTTGTTTCTTCCACTGAATCTAAAATATATTTAAACGTTTGCTTTATGTAGTACATGTTAAATGTTGCGATAATGCCCTGGTCGAGTGGTTGAATCAGCGAATCAGCTGATTTAGGCGGTAAAAATAGCAATTGAATATTTGGGTGATCCAACACTGGTTGAATTCCAAACCTTTTTCTTCCATGTATTTTTGGACTTCTGGAATAAAGCAGTTGTTGAACCAATTTGTAAACAGATCAGCCGTCATCCAGGCCTTTTTATTCGCCATGAAATGCACTGGAAGTTGTTTAATGTTCTTACCTCTTAATGCTCGTGGCAAGAGAGATTGATTAATAAAGGCTTTAACATTTTATCATCAGATGCGTTACTACATAACAAGAACGTCACTCGATCTTTGTCCGCTTTAAAACTACCAGCTGATTTTTCAGATTTTGCTATATAAGTTCTTTCAAGCATTTTTTCCACAACAATCCCGTTTCGTCGGCATTAAATGTTCGTTCTGTAGTGTAACAGCCTTCTTCAACGATTTTTGCTAGTTTACTCTGAAAGATTTGTGCAGCATTTTCCTCTGCTGATGCTACTTCTCCCTTTATTTTTATATTGTGAAATGCATGTCTTTTTATAAAACCTGTCACCCATCCCTCACTTGCATTAAATGCCAGTTTCTTCGTTGCCTGAAGACTTGTTCCAATTCCTGAAGTCAGTTATATATTCTAAGTGCTTTTTCTTTTACATGTTTCCCATCAATAGGTATTCTTTTTGACTGTAAATCTCCTATCCAAAACACCATGTGTTTTTCCGTTTTCTTTAAGATAGGATTTCGACTATAAGATGATGTCTTGGAGCTTACTTTCGATCCAGAAATTACGGATTGTCGGATGGAATTCTCATTTTTTCTAATTGTTCTTATAGTCGCTTCGTTTAAACCAAAAGCTTTACCAACAGATGTGGGACCTTCGCCTTTCTTTAAACAGTCTAAGATTTTTATTTTAGTTTCTAAGGAAATTGTTTGCCTCTTCGGAAGTTGTTGTTTAGGCATTTTATTAAACACTAAGGGTACTATAAAAAGAATCCAAAATAATATTGTTTATTGAATTTTTCAAAAGCGACAATCTAGTACAATATTACCTTTTTTAGTAGCAAAGAATTGTCATAATTACAAATAATACAGTAGAAATTTCACCATCGAATTAAAAAAACTTTAGTTGAAACATCGACTTTTAGAACTTTACAGAAATTATTTATTAAGTCTCACAAGCTGACTACTCTTAACATAAAATAAATACTGAATAACGAAATCATATGTTCAAGTTGAAGCACAACGAGATAAGGAAAAAAGTGATCATAAAATTCTGGTATTCCCCGTAGTAGACTAACTTAGTCTTAACTTGGTTATAAACAGTTGGACATAAGCCGACCGACTTCTGACCACGGTACCACGATATTAGGATCACGGAATTCGCCCATTGTATTTTGTTACTGTATACATAAGTTTCTGTAAGACGCTATCAAAATTAGAATTAAGATTTTTTTTTGGGATTCGCGCTATAACAAGAAATTCGTGTAAAAAATTATTGGTGAACAGTGTTTTTTCAAAATCGTATTAAAAAAACCGTGTAAAAAGAGTTGGGTGTACTTGTTATGAGAGGTACTTGTTAAGCGAGGTTCAACTGTATTATTTTTATTTGAACAAATAACTACATGAGATTACATTGTGTATTGATAACTATGTATTAACATGTTATTAATTTATGATATACAACATTGTAAGCTTCAAATCAACGTGTAAGTTTAATCAGATTCGCAGTAAGTTATGATAATGTTGTCCGTTACTCGTTGTAAGTCATTGATATACAGGAGGATAATACTCCCAGCTTGACTTCCCTCCAATCCGATCTTATTTCTGTTTCCTGTTGTTCCCCATTGTGGGTAAGTGCACATTTTATCATTTTTGATAGATACTACACGATTTCGTTCTTCTTCTATCTATCCATGAAAAGATCCTCTTAAGCTAAGTTTCTCCAATTTGGTCAAAGGGAAACACATGAACAATGCTGTTGTAGTCGTTTTCCATTTAATCCCAAGATAATATTTTCCACTGAAACAACGTAAGTTCGGTGGGTCTTTCCTTCTAAAAATCTATATTTGTTTAAATAATTAATACAATACATTTCGCATTTTTTTTATTTTTTAACTTTTAAAAAGAGAAAAATAAAAATCGATTTTTTCAAAAAGTTACAGTGGTGTTACTTTTTAATAGAATAGTTTTACTAAATATTTAAAAAAATATTTTCTTTTAGCAAAGACGCAAATGCGATAAATTTTTGCGAAATCCTAACTCCTAAAGTGACATTTTCACTGCAAGAGTTTAATATTACGGAAGATATAAACGCAAAGGAAATTTCTTTCGTTGACTTATGTAAAATAGAGTCAATGTCCAAAGAAGAACATTTAACACTTATAAATACTTTTAATAATTGCGTAACGTTTTATTGTACATTGTGCAATAAAGTGTATCAGGGAGAACGCTGCTATTCCGATTGTTTGGATCATTTTCGCTTTTTACACAAAGGCGAGCAAGCGGTTGTATGTTTTAAGTGTCGGAGAACGTTTGAAGTAATTAATTTGGCGTCGACTCGATGGGCTCATAATTGCCAAGTCACTCAAATGTTGGTTAAAATGGAGGAAGATAAAATGGGAGCGGAAGGAAGTGAAAATGTATCAATGGCTCAAGGGGGGGTTGATGGTGATAAATCTAAGAATATAAATGATAAAGTTTGAAATTTTGGTTTCAAATATTAAGTAAAATAAATTAAAATATTAATTTATAATATTTGCAAAAATATTCATTAGTTATCAATTATTTTATTAATATCGAATGAAGATTAAGTGCTTAGGATAAGTATTTTTTTTACCATTAAAATAAAGTATAAATGTTATACAAGCAGTTTTAATAATTTTCTTTTATATTGTTCCTCTTGAATTTGTTTGTTGTATAACAATATAAATATTGATATTTAAAAATAAATGTAAAATTGACCTAATCATCATCAATTAATTTACTAAATATAGTTGAAATTGCATACGATTTTAAAATCTATGGGCGTCCTTCGTTGGTTGCTAGCTGAGCATATTAGTTTAATAAACTTGAACAACTTGTCGCCTGAATTTCAAAAAATCTATCTAGACTAGTGATTCTTAACGGGGGCGGTAACGCCCCCGGGATCCTGAAGAGCGGTGAGCTTGTTTTGGGCGGTAAGGGGGCGATGGGCTAATTTTGGGCTGATTCGAATTTAATTTTAAAACTTATGCGACGATAATTATCGTCGTATAAGTTTTAAGATTAAATTCTTCTCGCATCGATTATAATCGATTAATATCGATTAAGCCAAACATTTTACATCGCAGTGTAAAGAATGTTCTTTAAGGCCCGTATTCAGAGACGAGGATACGGGTGCGTGGGGACCACCGCCGTCTCGACTCTCGCCGGGGGCCGAGTTCGATCTATCTCACTTTAAGTCATTCATAACGAGGTTATTTTTCGTAATAACAAAAAAAAATATTATCTTGCTACGGTTACTTTTCCCCTTAAGAATTGTTTTTTATTTTATAATTTTTTTTTGCGTTTTTTTAATGAGGCACGAATACATCAATTTGATTAATTTATTTTCTTACTTTAATTTTGTTTTATTATAATTTTATTTTTATTTCTTGGCATTTTGGTTGATAATAAAAGTTCCGTTTGTCGTGTCGGTCGGTTTCAAGTTTTTTTTTTGGGTAGACAGTTGGGTATAAGAGGGAGGTTGTCTTGAAATCGTCCTCTCTTTCGGTTTTGAATTTGGTAGGAGTGATATTAGCGTGTGTAGTAATTTTCCGGAATTGAAAGCCATTTTGTTGAATTTCGTTTGGAATCCATTGATTAGGAAAAATAATTCCTGGAAACGCATCGATTAATAAGGAATTTCTCCGAGTAGAATCACGCTCTTCATCGATTTTAATTATCATTTTTTTCACTTTAAAGCCGCCCAACATCGAAAGTAATTTCTTTATTTTTTTTACACGTGTCAGGAATTCACGGTCGCATGCTTTTCCTTAATATAATGTTGCAGGCTTTTTGTAACGCTTTATAAAAAGCGTTTTTTAAAAAGCGTAATTTTACATTTCGATAAGATTTTCGAAACATCGTTGAACACTTTCAACCAGAGGAGTCGTTGGAATAACGTCCGTCCGACCATCCATTTGGTTTTCCTTTCAAGACATCAAGTTTTTCTTTATCATCGACTACCGTCACCAATTTAAACGCAAAAAAAACAGGAACGGCACGTATTTTGACAAATAAACTTTTTCTCAAATTCCTTACCTGTTTTGGTCGTCAACCATTAAAATAAAGGAAAAAAAATCTTGAACAATAAATAAAAGAAATAGAACTTATAATTTCTTTTTACTTATATTTAATTATCATTTACATTTTAATTTCATTATATATATATTTTTTTTTGTTATCTATATCTATTTTTAATATATATTGTTTTATTTATTTAATATATATATTTTTTAATTTTTTTTGTTGGTTTGTGTTCCGAATTGGTTACGGAACAACTTGGTTTACTCGGCCTGGAAAATCAAATAATAACAAGTTTTATGTTCTTTTTCTTGAATACTTACCTTTTATATAGTTTTCTTTTGGTATAATATAATATTTTTTTGGTATTGCGTTTTGAACCCCATAGAATTAATCTGTAGCAATTTAAAGCGAAATATCAGGAAAAATAATTCAGCTCCAACCTTAAGCACCAAAGTGGTAGATTTAATTCGGCAAGAGGTTGACAACATACCGACAGAATTATGGGGAAATTGCGCAAAACACATAATCGACATAGAAAATTCTTATGTATCGCCAAATAATCAACGGTTTATTATAGATATCGGAAATGATAGTTCCGATGAAAGCAACTTTGAAAATTCTGATAGTTGTGATAGCGACGACGAATAATTAAATTTTTTAATATAATCTTTGGTGTTTTATTTAAGTTCGACCCTGTCCTTGTCACACTGTCATAAACCTTTAAAGGTACTCGAGCGGGTAAAACTCACCCCGGGTTTTATTTATGACTGTCATAAAAACCAAACTCGATGTGGACGACTATACCACACTATAACGATTATTTTTTTTGTCACTGTGCTTTCTTATATTTCTATTATTTATTTTTTTTTCAAAATAAAGACGTTAGTTCGTCTACTTCGCTTTTTAGGTATTTTTTTTTGTTTGTTTTGTATGCAATTATTGCTCGATCATTCCTTTACACTTCACCATTGGTAGGTGTAATGGTGAAGTGTAAATTTCATTTAATGGTGTGGCGCCCTTTTTATAACGAACCTAGCCGTCTTCACTAAGTTGGTCCGGCATCGTGGAAACCGAGAAGGAGGGGTTGTGCTATCGTTTCTTTTCTATTTCTTTTTTCTTTTATTTTATTATTTTTGCATCACAATCTTAAAAATGCGTGACAAAAAAATCGTTTTGCTTTTAAAACTATTATTTACTATTATTTTAACGACTGAATATTTTAATTTTTATGATACTTTTTGTTTAAAATTTAACATTTCATTGTTATTAGAATAATTTATAAGAACAGATAATTATAAAACAGGTAAGAAACCGAAAATTACATTCTTCACAATTAATGTATTTAACCGACGTGTAGACAGCACTAAAAGATAGCAGTAGAAATTTCCGAAGTTACCCGGTAATCAATATTGTAGTATACTATTACAATATTGATTACCGGTGTTACTTATACTATATTAACAGTAATTAGATAAGATTATATTTTTTTAAATATCAACATAATATATTTAATACCAGAAACAATACCAATAAAAACCTTCAATTTTCTTATTACGTCGAAGTTCCGAACCAAATTACGTACAGGTATTCTATGTGTATTTAGAGGATTTTTGGCGAAAAGAAGTTGGATTTGCAAGGGTCCGCATGGGTGAAACACCCAGCAGTAGATTATAACAACCTCTAACTTTTTTATTACTTCGAAGTTCCGAACCAAATTACGTACAGGTGTTCTATGTGTATTTAGAACATTTTTCACGAAAAGAAGTTGGACTTGCAAAGGGTACGCAGGGGTGAAACACCCAGCAGTAGATTATAACAACCTCTAACTTTTTTATTACTTCGAAGTTCCGAACCAAATTACGTACAGGTGTTCTATGTGTATTTAGAACATTTTTCGCGAAAAGAAGTTGGACTTGCAAAGCGTACGCAGGGGTGAAACACCCTGCAGTAGATTATAACAACCTCTAATTTTCTTATTACTTCGAAGTTCCGAACCAAATTACGTACAGGTGTTCTATGTGTATTTAGAACATTTTTCGCGAAAAGAAGTTGGACTTGCAAAGCGTACGCAGGGGTGAAACACCCAGCAGTAGATTATAACAACCTCTAACTTTCTTATTTCTTCGAAGTTCCGAACCAAATTACGTACAGGTGTTCTATGTGTATTTAGAACATTTTTCGCGAAAAGAAGTTGGACTTGCAAAGCGTACGCAGGGGTGAAACACTCAGCAGTAGATTATAACAACCTCTAATTTTCTTATTACTTCGAAGTTCCGAACCAAATTACGTACAGGTGTTCTATGTGTATTTAGAACATTTTTCGCGAAAAGAAGTTGGACTTGCAAAGCGTACGCAGGGGTGAAACACCCAGCAGTAAATTATAACAACCTCTAACTTTTTTATTACTTCGAAGTTCCGAACCAAATTACGTACAGGTGTTCTATGTGTATTTAGAACATTTTTCGCGAAAAGAAGTTGGACTTGCAAAGCGTACGCAGGGGTGAAACACCCAGCAGTAGATTATAACAACCTCTAACTTTTTTAATACTTCGAAGTTCCGAACCAAATTACGTACAGGTGTTCTATGTGTATTTAAAACATTTTTCGCGAAAAGAAGTTGGACTTGCAAAGCGTACGCAGGGGTGAAACACCCAGCAGTAGATTATAACAACCTCTAACTTTTTTATTACTTCGAAGTTCCGAACCAAATTACGTACAGGTGTTCTATGTGTATTTAGAACATTTTTCGCGAAAAGAAGTTGGACTTGCAAAGCGTACGCAGGGGTGAAACACCCAGCAGTAGATTATAACAACCTCTAACTTTTTTAATACTTCGAAGTTCCGAACCAAATTACGTACAGGTGTTCTATGTGTATTTAAAACATTTTTCGCGAAAAGAAGTTGGACTTGCAAAGCGTACGCAGGGGTGAAACACCCAGCAGTAGATTATAACAACCTCTAACTTTTTTAATACTTCGAAGTTCCGAACCAAATTACGTACAGGTGTTCTATGTGTATTTAGAACATTTTTCGCGAAAAGAAGTTGGACTTGCAAAGCGTACGCAGGGGTGAAACACCCAGCAGTAGATTATAACAACCTCTAACTTTCTTATTTCTTCGAAGTTCCGAACCAAATTACGTACAGGTGTTCTATGTGTATTTAGAACATTTTTCACGAAAAGAAGTTGGACTTGCAAAGGGTACGCAGGGGTGAAACACCCAGCAGTAGATTATAACAACCTCTAAGTTTTTTATTACTTCGAAGTTCCGAACTAAATTACCTACAGGTGTTCTATGTGTATTTAGAACATTTTTCGCGAAAAGAAGTTGGACTTGCAAAGCGTACGCAGGGGTGAAACACTCAGCAGTAGATTATAACAACCTCTAACTTTTTTATTACTTCGAAATTCCGAACCAAATTACCTACAGGTGTTCTATGTGTATTTAGAGCATTTTTCGCGAAAAGAAATTGAACTTGCAAAGGGTCTGCGGGGTGAAACAGCCAGCAGTAGACTATAACAACCCCTAACTTCTTTATTACTTCGAAGTTTCGAACCAAATTACGTACAGGTGTTCTATGTGTACTTAGAACATTTTTCGCGAAAAGAAATTGGACTTGCAAAGGGTCCGCGGGGGTTAAACACCCAGCAGTAGATTATAACAACCCCTAACTTCTTTATTACTTCGAAGTTCCGAACCAAATTACGTACAGGTGATCTATGTGTATTTAGAGCATTTTTCCAGCTGAGAGCCATCGAGTTCCTAGTAATGTTGTGTCTAAAATTTTCATCAGTACTAATAATGTTTTGCGCTAACACCTCTCTAGCAGACGTGAAGTAAGCATTGATTTGCAATCTCTAGTGGATCCCCCAGTGATTTGCCCTCAGGGGTCTCAATTTTGGAAATCTGAGAGGATGATCTGTGAATATTAAGAGACTGTTTAGTAATCATCAACAAGTTTACTAGTTGAAGATTCAGCAATTTTTGAGTTAAAATAATTGAACTTAGAACTTTTAATAATTTTGTTAACCTTGTTGCGATGGACTTTGTACAAATAATAATTTTCAGTTGATCTAGCTTTCAGGCGAGTTTTAAACAATTGACTCTTTACATAAATTTTCGAAAATACATCACTTGTCATCCAAACTTTTTTTTACATTTTGAATGTGAAAAGCTAGGGTTGGGCCGACTATGATTTTGACCGACTATTCGGCCCTAAATGGACCGATCATTCCGGCAAACTTCAGACGTGTTCGAAAACTTTCATTCTGATACTTTTGGAACCGCTTATCCATATCTGATAATTTTTGATAATATGGTGTAAATTTTAGAGAAATTGTACATTTTTGGTGATTTTTTAATTTTTCGTTTCTTGACTGAAATTTCGAATAAAGTATCAAATAAACAAAAAAATAACTGTAAACCTGTTGGCAGCATGAGCTATTACTGTACCAAATAGTGTACTTTATCTCCAAGATTACCAACTTGTTGGCAGCATAAGCTATTATGCTGCTAACTTGTTAGAAGCATGAGCTATTGTGTCTGTAACGTCATGTTCAACAATGTGAAGTCTGCCAATTTGTTGGCAGTATGAACTATTATTTTTCCACAAACTATATACTATTTTAAAGACTGTCAACTTATTGGAACCATGAGTTATTGTGTCTCCAAAGTCCTGGTCATCAATTTGAAGTCTGATAACTTGTTGACAGGATGAGCTATAATATCTCCAAGGTCATGCTCATTAATTTGAAGTCTACCAAGTTGTTGGCAGCATGAGCTGTTTTGTCCCTAAAGTTTTCTTCATCACTTTGAAGCCTTCTAATTTGTTGATAGCATAAGCTATTACTGTTCCAAGCACTGTACATTATTTTTAAGACTGCAATATATTAACAGTATGAGTGTCTGTCTCTGCAAAGTCCTGCTCATCGGTCTGAAACATGCCAAGCTTCTGCAAGAAGCTTGTTGGCAGGATAAGCTATTATTGTTCCAGATACTATAAATTATTTTAAAGATTGCCAAACTCTAGTATGTCTCTAAATTCCTGTTCATCACTTTAAAGTCTGCTAACTTATTTATGGTATGAACTACTATCAATTGTTCCAAACACTATATACATACTATACACATACATAATAATGGTTTGTATTATAAAGTTTTTTGTTGTTGCTTTTCTTCTTTGTTCCCTTTGTAATTAATAGATACATAAAATCATTTTTATTTTATTTTTCTTTGGTATATTATTTGCAACATTATAATTAAAGTCCACTAATCGGTGCTTTTATTGTTTAATCGCCGATTAATTCCGACTAATCGCAGACTAAAAAGTGGCCGAATAAGCGGCTCTCCCGATTAGTCGCCGATTAATCGATACAACTCAAAATCGATACACAATCATGGACAGAACATCATTAGTTTGTAGTTTACTTTTAATGAAGAAATGGTCCAAACAGGATTCCTTAGTATCAAAAATTCTAGTAGGCTTAAAAATGCATTGGAGAAACCCATTTTCAAATAAATTCAGATAACTATCAGTACATCCATTTTCATAGTTAAGAGTATCAATATTGATATCTCCCCCAAATATTTCAAAGTGAGATGTACAATAAATATTAAGGTATTCTTCCAAACTATTTAAAAATTCGAAGTTATCTCTTGAGGGCGAGCGGCAAAAAGATGTAATACTAATAACGTCGTCACCCAGACGACACTCCGTTCGCAAGAAGTTGTAATTGTTTATAGAAATAGTAGTGTTATTATGAGTTAATAATTAGAGTTTCAAGATTATGGTTATAATCTTGAGAACTTACACCGAATATATATCTCGAATATATAATCTTGACGCCGAATAATCATATCTTAAGATTATTCGGTGTCATGTCGTTGGAGTAGTAACACGGATTTTCGACTGCGAGTGTTTTCAAGTTTTGGGTCATATATAGGGTGTAATTTAAGTGATGACTTTAATTTCAAGGGGTGGTTCCTTGTTATATTTTAAGCACAAAAGTTCACATAAACAGAGGCCCTCAAATGCTTCGTTTCCGAGATATAGGGTGTCAAAGTTGAGCAAATAAATAATAACACAACCTACAAAAAAACATTTATTTATGCATTTTTATTTGAATGTACAATAATAATAATATTTTATTTATCAAACTTTAATTAAATCAAATGCTCAAAATGAGAGCCGCAACTTTCAATACAAGCATGTAATCTTCTACTCATAGACTGGCGCATACGTTCTAAAATTCCTGGAGTGTTGCGTATGACATTGCAAGAATTTATAATTCTTGTAAAGTTCTTCAGAGATCTTCAGGTCTGAAGATCGTGGTGGCCACGGCTGAGGCCTCCCCGACCTATCCATCATTGAGTAAACGTGTCATCAAGATGTTGGCGAACAACAAGACTGAACTGAGCAGGTGCCCCGCGTGTATAAACCACATGTCATTTCTGGTTGCTAGTGGTACATCTAACAGACCAGACAATATGTCATCTAGAATTTGTCTGTCTCTCACCATTCAGTTGAGGAAGAAGAAAATGGACCGCATTTTTCCAATTTGTCCCAAAGATGATTATTGTGGAAGTTTCTGATGGCATCACGTGCAAAATTTGCCTCATCTTTGAATAGAATTTTAGACGTAAAGTTGGGATTCTGCGTAGTTTTTTGGAGAAGTCATCGACAATAATCTAACCGTGCAGTAAAATCTCTTGACAACAGTGGTTTAAACGGAATATTTTAAGTTATTAAATAATAATAATAATAATAATCTTTATTGCCTAAAAATTCATACAAACAAAAGAATATTCGGCTCGTCACATTCTGAATATATAAATATAATGACACAAATCATACAATTTCAGCTTCCAAATATTCGTCTACTGAATAAAACCCACCATTCAGTAGTACACTTTTCACTGTTTTTTTAAATGTTTTCCGTGACATTATCTTAATATACTCCGGTAATTTATTGTACAGACGGACTCCAACATAATCAATTCCATGCTGAGTCTTCCGCAAACGGCGTTTAGGTGGTCGAAACTCTTCTGCATTTCTAGTTTTATAGCAGTGAACATTGGATCCTTTCTCCCATTGTTCCTTTCTTTCGTGCACGTACATAATACACACAAATATATATTCTGCTGGGATGGTAAGTATATTACTTTTGAATACATTCCTACAGCTTTCTTTAGAATTTAATTTGTAAAGAGCTCTTACTGCTTCTTTTTGCTTTATAAATATTTTTCGTGCATGAGGAGATGCGCCCCACAGAAGGATTCCGTATGTTGCAGCACTGTGAAACAGTGAAAAGTAAGCTTGACGAGCCGCTTCATACGTTGCTGTTCTATTTAATACCCTGATAGTGTAGATTATTGAACTGAGCTTACCGGACATATACTGTACATGGTTTTGAAAGGTAAGGGTACTATCTAACACAATTCCCAGAAATTTTACGGTTTCTCTTTCCCCTTCAAGTCGCGTACAAAACTTCATAATCTTTGTTTTCTCTCTATTTAGCATGACTTTATTGCTATTAAACCAAATTTCTGCGTCCTGCATTGAAGTTACAGTTTTTCTGTGTAGACCTTCTTCTGTAATATTATAATTTAGAAATGATGTGTCATCAGCATATTGAAGTGTAATTGCTGCCTGTACGTTTATTGGTAAATCGTTGGTGTATATAATGTATAGCAAAGGACCAAGCACTGAACCCTGCGGAACACCCACATGTACCATGCTTTCACCGGATCTTCCATTGTTCCACTCAGTGTATTGTGTACGATCTGTTAGATAGGATTCCATTATTTTATTAGCAACGCCTCTTATGCCATAGTAGCTTAACTTTCCCAACAGTATCCTGTGGTCAACTGTATCGAACGCCTTACTGAGGTCACAAAATGCTGCTTCTATCTTCAAGTTTTTATCAAAAGCTTCTAATATAGATCCGAGAATGCTTGCCCCTGCAGTTATCGTCGATCTTTGTCTGCGGAAGCCGTGGTGATTTTCGTTCCACATACTGCTGCTATCAAAGTGTTCTTCTATACGGTTACGTATGGCAACTTCCCATATCTTTGATAGTGTAGGAAGAATTGAAACTGGTCTATAATTCTTCAAATCGTTTCGATCACCACTTTTATAGATGGGAGCAATTCTAGCTTTTTTCAATAGGTCAGGAAAATGTCCATATAAAAAAGAATTATTAATCATAATGGAAACAGCATCAGCTATATATGGTATAACTATTTTCAGTATTTTCACGGAAAACCCATACGCATCCGGAGTTGCTTTATTTTTCATTTTATGAACTATCCACATTACTTCTTCTTTAGTAGTAGGTTGAAAAAATAATGAATATCGTGTAGTGTAAGACATGTTTTGGAGCAAACTGTATGGACAACTCGCCTGAGGGATCATTGCTGATGTATGCTCACCGATGCTGGTAAAGAAGTCGTTCAACTCTTCTACCGTGATATTACCATCTTTTGAGGTGATTTGCGTTCTGTTACTTTCTCTTTTTATTACTTTCCATACTGTCTTCTGTTTATTATCAGACTCATTAATCTCCCTGGTAATGTGGAATCTTTTGGTATCTTTTGCTTTTTTTAGGTATTCTTTTTTGTATCGTTTGTATATTTCTGATGATGGTTGATCTTTCTTAACCTGATTAATAACCCATAGTGCTTCCAAAGTATATTTCATTTGGCGTAATTCTTTAAAAGCATAGCATTCTTAAAAGCATAGCATATAAAGCATTATAACTTATTGCGTAGTTGTCTTTGTTTAACTCTAGTCCTATAAACGTTTCATCGTAACGTGTCCTACCAAAGTGTGCCTCACAGGCGTACATCCATTTGTACACATTGTTGATGTAAATAATAGCAAAATATGCATTATTTATTTCATGTAGTAGGTGTACAGTAACATTAAAACATATAGAAAGAATATTGTGTGTCAGAAGATGTAATTTAAAAATAGTACAAGATAGTAAAATATTTGAAATTTATTTATATAGTTTGTAATTTGTGCACGTGAGTATTTTCTCTGAATGTTCACCACAAACCGTTTGCTTACACTTGTCACATAACTGTGTTGACATTCTACTTTTCTTTCATAGGCAAATATAGCACCGTCTCGTTTTCTTACTTCTCGAGCCGAAGACTCCCCTGTGGTTGGTACTAGATTCAACATAGTTTGTATCAATGTAGTATGAAGTATGACTTTTATGCAAGCCACTCAAACTACGACGTCTAATATGCCCCAGTACTAATTCTGTTGTAATTTCTTGTAAGAAAATTTTGCGAAGTCTTCGTTTTTTGGAAATATGCCAGTCAGGATGGATATTTCTCCAATTGACAAATGAAGCTACTCCACACACATCAATTATATTGAAAAAATAGGCCAAAGGCCATCTATTGGTTTTACGTTTCACTGAATATATATATACCATCTGATCAAGTGTATCCACCCCTCCTTTCGTGGAATTGTAGTACTTATTAATTTCAGATTTATTTTTATTTTCCTCATCAATGGTGGAGTCGTTGTGCATTGTAGATAATGATATGACACAGCGATTTTTCTTAGGTACATAAGATACCAAAGTCATTGCCTTCTGAAAACCAAACAAGTTGCTTTCAATATTCCGTTGCCTGTGAGGTAAAAAATTTGGTGGTATGCAGTGCTTATTTTTTTTAGCGTTCCTACACAAGTTAGGCCTTTGGTAAGCAAACTGGATGCAAGCTCGTAGCTGGTGAAGAAGTTGTCGAACGTAATATTCCGTTTAGTTCACAGAAAAGGTTCACAAAGATCTTCAACCACCTTTTGCGCTAAGTTTCCTGCTCTGTTGAGACCTTCTTTTCCTAAATACGGTATACCACGTAACGGATAACTAGTTCCACTATCGCATATTGACCAAATTTTCATACCGTACTTATCTGGCTTGCTTGGCAGGTACTGTCGGAAAGATACACGACCTCTAAAAGGCACCAGTTGTTCATCGATGGTTAGATTACTGCCAGGAAGATAATATTTCAGCAAGTTTATATTAACACGGTCCCACAGGTCTCTAATTGGTGCCAACTTGTCCTTTTGCCTTCGGAGTGTTCTGGTCGCTTTATCGTCAAAACGAATAAATCTTAGTAATTGAGTAAATCTATTTCGTGACATACACGCTCGATAAACAGAATTTCCATATAAAGGATTCCATAGCTCATTATAGTCCACCATTCCTTGTTTATTTCTTCCAGCAGTAATCAAAAGGCCCAAGAAAGCAGGGATTTCAACGTCGTCAACTGGTTTACACAAATCGCCAAGAATACGAATAGCCTCCTTATTAGTGAAAGTAACCACATTACCAATAACCGTATCATCAAAAAACATATTGAATGCGTCACAAGGAGTATCAACATGCACTCCAGGTGGAAGTTTCACTTTGTTCAAAGCTGTTGTAATTATGTTGTGTGCACGTGTTTTTCCCTTGGCAATCGGCGTGTTATACCACCGATAACATTCCGATTGCCGATTGCCAATAACACTCCACTCGGTGCTATCTTTTCCAATAAAAGTTTGCGAATGGCCGGGCTGTTCGTCATTAGCATCACTATCGTCACTTCCTTCTTGTTCATCGCTTTCTTCATCGCCAGTTTCTTGATAATCCACTTCACTAGAAGAGGTTTCGTCATTTGGCTCTTCCTCATCTTCACCATCATTTACATTCCTTTTACATTCCTTCTACATTTCATTTTTAACTGTTAACGTAATTTGTACAACATTTTTAACTTGTAATTTTGAACCTTAAAAATTTTAAATTTTGTAACATTTATTATAAAAAGGATAAGTTTTTAAATTTACTGTGATGATTTCGAAATATCAAAAGTGCTTAATGAATACTACGACAATCTCTGTCTTTTGTTAACGACGCTTCTGAAGATGACCACGTGTCGAAACATGTCAAGCTGAATTTTAATATGCAAAAAAGACCAGTAAAAAAGTACAAACCTACTACTGTTTTTATTTCATTATTATCATAAATACTGGTAAATGGATTACATAATCAACTTTGAACATATTTACATTCCTTTTCAAATCCTCATCACTTGCGTACAATGCATTGAGCAACTCCTTTTCAGTTAGTGGCCGGCGTCGGTCAATCATACTTTCTGCATAAATTTCAAAACCAAATAAGAATAAAAAAACAAATCTATTTTTATACTGGGGTCAATCAAAACTTTATTTTGCTTACCTCGTCTATATACTCTCCACTAGGTAAAATAAATAAAATTAACTAATAGACACTTAAAACGGCCAATGGGTTCGTTAGTAAAGTCACAAATACACTGATATCAATGCAGTTTGTAAGCTGACTGTTTAGCAAAACGCATTTAGGGAATTCCCCTTCATATGCAACTGGAAGTTCTTACATACAAGGAGAAAGTCCCAAAATATAAAGCATATCTTATTACGGGGGTTTACCCACATACCTAGCTAAATAACGTAGCAATGGATTTTAGAGTATAACAATATGTGCCTCAAAGTCACACCTTGGTAGGACGTGTCGGTAAATTATGTTTAATTTTTTTAGTAAAAATAGGAAAAATATTTTAAAAAAAAGTATGTCTTTCTGTGTTAAATAGTTTATTTTGAAAGTACAAAAATCCTCCAGTCTGTGGGCAGTTAACTTACAAAGTTCCAGCAATTTCAAAATCAATTGTGCCTCAAAAGCACACCTTGGTAGGTTTAGGGTTGAGAATACATTTTTGCTTTTGCAGGTGTATATGGATTATTTATTACTCCAAAAATTTATTATAAAAAATTTATTATATTATATAAATTATTTACAATTTATTATATAAAAATGTATATCGTGCGTAGACGGTAGCACGCCACATTCCGTCTGAAGTGAACGCCAACGCCACTCGGCATCATCTTTTCAACTCCTCTCGGATTGGCCGGAACCCTCTTTTCCCTGCATGACTTATCACTGTTTCTCTTTAATTTATAATTCTATTAAATCGCTCATAAAAAAATAGGAGAACCTAATTTTGAAAAACTGATAACAGTGTCCGACAAATGACATTATTCAACACATTTTGATGAAAATCGCATTAAAATTCCGCCCGGTTGTTTTCAAAATAACCGCATTTTACAAAACCACGACTTTCTGCGAAACTATATGGAATATTGATAAAATAGAATCTGCCCCACATTAAGAGCACATCGGTTATTCACCAGTTTAAATTTGGAATTTTTTCGTCGAATAGTTTTTGAGAAAAAAAATAGCAAAGTAGGCAATGTTGCCGGCACCCTCAAAAATCGTGTACTCGTTTCACTTAACTCACGATAAATGAAAAACCGTAGATCTGAAAATTTCCAAATTAACATATGATACACAGAAATGAAAAAAAATAACTAATTACAATAATCGATCCCCAATATGAGGGGCCTTGACCTGTGGCGAGGATACTAGTGTTACTTGTTAGTAATTTAATTGATATGCATAAAAATATATTTTAATATTAATAGATGTATTTAAACCAATTACGCACCATCGGTTTTCATTAATTTTGATATTTATTAGTTGATATCTTTATATTACTACACTAAATCCAGATTGGTCGAATTTTTGATCAACTTTAATCAATAATTCGATACATCAAGTCTAGCCCTAGTTATACGTATAAAACAAAAATCTTAGACGCCACCATATATTTTGCATACAGGCGCAAAATATTTATTATTATATTAATTACACTGCCGTCTCGTCCCTGCTTTGATATTACTTGGTCTCAGGATCATCTTTGAAGCTCTGAATGAAGATTTAAGAGGCTACTTTACCAGATCGGTTAGTTTCTGAGGGGCGCAGACGACGGACGTTCGGAAGCAAGAAGGCGGAGTTTATTTTCTATTAAGCCCGACCCTTCATACGTAAAAAACCTGAAATATTTCGTCTTCCAGTCGTGTTTATTTACATTTCGCACGAGAAATAGAATACATGTATTTTATTCTTCGATATGAATAGAATATTAATTTTTTGTAACAAAGAAATTAGATAAAGACAGAGAGATTTAAAATTTTGGATATTGAGGTATTATAAGTTCAGTGTAAAGCAAAAATCAATTGCAAATGCAATAAATAAACTATATCTTTGTATTATCATGATTGTATAATATTTAGGTGATTCAGAGTACCATGTAATTTCATTTGAAACCAGAAGTTTCTACAAGCTTGAGATAAAACATGTAATAACTAAAACTTAAAAAATGGACCCCCCATCAATCACTACCTATAAGAATTATTACAATTTCAACTCTTCAAAGGTTTATGTCAAGTTAAGGTTCTCGATGAACGCTTAGTATTACTTTAAACTCTTGTTTCTTTATACCAGAGAGTGTTAGGAAACACTTTCCGAAAATTTCGTGTCTTAGACAGTTTCTGGTCGTATTCTCCCAAAGTATGTTCTGTAAGCTCTGATCCGTCGTTGCAAAGTCGATCAGTTTGATCCTAAGCTTACCCAATGTGGAAAAGGTAATATAAAGGTATATATTTTAGGATCACCTTTGTTGAGATACGAAACCTCTTTAGTTTCTTCTGGAATAGAGTTAATTTTCACCTGTCAATGTATGGAAGTTCTTGCTAGCACAACACCTTTGAGGCTTTTTCGTAGTTCACTTTAAAGTCTTTGTGACCTGAAACGCATCATAGAGTAACTTCTTGGTGTACTGAAATAAGGCACATAAAGCTACCCTTCTTTTACATAGTATAGAGATGGTGTGATGTATGGTTCCACCCTTTATATTCCACCCATTTCCCCCTTTATATTAAAATATACTAGATAAGATATGTTGGATTTATATAACACTTGATTAATAATAAATAAAACAGCTCTGAACAACAAAACCATAAGAAAATTTTAATTTGTTTTCAATTGGATAATATACAGAAACTGAATTGGGAAAAAAATGAAAAAAATCTTTCGCATCTGATAAAATCATTTGCAATAAATGTTTAGGAAACAGATTGGGAAGAAAAGGACTATTGATCCTTTTCTTTGCATTAAAATTAAGAAAAAATAATTACGAATAAATTTTGTATTTTGTCTAATAGTATTCAATATTATCGAAAAAACTCAAGTGGTTTATCAATAGTATCTTGTGTTTTGGGATGAAAATGTTATATGCCAGCTGTTTTACAAGAAGTATTCAGTATTGGAGAAATTTTATGTCTTCCAGAGGCAATTATAATATCAAGTCTTCTGGAAGCAGTTTAAGTTGTCTGGAACCATTCCAAGTCTGGTAGGAGCATTTCAAGTATTCTAGAAGCATTTCAAGATTTCTGAGCAGTATCAAGTGCTCTAGAGACAGTATCAAGTCTCAATTCAAAATGCGTGCTCCCAAAAAATCATTTGCAATAGATGCAAACCAACTAAATTGGATGGACCAAATTTGGAAGAATAAGCTGAATAGTTCATTAAAATTAAACAATTAATTGAAGATGCTAACTTTAATCCAGATAAAAACATATATTGTTATAGTATTCGATATGGGTGCTCTGCACTCATTAAAAAAATTGTATGGATGCTTATTTATCCAGAGCACCCACGTGTCCGGTGCTTATGGTACCAGCAACCTGAGAGGTGATACTATTACTCTCTAGTGTCGTTCCAGCTTACAATGACATTGCAATGAGAAGGTGGACCAAACAAAAGCTAGCTAAAGAGACAACAAATACGCACAAACCTCAAACCCGGTGCACAGTGGCCAATTTCACAAATTTTGTATGTATGAAATTTTGCAATTTGCTCTTAGTAACAAAATCTAAGATTTATACCAAGATTGAGTCCTTTTCGTCAACCTTTAAGTAACCTTTTAAGTAATAATTTTAAAAGATAGCTATTACATTGAAATTTTAAACTTTATTTCATTGAGATTTGAAAATAGGGTCTGAATCCACTCTAAGAGAGATATGAAAATGCCACAGTAATCTTACTGATACTTTCAAAACATCGAAATTTAGAAAATTTTAATTTTGAACTTATGCCACTGTTTTTATTTCACAGTCACTATTTTCTAAAGCCGGTGGAGGCAACTGAAATCTTATATACTATATAAAAAGTAATACTTCAGGTCACACTACTAGATAAATCAAATAGAAGTGAAATTATGTGATGTTAATCTTTTAATTTAAAAAAACAAAAGCATAATGAAGTAAATAGGAGTCACCTACACATGCGATATGCATTATACATATAGTAATAATCCCAACATAATTAGCATTGCTACAATCTTAACAAAATTGAACACCCAATAATTTCTTGATTAAACATCCGGGTAGTGGTAAGTAAACCATTCCAATAGAAAAACAAATGTATAAATCAATAAAACAAATGTAACAAATATATGCCAGTCTTGCTGTAAGCCAGTTAACGCATTATTATGCTATAAAGAAATCACCAATCTTTGTATTTTATCCACCTAAATTATTAGAAAATGACCACTGCGCGGTCTGACAATGAGCTACAAAACAGCCACATAAAACAGGTAACAACAGTGGGGAGACTTCAAAAGTAGCATCATGCCGGAAGGAAACATATAAGCGAAAAGTATTATAGGTTTTATGCCTAAGCAAAGGTGACGTTCTCAGGCTTTCTGACCAACCATGCAGCCTTCTGATATCACCTTTTCCATATGGGCAACCTACAGATCAAATTTTCTGATGACTTTGTAACGACGAGTTAAAAACAGTAAAAATTACCACCAATATAAAGAAACAAGTCTTTGGAGCGAAAACCTTAAAGGGCTAAAGTTACAATAGATTTTATGGCTCGCATTGACGAGGGTGCCCGCTTCCTTTAGCCCGGTAATAATAATATATAAGTTGGTAAACTTTACACAGAAACAATAAACTATAAATCGTAATCTCTAAGGCCAGGCGCGCACATGCGATTTTCTGTCGCGCGACTGTTTGGTCGCAAAAATAACACACATAGCATTAAATACAAACGCGCATATGCGACTAAATAATAGCAGCGATTAAAAAGATGTAACCTGCTCCATTTTTGTAACGACGCGATTGTCGCGTCTTTAAATGTATCACATGAACAAGAATGAACATGCACACACATGCGACTGTTCAGTCGTAGTCGCAGCACAGGTCGAAGTTGGTGTATAGGATAATTATTACAACAAATTTATTAAAAATGGCTGAATCTTCAGAAGTGTCTGATAATAGTGACAATGACTTGACATCTAGTGTCTTAGACACAGAAACTATTATTATCGAGGTAGAAAAAAGACCAGCTCTTTACAACAAACATTTGAAAGAGTATAGTGACCGAAATTTAAAGGAAAAATTGTGGGGAGAAGTGTATAGCAAAGTTATATCCACTTGGAACAAGTTATCGGTCGAAGAAAAACACAAGAGAGGTACGTGATATTGTTTTTATTAAATAGTTTTTAATAATCTTATGTAATAAATGTTGTGCAGATAAGTATTTAAATTTTATCATATTGCCACGGAACTGAACCTTCGGGGGATGTAAAGTAATTTGCCATATAGTCTCTTATATTAAGACCAACTCTGTTAGGTCTTATTCCAGCTGGAGGACAGCTCTGTAATAAACACTCATAAAATTCGTCCTCCATTTGCACACCGTCTTTCTTTCGCACGAAGTTATGTAGGATGCAACATGTTTTAATGATCGATGCAAAATACGCCATTTGTTCGCTAAAATACCAAAGGTACACTCTACCATACGCCGTGTACGAGTCAGTCTATAATTAAAGACTCTTTGTTTCATTGTTAAGTTTCTTCGAGGATAAGGCCGTAAAACATTTTGTGATAACGCGAATGCTTCGTCTCCTACTATCATGAAAGGTATGGGTTCTCCCATTTCGTTGTTTGGTAATTTTTGTGGAGTAGGAACATTTAATTGGTTATTATGTAATCTTTGACCAAAATTCGAATTCTTAAAAACACTGGAATCGCTTCCAGCACCATATGCTCCTACATCTATTGCTGTAAAACAGTAGTCGGCGTCTACTATACCCAAAAGAATAGTCGAATAAAAGTTTTTATAATTATAAAATTCGGAACCAGTATTATTTGGTTTCTGTAATCTAATGTGCTTGCCGTCGACTGCACCGATACAGTTCGGAAAATTTCTCCTATCGTAAAACTCTTTGGCAATATTTATCCAATCTTCTTCAGACTTTTCTGGCATGTATAAAGGCTGTAAATAGTTCCATAATTGGTTACACGTGTCTTCAACAATTTCCCTTATCGTGGTAGCCCCAAGTAAAAATTCAAAGTGTAAAGAATTGAAACTATTGCCGGTAGCAAGGTATCTGAAAAATAAATAATAACTGTTTTTTATTGCAGGAAAAATTATTAAAAAAAATGAAAAAATTTAAAAGATTGTTTCGCTAGGGAATTAGCAGCCCAGCGTAAAGCAGTGTCAGGGCAAGCAGCAAAAAAAAAGAAGATATATTTATTTCGACCAATTGCAATTCCTTTTCCCAATAATGAAAGATAGACCAACTACCAGCAACACCGGACCTTCTCAATCAATTGAGATTGATCAAGAAAATCAAGAAATGATATCTTCTCCTTCTTTAGCAACCAATACAGAAAATTCGGAACGTACATCCATATCTAAAAGAAGGGCTGCAAGAAAAACTGTGCTGAAAACAATTCCATATGAAGAAAAGTTACTGAAAATATTGGAGGATAAGCAATGCGAAACAATCGACGAAGATAAAAATTTTTCACTTATGCTTGTTCCAATGTTCAAAAAATTAACTGATGACCAAAAACATTATGCGAAAATTGAAATCTTAAATATCATGAAAAATGCAAAAAACGTCGGAAATCCTCCAGTTTTTTACAGTTCAATGCAACAATCTTATTCTCATCTTTATCCTAACCGTCCGGTAGACCAAGTGCAATTTCCAAGATCAAATTTTCAACAACAGCAACAAGGAGGCAATGAAAGTATTTACTCCGCGCCATCGACAACAACGGTCAACTCTGCACAGTCCACACCATCAGCAACCATTTTTTCTGATGGTGACAATGCATATTTTGACTTGTCAAATCAATAAATTAATTAAATTTAACAAATAGAACATATATTTATTATTTAACCTTATTTTTAATATCTACTTCTATATATCTAGTCTAATAGTAGTTTGCAGAAAATATCTAGTTAATTTGGCAGAACGACGACACAAAACAAAAGCTGGTAAGTACCTTCTTACCTTATTGTTACTGCAAGACATTCCTCAGGTGGTATACATTTTCTCCATTTACTATTTTGGTTCATGAAGAATGTAAAATTGACCCCGATGTTCTCTGTCAGATAAAATTGGATGCACCCAAAATTTTCTTTTCCGTTGCTTTCTTAATTTCTTTCGTAATAACAGAGTCACTATACAAGCGGTTTCTATGAAGTCCATGTTGATACTAGGCTCTAGTCACGATTAATCAGTCGCAAATGCGCGACCATACAAATTTTTTGCGACTACTACTTTTATGTCGCTGCGACAAATAATCGCATGAAAATCGCATGTGCGCGCCTGGCCTAACAAGTCTTTGGAGCGAAAACCTTAAAGGGCTAAAGTTACAATAGATTTTATGGCTCGCATTGACGAGGGTGCCCGCTTCCTTTAGCCCGGTAATAATAATATATAAGTTGGTAAACTTTACACAGAAACAATAAACTATAAATCGTAATCTATAAATTCAAAAATGTACTAAAGTTAAACAACGTCTAAAATGCATTTTTAGAGATGATTATTTTCCCTACCGCATTAAAAAAGCTAGAGATAAAACGAGAAGACCGATGGTCCTTGTTTTATCGGTTTCACATAGCCGGCAAAACGCGGGACTAACGGGGTGGTAACTCTACGTGGGAATCTTGACGGAAAATATTCAGTTTTACCTTACGTTACTGCAATTTTAGCAAATTACAAACTATTCCTATATTATTAAAAAAACCGAAAAATTTTATTTGAAAAATATTACTATTTTTAGATATACCATCACGCAAGCTAAGAAACGACAAAATTGTGTAATATAGAAGAAAAACAGATTTTCTTTGGAAAATTAAAAAACATTCCACCATGCGTTAAGTAGAATTGTTAGAAGAAGCTATTTACAAAATTTCATTTAATTATTTTAATAAATAATGTATGTTTTTTGTAATTTGCCGAATTGCACGGTAAAGTAGCCTCTTAAGTTGCTCATCTGCTAAACTGATATATGGTCAACCATTTAGAATACCAGGAGAATTTATCATCGAATCCACCAGTAATTGAATCTGAGCCATTATTATCAAGTTTAAAATCATGTTTGTTTCCTAGGTTTTTCCCTTCAGAGTTGTTAAGAGACATTCAAATTTCTTTGTTATGAAAAACAACACAGAAATGAATGTAAACCTTGATTCACTGAAACCAACTTTCGTTTCTAATAATGAAAGTTTCCATCTTGTTAATAATGGATTAATAGAGTCATCAAGCAAATCTGCAGTTTTAATCTAATGCACTAAAATTATATGTTACGATTAGGCGTAATTAAAATTACGCCTAATCGTTTTTCTTGTAAGGGTAAAAATAGATTCAATAAAAAAGATTTTTTTTTCAAATAATTTAATAGACATAAAATACAATGTAAATAAAGAATTGGCGCAAATAATTAGGAAATGAATGGACCTAAATAACATTATACCTTACACATATATATAAAACATATTATGACCTATACGAAAATTCGACTTATTTTTGACGTTTTATTATTCATTATTTTCTTTGTTTAATCTTTCGTTCGGTTCAGCCGCATTTTATATCTTTTTGGTTCACCTGTAGAGCGACTAATCTATTATTTATATTTCAAGAGAATAAAGCGTACAAAGTGTGTGTTGTGTTATCTTAAAAACTAATAGTGTGATATGCGTTAATTTTTTTTAAATCATTTAATTAAAATTATAATAATTAATAAGTGGCACACAAATTACCAAAAGAAACCAGACAAAAGAACGAAACGGAAATCAACGCGTAAGCTTCACAAATAAGCGAAAGCTCATCTTAATTATTATTATTTTCAATCTACGATTAGTAGACAAATACGTGAAAAATAATATTAAATAATTAACTATAAAAATTATACATGAAAGTTATTTCAATAATTAAAGCTAATACGAAGGGAAAAAATAATAATAACAAACTCTTAGTTAAGCTAAAAATGAACGGTATTGTACGACGCGGTTTAGTATTTTTTGCTTTTTGTATTATGTAAAGTGTTTTCTTTTAATTTAGATTATTATATGAAGATTTATATCACGTATGTGTATGTACATAATTTTCTATTCATCATAAACGTTTAATGTCAAGTCACCCCGAAAACACCATTAAGAAAACAAAAAAATATCTTTGCCAATTTTTACTTTTATCATAAAATTACATATTTGTTCTTAAAAAACAATATAACGAGTAAATTTCGTTTTTCATATTAGTTTTATTACTTTGTACTCTTGTTGAGAATTAAAGTTTACATTTTTTGGCATTTTTTAAACATAATCAACAAGGGGCGAAAAAAAATTAATACTTATTTACGTTCATTACCAGTGCAGAAAAAAATAACAAAAATTAATATGACTTAGATACGAAATATTATAAGTACGTTGCTTTTTTTATATGTTGTTATCAATCATTATTAATTAATTAATTAATAAGGCATTAAAAATTACTTAAAATTAACGATTACACAAGCAAATTCAATACTAAATATTTCAAAAAAAAATTGTGTGATATATGTTAAATAATAAAATAAGTTAAATCTATGCGGAGAAAAAGTGAATTGGAAGACAACGACAGCAAGAAAATGTAATAACTTATAAATTTAACTTAGTAGAGTACATTTAGCTGCGAATATGTTTTATTATTTAGTAAAATATTATTTTATCTTATTTTATCCCCGCATAAATAATAATAAACGTTTAATATTAATTTGTAGCAACCAAATTGTGATTCATAAAATAAACTATTACTATTAATAAATTGTATCGATATTTGATTCAAGTAAATCACTTTGTTTTGTTAAAACGACTTTTTTCATTCAGGGAGTTTCTTATCTATGCAGGGGCGCTTTAACAAAATTCCAAATATTTGCTGATTTTGATTGATTGGAAGAATTCTCGAGAAATTTATTTGCAAAATCGAATATATATTTTAGTTAGATAATAAGCTTTATGTCGAGATATAATCGAAGTGCGAGGTTGGCCAATATCCATGTTACAAATTTTTTAATTTCAGTTTCATCATCTTCCAATTTTGGATATTCACTCTATATGATTTCAATAAACAGAGTCAAATGATTTTATTCCTCCTAGATCTACGAGTTTCAAGCTAGATCATAGCGTTGGGTGTGTTCTTTAAATTGTCATAGTCCTGCCGGAATATACTTTATATATACAGTATGTCTCACACCAAGTTATAAAGAGGAAAAAAATTTCTTAATATAAATTATGCGTCGGATATGTTCCAACAATTAAATCGCATGAATTTTATACTCTAAATGCAGAAATTAATTAATTATTCCCATTTTTATGTCAAAATTGAACTATATTTTCTGAATTAAAATTTGTTCAAATGATATGTGACCATGCAATCCATACAAATTACAACTTATGTCGGCAATTAGAAACATTGGGGTTTTACCGTATGTCTTTTAAGACGGAAAGACAGAAACGAACCCAACCCAACCTAGCTTCAGAATTAATACTAGACCTAGAACTAAAAAAACATTAGGGTTTAACCGCCTTAAGAGACCCATGGTTAAACCCTAATGTTTGTAGGTCTGATGTTAGTTCTGAAGCTGGGTTAAAACTTAAAAAAAGTTTTAACCCAGCTTAACAACAGGCAAAAGTTAAAACTAGAACTAACACTAGACCTGGAACTAGAAAGTTTCGGTTTAACCGTGCGTCTTCTTTTCTAGTTTTAGTTCAATATAAGTATAAAATAATTTAAAATTCAATAACAGCTAAAAGTAGAGCTAATACCAATACTAAAGCTAAGACTAAACCTGGAACAAAAAAATATTTGGGTTTAGCCAAACTTCTCATAGGATGGCAAATGTTTCTAGTCCCAAGTCTAATGTTAATTCTAGTTTTAGTACTAATAATTACTTTCTTTCATGGTCATTCTCGGTTTATATTGTATGGAAAAACTTAATTTTATGGGAAATAAAAATTATTTCACTAACTTTTTAACGTGCTTTATTTAAAAAATATTTATATCGGTACCGGTTTCCGCTACAGATGGTCACTCGTTTTGTAAATCTTAATTAATTTTACCCTTCAACTTTTTATTTTCATCATCAACATTTAAACATATGTATAACATATATATAATTTCTATAAATCAAGATTTTGTTAAATTTTTTTAAACGTTGTAAAAATATTTTCTTTAATGCAAATGTATCAAACAACTTCAGCTCTTCTACCTGTTTAGCTCTTTTATGACATTTTCAACTGATGATGGAATATTTCCGAAACCGGTACCGATATATATATTTTTCAAATAAAGCAAGTTAAGAAATTCGTAAAATAATTTTTATTTCTGATACTTTTCATTTGCAACATGGATAATTTTCTAAATTCTTAATTTTATGGGTTCTATGGTTACATATCATAAATTGAATTTGAAATATTTTTCATTTAGACAAAAATCCAGTTTTTATATAAAAATGGGAATAATTAACTTTTATCCCTAAAGTATTTATGCCTAAATAAGTTTTAAAATTTTTTTCTCCCATTATAACTCGATCCCGAGACATACTTTATATACAAGGTAATTCAAAAAACCTTTGAAAGACTTCTTGGGCAGATAATACATAAAACATTAAGATAACAAGACATAATGTACATGGGCTCGCAAAAGCCTCCTTAACAAGATATAGAACGTCAAAGTTTCTTTTAATCTGCAATAATTTCTTTTTTATATTTCCTACGCCACTTCAAATTTTGTCAAACGGACAATTTTTTTGTGTAAAGTAGTCAAATATCTATCAAACCAGCTTGTTACAAAACATTGATTGAATCAACAATTCACAATTATAAGGATAAGTCTGCAGGAAAATAACAAATTCCTTGTTAAGATTATATTTAATCGATCATGGTCCATCGACGTTTCAAGTAGTGATAGGCTCATCGTCAGAATTACAATGTTATTGTTAAAGAACAATTATATATTTTTTTAAATTGTAGTTGTAATAAGCTGAAGTTTGACTCTCAGATTTTTTTATTAGCAATTGTGATGATAAAGATGATTTTCCTTGCAATAATTAATAAATCCTTGTAATTAAAACCATATACAATTCACAATGTTTAATTTTAATGAAACTTTGATACCGTATATCTTGTTAAGGAAGTATTTAAAAATCCATGAATATTAAGATTATTGTTATATTATCTGTCAGAGATTTTTTGAATCACCGTGTATACTTAATGTATATGAATATACATTGTAACGATGATACACAAAATGGTTTAAATAAACCTCTATGATTCGAAATTATCAAAAACTATATTTGAACTTTATTCATCAACTTCTTTAAAGAATAAGGAATGTTAGATTTGAAGACATACCTGATATTACAACGAATTAAAGAATATATGGTTTGATGCTGATGAAGAGCTGAATAGCACCAGGTGAAGATGTCAATACCACTGAGATGCTAAAGCTTGTAGGAGCGTTGGGTGCTGAATAACTTTGTAGTTCTAAACATCTTTTGCAAGAGCAAGGAATGTTGCACAGCAATACAACATCCTAGAATATCAAACTTTTACTAATTGCAATAAAACGTTTGACTTGATAGAGTTTTGGACAATTTTTACAGCAATGATCAATGCAAGAACAGATTTTAGACGCAGAAAGCAGCTGAGAATGTAAAAATATTGATAACCTATTCCAACCATACAAATAACCCAACAATACCCAACCCAACAAATCAAAATAAATAATAAGTGTGCGAGGTAAGATTATTCAATATTTTCAAATGTACTTTTGCCATGGAGGGAGCGTTTGAAAGTGTAAACTACAATAAAAGAAAGAGAGACGAATCTATAGATAATACAATTAACGACAAAATATTGCGTCTGTTCGTATAATACAAGTAATTAACTATCTCCCATTTATGCAACAACAATTTAAGCAATGAAACGATTCCAATTGAGAGCCATTTAAGAAAATGACACCTAGATAAAGCTTAGAAATATTTTCAAGCACTCAAAAATAGAGTTCAAAATAGACCCATAATTAACAAAATGTTCGCCAAAAATGTGTCATATACTGCGTAAATAGCTGTCAAAACTAGCATCGGACAATCTTTGTATGAAGGCAACATCAATTAATGAGAATTACTTATTCCTTCTTTCAATGTACTCAAATTGATGTAGTTATCTGATTAGAAAGTTGTTATAAAAAAGCCAAAAGATAACTCGATCCATTCAAAAATTAAAACAATAATGTTGTGTATGCTGACAAGCATAAAATTATTTACATGAAATTCAATTTAACAGAAAATTTGTAATCGATGTTATCTTTGTCTAACTTGGAATGTCATCGTTATCTTCAACACCCTATGTATTGCATTACTGAATTAAACACTGGTGCCTACTCACCAAATCACTAATAAACTGTTTCAATACTGATCTTCATCATCGAACTACTACACTGCCCCTCTTAGTTATCACTTTTCCTCATTTCACATCATTCTCTCGCTTATTTATTGACCTTTATGTTTATCCTTAATCACCTTTGCTTTACAAATGAGTTCGTACTCATTAGTGTTAAACTGGAAAGATTACGAGAAATTAAAGTAAGAGAGAAATGTCATTTCTCCAAAATATATCGGGATATTAGTCAAACAGCAAAATATACTCAACACAAATATCTGGAAAGCAGTAAAGTAGTCGAACCGGATTTAAACATCGAGGTCGAAAATGTACAATCAGAGCTTAGGAAGACCACCCAAGAGGTGAATTGATGGCATTAAAAAATCTTGGAAGTATTAGCTACAATAGGAAAAAAAGTGGGCGATAACTGGTATTAAACAGGCACGAATCTAAAGAAACGTATTAACAGTACAGCGTGGTTATTGGAAATTTGACTTTATCACTAAATCAATCGTTGTAGTACAATTAATTAACATATAGTTAAGTTTTTTATGCAACGTTTTAAGTCACACACTGCATTATCAATAACTTGCGTAATAAGCTGTCAAAATAATATCCAACAATCCTTGGATATCGTGTAAATGAAGGCAACATATACTAATGAGGATTATTATTTCTTCTAATGAATTAAAATTGATATAATTATTTAATCAGGAACTCGTTATAAAAGAAGCAAGAATTTTAGACATAAAATAACGCGATCTATTAAAAAATTAAGAAAGTTATGTTGTGTATATTGACTAGCATTAAATTATTTATATGAAATTAAATTTCTTTATTTCTAAATCAGCTCTTTCTAAATGAGCTTTGCTGCAAACTATGACCTGATTATTATCGTTATCTTTAACACCCTATATCTTGTACAACTGCATTAAACATTAAAGCCTACTCATCAAGTCATTAACAAACTGTTTCAATACTGGTCTTCATCATCAAACTGCATCGTTGTAAAAAAAGTGTATTACTCTAGTGCATTTTACATCATTCTCTTGCGCATTTGTAATTTTTATATTTATTTGAGTTTTTTTGGCAATATGTGATCTTTAAACAAACTTATATTCTCATAATTACTTGGTGTGATACGAACATAGATTCTAATAAATATTCCAAGAGCCGCTTTTGAGAAATCTTTTATCCCTGTTGCGCTACCATTAAAAGAAAAGAAATAATACAAAAAAGACATTGCCGAATAAACAATTGCAATTGATGACATGGCCTTTTATGCAACAGTAATCGCATAGAAAAACAAAAATGATAAACCAAATTACCGAATTGGAAATTTATTTGAGATGTACTCAATCGACAATATATGAGATAAGAAATTATGATCCACACACTAACACGCTATCCTTTATTCTATCTTATTCGCATTGCGGATATCTATGAATACAGATATCTGGGATATCTTTCATGGATAAATGATTGTAGTTGTATTCACGGGTTGGTCGAATAAACGTGAAAATTCAAATCTCTCCAAATCGGGCAAATTTGATAAAATCCATGACGAAACGAAATTTAAAGGTTCCTTGAAAACTTATTAAGGATTTGTTGACTTAAGTTAAATAAAACTAAAATATTTCGTTCAAGATATCTTTTTGTTACTCGAGTATTCCTTTATATACATTTCAATATCACATTACATAAATCATTATACTGGGCGAGGTACATTTAAATTAAGATCTTATAACTCATACACTATCACTTATTAATTATAGAAAAAAGTTTCAGATAAAAGTTTCATCATATAAAGGGGAGAAATATGTTGTATGATTTTGTAATATAAATGGTACTTATATATTTTTCATCACTAATCTACTCTACATAATAAAATAAATAGCTTTTATCTACTCTGGTCTGTAAAATCGCTGTTTTGAACACATTTTCAGTTCGTAAAGTACGTCATTAAGGAAAACAGTGCGTAAAGTAACGAAAGAGTGCGTGGAGTAGCAATGTATTTTAATATATAGCAATGTAACCAGTTATGAAAAGACTAACTTCGTTTAAGGTATTACGTTCGTTGCCAAAACGAGCGAGTGAGTTTTGTAAATTGCGTGAGCTGCGCATATTGCGCTTTAAAATTGTAGTCTAATCTATAGTAACAACCAAAACAAATCAATATTCAGTTAGGTAATATTTGATTACACCACTAGTTGTGTAATATGCGACGTTACAAAACGTCAAAATGACGTAAATCCTGACATTTCCTAGCGGTGTTAGATAAATGATATTTACTTTAAGGCACGGCTTTTACAGCACCGATTTGCGCGTTTCTATAGTAACGAGATACAAACACTTGTCAAATCATTTCTTGACAGTTAAAAAATTGTGAATATTTCGCGTTCATGCCGAAAACGCTAACTTCGTTCGCTACTGTTTCATAAATAATTATTATTTGGAACCTTTTTTTATTTAATAAATATTACGCCCAATGAAAATTCGATATGGAACCAGGGAATACTGTAAGTAAAATTGAGTAGGCTGGAATTATATTGGCGGTCATAATAGATGTCACTTGTTTTTGTATCCATATTTATCAAAATATCTTTTAGCAACAAATTCATTAGATACATTTCGTTTGTTAAGCATGGAAAGATATACAATTGATGAAAAAAATTGTAACAATACTATTTTGTGGAGATGATGCTGATTTAAGAGATGTTGCTATGGTTACTGTACTACTCTGTTCTCCAAAACAAAATAAACAGCTTTTATTTCAAATTTTTTGTTTGGCTCGTGTTTATAAACAAAAATGTCATGTGGCTTTTTAAGCCGAATTATTCTTTTTTGATGGTGTCCAGTCTTGAATAATTGTTTCAGAATACGACAAAATGATACACGACATAGGATGTATCTACAATCTATTTTCATATAAATTTCATACAGCAATGATATCTCTGGCTACTTTCTTACTTTCATAAAGAAAATTCCTTAAATTTTTCCAGCACGTCCATACCATTCCAAGCTTAATTAATGAAACATAACGACTGAATTTGCAGCTTTAAGAGACATTGATAAATAAGGTTGCTAAAATAACCGCAAGCTATTATGACCGCCTGAACACTTCCTGCCTACTTCATGATACTGTTGGCATTTTATGATTATATTTTTAATTTTTATTACGCGTAACATTTATTAAACAAAGAAACTTACAGATACGGGTTATTTATTTTGTCATGGAGAATACTATAGTGAAGAAAAAATATGTAAATCCATTTAAAAAAACTTACTAAATAATTGAAAGTTATAGATGGTGCTTATAAAATGCAATCAAAACCATACAGAGTATTTTCCCCCTTTATATGATGAAACTTTTTCTATAACTTTCCCCATTTTTATGCTCAATGATTTGTATATTATTTTTCTTTTCTATAAAATTGATAGTTTAAGAATTATAAAAGTATTCTCAATTTAAATCTTTTACCCGGTATAAAAGGGAAAAAAATAAAGTTTTCTCAAACACCAGATCAAATATTGGAGAAATTATTTGAGGGAGGATTACTTAAAACGACAAAAATAACTGCGATTTATTTAATTAACAAATTTTATGAAATATATATTCGATTTTGCACACAAGCTCGCAATTTATAGCGACAGTTTCAAAATTAACTAAAATTTAAAAACACCACTTTTCATTTTGGTTACGCCCCTGTTCCGTGAAATAATTCGCGCGTTTAAAACATGATTAATACAAGAAAGAAAGTTTCTAAAAATTCAATTTTTCAAACATAGGAATTACAATCTAACATAAAAAGCTGTACTTAAAAAAACATTTTGTATATTAATTATATGATTAATGAATGTGCTCAAAATATAATAAGTTTTATATAAGCTGCTTCATTCCCTCAAAATCACATCAAGTATTAGCTTTTTTAATTCTATTTCGGCTAGTTATTTCTTTCTTTTTTGTTTAGACCACATTTTCCGTTTTTGTTTCTGTACTTATAAGATTTTAAAAGGATTTTTTTATACAAACATAAATTATGGTATTTATTTAAGGGGGTGAAATAATAATAATGATAAGAAATAAATTTTAAATACACGACTTAAAAATATTAATTGCATGAAGAAACGCATTTTGTATTTTATGTACTAAGTTTCTAATGAAAGACACAAAGAATTTTTCTTCTTTTTTTTGTTGGTTTTTAGATTGATTTATCTTTACTTAATAATTAATAGAAGCTTTTCATTACTCTCAATGAAAGACACAAAGAATTTTTCTTCTCTTTTTTGTTGGTTTTTAGATTGATTTATACTTACTTAATAATTAATAGAAGCTTTTCATCACTTTCATAAATCAAATTTTAAGCATTAATACAATTTGATGTATGATAGTATATTTTACAGGGGGGGATTGAAATTATAAGTATATATTTTCTTTTCTAAAATCTAAAAGATCTTACAAGCTAGTGGAGAGTAAACGCTAAGATAACTAAAAAGTTAAAGGAAAATTGGCATTTTGCATTCTGTTATTATTTTATTATGGAATGATAATTATCTTAATTTTATTAGTAAAAGATAACCGTTATTACTATTACTTAAATTTCGCCCTTCTCTTAGTTATTATAAATAAAAACTGAATTGCAATCATGACTGACTATATTTACAATAAATTATGATATATTTTCTAAGATAGTTCGATTTTTTAGAGTTTATTTTTGAAGTTTCTGCTTGGATGAGATCGTTTAATAATTAGAAAATTTTCTTAAATATTATTAAAAATTAGATAGTATTTTGCCTTTATTTATATTTGCAATCGTAGAAATGAAAATCTATTTTAACAAAATAGTTTATTACTCCTATAATGAAACAAAAAAAATTATTTACATCTTAAAAACTAATTTCTGGATAAATTATGGCATGTAATACCCTTTTTGTTTTTATCTTAGTTATATTAGTAGGTTTAGTTACAACATACTTAAGGGTACTTAATAAAAACTGAGAAGACAAATTCAAATTTGACTAAAATAATACGTAGTATTTTTTTTTATATACATAAAAATTTATTTTAATATTAATAGATTTATTTAAACTAATAAATTCAGATTTGTCGAATTTTTGGTCAACTTTAATCGTCTGTTTGGATTTGAAATTGAAATCACGGAGTTAGTAGCAATTAATGATATGAAAAGGTTAAAGAAATAGTTGGTGTACGTCCGGATTATTCCAAAATACGGTTCAATTTGTACCAAAAATTCATTGCCATGTCATACCAACTAACTAAATTGTTTCGTCAACGAACAATCGAATGTGTGTGCTTAAGTCTTAGTTTGCATTAGTATAATTGAAGTCATTTCTTTATCAGCAACAGAAATATTTATATTTGTGATGGATACCAATGTTTTAATAACTAATAATTAAGAAACGCTTTTGTACAAATATTAATCTAAATAGGCACTCGGCTAGTATTGGTAATTATATGTACTTATCTGCACATGTTTGCACTACTCTGTACTTGTCTGCACTAGTCTGTACTTGCCTGCACTTGTCTGTAGTTGTATTTATCATACCTTACATATAGAAACAAAAAAATTGTAATATAGAAGCCGTTTCGCTTGTATTCACCCGTATACAAGTTTGAAACTAACGCAAAATACGGTTTATTTACTAACATCCTTTACGAAACCGAGAAGGTGCTTAGATCGGAGTTCAGCCGATTATCGCCGAGAGTTCCGTAAACAAAACGGGTCTTGTGTTAACTTCAAATTTTCCTCCTATATATACAATTTCTTTGTATCTTAAGATGTGTCCAAACATAGCGACTTTTACTAAAATTACTAATCTATGGTTCCTAAAGCTATATGATATATCATATAATCTCGAGCATCATAACGGATTGGAAGTCTCCGCGTAAATATTTTTGGACAGGTTTAAACTTGCACGCGGCATAATCTTTAGTGGTATATAGGGTGGTGTTATTGCCACGCTATGTTAGGAGACACCTTTATATATCTTATTAAATATTGTACCTAAACTGAGTAGCTATCATATAAGATAAAATAAGACTTTGTCCTCTCAGTTTTTAAAATAATTTACCTAATTAAATTTTATATATAAAAGAATAACGAAATATTATTTAATTTGCAATCATTAATATAAAAAAATTAAGACTTCTCAACATTGTGCGATGTTTTTAGAATATTACTCCTCATCATCATTTGATATGTTAATATTAAAATTTCTGTTTGACTTTTATATTTAAAAAAAAAATGAGATCGATGTTCGCTTTATTTCTGGGTTACGATTGCTTTAGAATCGTTAAAGAATTGGTGTTTATGTGGTGTCTTTGACATAAAACTCAATTTATTACCTTAACAAAATGCAAAATGACGATGCTTTTTTATTATCGAAGAATTCAATAAAGGGGAATAAATCGCAGGAAATATTAAATAATCATAAAGAATCCGCTGCGATTTAATTTCCCCCCAATAACATGTATCAGACTAAAATAGTGCAATTATTAAACGAAAAATAATAAAAAAAAATAGTTAGCTTGGCATCTCTATTAACCCTTTGAGTGTTATGATGACACTGTGGTAATTTAAATTGAAAAATAAAAAAGGATCGTTACTCAAATGGTTAATAACGAGAGGATTGTCGACGAGGTAAAATAATGAAAATAAAATATAATAATTGTTAGGAGTAGAAAATACAAAACAACATTTTTTTTCTAAACTTACACTCGATTTAAATTTAAATAAAAATTAATTTTTTGTGCTCATAAAAGTATTGACAAGATCAATGTAATTTTTACTAGGTTATCGTTGGTACAAAAGTTTTTTAAAGCTTTCATACTTAAGTGTCGTCTATAATGTAAAACATACATAAAACAACAATAATATGTATATTAATATCCCGGCATCAATTTTTTTTTAAGAATCAATCATCATATACAATATAAATACAATTTTAAAATTTGTTTCCCCTTTTTTCTGTGTTTCCGATATTTTTTATCACACGTATGAAGACCTTCCATTCTACAAAATACATATGGCAGCAATTATACAAAAAATAATAACAAGAAAACGATTTTTTCTTTCCTTTTCTTTTTTTTTTGATTACATAATAAAAGAACTAGATCGTACTGAGCATTAAATTATTTTTTATCGAGCTTGGAGATGAGAGGAAGTTTTTAACGTTATTTGGTAGAGGGTTTTTTGGTTATATAAATTGCATTGATTTCTTTTAACTTTGTCTTTACCTACACAAATTGGCTGCATGATAAATAAACGTAACCTAAATAATAATGTTTTCTTTTTTTTATTTTTTCGATTTTTTATTTTTGTGTAATGCTGACTGCAAACGTTTCTGCTTTTTTTGTAATTAATTCGTTTTATAGTAAAATATTCATCGCAAACAAACCAGCACAGATTATTTTTACGCTCAGTTATAATAATAATAATATGTAATTTCGGTTTGTTGCGGGTATGTGTTGTGTATGGTGGTGTGTGTTATTTCTAAGCAAAGTACATGACCTTTTTGGTATCAGCGTGAACTGTGATCGCTCTAGCCATAGCTCCTGGAGTTCTATCTTCTGATGAACCAGACTGGTGCGAACCTTCACCGCTAAAATAATAAAAATAATATTAATATACTTCGATCTTAATAATTGAGCAATAAAACGACATTTAAAATAATGTTATACCAAAATATTTACATTCATCTTTAGATAATACATTTTTATTTTTGTGACATTTCGTATTCTGCAACGGAAAGAGATTATTTGTTTTAAAGATTTATGTACTTAAGGATAGATGAACACTCGCGCAACTTCTGCCATGTTAAGAGGCTACTTTACCAGGTCGGTTAGTTTCTGAGGGGCGCACACGACGGACGTTCGGAAGCAAGAAAGCGGAGCTTATTTTCTATTAAGCCCGACCCCTCATACGTAAAAAAATACCAAATATTTCTTCTAAGCGTGTTTATCTACATTTCGCACGAGAAATACGAATACAGTATTTTATTCTTTGATATGAATAGAATATTAATTTTTTGTAATAAAGAAATTAGATATAGACGGAGATTTTGGATATTGAGGTTTTATAAGTTCAGTGTAAGGCAAAAATCAATTGCAAATGTAATAAATAAATTATATCTTTGTATTATCATGATCTCAAAATATTTAGGTGATTCAGAGTAACCTTGTAAGTAATTTTATTTGAAACCAGAGATTTCTACAAGCTCGAGATAAAACATGACTATCAATCACCACCTATAAGATGTATTATAATTTCAATCCTTCAAAGGTTATGTCAAGATAAGATCCTCGATGAACGTTTAGTATTACTTCAACGTCTTGTTTCTTTATACCGACAAGTGTCAGGAAACCATTTCCAAAAATTTCATGTCTTATTGTTAGACAGTTTTGTTCTGTGAGCTCTGAACCGTCGTTGCAAAGTCGATCAGTTTGATCCTAAGCTTACCCAATATGGAAGAGGTAGTATGAAGGGTATATATTTTAGGATCACCTTTACTGACACACGAAATTTCTTTAGTTTCTTCAGGGATAGAATTAATTTTCGCGTGACTATGTCTGGAAGTTCTTATCAGCACAAAACCACCTTTGGGACTTTTTCGTAGTTCACTTTAAGGTCCTTGTGACCTGAAACCCACCATATAGTAACTACTTGGTGTACTGTGATAAGGCACATAAAGCTACCCTCCTTTTGCGTAGTATAGGGGTGGTGGTGTGATGTATAGTCGAGTAAGTCTCTAAAATCAGACAACATCTCATTGCACTCTTTATATTAAGACATACTAATTTAAATATGTTGGATTTCTACAACACTTGATTAATAATAAATAAAATAGCTCTGAACAGTAGTAAAATCATAACAAAATTTTAAATTGTTTTCAATAAGATAATATACACTTCTCTACATAAGAAATCTGAGACTTTGTACAAATTGAAAACGGTGACAGATATAGTCAGTATTTGCGAATTTATTTTCTTAATTGAAACAATACTCCAAGAAAACATTTTCACATGTTTCATTTTTCACAAACTTTTCTTGATGGATTTTAGATTTTATAAAAATATGTATCAGCCATAAGCGTCGGATTTTGAATATACGTATGAAAACACTGAAATCAATAAATGGCGGCTCTTCACAAAATCTTCTCTGAGAAAATCATTCGCAGCAGATGTTGAGACTCAATTATGAAGAAAAGGATCAATAATACATTAAAATTAAGAAAAAAATAATTACGAAAAATTAAAAACTATTATAGTGCATAGTGTATTAAGTTTTTAATTATCTTTAATCTCAAGTGGTTTATCAATAGTATCTTGTGTTTTGGGATGAAAATGTTATATGCCATCAATTTTTAGAAGCAGTATTCAGTATTGGAGAAATTTCATGTCTTCCAGAGGCAATATCAAGTCTTCTAAGAGCATTTCAAGTATTCTGGAAGCATTTCAAGGCTTCTGAAAGCATTTGCAACAGATGCTGGGACTAAATTTTGTACAATAAGCTGTATAGTTCATTAAATATAAACTATTAGTTGAAGATGCTAACTTTAATCCAGAAAAAAATATTAATAATTTCGTATGACTGCCTACACGCAGAGAACCCAATTATCAGCTACGAGTGCTCCGCACTCTTTAAAAATTTTATATGGGTGCTTGTCTATTCAGAGCACCTACATATCCGGTGCCTATGGTACCAGCAACCTGAGAGGTGATACTATTAATCTGTAGTGTCGTTTCTGCTCACCAATGACATTCAGGGCAATGAAAAGGTGAAAAGGACCAAACAAAAGCTGACGAAAGAGGCAGCGAAAATGCAAAAATCTCAAACCTGGTACACAGTGGCCAATTTCACAAATTTAGTAGGACACTATTCACAACTCGAAAACTCAGCAAGCTATAGCAATGAAATTTTGCATGTAGCTATTAATTACAAAATCTAAGATTTATACCAAAAATAAATCCTATTCGTCAATCTTTATATTATAACCTTTATATGATACATATTACTGATACTTTCAAAACATCTTAATATAGAAAATTTTAATCTTGAACCTATGCCAATGTTTCTATTTCACAGTCAATATTTCCTAAAGTCAGTGGAAGCAAGTGAAATCTTATATGCCATCTAATAGGTAATATTTCAGGCTACAACATTAAAAAAGAATTGGAATGATTCATGATGAATCCTGCCAGACAAATCAAATAGAATTGTAATTATGTAATGTTAATCTTTTAACTTTAAAAACAAGAGCTTAATGAAGTAAACAGGAGTACCTATACATGCTAAATGTATTATAGATGTAGAGATAATCACAATATAATTAGCATTGCTACAACCTTAACAAAATTGAACACCCCATAATTTCTTAATTAAACATCCTTATAGTGGTAATTAAATCATTCCAATAGAAAAACAAACATTCCTATATCGAAAGAAATCATCAATCTTTGTATTTTGTCCACCTAAATTATTAGAAAATGACCACTGTACGGTCTGAGCTACTAAACAACCACATAAAACAGGTAACAACAGTGGGGAGACTTCAAAAGTAGCATCATGCTGGAAGGAAAATAAAGGTATTATAGGTTTTATGTCTGAGCATGGGGGATCTAAGGACGTTCTCAGACTTTCTGACCGACCATGCATCCTTCTGATATCACCTCTTTCATATAGGACAAGATACCGATCAAACAAAGATACCGATTGTCGTTAAATGTTGGAGAATCTTAAGGCTATTATATATCATAAATTGATGTTTGTTAAGTAATTTTGTAATAAAATTACATTTTATTAAATATAACAACAAATAGCCATAATAAAATTTCCAACAATACAAAAATTTTAAAGTTCAAATAAATAATACTGCTGTCTTTTATAAAAATTAACCCTGATGATGACTAAAAATAGCTGAAACGAAAATGAAAAGAAATTCATTTTAATTTCAATTTATTTAATGCATCGATGAAAAATGGATAAAAATAAAAATAATTATTCTGAAATAATATATAAATTGGTAAAGCTTACACAAACTATACTAATATTGTACGATACAGAGACAATAAGCTATAAATGGTAATCTATAAATTCAAAAATGTAGTTAAGTTAAACAACGTCCAAAATGCATTTTGGAGATGAATATTTTCCCTATCGTATTAAAAAAGCTGTTTTATCGGCGTCACATAGTCGGCAAAAGGCGGGACTAATGCGGTGGTAACGCTACGTGGGAATCTTGACGGAAAATATTCAGTTTTACCTTACGTTACTGCAATTTTAGCAAATTACAAACTATTCCTATATTATTAAAAAAACTGAAAAATTTTATTTGAAAAATATTACTATTTTTAGGTATACCATCACGCAAGCTAAGAAAGAAACGACAAAATTGTGTAATAGAGAAGAAAAAAGGCTTTTCTTTGGAAAATTAAAAAACCTTTCACCATCCGTTATGTAGAATTATTACAAAATAATTTAAAAAAGCTATTTACAAAATTTCATTGAATTATTTTAATAAATAATGTATCTTTTTTGTAATTTACCAAATCGCACGGTAATCTCTTAAGAAGACGCCATAACCTGAAATTGTACGATAAACCCGTGCGTCTTCCCGTGTTTCTTCGGTAGCTCTGTGGCGAGTTTTGTGATTTTGCTTTTCTTTCGCTTTGCTTGGTAATTGCTTGTAATTAATATTTCCAGGCGGAGATGGACAACCATCTACGCCAGAGGTGGGCAAACAGTCGATCGCGAAAGGATCGGCAGGAGATCACAAAAGTTTTTCAAATATAAGTTTTTAAATTTATTATTTTATAATACAACAAATGAATTTAAAAATGTGCGTCTGCTGTCTACTCTACTCTAACAACGTTTGACTTATTTTACTTATGTATGTATTTTGTTTTTATTGTGTGTACACATAACTTTTTATCCACCACTCCCTAATAATACTTCGCGGCGTCGCGACGGTGCGGCGGTGTTGATAAGACCGAACGTTAGTTGCAAAGCAGGTTTGTGATATGAGTCACTGTACTACTCCATACGGTCCACAGTAGCTCATCATACCTTACGAAGAAAGGTACATCAGCTATCATTGAACGATACCTATTACGCGTTTTATTCTGATTTTTTTTTCAACAAAATTTTGCACGGAAATTGTTTATTTACATTTTAATGTTTAATGTAATTTTAATTTATTTTCAGTAATTTAATTTTAAAAATATATTTAAGTATTCCTTCTAAATTAAAGATTGGATTAAAAGTATGGATAGGAAAAAAACGTATCATTTTCATAATGAATGGGAAGAACTTTATTTTTTCACAATGTACAAAGATAACCTGTGTTTGATATGTCGTACTATAGTTGCTTTAGCAAAAAAAAACTCGAAACACATTTTTCGAGTTTACATAAAAATAATGAAAATGAATACCCTGTAAATAGCAAGTTAAGAAAACGAAAAGTAAAAGAATTAAATGGTCAATTAGCAGCACAGCAATTTTTATTTCATTCAACTACGCAACGATCTAAGTTGGCAACTGAAGCATCGTATCCATTTCCTACGTTTTGGCAAAATATAAAAAACCTTATCAGGATGGTGAAATTTTTAAAGAAGCTTTCATTGAAGTGAGTGGAAAATTATTTTGCGAGTGTAAACTTTAAAAATAAAAACGAAATTCTTAATACAATTAAAGATTTACAACTTTCTCGTCGAACTGTAACGAGACGACTTGAAGATATGAATAAGAATGTAATTAAAAACAATTGTAAAACTGTAGAGCGTGGCTATATTTAAATTAACTCAAAAGAAAAACTAATTCTTACAGATATCATTAATCTTGGGAAAAGAATCTTAGAAACTAAAGAATACCTATTTGATAATTTGCCATTTAATTTTAAGAATTTTCGTGTCTCCAACTTGGATGCTTCTCCTTTTATAGTGCACATTAAATCAATAGACAAAAATATAACAACCTTAAGTGACATGAAAATAGGTAAATACTTCTACGATCAGATGTTACCAGGTGTAAAATTGATTGAAAAACGGGGATGAAACAGATTAGCAGTTGAATTCGACTCAAATATCAATGCAAACAAGTTTTTAGATGCCAACTTTGACGTTATTAAGAACTGGAGGACTTACATATCAACACATTTAATTTCGTGCAGAGCCATCTTTAGAAACATAGACACAGCCTTTTCTGAAGAGGACATTAAACAAAATTTGATTGCAGACAATGAAAGAGCAGTTTTTTCAATCAAAAGATTTAGAAGGAAAGCAGGTAAAGAAATGAGTGGAGCTTCAGGCTCTCAAATCGAGTTTGAATATAGGGATACCTCAACAATACTGGTGACTTTTGTAGGAATAGTATTACCTATAGTATGTACCTATAGTATTACCTAGTAGTTATGTTAAACTATTTTTTAATGTCAGAAAAACCGAAATATATATATTGCACCAATGGTCCAATGCCACAAATGCTGTCGATATGGGCATACAAAGAAGATTTGCAAATCAAAAATAAGATGTCCAGGATGTGCGGACGAACATGATCTTAAACAATGTACCAATAAAGCAAACTCTAGCTGCATTTTTTGTAAAAGTAATCATTTATCGGCAGAGACGAGCACACCTTTTGCTGAAAGATCATGTCCTGAATTCCTCAAACAAACTAAAATCAAAAAATGTATGGCAATCTGTAATATTTGGGCTTATAAAGCAATGATGGCAGTAAGCAATACATCCGATAAGCAATTTACTATAAACAGGCTAAATGACGACAAAAATTTCCCTAAGTTACCTTTAAATAACCAGATCAATATGGGTTCGAATGCATACGGAAACAAAATGACCCCTCAATTTAAGAAAAATTTTATATACAAGAGAGTAGTCAAATCCCATTCTCCGGGCGGTTCTCCAAAATGAAGGAATGAAACACCATCAGAGCTCATATTATTTCAAGACCTAAGAACCCCAGAAGAAAAGAAAAAAATCCCACCCACCGAGGAAGGTTTTGATAGAGCCCAGATTAGAATTAACATTGAAGAAGCGTATGAAGAAAACTGAATGAATCCCCGAGGCAGTGAAATCGAGGTAAGGTCCCCATCAGTCCAATGATAGTTTTATCTCTGCGTCATTCAAAACTCCATCTGCCATAGTATCCCGCGTTCATTTCTCTGATAATAAATTTAATCATAAAAATAATGGATAACTCAGATTCACACATAAATATAATATTATGGAATTCATTTAGTTTAGCAAGAAATAGGCTGATGTATATAATTTTATCTCTGATTATACCCAAGATATAATAAGTATACCCGAAACTTATAATTATTCTCAAGAAAAACTTTTTAATAACAACTCCTGGTTTTAATGCCAGACAAATCACCAGAACTGATGATTATGCAGGTCTCTCGATCCTGATTAAAAGAAATTTACAAGTGCAATGGCTAAATAATCCAATTAAACGTGAGGGGAGAATTCATTTTATCCTCCACACAGCGTAGGCTTTCTTCTGACTATAAATAAATTATCAGTGTAGAGAATGCTTTTTTATTTTTTATGTGGTGTTGGAATATTTATTTCAGTTATGTAAATCAATCTCAGGTAATCGATCCAACCACCCGTTTCAGATACAATCCGCGTTCAATTCTCATAAGAATTTGTTCATTGATTATTCTCTTTGTAACGTTCACAATTTAATTATTGTTATCAGATACATACCATTAATGGTTAAGGGAATAAAAATCATCATGTTTCAATGTTTTAAACACAATATTTCAATAAGTTATGTGTTATATGACGTTCAAGAATAAATGGTGGATTGTCAAAACATCCAGTATATCGCTCAACAAATGTCTATTACTGGTATTTCTCATAATTTCGACCAATTTCATATAAATGTTACATTTGTACATTATTCTGTGTGCATTATATCGCTATATATTCGAGCAAACTTAAAAAGACATTAAAAAAGAATACTTACAAAAGCACGTTGTTATTTTTAGTTTAATCAGCACGAAAAATAAGGTAGATAGATATTCAATAATGTTTCTTAAAGATATTGTTTAATCAAAAGTGAAAGAGTGTTGCGCCTAACTGATGATATCCTTACCTGCACGGACAATGGTCTGTACACCGCTGTGGTCTTCCTGGATTTTTCTAAAGCGTTCGATACTGTTAATCATGTAGTTTTGGGTGAGATTTTGTATGACTTGGACTGAGTTCAGAAGCGGTATCTTTGTTGGGTGACTACCTTTGTAACAGGCCGCAAAGAGTAAGGATCGGTGATGATTTGTCTTGCGATGTTAGAGTTTTGAATGGTGTGCCACAGGGTTCGGTATTGGGGCTTCTCTTGTTTTCTTTGTACACTTCACAGTTTAGTAGACGGGTTCAATATTGTAAAGTCAATATCTATGCTGATGATATACAATGTTACCTATCCTTTCTTGAAAATGATAAGAATCTAGCTCAAATACGTATTAATGAAGACTTGCCTGCTATATTCAATATTGCTACGCTTCATAAACTAAAGATAAATCCTGATAAATCTGCATGTGTATGTTTCGGTAGAGAGAGAGAGAGAGAGGGGCCAATCCATCAAAAATCAATGTTGTTAAGGAAGCAAAATGCCTTGGTTTAATATTAGATAACACATTAATATTTATATGAAAAAATCGTATTCATGTTTAAGAAAGCTTTATCCTCACTGATCCGTTTTTTCAATAAAATTAAAAAACAATTATGTGATTCTCTTGTGCTGTTTCACTTCAACTTCATGGCGCCTGTGTATCATCCAGCTATAGATTTGCTGACATCGAATCACATACAAAATGTTCAAAATAGTTGCCTTAGGTTCATTTTTGGGATGCGGAAGTATGACAGAATCTCACACAAATTTAAAGATCTTGGGTGGTACAGAATGGATACCCGCAGAGAGTTGCACAGTTTGGTTGTATTTCATAAAATCGTCACAACGCATATACCAACATACTTGTATGAGAAAATTACATTTAAAAGGACGAACAATGCTCTGCAGACGAGATTAAAATATGGTATATATCCACCAAAATACAGGTCCTCTTTGTTTCACAGATCTTTTATGTATCACATATACAAGTCATATGAAAAGTTACCGCCTTTGATCAAAAAGCCTAATATCAACAGTTTCAAAAAAACACTGTGTAAAGATAAATTTCTGGAACAGTGTACATCCTTGTCATAGTTGATCATATTTTTATATTATTTTTTTCTTCAGAACAAGAGAGAGAGGAATAGTAGTGGGACGCGTGCATTACAATTAATATTATGCTTAGATTTGTGGTAAGGTTGGTTGATCAAGGTTGGAACCCGCAATGCCATTTTTCTCCTTTTTTATGCTGTTAGGTTCTAGTTAATTTTGATTTTCTGTTGTTTAGATATTTTAGTTTAGAGTATATCAACAGTATAGATATAATTTTTGTTATTATATATATATATATATATATACAGGTGTCTCACGTAATTGGTTCATTAGAACTTTTTTAGGTTCCACTATTCGTAGAGGCTTGAAATTTTGGTAACATGGATTGTTCATCCCGATCTATTAATCTAAAATATTTTCAAGATGGCCATCACTTCCGGTCTACCGGATGTAGACCTCAACTTCGTTATTTTAAATGGAATGCTATAGTTTTCATTACAGCATTCAAATGTACGTAAGAAAATATATTGACTTTGATAACAGTTGTTGGTACCTACCGTTTTTTGTTTTCGAGTTATTTTGATTTTAAGTGTTTTTTCTGAAATATCACCATGCTCTTTACAAGCCCATATCTCAGCCAACGTTAATTCAAAAACGTTTTCCATTGGTGCTGTTACTAACTCTTCATATGCTGTTAAATAAACTGTCATTTGTTGTATCAGTATATCTTATACAGGCTGGTCAAAAATTGAGTTACCGTTTCTCTGTATTCAATTGCCTGAAAGTCAAAAATTTTAAATGGAACGCCCCATATCTTTTTAGCCTATCAAAACGGGAATTTAATTCTTTACAAATTATCTATAATAAATAAAAATTTTCTTGCTATTCAGGAATTTAACAAAACCATACGTAAAATGCTAGAAACCCTTTTTGTTTTTGTTTGAAGGCCATGATATTTTGGCAGTTCTTTTTAAATTTATTTGAATTGTTATTAGTATTATTTCTACAATAAACTGTGATTGAATAAACATTAGATATGATTTACCAAAAATAACCAAAAGAAAACCAAATAAACGAAACAATGAAAAACAACAATTTAATGACAAAAATAAAATCAATAGCACAAAAGAATGAAAAAAACTATAAAAATAAATTATGGGAATTTAATCCTCTACAAACTATTTAGATACTTTGCTGTGCCCATTTGTTTTAGTTGCCCTCATATTTGGAAATTAATGGACGCATGCAATAGTGGAAAGCTTCTTGTTTTTATGTTAGAAAGCTATGGAGTTTTGACAACTTTTCATCCATATTTATATTATTGTTGTCATTACTTAGTTGTGTCATCACTTACTTCTGTTAATGTCTTTGAATATAATGGCGAATTATTCCAACGCTAACATTTTAAATTCGTCTGATATTCATGGCGGATGTAATAAAGTTTTGGATAGGATCTGCTTCTTAATTTTGGAAAGATCAAAATAACAAGAAACCATTCATTTCTATCACCTTACCTTAAGATAATAGAATAAATGTTTTGTCATATTTTATTACTTTACCAAATTCTTCGGTAAGAGATGCTTCAGTCGATTTAGATGAATAATATTTTCCAAGAAAGCACCGTAAATAAATAAATTGAGCTCTCTATGAATATCTCGCCCATCATTACGTTGAATATTGTGCTATATTATTATTTTTCATTGTTTCATTTATGCGTTCTTCTGCTGGTTATTTTTGGCAAATAAAAGCTAACAAACTAAAGTTTATTCAGTCGCAGATCATTCTAGAAATAATACCAATGGTAATTTAAATAAATTAAACGATAAACAGCCTTCTAATAACAACATGAATGACTTCCAGTATTTTGTGTAGGATTTTGATAAAATACTCAATATGAAAAAAACCATAATAAATAGGTATAGCAATGTTTATAGATTTTATAGATTTATAGATAGTTTGTCGAGAATTAAATTCTCGTTTTGATAGGCTAAAAAGATATGGGGCGTTCCATTTAAAATTTTCGACTTTCTCGCAATTACGCAATTACAGCGAAATGGTAACTCAATTTTTGACCAGCCTGTATAAGATATACTGATACAACAAACGACAATCTATTTAACAGCATATGAAGAGTTATCGTACCAATGGAAAACGTTTTTGAATTAACGTTGGCTGAGATATGGGCTTGTAAAGAGCATAGTGATATTTGACAAAAAACACTTAAAATCAAAATAACTCGAAAACAAAAAAGTCAACATATTTTCTTATGTACATTTGAATGCTGTAATGAAAACTATAGCATTCCATTTAAAATAACGAAGTTGAGGTCTACTTCCGGTACACCGGAAGTGGTGGCCATCTTGAAAATATTTTAGATTAATAGATCGGGATGAACAATCCATATTACCAAAATTTCAAGCCTCTACGAATAGTGGAACCTAAAAAAGTTCTAATGAACCAGTTACGTGAAACACCTGTGTATATATATATATATGTTTTTCTTTCTTTTGTTATATTCAATGGTATGTGCAATAAAGACATTTATTATTATTAAAAACAATATCGCGTAACAATAGAGAACATTAGAAAACTAAACTAGATTAAAACCACAAAGTGAGCATAACAATTTTACAAGTAAAGGTGAATTTCGTTGTTTTCTAAGTTGATAGTGACTGCTATCCTCTGGAATTTAAGTGCTCTAGAAAAATACTTTTCAAACAAGTTGTAAAAAACTTAATAATGAAAAATGTGTCAATATCTATAAAAACAGAAAAATGTAAAAAATTGTTGAATTTCTTCTTCTAGAAAAAGAAATTTCAAATAGAAGTTGTAAAAAAAATTAATACAGCACAAAATTACTCAATAATTCAGCCACATTTCGCAAACTATTTTGTATTACGCGAATTTTAACGCACACTTCTAAATTAGATTTCTAAAAATGCCTTTGATAAGGTTATCAAACTGCACGTTTTCTAATAACCAAAGAAATATTTCCCTGGCATACCATAAATGCCGTTGTCATGTGTGGTTCTGTACTCATTATTCTTTACATGCTATTTTAGTACATTTAAGGTAAGTACTGAAGCAATATATACATAAAATATGTTGTCACATTTTTTAGTTTAATTTAAAAATAATACCAATAAATTCAAAAATAGATATTATTAACTAACCTGTCATGTTCTTTCTCGACCAAATGGTACCTTGCTCGGAATGCAACTAAGTGGGCATAATACGCCGGCGCTGGAATGGATACGGATCGGGTACATCTCACATATGTATGACAAAGCTGGTATGTGAGACACTGCAATTCATCAGAGTCCAAATGAGAATCATCCCACAGGACGTGATAATGAGACGGACGAGAAGTTCCCTATAAAAAAAGAAATACAAAGAGTAAGTTTAAAATACAACAAATTATAAAATTAAAATCATATTACCTGTATTCCTTGATGACTACACAAATAGAAATCAAATTCTGTAGGGTGAGTGATACCAACATCCACCGTTGTTCCGGCGGGAATATTTCCGCTTTTACCACTTTGTTCCTTTTTGTCGGCGCAGAAAAGGCGCGTGTGATGTCTTTTCTGGACGACAATGAACGTTATACCCGGTTTGTATTCGGCTTCTAATTTTATGCAAGCTTCCCGAATAGCTGTCAGTTCGTGTTGCAGAAGCTGCACAAATTGCCCCTCTGAAACCCCATCTCTGTATAGTATTATTCGGTGAGGTTTGTATCCACCAGTTGATTTATAAAACATTATTAGTAATTCCCTAAAAAAATGAAATGTTTGATAAATTTAACTATATTTAAAAATGTGTGGTTTATCGTTTCAATCAAAAATTAAAGGTAGTTAAAACATTTTTAAACATCGTGTCACGTTATTTTTTAAAAACAAAATTAAATTGAATCTTTCATTAAGCGAAGAAAATCGTTTAGACGATCTGCTGTTAAGGCTTCAAATGAATCATTACATGTCCTCCCAGTTCTTAAAGAATGTCAAATATACTAGAAGAATCAGTTTGTCACTACTTCTTTAGACCTCCTCTTAACATACCTTTTCATCTTAACTTGATAATATTCTCTACTAACGCTACAAACAGAGCTGATTGAACCCAATACAGGATTTATTGCAGGTATTAACACCAACTTTTTTCTAGTTTTGCTCTCAGAATGTAAGAAAAAATTTTTTAATTTGAATGTCACATCCAGTTAAACAAGGAAAACCGAGAAAAACTTAAAAATTTTTTCAAACAAAAGCAAAGATTCAAAAGAAAATAATGGAGCATCTCCTGGAAAACTAAGATTGTCAGAAAGTCATTATAACACAAAGTATTTATTAAAGAAAATTCGGAAATTTCAACTTTATTTGTTGTAACTATTTCTTTTAAATAAAATACTACTGATTTTGCACTTCAAATGGATCTTTATTTTATTTTTCTCTACCAGTTTTGCCACATTTTACACGGCATCATCAGGAGAATACGTTAGAATTCACAAAAGAGCCGTATCTTAAAATATAACGCAAATGTTTATCCAATATAGTTATATCCACTAATCCAAAAATTAATAAAATCTCTGGAGAAAACAACTGGAATAAAAAGATGGTAAAATACACTCTGTATTAATATGATTTTTAAATAGAACTTTTTTTCTTTAACAGGATCCTAACCTATTGTCGAGATATAACCTATTGTCGAGGTATATTTTAAGATACGACTCTTTTGAATTTTTTGTTGAGCGAAACTTTAGGTTATGTTTAAATAATACAGGGGTGTCTGGTATGTTCCAGATCAGAGGATAAGATTGTTTCCCAGTATCGCTATTAGAAGACTTAAAACACTTCTTACAAAAATCGCTTCAAAATAATGGATTATACATTCATGTATACCGCTCAGTTACCAAACACATCATTAAGAAAAACAAGAACTTGTAGCTTTAATAGGTCTAGAACGCCAATAAATTGCAGATTACTTTCAATTTTCCTTTAAAACTATAAGCAATTCAAGATACTTTTGCAAACACACTGTTCCACTACCATGTTCAACGTTACCGATATATCAGAAAAATTTAACTACATTTTTTGTCACATACAGGTTTTCAGATTATGATTATAATACATATTAAGTGTTTTTGTCAAGCGATGTAGGTTCGTCTAAGGTTCGATATTTATAATTTAAGTGACATTCAACCAGTAGATTTGGGATGGTTCCTCAATAAACAATTCAAAAACAAGTTACATATTATCTCTTATATCTGTGGCGGAAAACCCACATAAATTACCACAAGTTTTCATGTCTTTTGCATATATATCTTGTATGAGTAAGTATACTCTTCGAAAACAGTGTTGTAATTGAGACATGTATCGAGTTACATACTCGAGTTACAGTTTGTACACGACGGCTCGACTTACGACGATAAACAAAATCGTGTTGTATACACGATTACAGCCAACGCAAACGATATTGACCTCTTAATGACACATCAGTAGCACAAAAGGAGTTAGGTTGCAAATCGTTTAGATAGTTGTATCCGAGAACAGATATAGAACGGATGTAGCAAAAGTATAGCGCGTATAAAAGTTGTTCTAATAGTATTTAAAAAAGTTGTATTGTGTGTTTTGTTACATCTTTGGGAAACTATGGAAAACGGCCAGGTAAATAAAGTAATAAATATCAGCTCGCTTATTTGTACACACTGTTAAAGATACTACAACAGTGAGCTCTTGAATTTGCAGTGGCGGTGATTCAAATTTAAATAGATTATCTTGGAAACCATAGGTGTTAAGAAAAGTAGCTTACATGTCATCATTTATTTTTTTTAATTAATTTCACTGACTAAAATTTAAAATATAGTGAAACCAGCAAGTGCAATTATCTTGTCTATTATAACTCAGATATATGTTAGATATATGATATTATATGGGCACTGTTTTTTCAGAGAATTTGATGACGTAGCAAAAAATATTTGAATAGTTGATTTTTAGCTTATTAAATTTACTATTTTTTTTATTGTAGGACTTTTTTTTTGAAGCAAATTGATTTGAAGATGATTTTATCTGGATTGAAGTTACCATTTTCAATTGATTTTCAAATGAGCTATTGAGCTTTTACATCCCAATTCAGTGCCAGATATCTGCTATAACTGTATTTATTGGAGAGCACGTAATTTCAATTAAGGCTTGATACTGCCTCCAGAAGATCTGAAATCTTTCTAGGAGACTTGATACTGCTTCCATAAGACTTGCTACTGTTTCCAGAAGACTCGATATTGTTTCCAGAAGATGCAATACTACTTCTATAAGTTTCCAGAAGATTTGATACAACATTTACAAATTTTAAAATGCTCCCAATAGTCTAAATACTGACCCTGTAAAACTTAATACAGACTCTAAAAGATTTGAAATGCTACCAGAAGACATGATACTGCTTCTGAAAGACTTAATATTACTTCCAGAAGACTTGATACTGTTTTTAAAAGATTTAAAAGACCAAAAGACCCAATATTATTTCTGGAAGACTTGATATTGCTTCCAGAAGATTTAATATTGCTTCCAAAAGACTTGAAATGTTTCTAGAAGACTTGATACTGTTTCTCGCAGATTTAAAATGCTTTTAAAAGACTTGATACTGCCTCTAGAAGGCTTTATACTACTTCCAAAACACTTGAATTGCTTCCAGAGGATTTACTACTGCCGGAAGAAGACTTCAAATACTTCTAGAAGATTTGCAATCGCTCCAGAAGACTTGATACTCCTTCTAGAAGAGTTGATATTGCATCCAGATAAATTGAAATGCTTCCACAAGTCATGGTACTATTCCTAGAAGATTTGCAATGCTTCAAAAAAACTTGATATTGCCGCTGAAAGCTTTGCTTTCTGAAATACTTTCAGAAAACTTATATTATTATTTAATTAATATTATATATAAATTAATAATATTATTTAATTAAATAGGATCCCCCATTTTTTGTTAAAAGCTACTGTCTGCAATATGTACATGTTTTAAATGATATGTTTTTAAGATTTTTTAAAGTAATTTATCGATGTTTACACGTGTAAAATCATTTCATAACATTTATACCATATGCTTATTATATTTCAAAATTCCGTTGGACCATATTAGAAAAAGTTATAAACAATGTCGGAAAATGTCTAAATTATGTGTTAGTATCATTGAATAAACTTTTATGTTAATTTAGTTTAAATCGAAAATGTTTTAAGAATCTTAGATTTAAAAATCTGCATTTTGTTTTTATATTCTAAATTAACAAAATTTCGCTATAATATCGCTACATTTTACGATATATCGCTATAATTTAACATAACAAACATTTTATCTTAATCAACTTCTGTTGTTCATTACTCAGAAAGACCACTTTACCTGCAACAGCTAACAAACTTCTTGCATCAACTGTGGTACTTTGAGGACATTTGACGTAAAACTTGGTTATATTTCGTTTTATGGCAACCAGACTTTATGTGCAAAACATAGAATTTGATTTCAAAAATTTATCGTTAATTATACCTTACGAGGACACACTATATGTACTTTCGCTATTTCAACCGCCGAGAAACATTTTTTAACAAAGGTTTTTTTATAAATAATGTTTAATTTTAAAGAACGACCTACATCTGGTGTATATTCAGACTATTCACCTTAGTTTTTCATGTATTATCTACCCTAGAAGTCTGTCAGCGGTTTCTTGAATCAGCCTGTATAATATATGACATTTATTAATTAATTATAACATTAATTTTTAGTTTATGTAGTTTAGTTATACTTTCGTTCTATCATTTTGTGAATTTTGTTTTCTGTGCGCTATATCGAAAAGTACGTAAAAATGTTGATTGTGAAAATGATAACATAAAAAAGCGAGGAAAATTCTAATATTCTCAAATTCAAAAATGTTAAAGAATTATGATATAGGAAAAAGCATCAACAAAATTGCACTATCAGAAAAATTTTCCCATTCAGCTGTAACAATAATAAAAGGAGTTACGACTAACAGAAGCACCCAAAGGAACAATAGACATAAAATTTACAACTTTAATTAAAAAACAAGAGATAAGTGATCATATCACCAAGAATAATCCCCTTACAATTAATTTATTATGGATTCAACCGAAAGCAAGATCTAAAAATGCAAAATTCTGTAATTTCCTGTATATATTCTATTGGTGCTGGTGTGTTCAGAAATTGGCGGATTATCTATACGTGTTAACAATGTTAAAATATTGTACCATGCTTCATACCTCTTCAGGAAGCTCTCAAAGTTTCGATAATTTGTCCATAAATAATGATTAGTATTCAATATTTGTTGATAAATAAGATATAATTTAGTATAAAAAGAATTATGAAAACTAGTTTTTTGGTTAAATTACATTCTTTAGCGTTAAAATTCATATTAATTTTTTTTTAATATCGTATCTTCATGAAAAATACATTTGACAACATAGTAAAATGAGTTTTTAATTATTGCGTTTTAATGTCATTCAAATTTGATCGTCAGATTTGTATAATTTTCATTTGAATCAAATTAAATTGTTAATTATTACACACGATACCTCGCAGATTACATTTTTTTATGTTTAAACACATATGAGTTTCAGTTGCAATTCGACCCATTTTATTGCTAAATATCAAAAAAAATAATTGTTTTAGATAGATATGTAATTTATGTGTTACTTTTAATTGGTATTATTATATCAGTGAATAATCATTTATCTGATACTATAATACAACAAAATGAAGAGTAAAACGTTTCTATAGATTGAAATTGAAAAAAATTACAGTATCTACACTACACAGTAATATTCAAATACAATATTGCCACATATTTACGTTTATATTTACGATTATCCGCCATTTTTTGAACAATCTGTATATTAGATTGGGTTAAATTCGTCATCCCAATGGGCTATTTTGAAAACTATTAGAGCTAGAAAAAAAAATTAATTTACCTACTTGTCATATCTTTTTTTTAATAAGTTCCTAGTGTTGAAAACCTCTAGAAAATATCACAAAACCAACATGTGCAATCTGTTAAAATTAAACATATACATGTGGGATCAAATTCCTCGAGGTACCGGTTGAGAAGTGGAAGAGCCAGAGTGTTGGCATTACAGTTTTATTCAGATCCAATCGACTTGTTACAGCGCATTAAAAACTACGAAGCGACTTTTCAGCCTGAAAAAAATGAAAAACCGACATTTGGCAGAGATCAGCAGAATTTCAAGCGAGAAGATACGAGGTTCGAAAGAAACGACGTTGTTTTTCCTGTAACCAGCCGGGTCACATTGCAAGCCAATGTACCAATAAAAATTCAACCGGTCAAAATACTAGAGCGAACGTATCTATGGTAACCGTTACAGACTTTTCAGTTGTAATGATTAGCATCGACGGACATGAAGTTAATGCACTCATTGACACAGGCAGTGATGTAAACCTTATACAAAGCAGTATGTATTTGAAAATTGGCCAACCTGCGTTACAATCTGAAGAAGTTGAACTACTTGGATTGGGAACTACAAGAACTAAATCATTTGGAAGCTGTACGACATGTGTGAAGATTAATGACGATGAATATGAAACGAAGATGCTTGTTGTTCAGGATAATGCTTTGAGAGTTCCAGTAATTTTGGGAAGCGCTTTATTGAGGGAAGCTTGTGTGATTGTGGATCCATCCGGGGTTAAAATAGAAAAACTGAAAAAAGTAAAGAAAGTTGAAATTGAAGAAGAAAATTTAGAAGAATCAACAGAAAATGTCGATGAAGCAAATGTTTATCAAATTTATTACGAGGAAGATGATTTAAATTTGGATCATGTTAAAGAAAAAGATGTTGTAGAACAAATTCTACGTTTAAAGACAGATTATGATCCGGTGGGAAATAAAGTATTTGACACTGACCTTCAAACTAAAATCATTTTAAAGGATGAAACTCCTATTTATCAACGGCCTAGAAGACTTTCTAAATATGAAAAACGAGAGGTGAGGAAACAGCTTCAACAATGGTTAAGTGATGGAATAATTCAGCCGAGTACTTCTGAATTTACCAGTCCCATGGTGTTGGCTAAGAAGAAAAGCGGAGAAATCCGAATATGTATTGATTTTAGAAAACTTAATGACAAGATTGTTAAGGACAGGTATCCGTTACCATTAATAGAAGACCAACTGGATAGACTGAGAGATGCTAGAGTGTTTAGCACGCTTGACCTAAAGAATGGATTTTTCCACGTACCGTTGAACCGAGAAAGTAGAAAGTATACTTCATTTCTGACTCCAGATGCCCAATACGAATTTCTGAGAACTCCTTTTGGATTATGTAATTCTCCGGCCGTCTTTCAGCGGTTTATCAATGAAGTTTTCAGGACACACATCAGAGACGGAGAGGTACTAACATATTTAGATGATGTTGTAATTGTCGCATCCGACAAAAGACAAGCTTTGGATCGACTTACCCGCGTAATATAAACAGCAGAAAGTTATGGTTTACAAATAAATTGGAAAAAATGTCAATTGATGAAAACAGATATCACCTATTTGGGACATTATATCGAGCATAACCTTATTCGACCATCAGAGGAGAAAACATTAGCTGTACAAAGATTTCCAAAACCTACAACTGTTCAGCAGGTACAGAGTTTTCTTGGATTAACGGGGTATTTTCGTAAATTTATTAGAGATTATGCACACATTGCAAAACCATTAAGCGACTTACTGGGTAAAAACATTAAATTCAAATTTGAAGCACCACAAGAAATTCACATTTGCGATGTTGAAGGATTTGTTGACTAAAAGACCAGTATTGGGAATTTATCATCCTGAAGCTATAACCGAATTACACACCGATGCATCAAAACATGGTTATGGAGCGGTACTTTTGCAGAAAGGTGAAGACGGTAAAATGCACCCTATTTACTATATGAGTAAGAAAACAACTCCGGCAGAACAAAATTATTGTAGTTACGAGCTCGAAACGTTAGCTGTGATAACAGCGTTGAAGAAATTCAGAATCTACCTACACGGACTCAAGTTTAAAATTGTAACAGACTGTGCAGCATTATCCATGACATTGAAAAAAAATGATTTGTCACCTAAACTGGCTAGATGGGCTATGTTTTTGGGGGAGTTTCAATACGAAATTGAACATCGACCAGGTACTAAAATGGCACACTGTGATGCTCTTTCAAGAAATATTTTGACTGTCAAAATTAATTCTGAAGTAATCGAGCAAGTGAAACGAGCGCAAGCTGATGATGAGTTTATTAGGACGATAATAAAATTATTAGAAAATGACCAACCACATGAAGACTACCAGTTAAAATATGGGATATTATATAAAACAGTACAGGGAATAGATTTGATCGTGATACCAAGTAAAATGCAAATGGATATAATAAGAAAAACACATGAGAGTAATGGACATTTTTCCATCAAAAAAACTGAAGATATAATTTTACGCGATTTTTGGATTCCAAAACTTAGATCGAAAATTGAACAATGTATCAAGAACTGCGTTAGATGTATCCTAGCCGAAAGAAAACACGGAAAGCAAGAAGGTTTTCTAAATCCAATTCCAAAAGAAGAAATTCCATTACAAACTTACCATATGGATCATCTAGGACCACTTGAAACTACAGCTAAGGGCTATAAGTATTTGCTGGTAATCGTTGATAGTTTTACTAAATTTGTGTGGCTATACCCTACCAAAACTGTCACAACGGAAGAAACTATCGCCAAATTGGAACAGCAGAAGATGTTATTTGGTAATCCTGAGCATATTATCACCGATAGAGAAACAGCTTTCACGGCAGAAAAGTTCAAGACTTATTGTCGAGATGAAAATATTCGATTAACTCACATAACCACAGGTGTACCGAGAGCTAATGGACAAGTTGAAAGGATCAACCGTATAGTAATACCGATATTGACTAAATTGACTCTCAACGATGAATCAACATGGTTTAAGCATGTCAGTAAAGTACAACTATTTTTAAATAAAACATATCAGAGAAGTATTAGAACTACTCCAGGTGAAATCTTATTTGGAGTACCACTGAAACATAAAGACGACATTAGATTGAAAGAGATAATTGAGGATGAATACTTGCAAACTTTTATGGAAACTCGAGAAGAAATAAGAAAATTAGCAAAAGAGAATATACTAAAGATTCAAACCGAAAACAAGAAACAATTTAATAAGAAGAGGAAACTTCCAACACAATACAAATGTGGTGATCTTATCGCTATAAAACGAACGCAATTTATAAATTGCGGTAAGTTTAAATCAAAATTCTTGGGACCTTATAAGATTGTAACTGTGAAAACCCATGACCGATATGACGTTGAAAGAGTTGGTATGACGGAAGGACCAAGGAAGACTTCAACTGCTGTAGATTTCATGAAACCATGGGAAAATTATTTGGATGAAGTAACATCAGAAGAAGAAGAAGAACAAATAATGGAACTAAATGAAAATCAGATTGACGAGTTAGATCAAAATGAAGATGAAAGAAGTAACGAAGACCAAAATGAAGATGAAGGGAGTAATGAAGACCAAAATGAAGATAAACAAGAAGATAATGAAACGAAGACGAACAGTTTGGAAGAAGACAGGAACGGGATCGAGGGCGAGTCCCAAGTCAGGAATGGCCGATCTGTGGGATCAAATTCCCCGAGGTACCGGTTGAGAAGTGGAAGAGAGAGAAGGAAGAAGGGATGCGAATGTTGTATGTAGGATCGAGGGAATCAGTCAGTGAGAAGTAGTAAGAGAGTGAGGACGTTTTACCAAAGTGGTGTATTTTGAAGCGTTTGAGATGTGTTTGTAAAGTTGTTAATCAAGCTGTTGTAAAGCTGTAAATCAAGCTTCTGTAAGCTTGTCAAGCTTCTGTAAATTTGGGTATGCATAATCGGTTGAAAAAGTCTAATTTTTTGTTGAGCGAAACTTTAGGTTATGTTTAAACAATACAGGGGTGTCTGGTATGTTCCAGATCAGAGGATTAGATTGTTTCCCAGTATCGCTATTAGAAGACTTAAAACCCATCTTACAAAAATCGCTTCAAAATAATGGATTATACATTCATGTATACCGCTCAGTTACCAAACACATCATTAAGAAAAACAAGAACTTGTAGCTTTAATAGGTCTAGAACGCCAATAAATTGCAGATTACTTATAATTTTCCTTTAAAACTATAAGCAATTCAAGATACTTTTGCAAACACACTGTTCCACTACCATGTTCAACGTTACCACCAGCATAAATTCCAACGACACCGATATATCAGAAAAATTTAACTACATTTTTTGTCACATACAGGTTTTCAGATTATGATTATAATACATGTGGGATCAAATTCCCCGAGGTACCGGTTGAGAAGTGGAAGAGAGAGAAGGAAGAAGGGATGCGAATGTTGTATGTAGGATCGAGGGAATCAGTCAGTGAGAAGTAGTAAGAGAGTGAGGACGTTTTACCAAAGTGGTGTATTTTGAAGCGTTTGAGATGTGTTTGTAAAGTTGTTGAGAAGTAAAAGAGACGATTTATCGATAAACTGTTTTTATTGTCTCCCACAATATCCAGCTAACCCACATACATTGTACTTGATAATTGCACTTGCTGGTCTTACCATATTTTCAATTTTCGCATTTAGGAGAAAAACAAAAGACGATAGAGATTTAACGTTATCGACTTTGGAATTTATTTAAGAAAAGAGGGCGTGATATTTAAGCTACTTTTTTTCTAAATCTTACAGTTTTTAGGACAGCCTCTTCGGACATAGAATTTCTTCCACCCTGTATATATGTTTTCATTAAAGTTTTTTTAAGAATTTTCAATGAATTTTATTGATATTTTGACATCTAAAATCACCTCAGAACAGTTAGTAGTAATTCAAATAAATTCTTGAGTCGAGGTATGTATACCTCGACAAAAAAATACATGTAAATATGCACGGTTTAAATTCCCTGTAGATATTTTTGGAGATGATAAGATGCCATTTTCACGTAAAAAAAGCAAGTTACTGTACACCAAACCTTCTGAAGAGCGTTCCAATACTCACTGTCGGTAATGTGATCTTATCTAGTATTCGAATCAGTGATCTTTTTTAATCGCGTGTTGAACTTCGTTTTTTTATAAAATGAATAATGTAAAACTATGTCAGTAAAAGAATTGCCTTCTTTATTCAACAACAGAGGATGCTGATGTCCGGTACGTCTAGCAAAAGGTTGAAAGTTAATTGTTTTATATTTATTAAGTGAATTACCCTATTGTTTAAGTTTTTAAAATTATTATTATTCAATCATTACACCAACTAGAAACTGAGAACCAAAAAAAATGTCACAAAATAAAATTGTCCACAGTGGACAATTTTACGAATTTAGTAAGACAATGGTCACAACTGGAAAACCCAGAATGCTATAGCAATTAAATTTAGCATGTGGCTCGAAAAAACAAAAACTAAGATTTATACCAAGTTTGAGTCAATTTCGTCAACCGGAAATGGTACTTTATTAGATTATTTAGAGCGAGTTGAACAAATTAAACACTGCATAAGCGATTAAAATTATGAGACTTATCCATATTGTAAATTATACTGGAACGGTGTAGCCTTCATGTAGATATTAAGCAGCAGGATATGAAATTATGTAACCGGAAGCAATCAGGTATAATACTCTTTGATTCATATTTAAACATTCAAACACACATTTAAATATAAAAAGAATACCAGAAACTGAGTTTCACAATATGAAAATTCTAACGAGTTAATAAAATTAATAGGGGAAAAACAGTTAATATCCCTGTAAGGTATAATTGACGATACATTTTTTAATTCAAACTTCATCTTTTGCAATTATAGTCTGGATGTTATAAAACGAAATATTGCCAAGTTTTACGTCAAACGTCCTCAAAGTACCAAAGTTAACACAAGAAGTTTGTTAACCGTTGCAGGTAAAGTTGTTTTTATGAACAATGTACAGGGTGGTTCAAATTCAAAGTCCGAATAAGGTATCTCGAAAACTATAAGAGTTAGATAAAAAGTAGTTTGCATGTCATCATTTCTTTTTTTTAAGAAAAATCTAATGCTGAAAGCCTCAACGCGCTATCTTTTTCCGCTAGACGCCAAAAATGAAAATATCGTAAAACCAGCAACTGCTATTATCTTATAGATGTATTTCTCCATAATCCTTCTATATAAATATGCGTAAATAGATAACACGTCGTGTTTGAAGGATTAATAAAAATTCTTATTTGTACTTAGCATTACCGGCGCTACTTATCCATTAATTTCCAATAGACGCTGCACCTGAAGGCGAATAAAATTATAATTGGAAACCGGTAGTGTTAGGTACAATTAAGAATTTTTATTAATCCTTCAAACAGGACGTGTTATTTATTTACACATGCTATTATCTTGGTTGTTATTATTGGTAGAGTACTATAATTAAAACTATGGATATTTTTGTACGGAGTATTTGATGACGTATTGAAAAATTTTTTCGCTTTTATAATTTTCGTTTTCTTAAATAAAAACAATCCCTAATTTTTAGTTTATTAAATTTTCAACTTTTTTTTATTTTAAAAATACAAGTTCGACAGGTATATTCCTTATTGTTTCAGAATAAAACAATAAGGAATATACTACTATTATCTAGCGTAATTAAGTGTAAATATTTTATTAACGTAATAACTACTAATCTAACACAAAAAAACAAAAATTAAAAAAGGTGGTCCATTTGAGCATTTTTTATAGCACTATTTCAATGTTTTTTGCGAAATAATATTGTTAGTGAAAAACATAAAATTTAAAAAATTAAATAACTCTGCCATCTAGTGTTCGAAGAAACTAAATTTACAGTTTCCTAAAATTGCGTCGTTGTTTAATTTATTTTTTTTTCAATCCATTTTATTTCCCAAAAAATATTGAAATAGTCCTATAAAAAATGTTCTGAAATTGACCACCTCAAAATTATTGATTTTTTGTGGTAAATTACTATTTCTTAAGTTAATAAAAGGCTTATTTTTAGCTTTATTCTGAAACAATATGGAATATATCTGTTGAACCTTACATTTTTGAAATCAGAAAAAATAATGAATTTATATATAATAATTATTATAATAAGCTAAAAATCAGGTATTGTTTCCATTTAAGAAAACGAAAATTGTCATAATATCTCAAAATCTAGAAGCGAAAAAACGTTTTCAACTACGTCATCAGATTCTCGGTAAAAAAACTGCCCATACAATATCTTAGTTATAATACCAATAATAATAATAACCAAGATAATAGCCATTGTTGGATTTACGATATTTTCAGTTTTGGCGGCTAGCGGAAAAAATAAATGGCGTTTTGAGGTTTTCTGCATTGGATTTTTAAGAAGAAAGAGATTATGGCATGTAAACTACTTTTTGTCTAACACTTATAGTTTTCGGGACAGCCTATTCGGACTTGGAATTTGAACCATCCTGTACATCAAAAGTTAATCATCAATTAACAAACTTCTTGAGATAACTTTACTTATTTTAGATAACCTTTTAAAACTTGGTTATATTTCGTTTCATGACAACCAGATTTTAATTGCAAAAGATCGAATTTGAATTCAAAAATTTATCTTCAATTATATTCAAATGAAGCTGTCTATTTATAATAAATGATATACACTGTGTTAAATAATTATTGTAACCTACGTCACGTTGTAATGTTGGTTATCTATCTCATTATGTAGTGGTAACGGCGATATTTTTAAATTAGTAACCAGATTTTAACCAGATGTTGACAGCAGATCGAACGTTATTAGGTTATTATTGTCGCGATTGTCGTATGCTTTGTGTGTTTCCGGATTTTCTTTATTCTTTAACCATTTTTTTGCTGCCTTTATATTTCTCCAAACAGTTCTTCTTAGAGCTATCGTTGTTTCTAGCGATTGATTTAAGCGGTAAGTCAATAAACAAATTAAAATAACGAAAACGTTCAATGAGAATTTCTTTCAGATTTTTATTTCTTTCGTTATGATGTTCACACCGGAACATGATGCCTTTATTTTAATGGCACATTATCGAAGCGATACGCAGAATGCGGACGATAGTTGGGTTTATTCCGTACAAAGCTGTATACAGCAATTATGACGCTTTTAAGCATAAGAAACACGTTTTTACAGTCGTTAATTGCTATACAAAAGTCAACTTTTAATAGCATTTTTCGAAAAAATTATTTCAAATAATAGGAATATTCGTCGCGTTGCAATACCAATACTATGATATTGGTTGCCTAGATTTCGGGTACGATAATTAGTTAACACACTGTACATTTCGATTAAACAAGTCGAAATGAGAAAAAAGTTGATTTTTCTGAAAATTGTCTAAATATAACACATATCGATATTTACATCATAGTATGCGAAAAAATACTCTCTTATGTTTCGAAATAAACTTCTCATGATGTCATTAAAAAATAGTTGATAAGCCATAACTTAAAAACAAATGATTGGGAAGTGAACATGGGAGTCGCATATTGAATTTATTCCATAATTTTGGTGCACACTGTATAAATAAACTTTCTGTGAGTATTAAAAGAATGTGTTGTTTCTTGATGGATCATGGCTTAAGGATAAATTCATCAAAAGCCTAATGCACACATCTGAACACAGAGCCAATAATCACTATTATTACAGAAGATTAATAATTTAGTTCAAATTATGTTACACAAAGCAGTATTACGCAAAGCATATTAGCAAGTTAACCCTAAAATCACGTTGCATGCCATAAATTTGCAGTACAATAAAATTTGGAACATTTTACTTTAAGAATATATGCTTTAACTACCTTTAAATTAAGATGGAAATGATAAAGATCTGATGCCACAACCATCTTTATGAATAACGATTGTTACATACCTAACCATAGAACTAAGTTCAGCTATAATTTCTTGTCGATGTTGCTGCACTCGAACTGTCGCTGCATATCTAGACGGATGGGCATCCATTGAGCCCACAACAGCTGCTATCGAAGGTTTTTTATTGTCTCCTGCTGGTGGGTGTGTAACATCAGCACCCAAAAATATAACCGGTTCATTAAATATCTATAAATAAAATTAACCGTGTAATAAACCAGCAACAAATCAATTTAAAACACTCAAGAATTTATTGTAACTTATGGTTAAAACAAACCTTTGGTCTAATTGATGGCACAAGTATACTATTAATTCCCCCCAATTTAACATTAATCTTCAAACATAAATTCGATAAAGTTTGTGGCGAGGTTTTGTTCACATTTTTCGCTTGAACACATTGCGTTGCCATTCCTAAAACGGTATCGCCAACGCGTTTTACTTCGGCATAAACGGGTGTTTTTCCAGGTAAAACAACAACCACCAACTGAAGACTTTGAAACGTCGTTTTCAAATACCTAAACATTGGCTCAACTTGATCCGGTCCAGTGGCGTATTTACAAAAGCATGGTTGACCAATTATCGGCATCCCTGCGTCGTTGCTAATCTTTTGAAGTTGTTGCGTGAAATTTCTTAAAGCGTCCTCCCGAACGGTTCTTTGTGGTGCGAAACACGCGATTGCCCACACTCGTATTTCTACTCCAGTGAAAAATTGCTTACCACGCATATCCCAAACACCTTGATTTGGCATCGCTTGTTGTTTACTCTGTGTAAAAATTAATTATTGAAAAATGAATTAAGTAAAGAGTTTATAGATGCTACAATATTTTTTATTGTTTTAGGCATACCAAGATTGATTCAAATATGGGCATATGATTTAAAAATTAAAAATACAGTGCAATTCCCCTAACTTCAATTCTCTATATCTAGTTTCACTAACGCGATTTGTTTTTTTGGAATAGAACGAATTGTAAAATCTTATCTGCATCCTGATATTAACTGGTTCACAATCAGACATTTTTAACATATTTTAACATCAAGGCCGATATATATTTGGACAAATCTTTCTATTTATCATACCGTAAAGAGTTTGATTGAGAAGATGGGACCGATTTAACAAAGAAATTGTTTGTCAATGATATTGGCTGAGACGGTTTTAAACGTGTTAAGCCCGCTTCCATGTTTTAAAAGCTACCATGTAGGTAGCGAGATAATTAGTCCGCAAAAATGTTCACTATTGAAAACAGCGAGATGAGGTATGTACCGGGTGGGCCACTAAGAAAGGACGCCGGCTATATCTCTGAAACTGTTGACCGCACAGTTTTCAGATAAAAAAATTCTTATACAAAGTGACCCATAGAAACTGCTGGAAATTATTTTCAAGTTTGTAAAACTACCGCTAGGGGGCGTAATGCCAACGACAAAATTTAAAATGTAGATTTTCGTAAAATTTTGATAATAAACTTCATTCGGCTATAACATTTTCAGAATCTTTAGATAATTTCTGACAACTTTCGTTAGTCTTTTTGTTTGCATACTGATTAAATAAGTGAGGTACGGGGTGTTACATTTACTATTATAAAAGTAGCCCTAACTTTGGAATTGTTCATCCGAATACATCAAAATTGGTCTTGTTGGAAAGAGGAGGAATTTTTGTATTCGATGACATCCGAAATTAGCCGATTTACTTTCTATGTCAAACGCTAGGTGGCATAATTTGATAGTTCTGTTAATTTTTACAATTTTCTTGAAAAATTCAATTGGAAACGTATATTTTTGACAAGGTATGTGAAAAGAGCGTTAAAAAATACGCCATACAGTGAAAACCGCAATATCATACGTGTTTTAGTCTTAGAGATATTCAAAAAAAGAGGGATAAATTAAAACGTAATTATGTTTGGGTGATTGTTTAATATCATAACAAGCTTTCAAAGAACAATTACCTACAAGAAGTTAAAACAATAATAACGTTTTATATGTAAAACTTACAAAGAAACAGTTTTACTACTTTTCTTGTTCACTTATATATGTTGAAGGGTGACCTGAGTAGGTAATATCAAAATATTCTCATTGATCTTAGCGCCAAGTCAAACTGTTGTTACTGTCAGTTAGTGTTTTCTCTGTCGTGTGAGTAAATTAATTTAGCTATTTTAAAAATGCCGACCAATGAAGATGCGTATGATATACTTGCGACTTACTTTAAATGCAACTATTCTGCAAGACATTACGCAGTTCGTTATCCACAACGGCGGCATTATAACACAAAGGTTTTCATCCGTATAGCCCATCAGTTAAGGACTACATGAAGTATTCATCGTCCTATATATCGTAGAACACGTAAAACGTAATAAATGTTTTAGCGTATGTGGAATTCAATCCACAGCTGAGCACAAGAACAATCACTGATGATTTAGGTGTTACTCAGACAACAGTCCGACGCATTTTAAGAGAACATAGGTAGCTGTAAAAGAATATATGAAAATATTACATGTTTTATGAAATCGGCCAGAGAGAATACGAACTAACACATTTTGATGTAGGATGCACCCGTACCACGTAGTTTTCCATCAGGCTCTGACTGCAAGAGATTATGATATTCGTCTCGATTACTGTTACTGGTTAGCAAACATGTTAATAGAAGATCCTCAACTGCTTTCAAGGATACTGTGGACTGACGAGGCCACATGCAATAGCGATGGTGGTGTAAACCTGCATATTATGCATTACTGGTCGCGTAACAACCCTCATTGGATGCGAGAAATACAGCATCAAGGCCGGTGGAGCGTAAACGTTTGGTGCGGGATTTTAAGACGACGCATTATTGGTCCTTACATATTTAACAATAGACTAAATAGTGCAACGTACCTTAATTAAAAAAAAACTGCCAATTCTTTTGGAAGATGTGCCTTTAGCACAAATTAGTGTATTCGCAGGGACATGTTTTTTCAGCACAATGGGTGCCCAATGGGTTGAACGAAACTTTTCCTAATAAGTGGATAGGCAGAGGAAGTTTATATCCTTGGCCAGCGAGGTACCTCTTACTTAGTAGTTTTTAAACGTTACAACACCTATGATTCTGTGATACATCTAACTATTAATTTTTGTTCTCTAGATCGCCCGATTTAACATGTTTAGACTTTTATTTGTGGAGGCGAATAAAAGACCTCGTTTTTACAACCAGGCCTACGACACGAGAAGACATGATCGAACGGATAGAAAATGTTATCCGCAATATTTCATTACCGGAAATAGAGGCTGCCGTCTTATCTACGCACCAGCGTCTACAGCAGTGCATTGCTGCTGATGGCAGACAATTTGCACATTTTAGACATCACTGATTTCTTTTAGGATAGTTGGTTAAAGGTGTTCTTTGAAAGCTTATTTTGATATTAAATAATCACCCAAATGTAGTTACGTTTTAATGTATCTTTCTTTTTTTGAATATCTCTAAGACTAAAACACGTACGATATTGCGGTTTTCACTGTATGGCGTATTTTTTAACGCTCTTTTCACATACCTTGTCAAAAATATACGTTTCCATTTGTATTTTTCAAGAAATTGTATAAATTAATAGAACTGTCAAATTACGACACCTAGCGTTTGGCATAGAAAGTAAATCGGCTAATTTCGGATGTCATCGGATACAAAAATTCCTCCTCTTTCCAACAAAACCAATTTTGATGTATTCGGATGAACAATTCTAAAGTTAGGGCTACTTTTATAATAGTAAATGTAACACCCTGTACCTCACTTATTTAAGCAGTATGCAAAAAAAAAAAATGACTAACGAAAGTTGTCAGAAATAATCTAAAGATTCTGAAAATGTTATAGCCGAATGAAGTTTATTATCAAAATTTTACGAAAATCTACATTTTAAATTTTGTCGTTGGCATTATGCCCCCTAGCGGTAGTTTTACAAACTTGAAAATAATTTCCAGCAGTTTCTATGGGTCACTTTGTATAAGAATTTTTTTGTCTGAAAACTATGCGATCAACGATTTCTGAGATATAGCCGGCGTTCTTTCTTAGTGGCCCACCCGGTACAGGCTGGTTCAAATTATATAAAATATAGGCTATCTCGCAAACTATAAGAGAAAAAATGAATCTAATGCTGAAAACCTCATACCTCAATGAAAATACCCTAAAACTAGCAACTGCAATTATCTTGGTTATTATTATTGGTAGAGTATTGTTGAAAAAATTTTTTTCGCTTCAGATTTCGAGATATAATGACAATATTGATTTTTTTAAATAGAAACAATACCTGATGTTTAGCTTATTAAATTCGTTATTTTTTTCAGATTTCAAAAATATAAAGTTTGATCTATTTCTTATTGTTTCAGAATGATATTAAAAATAAGCTTCTTTTATAAAATTTTCAAATACCGCCATCTGGTATTATTAAGTGTAAATATTTTATTAACGTAAAAGAATAACAATTTAACAGAAAAAATCAATAATTTTGATTTGTAGTCAGTTTAAACAATTTTTTATAGCACTATTTCACCAAGTTTTGGGAAATAATATGGTTAGTAAAAAATTATAGAATTTAAATAATTAAATTAAATAACGCCGCCCTCTGGTATCGTCGAAGAAACTAAATTTACAGCTTCCTTAAATTACGGAGTAGTTTAATTTTAACCTTTATTTTTTTACTAATCATTTTATTTCCCAAGAATTAATGAAAGAGTGTCATAAAAAAATGCTCATCTTGACCACCTCGAAATTGTTAGTTTTTATTTTTAAATTACTATATTTTTGTTAATAAACTATTTACATTAAATAACACTAGATGGTGGTGTTTATTTTTATAATAAAATAGTTAATATTGCTAAAAGCTTATTTTTAGCTATATTCTGAAACAATAAGGAATATACCTGTCGGACCTTATATTTTTGAAATCAGCAAAAAAAACAAATTTAATAAGCTGAAAATCAGAGATTGTTTCCATTAAAAAAATGAAAATTGTCATACCTCAAAATCTAAAAGCGAAAAAAATTTTTCAACGACGTCATCAATTCTCCGTAAAAAAGTGTCCTTATAAATCTTACTTACACTCAGCAGCAGAAGTCTGCGTACAAAAAACTTGTAATACTTTAATTGAAAAAATAAGAGTCATAATTTAATGTGATAAACTTGATTTTTTTTTATTTTGTATATTAACTACATATAATTCTATTAACGAAATATGCTTCAACAAAACAGAAACAGTAGTTACAGAAAAAAATCAAAACTAAAAATTCTACAAATAACGGGTATGCAAAAATCTGCGTACAAGTCAGGACAGTATTTATATAAAATTCATAAATGAGATCATTGTTTCTATATTAATATGAGGTCGGATAACCTTTACGTGTAATGACCTCCCTTAAACGTTTAGGCATGGAGTGCACTAATTTCTTCGTTTCGTCCGAACTGATTTTGGCCCATTCCTCAATCATAACATTTTTTAACGTTTCCTTCGACGTTATGTTGTGTTGCCGAATCCTGCGTTCCCGTAAATCCCAAAGGTGTTCGATGGGATTCAAGTCCGGCGATTGTGGAGGTGTTTTAAGTTGCTTTGGGGTATTGTATAGTAGCCAAAGCTTAGTGTTGTGGGCGCAATGTTTGGGGTCATTATCTTGTTGAAAAAAGTATTCGGGCCCCAAGCCCAAGTTTTCGATGCTTGGCTTCAAATTTTCTTTTAAAATGTCTATATACATTTTATGGTTCATTGTCGATGTTATGAAAACCAACCTTCCCACCCCTTTGGTGCACATACACCCCCAAACCATAACTCCACCACCTCCGTGTTTTACAGTCGCTTTCAAATTTTCGGGATTAAGGGCAGTATTAGGTTTTCTCCATACACGTTGTTTACCCTTAATGCCGAAAATGCAAAATTTGCTCTCATCTGTAAAGAGAACTTTCTCCCAGAATTCAATGGGCTTGTCTAAGAGTTTTTTTGCAAAGGCGATCCGCTTCTGACGATTGACCTCTGACACAAATGGTTTTTTTCGTGCAACGCGACTGTGATAGTTAGCTTTTTTTAACGTCCTTCTCACCGTATCTTTGCTGATAGTTTTATGAAATTCTTCTTGTACATTTTCTACTATTTTTTTGCCGTCAGCCTAGGTTCTTTTCTAACCTGCTGTACAATTTTTCGCTTCTCTCGGTTTGTTAAAAGGGGTGGTCTACCAGATCGCGGACGTGAGAGGTAATCTTCAGTGTCTTCATAATTATTAATTACTCTTTGAATGGAAGAGTGTGACCTGCCGACAGTTTCTCCTATTTTTCGAAAAGATTTTCCCTCTTTCCATAACTTTACAATAATTTTTCTCTCTCCCAATTCAATTTCCTTTCCTTTCGTGTCCATTCTAACTTTTAGCTCTAAGCCTCTGCTAATATAATTGACACCGATTATCTTTTATTTAAATCGGAAAGCGTACATCGCCAACTACGTATTTAAGTAAATAAGTATATTTTGGAGAAGGCGTCTTTATTTGTACGCAGATTTTTGCATACGCATTATTTGGAGAATTTTTAATTTTAATTTTTTTTGTAACTAATATTTCTGTTTTATTGATGCATATTTTGTTAATAGAATTATATGTAGTTAATACACAAAATAAAAAAAATGAAGTTTATCACATTAGATCATGACCCTTATTTTTTCAGTTAAAGTGTTAGAAGTTTTTTGTACGCAGACTTCTGCTGCTAAGTGTATAATGCTCTACCAATAAAAATAACCAAAATAATTGTAGTTGCTGGTTTTACGATATAAAGTCTTAATTATAATGCTCTACCAATAATAATAACCAAAACAATTGTAGTTGCTGATTTTACGATATAAAGTCTTAATTATAATGCTCTACCAATAATAATAACCAAAATAATTGTAGTTGCTGATTTTACGATATTTTCACTTTTGCCATCTAGCGGAAATACAAAAGACGATAGCGATTTAAGGTTTTTGACATTGGATTTTTTTATAAAGAGATTATGACAGAAGCTACTTGTTATCTAACTCTTACAGTTCTAAATAGCCTATTCGGACGTCGAATTTGAACCACCCTGTACAGTTTGTGGATGAAGAGTTGTATAAAAACAAATTATTTTGGACCAAAGGTAAAAAACTACTAATCGAAAAATAACTTAGCATTTAAACTAACATTTCTTGTGGAAAATGTCCTCAGGTGTCATATAAAGCTGAACGAGCTGTATTCAAATATAAAAATTATTACATTTAGCACGTTGACTGTCACGGATATATTTGAAGAAGATCTCTCAGGCCACACCATTGGCATGTTAAATGAGAAATAATTACTTGCATATACGAAATGATGAACGCGAAGCATTGGACCCAACAAGTGTGTATCAGTTTTGATACACATGGCAGTCAGTGTTAAAAAACTCTATTTATGTGAAAGTGTAAGCATTGTAAAGGTCATCAATGAAAATAAAGATCTAACGGTAAAATCTTATCAGAAAAGTTATAACAACTTAATAAACAAGTATAACATTTTAACATCATCAAAATGAAATTCTAGAAATGGGGAGTGATTAAATCTAGAAATAAATGAACATTGACGGTTTACATAACTTACAAAACCCAGATAACTTTGATGATAATTGTGATTCTCATATTGAAGAAAGCGTTAAAAAACATTAAAATTGAGAACTAAGTAAAAAAATTAAATAATATCAGATTTTATAGAAAACGTTGTTCATAACAGACAACGAAATTCTGTTGTTGCTGTAAGAAATCAATGTGTTAGAAAATTATAAACGATTATCAACAAAATATATTGCCAAGAACTATGCAGCAGAAACTGAGGTATATGAACGTAAAAGAAATTCCCACAATGTTTAGAAAAATCTGCGTAATCCATTTGCTTGTTATAAACTACCATTTTGTTGATATTTATTTTTTTTATTTAGATGTTGTAATAAAGTATGCTTTGCTAAAGCTTTTGTATGTGTGCCACCAATCAAGTAAAAACATGCCTTTAATGATTGAGCTTAAGAAACGGTATTTATGTCTTATTTGGCATTTGTAATCTTTAGGTGAAGATGCCTAGTACTGAAGCCTTGCTTCAACTTCTTTTAACAGTCATTAAAATGCGTGACAGGAGTACACACGTTTCTAGTGAGCAACATATTATTAGGTAAAATCAAGGTAATATTTTCTCTTTAGGTGAAGATGCCTAGCACTGAAGCCTTGCCTCAACTTCTTTTAACAGTCATTAAAATGCGTGACAGGAGTACACACATTTCTAGTGAGCAACATATTGTTATGTAAAATCAGCCAATATTTACCATAGGCATGCTATGTTTGCGAAACTTACTCTTTTATAGTCGAGATTGAAGATTTGGTGCAACTAAATTAAGCAAGGTAGTAAACGTGTTTTCTCTTTAGGTGAAGATGCCTAGCACTGAAGCCTTGCCTCAACTTCTTTTAACAGTCATTAAAATGCGTGACAGGAGTACACACGTTTCTAGTGAGCAACATATTATTATGTAAAATCAGCCAATATTTACCATAGGCATGCTATGTTTGGGAAACTTACTCTTTTATAGTCGAGATTGAAGATGTGGTGCAACGAAATTAAGCAAGGTAGTAAACGTGTTTTCTCTTTAGGTGATGATGCCTAGCATTGAAGCATTGCCTCAACTTCTTTTAACAGTCATTAAAATGCGTGACAGGAGTACACACGTTTCTAGTGAGCAACATATTATTATGTAAAATCAGCCAATATTTACCATAGGCATGCTATGTTTGGGAAACTTACTCTTTTATAGTCGACATTGAAGATTTGGTGCAACTAAATTAAGCAAGGTAGTAAACGTATTGCTCATTCTGGTTTTCCTCATACCACTATGACTAATAAAAACATTTGTGTGTTCGCTAGTTTATTGAACGTGATCACCGATTCAAAGACTATCGAATGATGGTCCAAAAGCAGCACAAATTCACATTCCTTAACTGTTTCGAATATAGAAAGTAAAACTATTTTCTAAACATCGAAACTGAGATGAATTAACTGAAAATCTTTTTTATCCATGTTAAATCCACAAGTAGACTCTTAACCCTCCGTTAGGCGCGAATGTATCCAGCAGATACATGGTTAAAATTACTTCCCTTCTGTTTAAAGATGTATATCTTCGCAATGGCGCAATGAAAAAATGTGCAGTAAACTTTGTAAACTAAACGATTATTTCTGCTATATTGACATAAATTTCAAATTTTTGGCTCCTCAGTTCTCTTTTTATGACGAATTAAACATAAAAGTACCCGATTTTTGAGATTTCCATACATGCGGAAAACGGATAGACGGTTTTCAACCAGTTTTGCACTGAATTATGTAAAATAATTCTGCATATCTAATGACGGTAATAGTTTTTCAAAATTTTCCAAAATTTTTAATTTCTCTAATTGTAAAGTGTTTGCAAGAAAACTGAGTTACATAGGTTACGCGACGCCGATGCAGGGTAACGAGCGAACGATAATCGTCCTCAGATAACTCGAGAAACCAGAATGGCCGCGGTGACTGAATGTCTGCTTTAGAGCTGAAGCTACATATCATATCTATTTTGTATAATATAAACACAAATTACAACAATTTATATTTGTATGTTTAACATTTAGACCAATGTAAACAGTATTTATCAACAAATTAATTTTATACCGTAGATAATAAACTTGGCATCTTCGACACTGCACCAGACATTCAGTCATCTCAGTGATCCTGGCTTCTCGAGTTCTCTGAGAACGATTATCGTTCACAAGTTACCATTTTCAGGCGTTAAATACTTTACTCACTCTAAATAGTCGGGGAAATTTTATTTTTAAAAACTATTACTGGAGTTTGACGTACCGATTTATTGCGCACAATTCAGTGTAAACCCCTTGAAATGCGTCAAACCATTTTCAAAATAACACCATGCCTTTAAACGGCGAAAATTCCCGAAACTACATATACAAAATATGAAAAAAATAAAATTTACTTTGTGTGCAGAACATATTAGGCTATCACCTGTTGATATACCAAAATTTTTGGTCTTATACTTTTTGAGAAAAAAAAATATAAAATGACGGTATGTAAAGAAATCTCAAAAAAGAGTGCTTTTTATGTTTTGCTCGCTATAAAAGAAGAACTAAGGAGCCACAAATTTTTAAATTCATGTCACTATAGTAGAAATGATTACTGATTATAACAAAGTTTACTGCACATTTTTTCATCGATGGGTTGTAAAGATATCGATTTCTAAACAGACGGCAAGCAATTTTATGCGTGTATCTGCTGGATACATGTGCGCCTAACGAAGGGTTAAAGAAACATTTAAAGAGAATCGATTTAAAACCAACAATAAAGTGGAAACAATTGTGAATAACTAGTCCATCTTCATTCTATCTTCTACTAACATGGAGTCAAAATGAAAGAAATTACCACAACATTGGGAAAAATGTTTAATAAAAGAAGGAGCTTATAAGAATAATTTGTAAAAACGTAACGGTGTTCTACAATAAAATCTAATGTATATAAAAATCTCGTTTACTTTTGATTGCTCCATATTTTTAGTTTTATTTGAAGCTGCTTGGTATTTCTTTTATTAAAATCAACAATTTACTAAACTATGCTCTTTTCCAGTTCTGGTAATGGACATTTATGTTGATGTTGACAACATTGAGGATTTACAATTCACCGAATTCTGTGATCAAAAAGCTACCTAATAAAACATTAACCAAATTAAACTTCATTTTTAAAAAATCTGCACAAATCTGGGATATTTTCTTAACATGCTAAGAAGCTGATATTGTAATGTTAAGGAAACCTGGCAAAAAGAAATGACAAAAACTATTGTCTGCATAGATACATTTTGGACAAGCTAATTTTTGAACTCTTACAATATTAAATCAGTCATACCTCATTCGATATGAGTTTAAATTTGGTCATTCTAAAAAAAAACTATAACAATGGGAGATAGCTTATGCTCCCCGCCAATGCCTGATTTTTAGAATGCATTTTCAAATTATTTTCTGTTAATAACTGCAACTCTTAATTAAAAATGTATTTTTTATTTTTAAATTATGACGGGAAATCTGTTGGGTAAAAATCTGAGTCCAGACCTAGCAAATCTGAGTCCCGACCTAGCAATTCTGAGTCCCAAGATTATGGTTTCTCTAAGCAGCATACTCTCACTATTACTGTTTAACATCCCGTTATATGACGTTTTGATAAATATAATAATATACAGGTGTCTCTGAAATGCGTGTACAGGGTGTGCAAATTTTGGTGTTATTATTGGGTATCTCTGAAACTATAAGAGATACGAAAAAATTAGGTGCCATGTCCCGGTCTCTTTTTTCGAGAAATATTTAATCCCGCCAAGACAAAATCTCTATCTACTTTTGTATTTAAGTTATAGCCAAAAAGCCTAATTTTCGCCGTTTCAAGAAATGCTCCTATTTCGATTATTTTTGAAATTGAGTAAACGCGGTTAATACATTCTTAAGACACTTTTTTGAGTAGAATATAATGCCGTTGAGAAATTTTAAATAAAGTTGATAATTTTTAAGATATAACACAAAGTTGGGTTTTTTTAAATACAACCAATACTTGATTATGGTGTTACTAAAAAGAGCACATTTTTAGGTTTCCAATGATGTATTGCAGGTATGGTGTTATTGCGGAAAATAAGCGTTATTTTTCAATTTTAAGATATTAATGGATAATCATGAAAACTTTCTTTTATAGTAGGCGTGAAAAACGTCATATGCTACTTAGTTACCATGGTAACGAGAGTTTACTTGTAATTTCATTCAATTCTTCGTGATTTCGATATAAAATGAGACAAGAAATGCAATTTATATATCCAAAATAACAGGGAACAATTTGAAAATTTGGTGTGATTTAATTAATAAATTTAATAGTTAATTTTTGGTTTAATGTTTGACAAGCTCCACTATAAAATTAGCCTTATCTGTTAGGTCAAATTTTACAGTAATAAAAAAATTAAATTAACACTAACAATAAGTAAAACAGCAAATTTAACAAATTATTTTTTATAACTAAGGTGAAATATCTTCCATATTTTTAACACCTATGTCTTACGAAACCATTTTAATAAAAAAAAGACATTAAAAGTTTAAAGACTCTAATATATTCTTTATTTAATTTGATCGTTTTATTTAGAGATAATGTGGAACTTATTAATCGGAAATCTCATGTTGAGAAAAAACAGGAATGAAATAACAAATAACCTCTCGTTACCATAGTAACTAAGTGCCATATGACGTTTTCCACGCCTACTATTATATCTTTATTAAATCTTTAACCTTTAATATCTTTGAATTTAAAAATAACGCTTATTTTCCGCAATTACACCACAATGTTGTACATCATTGGAAAGCTAAAAATGTGTTCTTTTTAGTAACACCATAATCAACAATAATTTGTATTTAAAAAAACACAACTTTGTGTTATATCTCAAAAATTATTAACATCATTTAAAAATTTTCAACAGTATTACATTCTACTCAAAACAGTGTCTTAAGAATGTATTTTCTAAGAATGCGTTTCTTCAATTTCAAAAATGAACGAAATAGGAGCATTTTTTGAAATGGCGAAAGTATGACTTTTTGGCTATAACTTAAAAACAAAAAACAAAGAAAAGATAGAGATTTTGTCTTTGCGGGATTGAATATTTCTCGAAAAAAAGAGATCGGGACACGGTACCTATTTTTTTCGTATCTCTTATAGTTTCAGAGATACCCTATAATAACACCAAAATTTGCCCACTAAACTATGCTCTTTTCCAGTTCTGGTAATGGACATTTATGTTGATGTTGACAACATTGAGGATTTACAACAAACATTAATCTTAAGTACAATATTCCCCTGTTCATATAATCGAAATGATAAACTAAACAGTAATATAAGAAGAGAATAACAGAACTTTCAATACAAGTATTAAAAGGAAAATGGAATCAGATTCTTACAATAATTTAATCTAATATCTAACTAAAAATGAACTAGGAATATCGAAAACTTGAGGATTTATAACAACCATTAATCTTAATTACAACATTCCCACTACTTATATAAATGAAATGATAAACCAAACAATAATATAAAAAGAGAATAGCAGGGAACTTTCAATACAAGAATTAAGAGGAAAATGGAACCAAATTCTTACAACCATTTAATCTAATATCTAACTAATAATGGACCAGAAATATCGAAAACTTGAGGATTTGCAACAAACATGAATCATAATTACAACATTCCCCGCACGGATATAATTGAAATGGTAAACCAAACAATAATATAGGAAGAGAACCTGCAATACAAGAATTAAAAGGAAAACAGAACCAGATTCTTACAATAATTGAATCTAAAATCTATCTAATAATCGACCAAAAATGTCGAAGAAAAACTACCTATCAAAAAGCTACCTAATAAAACATTAACCAAATTAAACTTCATTTTTAAAAAATCTGCACAAATCTGGGATATTTTCTTAACATGCAAAGAAGCTGATATTGTAAAATAACGCTTATTTTCCGCAATAACACCACAATGTAATACATCATTGGAAAGCTAAAAATGTGTTCTTTTTAGTAACACCATAATCAACTATTGGTTGTATTTAAAAAAACACAACTTTGTGTTATATCTCAAAAATTATTAACATCATTTAAAAATTTTCAACAGTATTACATTCTACTCAAAACAGTGTCTTAAGAATGTATTTTCTAAGAATGCGTTTCTTCAATTTCAAAAATGAACGAAATAGGAGCATTTTTTGAAATGGCGAAAGTATGACTTTTTGGCTATAACTTAAAAACAAAAAACAAAGAAAAGATAGAGATTTTGTCTTTGCGGGATTGAATATTTCTCGAAAAAAGAGATCGGGACACGGCACCTATTTTTTTCGTATCTCTTATAGTTTCAGAGATACCCTATAATAACACCAAAATTTGCCCACCCTGTACAACGGAACACCACTGATTCCTTAACGCAAAACAGGCCGATTGAAGTTAACTTATCTATACCCAAAGTTGCTTCGTTTCGCCACTAGAGGACTTCAAAGTTGGCAAATATAATTCGTCTATTCTTTATAACTCGAAAACGCGATAATCAATCTAAACCATTTTTGAGATGTGAGTTCCTAGGTTCAATTGACGTCTTTTTGTGGTTTTGGGTGAAATTTCCTCGATAAGTTAATCATACAACAATATTAATCCTAGATCATTCTTTGAACTGAAATCCGAAAATTAAATCTGAGAGCATATTCATTTTTCTCACAATATGAATTGTATAACTGTCACCAAACGCGAGGTACTGAGCAGTTATATCTAATGCCACCTAAGACAAGTTACACTAGAATACAAAAGAGTGTTGTGCATTTTTGTATAAAATTATATTTTTTACCAATGAATTTAAAAATTTTACCTACAAAGCAATTAAAAAAATATTTAAGAACTTATTTAATTGAAGAGATCTTCTATAGAGTAGATGATTTCTTTTCTAAACCTGTTTATATTAAACATTGAGTCCGTTTTTTTTGTTACGAATTTGAATTGTATTTTCCTTTTTTTTTTTGGTCTGACTTTTTTCCCTGCAAATAGTATTATGGAAATAAGATTTATTTATTTGTACAAAAAATTTGTACGAAAATATCATATTAACAACAGGTAGCTGCCTTTTATGCGACGGAAATCCCGAGAATTCACAGCTTTGAGATTCGTTTGGATTGACCGGTAATCTGAATGAATTCTCAAATTATGAAATATCCAGACCCATCCTCTCCATCGTACAAAAGGCAGTTTTAAATTAAGTACATGCATCGTTGGCATAACTTTATCTTAACAGAAAATCAAAACTAATAATCGAGATCCAATCAACCTCAATTTTATTTTAAAAATCGTTAGAAAGATTTAATAACCATTAATGCAAAAATTAAAGTACTATTAAAATTAGTTAAAGAAAATATCTTAGTGGGCTAATTGATGAACATCTGTCATCATCATGTTGAACATTATACCAACTCTCAAAGGTCTCAAAATCATATATAGCTATTATTAGTATGTATTTGAAACTAATTAATATGCATTTCTAGTATAAATGTCTGTTTTCTTTATCTTACGATATCTATAGAGTATTATATTAGAATTCAGACAGTTATTTTAGAGTCAAGAACTAAATTGCCAACCTTCTTAGCGGTAGATTGGTAATGATGCAAATGTGAACACCCCTGTACTACAAAATAAATTACTAAGAATATTTGTGGTCCCATGATTTGTGAGAAACTTGTAGACATAAAGAATTTAGAACCAAATCGAAAACCAAATAAATTAGATAAACAACACCCTAAATTGTCCAAATGCGTAAAAACCTTAGCTAGAAAATATTGCAATTCAGCTTTCCAAATGAGCACATAGTAGATAGTAATTAGTTTCAGTATCATATAGATAGATTCTTTAACTCAAAGTTTGGTTCTGATCCCCAAGCAATTTGATTTAAGGGAATTTCACTGTAATTACATTTGAAATACCTTATATATACAGTTTGAATATAAATTAATAAAACAGCTAGAAAATACATAAAGGACCTCCTAGATTATACAAGTGGTTAAAAACGCACATAGGAAATACTGCAATTCATCTTCCTAAATGAACATGTAGTAAATAAGTATTAGATTCACTTATACATTGATACATTTCTAATTTGTCTTTAAATCAAAGTTTGGTTCTAATCCCTAAACAATTTGAATTAAGAGCATTTCACTGTAATACATTTGGTACACCTTATATAGACACAGTTTGAATACAATTTAAGATTATTCACAACATAAAAATAAAATATTACTACTAAAAAAATATTAAAAATGAAAGAATTATTTAAATGATAACCCACTAAAAAGTAAAATAAAAAAGGTAGTACAGAACAGAAACTAACGTGCCAGCCCACCTGTCCGCTGAGAGAGGCCACCCGACCGCCATACTGCAACTTTGGTGGTGGTAAAACACGTCCACGCACCTCCATCATGCTGTTACTTATAGTCAACCCAAATTCTTGTACATAAGCGTCGTTATTAAAATCCGCCCGTCGAACTAAATTGTTAATTTCTCTTTCACGATCCGGCGCTGATCTTGCTGTGGCTTTGATCATAGTTGAAGTCTGCATATCAGTTAATTTCTTAATGCATCTTTGCCCCGCTACAATATTGCACACTTCTAGCGGTAAATACGTGTGTTTGTGTTCTTGGCCTACTTGTAAACATGGTAAATGTGGATATCTTAATTTCATTTTGTATTTGTCCAAAAAGTACTTAGCCACAGTACATTCTACCGTTTGACCATTGTCGAGTTGTAAAGGAAAACTTTGCATCTGAGCCGGCCGCCGCGTGACATTACAAACGCGATATTTACGTCGCATCGTCCCACAATGGGTTATCTCTATTTTAAGACCTTTGATTTCTTTGGTGAATTTGACTCTTTGACTGTCTGTGAGCGGTTTACGTTGATCGTTTATGTCCCGGATATCAAGTACTTCGCACATAAATTCGATTACAGGTTGAGCTTTATAAAATGCTGTTGCAGATACTAAAATATAAAGAAAAAAATAGTAAGGATGATTATGAAGAATAATTATTTATTTACCGTCAATGTTAAGCATCATTTTCCATTGACTTGGTCTAACCGATTGATGGAATCCAAACCAAACCTCTCTCCCGCCACCTAATGGGTGATAATATCCTTCGGGACTGCTGAAAAAACTTCTACCAACGGGCGTATAGCTCATCGATGGCAAATGTCTCATAACGACGTCCAAAGCCATAATAGCTTCATACGGGATCTGCCTAGTACGACCTTCCAAAGCCTCTTCAAGACCATATAGTGACACCTGCGCCACCCATTTAATTGTAACCCTAAACAACCGATCTTTTCCTTCTCCAGGCAAGGTTACTTCCAGTTCCTCTCTCGAATTACCAATTGGCAATGGATCCCGAGTGTACAAATTATTCCTACCATCAAAGACTGGTTTTAATGTCCCAAAGATTTTTGTATACGCATGAACCATTGTTTCTATTATTTCACGATTAACCTACAATGATTATTTGATTAAAATCAATTTTATTGGGGCTTTTGTCGTATTCTTACCTTTCTCGGGCATTTGTCTGGTTGTATGTTGACGTCGTAATGATGAACAAAACCTCTGGGCATTGTGATTTGGAAGTGGTTTGCTCTGAGGCCGATTGGCCGACCTTCCCGGCCCAAGTTCGGCCTTCGTGGGCATTGGAAATGTGGAGGATCTGTTGGTGGGGCCACAGTTGCCAAAGATGGACCTGCTGTTCCTGGGATGGCCACTGCTGTACTTGTTGTACCAATTGGGGTGGTTGGTTGACCAGCTAAATAAAAAATAAATATTTAAGAATTTACCATATTTCTTAAAGAATTGATTATTATTTATGCCGTGATTTCTCGTTATTATTTGACATTAAAATAAAGTTTTATTCAACAAAAAAACTATACACCCAAAAATAATCAAACTTAAAATTTTCTTAAAAACACACTTAACATTCATTGTTATTGCTATTTTTTCTGCACGATTGCGATTAAGTCGTTGCGCATTCCTTCACAAATCAAACCTGCCTAAGAACATAATCTTTCTGAATAAACATAGCTTGCTGTTGTGATTTCTTATTTGCGTTCAAAGCCCAACATTCATATGGGTTTCTACTAGTGCTGGTAATACCGGACCAAAATCTTAATACCGATTTTTGGTACTTTTATTATTTTAAAACCGGGGTGAATGTGAAGAACCGGATAAAACCGGTATTAATATATTGGTATTAGTACATTTTTTACTGGTCCAAAATGAAGCAATATTTTATGATAATAAATAAATGATACTTATATGGGATCAATGTGAATGAGGATGTTTTACGCCAAAGTATTTCTTGTAAAGTATTTCTCTATTTATTATCTTACTATGTTTATCGTTCACCCATATATGGTTTATACTTTCTTTTAGGAATATGTCCATGAATGATTTTTAAGTATGTATGAAAACCACTATTATAAACCACTAAAGTCCGTGCCAAAAGTCAGGGCCCCTCACTTTAGAAATCGATATCTTCGTAACCCCTCGACTAAAGAAATGTGGTAAAGATTATTGCGATCAGTAAAAATTTCATTTCGTATCATATGTTGATTTGGAAATTTTCGGATATGCGGTTTTTATTTTATCGCGAGTTAAATGAAAAGAGCATCTGATTTTTGGGAGTGCCGGCAACTTCGTCAACTTTGCGATTTTTTTTCTCAAAAACTATTTGATAAAAAAAATCAAATTTGAACTGGTGGTAACCCAAAGTGTTTTTAATGTAGGGCATATTTTATTGATATTCCGCGTAGTTTCGCGGTTTAGTAGTATGCGGTTATTTCGAAAACGACCGGGCGGATTTCATCGCAGTTTTAACCAAATTGTATTAATTAATGTCGTTTACCGGATTCCGTAATCAGTTTTTCAAAGTTAGCCTTCTCAATTTACGAGCAATTTAATGGATTCATAAAGTAAAAAGAAACAGAAATAAGCCGTGCAGGGAAAGGGGGAGGGGCTCCGACCAATGCGATCAAAGTTGAAAAGATATGGTGCTGTGGTGCTGGCGCTACATTACGGTCTATGTGGCGTCTCCTGTAGACGGGACGTGGTGTCTTTCTGTCTACGTAAGTAAAAAGAAGTAATTTTAGATACTGTAAAATTAATTTATTGCGAATTGAATAGTAATTTTTCATTTTTGTAAATAAGACAACAATGCATTTAAATTTAAACAAAATAACGTGAAGCTACTTTCCTCAAATATTTAATTTTGATTTAATATACTCCAAGAATAATAAAACTTTAATTATAAAATTTTATAATCAATTCTTATCATGTAAATTCAAAGTATTGATTAAAATATTTTTTATTTATTTGCGTAATCTATCCCATATTTTCATGCCATTTGGTTTAGATGTACATACATTATTTATGTCTTATATATAAAAATGAGACGTACTTATTCAATTTATAAGAAAATAATTTTACATACTATTTTAAAAACCGTTTTATCTACGTAGACGGAAAGACGCCACGTCCCGTCTGAAACACACGACGTACACAGAACAATCGTTTCAACTCTGTTCCGATTGGCCGGAATCTCCCACACCCCGCATGATTTATTTCTGTTTCTCTTTAATTTATAATCCCATTAAATCGTCCATAAAAAATTAGGGAGACCTAACTTTGGAAAACCAATTACGGAATCCGGCAAACAACATTATTCAACACATTTTGGTAAAAATCGCGTTGAAATTTGCCGGGTCGTTTTCAAAACAACTAATATAAAAAAATTTTACTAAACCGCAATTTTTCGCGAAACTATATTTAATATCGATAAAATATGCTCCACATTAAGAACACATCAGGTTATCACCAGTTCAAATTTGAAATTTTTTCGTGTAATACTTTTGAGGAAAAAATCGTAAATTAGACATTGTTGCCGACACCCTCAAAAATCGTGTACTCGTTTCACTTAACTCACGATAAAAGAAAAACCGCAGATTCGAAAATTTCCAAATTAATATATAATACAGTGAGATGTTCACTGATTACAATAAACTTTAACGCAATTTAAACCTCAGGCAAGGATAATAGTGCATATTACTTTCATTCTATTAGGAAATAATATGCTAACGCACCAAAGGTTTCTTGCTCATGGTGTTTGCTTAGCCTAATGATCATTGGGTTGGGTTACGTTGGATTGGGTTGAGTTCAGAAAACAATATTTTTTTACATAGCATACGGAATCAAACTTTGATGTTATTATCCCTCATATCATCAACGCGTAGTAAAATCGTTATCAGAATTTTGGAATGCTGCTGGACAAAATATTACTACAGCCAATTTTTTTACCGATAGCATTAGCTGAAGAACTTAAAATAGAAATGATTTACCAAAAATATTAATCAAACTAAAAAATCGAGCTGCTTACTCATCCTGCCTCTTATTTACAAAGCAGAAGTCTAGTTTCAAATGTAACCAAGCCACAGAAATGTGGATACTTTTATCATCCATGCATCATACGCATGATATAAGTAACTGCGAAATGAATTACAAACCTAACAAGCTGTTTCTTACTCAACCTGGAATATATAAAATAGCATCAAAGATTGAAAAAGATGGAAAAGGAATACCGACTAGGATAAAAACTGCAACTGAAAGTACAGGAAGGAAAAACATTTATCCTTACACCCCAAAACTCATAAAACATCTTTATAATTGATTTCCAATTCTACTTAAAATGACTAATTTTTTTAGTTTACATTCTGACAATTATTAATTTTTATGTTTGGAAGTTTTTATCTTTGCAATGTTTTATTTGGTCTCTCAATATAATAACTTAAAATTTAAACACCTTAACAGTACCACATTCAAATGTCACCAACCTAAAATTCATTAAGGGGGAAATCCACTTAGAACCGTTAAAAAACTTAATTTTTCATAAGAAGTTACCCGAATATCTTAAGAATGTGATAGTAAAATTGTAGAGCGAAATTCTAAGTACTTCCGTCAAAGTAGCGTACTTTCCCGGCGCGCATTCTTTTCGGGGTGCTCTTATAATTAGTTACACTTACCATTCATTAATTGTAAAAAACAAAATAAAAAAATATTTTACATAATATTTAACACATTTTCTATATGACAATTTATTTTAATATATTTTGAAAGAAAATACAGAAGAATATATTGATTGGTATGAAGAACACAAAGAAATTTTGTATGCAAACTTTGATGTTGTTATCCTTCATATATTTTCTAGTATTATTTTTTTCATGCGATATTCTAATTGAATATTATTATATATTAATTTGTTTATACTTTTTTTAGATCAGGTCATAAATGAACCGATTGTTGTGGTTTACATAGTAACGAAAGATATATAAGTGATGCTCCTTTTTACATGTTGACCAATCTCAAAAAAAAATGCAGAGAAGCTTATGAATGTTCCGAGTACAGAACCATTGGCGAACAATTAATTTCCTGCAGGGGACGTTATCCTGTTAAAGTTTACATTCCAAGCAAGCCTGGAAAATATGGAATAAAAATTTGAATGTTGTGCACCGCCAAATTATTCTATTGTGCAAAGTCGAAATTTATTTAGGAAAAGTTACCTGAGTAACCTAGGTAAACCTGAATAAACCTGAGAAAAATCAACCCGTAGTAAAATCGTTATCAGAATTTTGGAATGCTGCTGGACAAAATATTACTACAGCCAATTTTTTTTACCAATAGCATTAGCCGAAGAACTTAAAATAGAAATGATTTACCAGAAATATTAATTAAACTAAAAATCGAACTGCTTACTCATCCTGCTTCTTATTTACAAAGCAGAAGTCTAGTTTCAAATGCAACCAAGCCAAAGAAATGTGGATACTTTTATCATCCATGCATCGCACGCATGATATAAGTAACTGCGAAATGAATTACAAACCTAACAAGCTGTGTTTCTTACTCAACCAGGAATATATAGAATAGCATCAAACATTGAAAAAGATGGAAAATGAATACTGACTTGGATAAAAACTGCAACTGAAAGTACAGGAAGGAAAAACATTTATCGATGTCGCAGACCATCAGCAGCCCAAAAACGGGGACGGTGTCATCACTGTCAAGGAAATGATTTGAAGTACTCTACAAAATGTAACTTGTGTACTGAATTTGTATGTACTGCACATAATACAAAAAGTAGTTTGTAGTTTGTCAAAGCTGTAAACAAGATGAAGATAGAGAATAATAATAGAAGCATGTTTAAATGTAGTATGAATTATAATTAAGAATATTTACCTTTTTAAATATAGTTTCATTGTAATTATAGTTTATCAATCTATATCTAATACAATATCTAGTTTTATTGCTTACTGAAAAAACATCATGTCTCATTTAACTATTTTGGACGTACGAAGTTAATATACTTATTGATATTCAAAGCTCAACATACACATGAGTTTATATTTCTGTCAGCCTTTGCACTAACGCGATCGGTCACTATAAACGATTGCTTCAATAGCGGCAATTTTAAATTGCTCTTCAACGGGTTGGATTGATATTTTGAATGAAGAACTATGAAATCAACAAGTTTAGATGTCTAAACAACCCATAAAAGGAATGTTTAAATGAACAAATACAGGCCATGACAAAACTTATATATATGTACCTACAATTCCCTTATACCCCACCAAAAAAACACATAGACGAGAAAGTGTCGCAACATTCTGGGTCCCTTGGCTACCTTATCCCTTCAATTTCCTTCATATATTATTCTTCTCCACCTTCTCCCTCACTCAATTCCCAACCCTATCTTAAGAATTCCTTACACCCCAAAACTCATACAACATCCTTATAATTGATTTCCAATTTTATTTAAAATGACTAATTTTTTTGGTTTACATTCTGACAATTATTAATTTTCATGTTTGGAAGTTTTTAGCTTTGCAATGTTTTATTTGGTCTCTCAATATAATAACTTAAAATTTAAACTCCTTAACAGTACCAGATTCAAATGTCACCAACCTAAAATTCATTAAGGGGGAAATCCACTTAGAACCGTCAAAAAACTTAATTTTTCATAAAATGTTGCCTGAATATCTTAAGAATGTGATAGTAAAACTTTAGAGCGAAATTCTAAGTACTTCCGACAAAGTAGCGTACTTTCCCGGCGCGCATTCTTTTCGGGATGCTCTTACAATTAGTTATACTTACCATTCATTAATTGTAAAAAACAAAATAAAACGATATTTTACATAATATTTAACATATTTTCTATATGACAATTTATTTTAATATATTTTGAAAGAAAATACAGAAGAATATATTGATTGGTATGAAGAACAACAAGAAAATTGCATGTTCAAACTCACGAAGGATCTGCCAGTAAAATGGAATTCGATGCAATTGTATCATATTGAGATGTAGGGACGATTTTCTAGTAATTAAACATGAATGCATTGAATGGACATGTTGAAAAGAGGATGGATTCCCGACTACGAAACATAAAAAAACAAACTTAGCGGAACTTTACTACGGCCTTGACGGACATGAAAAAAGACAACCAAATCAGATGAACAATCAAATCACCAATATTGTCCGCCAGGGCCCAAGATCTAGTGCGAGCGGCAAAAAGCTAAATCAAATGAGTCAAGCGCCATTCCAGATGTTCCGAAACACATATATTATGAAAATTTATCCCAGGAAAATTTATTAATAAGATATTTGGAGGGCCATACTCAAAATGCCAATGAAAGCTTCAAGTCCACCGTTTGGCGATTGACTCCAAAGCACCTAAATTCTGGCTTTAAAATAGTGGAAAGTAGTACATATATTGCGGCAAGTTTATTTAATAAAGAACACAGTAGCATTTTGGAAATAATAAACAAATTAAATTGAATTATTGGGAGGCAAGCCAAAATATACGCCGAACAAATGGACGATCATCAAATTACTTGGGAAGAAGGACGCAACGAATTGCTGTCTAAAGAAGCTAGAAGAACACAAAAAGACAAATTGGCGATCGAAGTATGGTTCGGGTATTGCAGACTAGCTAACAAGTTATTTGTAATTGAAAAAAAGTCGGTTTTACAACCTGAAACTTAAACGCGGTTTTTCTCAAATCAGTTTTTTTACACCTTATAAGCATGATAACTAATAAACTACATGACCGATTTTCGTTTAATATCACCTTATATTTGAACCTTTAAGTTTATATAAATTATTCTAAAAAATCACTTTTTTATTGATTTACAAATCAATATTTTCTTAAAAATTTGTAACATTATATTGAAACACCTCTATTTTTTAATTGCTTAATTTCTAAATGTTTTTTGTTCACATAGAAGATATGAACGTTGGGAACAATTTAAATGCATCCGCAAGTAATTCTAACCACTCTAGCGAATGCTAGAATGTCTGTAACGGAACTACGCACTTCGTAACGTTCCCCTATCTGGTCACTATTTGACGGTCACCTATTAAAGTTTTAAAATATATGAATACATATTTCTATAGTACAAAGCATCACTAAATAGTAGTGCGTGTCGTTTGAAACTAATTTCAACTTCACGAAAGAAAATCTTGAAAATGCGTTTATTTTAGCGCGTCTAAATGTAGCTTCCCCTTAAACGAACATCATAACATCAAAGCAAAGACACGATTATTGAAATAAATAATAAAATTAAAGTTTTACATAATTGCAACACGTGACAAAAGAAAACAATAAGAACAAAACAGAAAATGAGTGTTGATACGTATTTAATAACAGAATGAAATCTATTAATTGTAAAAAACAAAATAAAAAGATATTTTACATAATATTTAACACATTTTCTATATGACAATTTATTTTAATATATTTTGAAAAAAAATACAGAAGAATATATTGATTGGTATGAAGAACACAAAGAAAATTGTATGTAACTCACGAAGAATCTGCCAGTAAAATGGAATTCGATGCAATTGTAGAGATGTTTTAGAGATGTAGCGACAATTTTTCAGTAATTAAACAGGAATGTATTGAATGGACATGTTGAAAAGAGGATGGGTTCCCGACTACGAAACATAAAAAACAAACAAACTTGGCGGCAAAGGAAAATTGGCAGATGCTTTAATCAGAAAACTTACCACATACTACAGTCTTGACGGACATGAAAAAAAACAACCAAATCAGATGAACAACCAAATCACCAATAAAAATCTTGAAAATGCGTTTATTTTAGCGCGTCTAAATGTAGCTTCCCCTTAAACGAACATCATAACATCAAAGCAAAGACACGATTATTGAAATAAATAATAAAATTAAAGTTTTACATAATTGCAACACGTGACAAAAGAAAACAATAAGAACAAAACAGAAAATGAGTGTTGATACGTATTTAACAACAGAATGAAATCTAATAACGTAAGTTACAATGATAGCCTTTTACTTTTATTTTTACCTTTGTTTTTTAGTATAGATTTCAGTTAACATAATGTTGTATTTGTAAAACTAGTAGTTTCCTGAAGATGGCAATAAAGTGCCGAAACCGGTGCAAACCGAAAATTAATAAAAAAAACTTTTATCATCGTTAAGTACGACAAATCATTTTTAATTCAAAAATCCTTTCACATATATAGGTGTCCCGAAATGAAGTACAGGAAATGATACTACGAGATTCTTTGGTTCAAAAGATTACAATTGGTTCAAAAAAGTATATGGAAAAATTGTTTCGTTTAGAAGTTATTGACCGTCATAGTTCTTGAAAAAAATCATATTTTTTGTTATATCTGAAGAATATGTCAACAGACTTTAATAAGATTCACAGTGTTTTTATTTATCAGTGGAAGGTATGTTTTGATGTAACATTCATGTACATCCGTAATGGGCAAGTGGTAAATTTTTCACTATCGCCGCTTAACAATTAGCAGAACTTTTTATACATTTGCCGACATTTTCTCCTCCTTCCTTTAATTCTTTGTAATTTCTCCTCCTATTCATATTTCACTCTTAAAAATGCGTTCTCTGCTGCTCATCTGAAAAATCATTTTTCTTTTACTGCGGTGGATATCCTAGTAGACGTTGATATAATTGCATTTAAAATTTCTTAACGTTAGTTTGACACCTGATAAGAATGAATGATAATTTTCTAATGAAGAACTAAACCGATGTGGTTAAAATTATGGGTTATTGAAGATTGTAACCCTTGTAACCATAAATACCAATGCTATGGTACGGGTGAATAATGTTTGTGTATAATTGTACAAAAATTCCAGCAAAAATTCAGAGACGGGTTTCTGTATTAACCACAAAGAAACGGAAAAGAAGCTAAATGAGGAAGACGCTACTTCTCTGATGTTTGAATTTGGTTCAAGAAACTCCAAAATTATCACTTCGAAAAAGAGCGTTAGAAACAGAAATTAGAAAATCGCAGCTCTCCAGAATTTATAAAGAAAACAAAATTAAACCATCTAGACCACAATTTATCTCTATTCTAAGTTGTACTCCTGAGGAACTGCAGCCCTTCAGACTTTCATGTGGAATTTAATTCTAAAACATTTTTCACTCCTATTATTTTTTAAATAACTATGTCGTTTACTTAAAAACAGGGAATAAGTAAAGGCATGTGATTTCAAAAATTACTAGAGGTTATTTGTAATTTCAAAATTTCCCTACATTTTAATAAAAACTGAAAAGATTTCCTTTTTTCCCTAAGGGATGAGTTTTCCCTAGATTTAGGAAATATTCCCTAAAGCTGGCAACACTGGTCAACCCAAAGGAGTTCTATAACACGAAATGTAAAAACTGTATAAAGTTACCCCGCCTTCCTCTAATAACTTAAAATTTAAACTCAACAGTATCAGATTCAAATGTCGCCAACATAAAATTCATTAACCAAACATCACGACACAACATAACCTAGTTTTAACAAATGTAACAGAAAGATAGAACATAACAGAAACTGAGTGTTGATACGTATTTAATAACACAATGCAATCTAATAACGTAAGTTACAATGACAGTTTTTTTTACTTTTATTTTCTAATATAGATTTTAGTTAACATAATGTTATATTTGAAAAATTAGGTGGTTTCCTGAAGAGGGCAATAAAGTGCCGAAACCGGTAGAAACCGAAAATTAATAAAAAACTTTTATCATTTTATCATCATCATGAAACTTTTATCATAAGTACGACAAATCATTTTTATTTCAAATATAGTTTCACATATACAGGGTAAGTTATTAGTATCCCGGCGGACAATAGTCACTAAACCGTTTGAGGAAGAACAAAATGTTTTTTACAAAAGTTATTTAACTCACCACTTTCTATTACCTAAACTTATTTTCCCTTATATAGGGTGTTCTATATAGGTGTAACAGAAAGTACGTAATTTTTTTTAATGGAATACCCTGTATATTTTATCATATTATGAATACTACTAAATTTGTTATTACAACCATATATGTTACTAACTTACAAAATTTATAGTTTATGAGATATTCAATTGTTTCTCCAAAATGTACCTATTACAGGACCTTCTTAAAAACGTTGTAAAAACGACAATTTATCCCATTTTGCTTTGAAATTATGTTAGATAATGGTCAAAGCCAGTAGGTATATGACAGTGTCCAAAGATATTAGATACACTGTACAGTGTGTTCACAAAGTTCACTTAGTTTTGATGTTTTTGAAATGAGGTTTTTTATTTTATTTTTTTTAATAGAACACCCTGTATCTTTTGTGTTGGTTGAATTGCCCATCATGTTCCCTTAAATTAACAATAAATATATCATATGTCTAAGTTTAATAATATTCCTGATATTTAGAATTTAAAGAAACATGTGTAATAAAACATTATTAGCCATTATTATACTTAATATTATATTCTGTTTATTTTTATAATTTTTTTTGTAGTTTATTATCTGATTAATCTTTTATAAAGTAAAATAATTTTGCTGCCATATATCCAATATAAATGCGACTTAGTACTTTATGAAATTTAAAAAGATTCATTTTATAAAATATGCAATTGTGACGCAATATAATTTTATTTTATGTACTTTTATCAGGTTTAGATCATTTATTTATTACAAATATTTTATAAAATAAAAGAAGAATAAATGAACTTGATCTACATCTATGGCGAAACCAACAGGCCCACATGTAGTTTAAATGTAGTGTTTACTTAAACTTTAAAATTTTAGCAAAATATTACTTTTGATAAATAAAGAAGCAAAACGTGATAAAAATTTAAAAAATAAATTTATGTGGTGCCACAATAACATATTTTATTACATAATTCGTTGTAAATTTCATAAAGTACCAAGTCGCATTAAAATTTGGTATATGACAGAAGAAGTATTTTACATTATAAAGTATTAATCAAATAATAAAAAGAAAAACTAAAAAACTGATAAAAATAGTTAAAATATAATATTAAGTGCATATTTTATCACACTTTTCTTTTAAATTCTAAATATCAGGAAAACTATTAAAGTTATATATATATATGTCATACTTACCATTAATTGAAGGGAATCTGATGGGCAATTCAACTAGGAAATTAAAAAAAAAGCCATTTGAAGTTCAACTTTATGAACACGCTCTATAGCGTATCTAATATCTTTCGATTGTTTCATTTACCCATTAGCTTTAACTATTATTTGGCATCAGGGTTATTAGTTTTAAACGATCTGTTAAAAACTATTTGTTTTAAACAGGTTTAAAACACTAACATATAAAACCTAACATGTTTTAAATTAAATTTGTTTTAAACAGTTTAAAAGCTGTTTAAAATCATAGAATATCTTTGTGTGAAGGATTATTTCTGAAAGACACAATAAATAATATTATAAAGCATTTACTTCTAATTTCTAATACTTTTAATAACACTTTAAACTAAAATTTCTAAAACTTGAGCATTTTTTTATTTTATTTGTTGCTTAATTTCTTAAATATGGAAACTAATTTTGCTGCTTTGTCGTTCCCTAATCTATTTCTGATATTTGAATGTACTAAACCAAAAGACGAAAACGCTGAATATTAGTTATTTACAAAACATATATATTTTTTAAACGGTGTACTATTTGCTCGAAAATTTATTTTCCGGATAGCACATTTGCGAGAATATTTTTTTTTAGATTTTTTGCACTTGGCTCTTATTTTATTGTTAGGTCCCTCAATTTCTTTGAAAAAAGACCAAACGGGGGGTCATTCTTACGTTCTGTAGTAGACATGTCTTCTTGCACCAACGAAAACGAAACGAAAACTAATGTAAGGTTTCAGATCTACGCAGTTCACACAAGAAACGATGGGAATCCCCGAATATTATTGATCACTGGTAGTGGTTTCTTATATAATCGCTTGAAGCTGTTGCAGTATTCAAATTCAAACGATGTCTGTTAAAAGACTATTGGCTTTTTCTATTTACAGCTCTTAAAAACTAAAAATTAGGCGTGATAATAAAGTTCTCAAGTCTCAAGTACTACAAGAGAGGTGATTTAAAAAATTTTGTCTTTTTAATTTATGGAATCGAAGAAATTATAATTGGTGTATTAAAACTAGATTAAGATTGCTTTAAAATGATTTTTATTTCATAATAATATCTCAATTCGTCTTTGAGATATGATGATGTAAATTAGATTATTCAATTTAACCTCAATAACAAGAGTTTATACTTTATCTCACTTAAGTTAGAGTTTATATAAGGCATAATTTGGACGCAAGGGTTCGATTTTTGGTTTAAAAATATTCTTAAATATTTCAACAGCTTGTTTAAAACACAGTTTAAAACAGGTTTAAAGTACAATTTTTTGGTAGCAACGTAAAATAAGTTTAAAACAAAAAAAACTGTTTAAAACAATTAAAAACAGGTGTTTTGTTCAAAAATTTAAAAAAACTTTTTTTTTCAACCCTGCTTGGCATAGTTTCAAAGCAAAATCTGAAAATATGTCGTTTTTAAATCATTTTTAAAAGGATACTGCAATGGGCACATTTTGGTGAAGTAATTTAATATCTCAGGAACTATGAACTCTATGAGTTAGTAACGTATATTAACAAATTTAGTAGTAATCATGATATGATAAAATATATTTGGTTTTTCATTAAAAAAAATTGACGTACTGACGTACCGTTACACGTACATAGAACACCCTGTATAAGTGAAAATAATTTTAAATAGTAGAAGGTAGTGAGTCAAATAACTTTTGTATAAAACTAAACTGATAACTCACCCGATATATTACGATAATGACAAAGAAATCAAACATAAAAATAAATGATTGGTAAATTCAATAGTATTACAAGCGTAACATTATTATTTGATAACGAATAAATTATTAATAACGGCGAGTTATTCTGGCATCTCTAATTATTACACATTAATCATCTAAAATAATCACTTTAATAAATTGAACTAAATTACAATTACAAATGATTTATTTGAGAAAGTATCTCAAAGTGAAGTTTAAAACGTCAAAATCATAACCTCAAAAAAAATGTCAAAATCATTTTTAGATTAAATTTTAAAAAAATACAGATAACTATGTACTTATTCGTTTATAAAATACAGTGATTTTACTAAAATGAATTGTTTGATTTTATGGAATTATTTTTATTATTTATTTTTGATGAGCTCCCTGAACTAAATCAATAAAATTCTGGCCAGTCTTGTGGCGGGTCAGAGTTCAATGAACTTTCTAAACCTTGCGGTCAATCCCAAGTAATATAATATAACCTAGCTTTTACTTTATCTTTTAAATAGCTTCACCAAAACAAATTTAAACGAACTTAAATATTTTCACGTGTTTATTAATCTTCTTCGATTTTTCAACAAAGATAAGGTTAGAATCCGCTTGAAATATAGATTTTTTGTCATTCCAATAGGATAAAAAAAGAAAATCAATACAATTTTAACAAGAATGAATGACTCAAAGATAATTTCCAGCAAGATTTTCGAAAGAATACACACACGCACATTGATTAAAGCTGACCTTATTTAAATATACACACTCGCACTTGGTACCCAAAGAAATTATTTCATAATCAAGTTATTATATTTATGAACGGATAATAATCTCTATTGATACAGTATTTATTTTTAAATCAAGTTGTAAGGTGAAAAGAAACAAAGGCAGCGCAATTTTTTTAAATAAACTGACATCAAACACTTGTAACAAAACAAATGCGATGATCGTTAAATAGCATTAATCGCGGTAACGTGATCTATTTTTCTTTAGGTTATGTTTAATGTACTTACGTCCACCTGGTGCGGGGAACATTATAAATTAATTATCCAACACACAGGCACTCAAAACACACCACAAACCAAAAACTGTCTATTTCAGTTATAAAGGCAGGCAGACATTTGCAATCGAGGATATGACGTCATCGTCCAAAGACGAATCTATCTCAGAATTACTCCCTTGTTATAAAGAATTTATCCAATTAAAATAATATCAATCTATTAATAAAGTTAATTGTTTCAGTTTAAAATTTCGAATAATGTTGATTTAAAAGTGTTATAAGTTATTTAATAATTCTTTTTAAAACAGAAATCGTTTCATGTATAAATTTTACAAAACCTAACCTACAAACCATTTTAAACGGATTTTTTTCAAGTCATTTTCGGAGCCCTATAAATATAACATAAAAAACGTAAGTCTATAATAATTACAGTGCAAGTTTACGTTGTTTTTCTTGTATTTTATATTAAATAAAGAGTGCAAAAGTTGATCCTTTAATAGTGCGCATGCGTGTATTGGTATTTCGTGCGAAACGATCATGGACGTGCCTTTTCGCAGAACAGATTTCAGATATAAGTGGTCGAAAATCGCTTAATAATTGTATGTAATCATTAAAATATGTACCTCGTAAATAATTCTTAATTTTATATTCGAAAAGTTTAAATCAACAACTCCATTCGTTTACAAATGATTTATGAAAGTGTATAAAGAACGTGTAAAATTGGTTGCCTACACATCGAAGGATTAATGATATGTAATTGATGTAAGTAATTTAAATGCATGTATGTGCATAAAACGGATTGATAAATTCTTTTCTTTGCAGTTCATGTGAAAGGCTCAAAGTTGAGGACATATCAATTCTTTCCAGGTAAGATTAAATTTTATTTATTATATAATTCTTGAAGAAATCCTTGCTTGCAAAACATGATATTCTTAATATCATTGTGCTTTATTTAAACTATAACATTTTCAAGTAATTAAACTTAATTTAGAATAATTACTTAGTGAGTAAGTGTTAATATAAAATTACACCTAACTTTGTCTAATGTTCTATAAACGATTATTAATAACAAATATGATTGACTTGATTCATCATTTAACGTGACTAATAATACTTAATTAACATAATGAGTTGATGATTGCACTTACTGGGTTGCATAGCGTGAGCATGTATGGGACCTTGTGGGCGATGAAGTAAACTTAAACTTGTTATATCGGGCAGCAGTTGCTGTATGGGCGCCTGCATGCTATGGGCCTCAGTATCGGCCGACATCCTCTAGCCTAAAATGCAAAGAAAACATTTTTAATTTTTGATTAAATGATTTCATAACATACACATTTAATAACGTTATAAAACAACTACAAGATAATTTATATTAAATATTTATATCAACGAATTAACGGCTTTAGCCTCTCATTTATGTCATGTTTCAATATCATATCTGATTGTTGATATGAAGGAAAATGATTAAATTATCTTGATTGTTAAAAATCGTTGAATATTTTTATGGTTTCTGAACTATATGTTTTGTGGTATTTACTTGTGGTTTCTTGCGCATCTTTTAGAATGACTATTTTGTACAATAAGTTATTAATAATAATCACATTTTATCAGAAAATCTAAATGAATTGAATCATACTCTAAATCTAAACATGTAAGCAACATATTTAAATAGTTGAAGTGTCACAAATATTTTCTTCTTATCTTATTGATTGAAGCAACTTATTAAAGAACCAAAGGCTATGATTCTATTTCATTAATTGAAAAAACGGTGATTTAAAACTCCGTCTGTTTATTAAGATAGAAATATTATTCACTAAAGCAGTGTATTCCAACTTATGGATCGCGACCCAATCTGAGAACATATAAAATGTCGCAAATTTCCTCGTAAAACTAATACATCTAATTCTCTTTATAAACAAGAGATACGTTTCCAAAGAAATCGTGTACAAACAAAACTAGGTATAAAAAGGGATTTTTTTGTGATTTATAAAGGAAAGTAAAAAGTTTTCCGAGAACGAAACCAGACGATCTCAATAGCACAGTAATTCTAAATAATGTGACATACATTATTTAGTTCTTAAAGGATAATCTACAGCGTCTCTCTTATTCCAATTACAACACAAACGAAGTGAATCCTTTGATTCCAACCATGAAATGTTTAATTAGCTTCATAAACCAGAACAAAGTATTAGACCAATTATAGGCAACAATTTATCCCTCCAATAAATTAGCAAAGATACTTCAAACTTATCTGTTCAAAACTTTTCAAAATCACTTTTCTTACAGTATCAAAAACTCAACAGAACTTATTAATTAGACCAAAAATTTAAAAATGTTGAAACAATACAAACTCATCTCTTTTGGTATCAAAAAACTCTGTAGTAATATACCCATTAATTGCACCATTTCAATAATCAAAGTACATCTCATTCTCAATAATCAAGAACTTGATCTCGCTATCAACGAAATAAACTGCTTTTCTAAACTATTAGAAATTACATGTCAACAAACCTTCTTATTTGAAAATAAATTTTTTTATATGAAAGGTGGCCTGCCCATGGGTTCGCCTATCTCCGGAATACTCGCTGATATTTACGTTAATCATTTCGAAAAGGAACTCTTCTCTAGAAAGCACAAACTTTTTACTGATGGAATAAAATTCTACTGCAAATATGTTGACGATATATTCATGATTTATGACGGTAACTCGGCTCTGTTGCATGGTTTGAGTAGTTTTTTTAACAATCTGTGCGATTTAGAGTTTACTAATGAGCTTGAAAAAGAAGGACAATTAACCTTTTTGGACTCGAAATTCAGAACAAATTCAGTTAAAGAATGTCTTGATTTTAATAGTTACAGAAAAGACACTTTCACTGACACCATCATATCATCCGCTTCATACAACTACCTACAGCATAAAATAGACGGTTTTAGATTCGCATTCCTTAAAACGGATTTAAGCTTAAAGACATACAGACGATTTACAACACTGTTCACTACAATCATTTTAATAATTTGTTATATCCTCACTACAAAAAACCACCTAAATACATCTCAATTCCGTTCAATCCTTGATTGCAATTTAAAGTTAAGGAAAGTCTTTCAAAACACCAGCTTTTACCTCTAATTACCAACTAGGTCAGTTAATCACTAACAATAAACACAAATTCAACCCACTAGAACTTAACAGTGTATTTGAATTGAAATGTAAAGATTGTGAACAATTTTACATTGGTCAAACTGGTAGAAGTCTGAAAACCAGAATTAAGAAGCAGTTTACCACACATTTAAAAGGCAAGAATTATAAATGTTCCTTCGATAATGCCAAACTTCTCAAGAAAATTAAAAAATTCAGAAAATTAAGTTCCTTATTATCTAATCTATATATCTATCTATATATCGCATATATTTTTGCGATTTATAAAGGAAAGTGTGCACAATTCGTTTTTGAGATATCAAGTTTTGAACTCAACCAAATTTTGTGGCATTTCATGAAATTGAAAAATCATTAAAAAAATCGAATTCGTAAAATAGCTAGATGAATTTTTTTGGTGATTTATAAAGGAAAGTATATACTTTTCCGGGAACAAATCGAGGTGTGAGTATCTCAATTTGTCTTTGAGATATCAAGTTTTGAACTCAACCAAAATATGTGGCATTTCATAAAATTAAAAATTTTCTTAATTATTTTTAAAAAATCTTGAAAAACCGAATTCTTAAAATAGTTTGATGAAATTTATTGTAATTTATAAACGAAGGAATGCACTTTCCCGAGAAGAAATCCATATGTGACCTTAATTCGTTTTCGAGATACCAAGTTTTGAATTCAACCAACGTTTATAAATATCCTTAATCATATTTGAAAAATCGTAAATAATCGAATTCTTAAGATATCATGATGAATTTTAAATGTATTATAAAGGAAAGTATGCACTTTTCCGAGAATAAATCCATGCGTAAGTATCTCAATTCGTTTTTGAGTTATCAAGTTTTGACTCAACAAAAATTTGTAGCATTTCATAAAATTAATAATTTCCTTAATCATTTTGGAAAAATCTTAAAACCCGAATTTTTAAGACAACTTGATGATTTTTTGGTTTATAAAGGAAAATATGCACTTTTCCGAGATCAAATCCATCCGTGAGTATCTTATTTCGTTTTTGAGGTATCAAGTTTTGAACTCAACCAAAATTTATGCAATTTCATAAAATTAAAAAGTCCTTAATCATTTTTAAAAAACATTGAAAAATCAAATTTTTAAGATAGCTTGATGAATTTTTTGGTCTTTTATAAAGGAAACTATGCACTTTAACTAAAATTAGAACTAACACTAGAACTATTACTAGGATTAACATTTTTTCAAAAAACGCACGGCAAAACATCCGTGAGTATCTTAATTCGTTTTTGAGATATCAAGTTTTCAACTCAAGCGACATTTGTGGCATTTTATAAAATTAAAAATATCCTTAATCATCTTTAAAAAATCTTGAAAAATCGAATTCTTAAGATGGCTTGAAGGAAATTTTTTGGGATTTATAAAGGAAAGTATGCACTTTTCCACCTTTTGCATTCGCTTTCTCAATTTATTACTTTCGAAATTCCTACAATGCCTGAATCAAATGATGGAATCCATTTGTTGATGCTATTGTTCTCCTTGCTCACATTTTCATTATACAATCGTTGTGAACTTGGACGTGTTTCCTTTATTAGATACTTCACCGAGAGTTCTGCTTGTCTCTGATATTTCTTAAAATACAAAACGAATCAAGAGGCAAAACCGTTCCTCAAATAATCAAAAAAAAAGGAAACCTTTGTTATGTGTAGATTACAATTTCATTATGTTTCTTGGCTTAATTTTGTATTCAGCTACCAAAAATACCTCAAATTTTGATTTACAAGGTTTATTGTCCATATCTAACTGGATAATTTTAACATGTTTATACATTAATGTATATTAAGATGGATTTGGGTAGTATTGGATTAGTTGTTTTGGGTTCAGGTTGCTTTCTTATCAAATTGAGGTTCGTTGGAATTTTCTTGGTTTCTGTTCAACTCAGTGTCCTCGAACAAAGTAAGAACCATTAAAAAATCTGCACATTTCAGTAAATATATCCCGGTATTCTATTATGGCTACCAACAGAAAACAAGTTCAAGAAAGAATTTTATATTTATACAACATTTTTTGGCAATAATTGCAGAACTTCTAACGGACATATGATAAATAAGGGTAAATATGCTTCCAAGGAATATCACAAATATATCAAGATAAACTTTTAAATTAGGTATCTACGGTTTTTGATGTAATTATTGATGTAGTGGGGTCTAGCCAACATGCTAATATTGTGAATGATATCGAATTTCATTGAACAGCACAATGAAAGATGCAGGGGAAACATACAAAACAAAGAAAAATGCGCTTAGTATTAGGATTAAGAATTAATAAGTTATACTTCAAAGCAAAACGAAATTTGTGACAAATAAAATTATGGAGAACTAAAATATCACATATTCATATATGACTACCAAAAACATAGCGAGATTGTTTACAAGCATAACCGTTTTATTTCAAAAATTGCAGTTGCTCCTTATTTTGCATCAACGATATTAGTTTCTTCATCTGCTGATATCTGTTTTCTACTCTAGCCCTGTTGCTACGTTACCTTGATCTGTTATCATTGATCTGTCAGCTTTCCATTTTATCAGTGTTCATCACAACTTACAATTAGTGTTTGTCGTGAATGCTAGCTGCTAGTGTAATTTTGACGAAAACTGACAGGTGGCAATCCTCGTTTTTAATGCTTCAATTTGCAAATTCTCCTCCGATTGAAATAATAGACTATAGCACTAATGCAATAATTTGGCCCTGGACTACTTGTATTGCGTGTAATCGACTAATATTACCATTATATTTGACTTTGTTTGACATTGTTTTGGTTCAATATATAAACGTAAAAATGATTTTATGGAATCACCAAAGCTCATTATTAAAACACAATAGAAGCCCTTTATGAATAATACACAAACTATTTTTATTGCGATTATGAATTTGATGATAAAAGTTGAAGACGTTGTGAAGATCGACCACCACCTAATAACTGCGCTAACCACGCTAATTGAGGTTTAACACTTTTCAACCCATATTTCTTGTCTTAATTTTTTCATGTGATCTCTAGTATTAGCATCATGAATTCATTTTTTTTACCTCGGTAATATTAAATACGGAGTGCCGCAGGGTTCCAGTTGAATCTTATTGATATTATATTCATTAGTCGAAGCTCTGCTTTAAATGCGGCTACGCGACAGTACAAAGTAGTACAATTAAATTAGCTAAGGTTTGATTTAACATCAATTACTTGACCTTAAACGCAGGTAAGACACATAATGTGGTCTTTACCTTGTGCACAGTTGACCAGGTGGAACCTGTGCTGGATTGCAAATTTATGGATTTATTAAGCTGGACAGTAGACTGAGTTATGCTGCTGTTTTGCTGAGACAACTTTCTATCACTGTCTACACTCATGCGAACAGTATACTTTTCACTGCAATGTTACATCACCTATGGCTAATAATATGGCTTGGAGCTGTTCTAGCATGATTAAGCCAATCTGCAGGAAAGCTTTCCCACAGTATAGATGTATGAGGATTTCATGTTTGTATATTTTGAAGTACATTAAATATATTACAAACAATATGGAGCTACCAATAAAAAATAGATATTTACATAAATATTGACCTGGCAACATGACTATATACGTCAAAATATGATCCGATTGGATCGATCAAAAAATGGCATAAATTGTTATCAATTGATATTTTACGGAAAAGACAAAGCACTGTCTCCATACGTTCTTTTAGGGATCTACAAAAGTTCCTAGTTGATAAGGTTTATTTTGAAGAGCTTTTGGTAAATCCAACGGGAACAGTTAGTCTAGTGAACTCGCTTCTCTAGATTTATCTTTATATAATGTTGTGTCTACATATTACGAAGATGACTACATATCTATTGATTTAGCAAAAATACTAAGAATATTATTACTATTATTATCATACTTCATGGTACGTTTGAGAATGATTACATAAGCATTTGATGTGACGAATAGAGTATAAGTATAATAACTAAATAAGGTACAATTAATAATTATTATAGGGGTCTCTGTTCCCTTTGATGTCTCCGTCCTGAATTGTCTTAATCAATTTAGTTTTAGATTGATGATTTGTTTTTTCAATTTTACAACGCCATCTTTCTGTCCTGTTGGTTTCTCCTCATGTCTGCTAAGAATATTATTACTATTATTATCATACTTCATGGTACGTTTGAGAATGATTACATAAGCATTTGATGTGACGAATAGAGTATAAGTATAATAACCTCAAAACCAGGAGAAATACATTTCGCCAAGGAACAGAAAATCTATCAGCCATCACGCAATTTGACTTCCATGTACCTTTCAAGATCTTTTAACTTGTAACTGGCAGGATACCGCCAGACCTGCTAGATTTGGTTTTTTAGGCAACAATAATACTAATCTATACCAGAAAATGTTGATTTAATGCCATTTCAAATATCACTGATCAAAAGAAACAGTATCGAACCCATACTGCGTTCGGACTCAGTGTCATTGAGTCTAAACGAATACAATATAATTTAATCTTTGAATATAATTGAGTCTAAACAAAGCATTTCCGTAAAATAAAAAGGGAGCAAATCATCATCCAAATCTGCATAACTAACAGCATAACACTTTACTTTCTCTTTTCTACTATCCTCCCATTCAGCCACCTTCAGTCGACTCCTTTAGTCGAAACTGCCTCAAATATACATAAATGTTATCATTAGCTGAATTCCTTGTCGAACATGGCCGCCCATCCATGCATCATTCATATACCTATCCACCCTTCCACCTATGTACGATACCATACATCTCTTCTCCATTCTTCTTTAACATCCTTTACCACCTTCTTTCTAAATACATATCCTCCCCATATCATCCTTCATAACAGGCACCTAATTAGAAGACAACACAATTCACTCTTCACTAATTTTCAGTTTTATCGGAGCTTTTGATCCAATGGTCCTTCTAAGAGACGTAATTTATTTTTAAAATTTAAGGACGTCCAAAATTGATTTTATATCTAATAAGAAAAAATGATTTTGAAAAATGATCGTTCTGAGTGAAAGTCCTAAGATCAAATCTCGAATTTAGCTTTTTTCTTTAAACTTATTTTGCAATTGTAAAAACATACAACGTTTTTATAGTTTGTATATTTTTTTGTAAATGAATAATGTAACAAAAACTAAATTAAAATCTTGATCCTACGGCTTCCCAATTAAAATAAGACGATTATTCATCGTGCTGTACACTATTGGATGGAAAGTTCTGATACATAATCAATATAGATCCATCATGAAAAATTTCGTCAACATTAAGAAGTGTCAATTGCGTAATCTCCTTGATAGTCAACTATCCTATAAAAAAATCATTAAAAAAATTGACGAGCTACATTGGTACAAAATCGACGAAGTAGTGGCATCGTATTCTATGTTATTTGATGTGGCTATCGTTAATAACTGTTATCGTATTCTTACGAATACAATCAAAAACAAAATAGTAGATCAGGTGACTCAAAGTCCATTCGGCGAGATAACTCATACACGATTTTAGTTCTTGGAAAACCTCAATTAAATACTGTTCCAAAATAAGTTTAATCATCTGACGGTTGTTAATTAATAAGGAACATACAAAAGGTGCAGGATATGCAGCCGAAAAATAAATGAGAAAAAAACAATATTTTTATTTTTACCACACAAGGCTTATGTCAAAAGTACATTATATACAGGAAGATCCAATGGAAATCTTATTATAAATAGAGACCGGATTTATATGCTTTTGTATATACCTATGTGATTTTCGTTATCGATATACTTCGATATAATCGGGGATAAATAGACACGAGCATGACTTTTAATCGGATAATTTTAATTTGACACGAGTGAATTTAAAATGAAATTATCCTGATGTAAAGTCATGTTCGAGTGTATTTTAGGGAGATTAATACAGGACAATTACATTTGTGAAATTTTCCTTGAAATTTGATTTTTATGGTAGTCGCGTTTTAATCAGTTATAAAATATCACACCTTGAAAAATCTAGGTTACCTAGGGTTATTTTCAATAGATATGGTTATTTTATACAAAATTTGAATAGAATTGAAATACAAGTATAATATTAAAAAAACATAATTTAATTTGAAAAAATTTTAATTTGGTTCCCCCATCCTCTTAGTCCCACATCTTGGTCACCATAGTCATAAATTGGAACTTAGACAGGTGTATTTCTCACCTCCCCTTTCATGACATTACTTGTGCTGTACCATATGATAGATCTGCACTTGCAGCGGGTGTTCAACTTTATTGAGCATTAAATCCAATTTACGATAGAAACAGAATCCAACAATAATTGGTTTGATTATTAACAATAATTGTTATTAACAATTATTGTGTGCTCTTTCTGGACTTGTCACTAGAAAAACTAATCAATACATCCTTTTGAATTAGTATGGTAAGCCCACATTTTAGGTTGTTTTATCAACTTCTCGTCTTGCCATTCTATTTACATCAAGGGTATGAAAAATAGGGTCTTTTGTATTTCCGTATTTATCTTTTGTATTTATATTCAGCCACATTATGGTCCCAACCTGCTTCAGTTGAGCATCATGTATCAGCAGACCACAAATTTGATTTTGATCGGACCAAAATTCTTTGTAGGGTATGTTACGTTAAATATGTAACCTTCCATATTTCCTCCATCCCCAACACGGTCAATTGTCGAACCCCATGCTAATTCACTCTTTTTTGATCCCTCCTCCTCTTTCACGACTGTTTCGTTAACACCGTGGTGCAGTTTTAGGTACAATTAATAATTATTATAGGGGTCTCTGTTCCCTTTGATATCTCCGTCCTGAATTGTCTTAATCAATTTAGTTTTAGATTGATGATTTGTTTTTTCAATTTTACAACGCCATCTTTCTGTCCTGTTGGTTTCTCCTCATGTGTTTTACAGAGACGGTTATGAAACTTATCACGTTTGCGTCATTTCTTAACGAGTGTTATTCGTCTACGTTAAGATTAATTGTTGTTTTTTTTGTGTATTAAGCTAGTTTGATTTCAAGATTTAGATGTGTTTTTGTGGGGACCATATTGTTTACCATCAAATTTTGTACCTGTAAGTTCATTGTTGTTAGCTGATTTTGTTAATTATTTGCTCATATTTTGCAGTGTACCCTGATGGAGATTATAATAAATATCGAAAGCTTGGTTTTATTTAAGGAAGTTCTTAATTCCTATCCCTTCTTAGTTGCATTCCCAAAAAAATTTAACCAATCTTATATTAAACAACCAATAACTTTACACCATTAGTAATGATTTACAATTTACATGACATTGTTCAAGATAATTGACCTGTTCGTCCAATTTTTGGAATAAACCTACAGGTCCACAGGTCAAGAAAGGTTGAGAAACGCTGTTCTGGAAGTATTTCAAGACATTAAAACTAGTCAAGTGTTTACTATTGAGCTTTTGGAAGCATTTCAAATCATCTAGAAGCAGTATCAAGTTTTCTGCAAGCATTTCAAGTCTTCTGGAGGCAATATCAAGATTTCTGGAATAACTTTAGTCTTTTACTTGCAGTATCACGCCTTCTGGAAGCATTCCAAGACTTCTGGAACCAGTATCATGTATTCCAGAAGCAGAATCTAGTTTTTTTTGGACAATAGTAAGTCTTCTGGGAATAGTTCAAGTCTTTGAGAGACAATGTCAAGTTTTTTGGAAACATTTCCGGTATTCTACATGCAATACGTAGCCTTCTTGAAGCATTTCAAGACTTCTGGAACCAGTATCGAGTGCTTCAGAAGCAGTATCGAGTTTTTGTAAGTATTTGAAATTTTCCAAAAGCAGTATCAAGTCTTCTGGAACTATTTCAAGTCTTTATGCTATCTCTAAAGATAGCATAAAATCTTCTGGAAGCATTTTAAATTGCCTGGAAGTATTTCATGAGTTTTGGAAGTAATATCAAGTTATCTAGAACCAGTATCGTCTTTTGGAAATAGGTCAAGTGTTCTAGAAGCAGTATCAAGTGTTCTGGAAGTATTTTTTCAAGTCTTCCAGAGGCAATACAGTAAAGCTCAGCTAATTCGTACACTCGCAAATCTGAATTCCCTTGTATCCGAACAAAATTAGAAAATGTATAATTTGCAATGAGTCCTTTGTAGTGCGAATTGGTAAAGGATTCACTAATCGGAATTAACAGATTTTTTAGTTCTATTTGTAGAATAAGACGATATTCGAAAACACTGAAGGGCTTTTATTAAAATTGCTGTGTTCATACTGCCCAATATTTGCCATTTTTTTAGCAAAATGCTAGAAAAATGTATCAGATGAGATAAATAACGCCATTCTAAACGTAAGGGCCAACTCTTTTGGGACGTCTGATTTTGCCTCTCTGAAGTGCGAACCTTTTTTTCTTTGGCACTGAATATTGTATGAAAAGGACTGCACTTGTATCTTCTTCCAACTCAGCCCTGGGGCGCCGAACATCTTAGGACGGCTCTGGTTCCAATGCAGAAGGTTGGGTTGAGTTGGGTTTAACCGTGCATCTGAAGACATTTTTAACGAAGGCCTCAACATTGAATAGTTCCTGAAATAGACTACTTTGCAAACTAATTTGGCAACCCTGTATATTTCAATTAATGTAAAACTATAACTAACACTAGACCTAAAAGTGGAAAGTTTTGAGTTTAGCCGTGCGTCTTCAGGCGGTTAAACGCGAATCTTTCCACTTCTAGATCTAGTGTTAGTTCTAGTTTTGTCATTACATGTAACTCCAGATCTAGAACAAGAAACATTCAGGGTTTAGCTTTACATCTCTGAAGACCGTTAAACCCGAATGATTCTGGGTCTAGAGTTAGTTCTAGTGTTACTTCAATTTAAATATACAGGTTTGGGTTGGGTTGGAGTACATGTGAAGACATTTTTTAACAAAGGTCTCTACAATGAATACTTTACAAATTGATTTGACAAAAGCTAGTAAAAGCTTCAATGTATCATATGTACTGCAAGATAAACTACAGATATTATTATCTAGTACAATAAATTTATAAATATGTGTTATAGACTTCTTGACAACATTTCAATATGAGTTCCATAATCCGCTGATTTTAATTAATTCGGACTAGTGAAGCTTTACTGTATCAAGTTCTCTAGAAGCATTTTAGGTCTTCCAGGTGCAGTAGAATTTCAAGACTTCTAGAACCAGTATCAAGTGTTTCAGAAGAAGTATCAAGTCTTCTGGAACTATTTCAAGTTTTTCAGAGGTAATATCAAGTCTTTTGGGTGCATTTAAAGTGTTCTAGAAGCAGTGTCAAATTTTTTGGGACCATTTGAGGTATTCTAGTATCAGTATCAAGTCTTTTGGAACCATTTCAAATTTTCCAGAGGCAATATCAACCCATTACAATTTTTTTATGGGTGCACCCAGAGCACGAATGTATTTGACGCCTAAGGATAAGTCCTACAGTGACATTAACGAAAAAAACTCCAATGTTTCTTTTTTGCAAACGTATTTTAATTTCGAGATTTTTGGTCCCGGGAATTGGACACTGTAGCAAGATATTTTTTTGTTTTGTCAGCATAATATTATCTATATTTCGAGAATATTACATCGTATTTCGATCAATTTTAGACAGAAAAACTTATTTATTTTTGTCGCATATAAGGACCAGAATATTATTATAAAGTATAAAATACTTAATTTTATTATATTTATCTTTTATAACAAAAGTCATATCAAATGTAAATAACTCTACATGGATGGTGGGGGAGTGATACTTTTCAGAATGGTAAAAATGAGCCTATACCCAAAGGATTAAAGATTTAATTAATTTATTATTCCCAAGTTCTCCAAGAATATTAAATAAGTATAAAAATAGGGGGATTACTAATTTATTTATAATGATTTCAAATTGGATTCCACTATTCCAGGATTTAATCGAAACAACACGAGCGCGCCATCTTTTGTTGAAAGTAGAACACTTTCCCCTTTTCGGTGAACTTATTCAATAAAAGCCCGACTCATTTCAAGTTCACCCATGTTCACCACCTGTATACACCACTTAAAACCACCTGCCTTTATTTTTCTACTCTGATCAGGTAGAAAGGAATTACTAGTTGTTAAAAAAATTTAGTTCACGATATTTAAAAGTGTTAAAAACAAAGGAAAAATAAATAAATTATTCAACAGATATTGTTTGATATCGAACGTAAAGCTAATATAAATTTCACTTTCATTTTGGCGGTATTTCAAAAACTAAAATACAGACAGATTACTTGGGCGTTCGGTGAACACAACGTGTTATGTCAACAATGTACGAGAGATGGATAAGTAAACAAAACGACGCATTTTCTCAAAAAGAGAAAAAATAAAAAACAAGTAAATGTCATTGACGTGTAGAAAATGCGTAATAAAATTTTAAAAAAGTTTTATTAAATGAAAGAAGGTATTAACAAGAAAAATCAGGTCATCGTCATCGTTTTTGGGCGACAACAACTTTTTATTTTCTTTTTTTTATAAAAACCGGTCCCGAAACAAACGAATAAAGCCAAAAACAACAATTACACAAAAAAAACAAACGAATAAGTGGTTACAAATAGTCCAATAAAAATAAAATGTTTTGAAAAAAACAAATGGAACAAATGAAAACTATGCCGGCAAGATACTTACGGATTGAAAATGACAAACGTAGCGTATGACACGACGAGATCTCTACATGAAACCGAACAACACAGTAATCCAAAAGTGCATGAAGGACGTAAAACATATCACCACTATGTTTTCTTTCGATTGGAATGTTTCTTTTTTGGTGTCGAATCCCGTTTAAGCGTAAAATCACGAAAACTAAAAAAAAACGAGAATCGCGCGATGTCTACGAGTGTTGTTTTGGAGGATGATGGCTAGGTCTAGGTTTTCCGCTCTGGGCAAACGCGCTTGCGCACTTTTCGTTCGCAATTTTATCACCGTTCCTTCGCAACGTGTAACACTTCACTACTTTATCCGAACAAATACGACGAATTTAATTTTGTTCCATATAAAATTTAATTAAATAAAAGAAACACACAAAGGCTATTAGATTCACTCAAAAAAAATCGAATAAATAAATAAATGAAAATCACGCAAAAAGTTACCTCTTTCCTTTTTACATCACGCACGTGATTCCATTTGGAGTATCAAAATCCGGCAAACAAAAAATAGCATCGAAAAAAATTACAGACAGTCTTTACACGTTTCAATTTGAACTTTTTTATTATTTACTTTTACGGGTAAAGGTCGTTTTAATGTCGTCACCCTCGGGTTAAAGATTAACGAGTTAATGAAACGGGTGGTTGTTATTGGTGTGTTTGGAGATTTTTGGCGGGGTCCCGGGACTCTCGCCACAATGATAAAGTCGTCCGTGTACGTACGCGGCGTGAGCGCGAACTCTGCGTATATTTTGTTTTATTGATCGGGCCGTCGCTGTTGGTGACCTTGAATTTAGTTAAGACGAGCCTGGAAAGTGGTCAAATTTTGTGCTGCCCTTGCGCACCCACCGACCTTGAACGGACAACACACGGTTTCCAACACATCTCAACAGCTTAACTCTTCTCTAAAGCCGAAGTGCTATTATATTCTTTAAATTAATAATTGTAAAAAATAATAATAATAATTAAATAATTCAACGTTTTTTAACCACTCAGGTATAAAGTTATTTCAAATTTTCAACCAAACAATAATCAATATTTTTTCAGCTAAAAGTTAAATTAAAAATAATGCAAAATTGATCAATCTTGTTGTTACGAACGTAAGAAGTGAATTTTTCTTTAGCTACTGAGCAAGCAACATATAATTATTAAAGCAACCTAACCTTTTTGTTGAGTGCGCCCCCATTATTTTTATAATATTGTTGTTAAATAATATATAACCCCATCGGGCATGATTAATACAATCTTAATTTTAATTAATTCATATTATTTAATTGTACCTGAATAATAAGCAGTGATTATTGGTTCAGTGCATCAATACAGATTTTCCTAAAGATAAGATTTATTTAACACATTCATTACCGAATACTTGTAGGTAATGTATGTTGAAATAACTTGCTTGTGGTAAATATTTCAATATCCATACAAATTTTCAGTTAATCTTATGTTAATGTGTCGTATAGTTGGTTGTATACATCAAACCGTTACATTAACACTTTTTGGTATGTAATACTAAAAAGAGATGTATATGTTGGGTCGTTTTTTGACATTCTGTAGTAAGTTCGGAATGGAGAATTAACTAGGATCATCTGGTTTAAAATGATTATTTTTCGGCATAAGGCATTTCTCCTCTCAATTCATGCACCCCCATTCTCAGTAGTATCTCTGTCAACTTCTGCTACCAACTAGTTCCAATCAGCAGCATTGTTTTCATCCATAATCTTATTCAACATTTCTTTAGTTTAGACTTTAGAAGAGTCTCTATTATCCTCCCATTCAGACACTCCTACGACTTCCTCAGCCGAAACCGCCTCAAATACACATTGAATGGATCATGTATCGTCATCAACAGAATGCCTTCACTGGATATGGCTATCCCACCCAGCCATCTATCCATACATCTTTTATATTTCTCTAAATTTGAATAATGTACATCATAATATCTATGATTTTAAAGTTTGTTATATGATATATTATTTTTTATGCTTACTTTTTTTTAAATTCCGATTCTAGCTGGACAAAATTATTTTATGGTCTTAATAAGGATTAGAATTAGGGTTGTACCGATTAATCGGCGACTAATCCGAAAAGCCGATTATTCGGCAACTTTCTAGTGTACGATTAGTCGGCGATTAAACAGTAAAAGCACCGATTAGTGGGCATTTATTATAATACTGGTCATAATATACTAAGGAAAAACAATCTAAAAATAATTTAAGTATGTATTTATCAAGTAAGTATGGAGTATTTATTACAAAGTAAAAAGTTACTAATTTTCGAACGTGGGTGTATTTACGCGTTTTACGTGGTACTATTAAAATACCCATACATGCGATTTTTCTCGCGACATTGCCTAGGAGCTGAAAATTATCTTTATAAAAATAACACTTTTCCACAAATACCTGTATTACGAAAGAAAATCGAATATATCTTTTAAGCTTATAGAAGATAATTCAATTTGAAGTGAACTTACTCGGTATGATTTTACGATTTTATATCGATTTTGTACGGATTTAATATCCCCTTAATAATTGTCAGTAAGGTCAGTAACTTTTGCTTTTGTTTTCTTTTTGTTCGTTTTTAAGCGTTTAATATTGTTATGGCTATATTAATATTATTTTGTTTATTTTGATTTATTTTGTATACACTACACATACACGTATTATTTTTTTTCTTTTTCTCTTTTGTAGTGTATTCATTTTCAATAATTCATTTTACATTATGTATTTATCAATTATATTTCTTTTATTATTTCAGTAACCGTATAATCTTTGGAATACCTTTTGTATCAAGTCATTTTCTTGGAATCCTTTTTTTTTCTTTAGTTTTCAGAACCAGCATTACGTAGTGGTTTTCTTCCTTGCTCTTTGGTGCGATTACTTTTTGCTCAATTAGGTAGAGCTGCTATTTATCGGTTTTCTTCTCTTCTTATTTCTTTTCCTTTATAGATTCCCTTCCGTCTTATTTGGCGTCTAGTTCTTCTTCTTTGTAATATATTTTCTCTATGCCACCTTAATGTGCGTTCGTTGTTACCCTCTTTCAATGAATTTAAGGACCTTATCGTGGATCAGCATCATATTGATATCATATCGCTAAGTGAAACTTGGTTGTCAGATGATGTTAAGTCAAGTGCTATCTCTATTGATGGTTATGTAATAAAAATAATGATTGGCGAAAAATTGCCATTGAAACGAAAAAAAAATTGCCATTGGTGTTGCTTATCGCCCTCCAAATTTTAACTACTTGGTATTTATTGACGAATTAGAGTCGACTATTTTAGAGATAGCAACAACAGTTGATGATGTCTTATTAATGGGCGACTTAAACTTTAACATGAAATGTGTTAATGATATAATATCATTGCTGTATGTAAACAATTAGATGGTAATGATTTTCTAACCGACCTGTACTCCATTCCCTTTTTTAATATTTTTGGTATTCAAGATATGAATGACAAGACTAGTTTTCAAACTGAGAGTATTATATAATGTAATATATGGTCTTATTGATTTTGTACGTTAGATGGTTTAATGTAAATAATAATTTTTGACTAAAAAATCATCTATTATTTATTTAATAGTTTTTCAATTTGACATGTTTCGCCTGTCAGAAGCAGGCATCCTCAGAAACTACAAAAATATAAAAAATACAACGAGTCAGACGAACATTACAATACAAAAGTTATATAAAATGGAGTACATTTATCTAAAAAATATTTTATTACTTACAATGAAAAATGTTAAGTTGAAAATGTTAAAGATCCCTGAATATGCAATAAATCGATATGGAATTTTTTTTTCTTTAAATTATGTTGAAAAACTTTAAATTAAATTATGTTGGTGAGAACACTTCATTTCATGTCGTGAATTTATAATATAGATTTTACTTACATGAGAGTATTATGGCTGTTTTGGATTATCATGCTCTGATTAAAAGAATCAGGATTGGTAAATGTCCTTCACCTTGGATAACAGATACGATAAAGCTAATGCTGCGGTTAAGGGACGAAGCTTTTAATGAATACTCAAGGTTAAAAACCCCTGCCAAGTGGAGTTATTACAAATCTTTAAGGAATCTAGTTACGTCCTCAGTTCAAAGAGAAAAAAAGGCATATCTCCAATTTCAACTAGCAAATTCAAATAACGCTTTGATGAAGTATGATATGTTTCAGATGTCAATTACAGACGTCCCCTTATCTCTTCAGGATCCTAATCTCATAAATTCTTATTTTATTAGGTCGATCCCTGCTATTATTGTGACTGATCATTTGCTGAATTTGTATAACTTCAGTAGACACTCCAGCATTCGTTTTAGTTTTCGTTTGGTGCGTGACTGAAATTATTGAGACATTATTAGTGGTTCGAAGCAAGGCTGTCGGTAGTGATGAGCTTAGTCTGGGAATTATTAAAATGTGTTGCCCCCAAGTTGTGCCTTATATTAGGGACATAGCTACTGCTTTACATCTGGAAGATATCCTGCACTTTGGAAGAAACCGGTGGTTAGACATTTGCCTAAGGTCAGGAGTCCAACTACTTATGTAGACTTAAGACCAAGGTGGTCGAAAGAATTATGTGGAGCCAACTCTCTGAGTATGTTGAGGCGAATGGTTTGTTACCACAAACACAATCATGTTGTAGGTGCGGATGTAGTTGCTCGACGGCCCTGATTAAGATCGTTGATGATATAGTGCGAGAGCGATAAAGGCAATATCACCATTTTGTGCTTGTTAGATTACACAAAGGCTTCTGACACATTAGATCGTAAAATTTTAGTGGCGCAATTGCGTTATTATAGTCTTCAATCTAATGCACTAAATTTAATAAAAAAATACTTTAAGATATACCTTAAATGAGTTATTGTGTATCGATACCTTCGTGGTATCGATACTATTCAAAGTATTGTAAATATCGAAGTATTGAAAGTATCGAAGTATCAAAAGTATCGAAAGCATCGAATTATTAGAAATAATAGTCCATAATAAGCATATTTCTTATGTATTTTCTTCCTAGCTTTTGGATACTGTACGTTATCTTAATGACGGCCAACATGTTGGCAGTGTGAGTGTTTATATCTCCAAGTCCCGCTCATCATTTGGAAGTCTGTTAACCTGCTAGGAACATGAGTTAGAACTGTTCCAAACACTGCACATTATCTTAACAACTGCTAACTTGTTGGCAGCATGAGCTGTTATGTCTCCAAAGTCATTCTCATCAATTTGAAATTTGTCAACTTATTGGCAGCATGAACTATTACTGTTTCAAACACTATACACTATGAGTGCTTGTGTCTCCATAGTTTTGCTTGTCAGCTTGAAGTCTGCCAACTTATTGGCAGCATGAGCTATTACCATTCCACAGACTATGTATAATCTTAGACTGCTAATTTGCTGACAGCATGAGTTATTACTGTTCCACAGACTATATATTATTTTAACAACTATCAACTTGTTGGCCGCATGAGCGTTTATGTCTCTATAGTCCTTCTCATCAGACTTACATATTACTGTACCACAGACTGTATGTTATCTTAATGACTGCCGACTTGTTGGCAACATAATCTTGTTCCACCGATTATACAGGCTGTCCGTTTTTTTCCAGATCAGAGGTATACAGCGATGTAGAGTACATTATTTTGAGATGATTTTTCTAATAAATTTTTTTCATATTGTTTATAACAACTGCACGAGAACTGTTTAAAAGACGTCTAATAGCAACTCTGGGAAACGACAGAGTTGGTCATAAATCAATCTCAGGAAATCGGTCCAACTCCTCGCCTATCATCCGTTTCTTATGCGTTTATTTCTCATAAGAATTTGTTTATTGATTTTTCTCTTTGAAACATTCATAATTCAATTATTGTGATAAGATACATACATATCATTGAAGGTTAAGGGAATAAGAATGAATATGTTTCAATTTTTTAATTGCAATAATTCAATAAGTTATGTGTCATAATATGTAAAAGCAGAATAAATACGTAGGGGAGGAGTGATAAGGTGACCTCTTCAGACGTTTTCCAGGATCGCTATTGGACATCTTTAAACAGTTCCCGTGCGGTTTTTATAAGCAATGTGAAGGAATTTTATTAGACAAATCGTCTCAAAATAATGTGCTCTATATCACTATATACCTCTGATCCGGAAGATACCGGACACCCTGTATACTATTCAAAACACTGTACATTATCTTAAAGACTACTACCTTATTGGCAGCATGACCTATTATGTCTTCAGAATCATTTTTGGTAATTTGAGCTCTGCCAAGTTGTTGGCAGCATGAGTTGTTATATTTCCAAAGTTCTGCTCATCACTTTGAAGTCTTCAAACTTGTTAACAGCATAAGTTATTACTATTCCACAGACTATATATTATTTTGATTTTTAAGCTATCATTATTCCAAACACTATACATTATCTTAAAGACTTATGTCTCCAAAGTCCTGCTTCTCAGTTTGAAGTCTGCCAACTTGATGACACCATAAGTTATTCCTGTTCTAAACACTGTACATTATCTTAAAGACTGTTGAGAGCTGTTATATCTCCAAAGGCCTGCTCATCAGTTTGAAGTCTGCTAACTTGTTTATAGTTGATTTATTCGAACAGAGAATTACGTATCAATTTATAAAAAAAAAATGATAATTTCTTATGGACAATTAATTGCGAACTAGCACCGTATTTTGCCACAGCTCGAACAGTAGAAATAAAAAACAAAATGAAAGATGAGAGATGATCACATCTGATCACTGTAGGATATTAATTTGTACGAAAATGTCTTTCTGCATCTCCTTTCATCGTCTCTCTTTACATCGTCTAATAGGTTGCTTATAAAATAAATTTTTCGTTGAATTACAGGTTGTAGGGAACTTGTGCTAATATTAAACCTATCAGCTGCATCTCGGAAAGAAGCCGTCCAATGATTGGTTAATCACAGACATGTTAATATGTGCTGTTTTTATATTAATTTTCCATTTCTCTTTAGTAACTACTAGGGCTGGGCGGTAGCATAAATAAGATATAGAGTATTAATACCTTTGTGGTAGCGATACTATTCAGAGTAACGAAAGTATCGAATTATTGGAAATAATATTTTAATAATAAAACACAGTATATAATAAGCATATTTTTTATGTATTTTCCTTCGTAGATTTTAATTTTGGAGTTAAAGTGGTGGAAATAATAAAGACAAAATAAAAGAGAAATAAATTCCGCACTACAACTCTTATTAAGAACATATATTCAATATGTTCTTAATAATTTTCCTTGATTATCGTACTCATCGCGAAAAAACAAGAATATACGTAAAATTTCGAGTTATTGATTGTAACAGGAATTGAAATAATAAGGAATAACCACATATTGACTGTCATCTTCAAAGTATATTACCTTTCTTGATGTATTTTAGGACAGATCTTGATCTGATGCATATCGATCTTAAATATACGGTAATCTCAATTTTCCGTATACATAAAACAAGTTGCAATACTTCGACACTTTCGATATTTCAATACATTTCATACTTCAATACTTCTGATACTTCGATACCGATACTTTGCTGGTAGCGAATATTGATACTGAGGTATCGATACCATCGACAAGTACACTTTGCTCAACACTGATTGTAACAAGTATGGTGTCGAGATGTACAGAGTGTAAAATAATTATGTACCCAAAATTCATAGGATTGGTATTGGACGCGACGAAGATTTCTGTTATTTAATAGTATTATATTATTATATAAACGATAATTCTGTTTCCTAGAACTATTTCGAAACATAAAGGCACTAAAAAATCACAACAATAACATTCGATTGATCAGGTATCAACATCTGGTTCCAGTCTAGTTACTAATTTAGAAATACCGATTCTGCCACTAAACATTGAGATACGCATCTAAAATTACAGTACTCACGTGGGTCACGATAATTATATAACACGGTATATTCGATTTTTCTTTCGTAATACAGATATTTGTGGTAAAGTGTTATTTTTATAAAGAAAATTTTAATCTTCTGAGAAAAGCTGAGAAAGAAATTGCGTGTATGGGTACTTTAAAGTACATCCACATTCAAAAATTAATCATTTTTCACTATGTAATAAATAAATACATAACATTATTCTTATTTTATTTTTCGTTGGTTTATTTTTTGAGCATTATAATAAACGCCGACTAATCGCTTTATTGTTTAATGAACCGAATAAAAAGTGGCCGAATAATCGGCTCTTCCGATTAGTCGCCGATTAATCGGTACAACCCTAAAAATTACCTTTCTGAAAGATCGCAATAAATTGTTTTGGGGGCACTCAGGGATGCCTCCGGGTTCAATTTTGTCACCGTTGTTCTACACGCTATATACGTCCACTTTTGTTAATCATATAACCTATTGTAAATCTCACTTGTATGCGGATAATTCACAATTATACTATTCCTTCCCTCCTAGAGACTTGCAGGAAGCATGTGCACGAATAAACTCTGATCTTCAATCTCTTCTTAACATTTCAACGCGTCATTCGTTACATCTTACAATTAATCCTAAGAAATCTGAAATTATGTTTTTCGGTCCAAAGAATACAAGACATTTAGCTAATAGGATGCACATTATGATAGGTAATGATACGCTTCAATTTAAAAAATGTGTTAGAAACCTAGGTGTTATCTTAAATGAAAGTTTATCTTTTAATGATCGTATTAATAGTTGTGTCCGAAAAGTATATGTAGCTAGCATATAGTGGCTGAAAAAGATATAACCACTTTAAAGTAGTTTTTTTAAAGAAAACAGTGCCTGTATATTCATACAGAAATTGTCTTTGCATTAAATAGATTGCGTTGCTTTGTGACAGTATGGTACTCTCGCTGTTTAATTTTACTGATACATTGTACTCTGCATTTCTCCTGTTTATACTACAAGGTAATCTTCAATCAGACGTTGCCGTACTTATTCGAAAAAATACAATATCGAGGGGATGTGCACTCTATCAATATAAGATTTAAAGGAAGGCTTAGCCCACCAGTCCATAAATCAGCAGCATATCCAAAATGCTTTTCATATATAGTATTCAAAATATGTAATAGCTTATTATTATCTTTGGGGGAGTGCGCATCCTTTGCGTTGTGGAAACGTGAGTGTTAGCCCATCTCCGTGCACGTTTCATTGAAAGGGTGTGTGTTGTAGTTTATGAACTTTTTCTAACTACTCTCTCTGTTATAAGTACGGAGGCTTTCACAACCGGTGTTAATTGAACTAAAATTAGAACTAACACTAGAACTATCACTAGGACTAACACTAGATTTAAAACTAGAAACTTTCGGGTTTCGCCGTGCGTTTTTTGAAAAAATGTTTGACGTTTCGGATGCCATGTTGCAACCTTCTTCAGAAACTGGTTCTAACTATACTAAATAAATACTCTTTAATAAATACTCTTTTCTTTAATAATACTCTTTTCTAAATACTCTTTCTGTTCTTATTCCTCTGTAACCTCTTTGTTATCTATGTCTTCCATTTTCATTCTTGTTTTCCTTTGCTGTCTTCGTAAATTGGCAACGCTTTCTCTTTCATAAATTTCTTTGGCCACATCGTCTCGTTGTTAGTTGCGTTATATATTTTAATTTATATTTTATTTTATTTACGTTTGTAGTGGAAGAACAGCGAAGACTGAATTGCCATCGTAGGGTTGTCCCAGAATTGTACGGTTAATAATAACAATCCACGTATGTAACTTCTTGAGAACAATAAATCATTTATTTATATCTAAACTTGTTACAACAAGGTTATGCGACATATAAGGGCTTCCAAAAGTATTTGAAAATCTAATCGGTCGACTAGTCTTCCCTTTTAGGGTCGAATAGTCAAATTGCCAAAATCATAGGGCTGGCTATAACCTTAGTTAAAATGCTAGAATAACTTAAAAATAATAAGATAACAAGTTATAATGATTCTTTTTGCATGAACGCACTTAATTTGTAATGAAGATTTATGCTAATCCATAACCAGATACTCCCTAGATATGAGGACTGTGTCATAAACCGCCGTCATAAACCGTCTTACCATAAAAGTTAACTAATTACTGTAATATCAAAATTGATGATTTTTATAGCAAAAGTCATTCATAACTCAAACCTTAAAATGGACGATCAAAAATCTCGATCACTAAGATTGTCCATATATATGTAAAAATATATAATATGTAAAATATGTATAAATAAACATAATATGTAAAAATATAATGTAAAAAAGCATAATCCTTATTCAGTTACAATCTAGATATAAAAAAATTGCAGAAATATAGTAAAAATCATCAAAATATCCTAATTAAACATTCCAATTTCTTGCAATTTTAGTTCTCTATGTAGTATCGGCCACCTTGATTTTTAAAATGTTCATAGTTCTGACTCCAGGTTCTTAATCAGCACAATAAAAGATTATCAGCAGCAGAATCTTTTATTGGGTTCAATGATTCTACATATAAACATGAGGGATAGTTATGTGTCAGACCGATAATAAGCTGTTAAATTGGATGATCGGAGATCTGATTAACAGCTGTATGCGTTAATGCTATATCGCAAAATCGAAATTTGATCATTTTTCAATTATTCATTCATTATTTTGATCATTCTTTGCATTCTTCAAAATTGTTAATGTTCTATTAGTATTGGATTTATCTTGAGACCGTCAATTATTGTATAGAAGGTAACTATAAATAGAGCTAAATACAAAAATAATAAATAGAGCTTAAATTATCGATATCAGTTCTAAAGTTGACTGATTTTTTCTTCTTTGTTCATATAGATCATCTCCAAAAATAACCTTTTATCGTATACATGTTCTCTATCTATGATAGTTGTTAAAATCGAAATGATGGCCCTCATTAACATGATGGGCCACTAACAGATATCAATCGAGGCGTTAGGTTAGGAACGAAGGGGATCCTCACATGTCTAAAATTAGGAATACTTGAAAGGTTCGCCTGAGAAACGTTTGGTTTGTTTTCCGTATTAAGATTAACCGTAGATGAATGAAAACTATTGTTATGATTGAGTATAACAAGCAAGAAACCACGAGGATATCCGTTGTTTAACAAGATATTATGAAGCGTATCTTCTCTAAATTGTTACCGAATACAATTTTAATTTTAAGTAATTTATATTATTAAATTATACCTGAATAATAAGCAAAACGAGTTCAATGCATCAATAGATAATAAGATGCATTAATAGATTTTCCTAAAGATAAGTCTTAATACATTCGTTACCCAATAGTTGTAAGTTAGTGCATATTAAAATAATTTGGATGTGGTAAATATTTTCGAATTTTCAGTTAATCTCGTATAGTTGGTTGTATACATCAAACAGTTAAATTGCTGGTATCTAATAGTAAAAAGAGATGTATTAAATTAAGCAACATTTGACTAAGGAATCAAGTAGGATCATCTGGTTCAAAATTACTGTCTTTCGGCATGCGTTATTCTTCTCAATTTAAGCACCTGTCAACTCCTGCTACCAACCAGTTTCAACCATCAGCATTGCTGTGATCCATAATCTTATTCAATATTCCTTTAGTTTCTTTTTTCTACTATCCACACAATCATACCATTCAGACACTATTACTAGATAACCTGCAAGATGTCTGCCTCTGCTTCCTCTAATTTTTTGTGATCTGTGTGTGCAGTTTTTAAAAAGTACAACTAAGACAACAAAGACCATTAAAGAATTCACCATGTTTAATCCAAAAATAGTTCTAGACTAGTTCTATACAGTTCTTTTTTTAATAAAATACAATAACAATAGTCATTTACACAAAAGCTCATAAATAATATAAATCAGCGGTTCTCTAACGCCCGCTTTTACCACCTCTAGTTGCAGTGCTTGATAACTTTAACTAGCGGTTAGCGCAAAAATCGGGTTTTACCAGCATATTTAACTGGTTGATAGCGCAAACTGGTAGATATTTTCGGTCAATTCTTATCTACCGGTTTGGGGTAGATAAGAAGTTTATGATAATCAACATATTTTTCACTAGATGACGTAACATCTAGTCTAACCTTTATTACGAACTACGAATGATATTATGGTTATATAAATTCACATGTAATTTAACAAAGTTTACCCTTTCTTATCATTTTAAAGGTCACTTTTACCACTTCTATATAAATTTATCTAACAGTTAAAAACTGGCTCATAGCTAATGAAAGCGCATAAAATCGCTCTAACCACCGCCAGTTAGTTTAACTGGAGGTTTGTAAAAGTGGGCCTCAAAGTTAAAAAAAAGAGCAAAAATTGAGGAGAAACTGTGAAAATATATTTAAATAAAGAGAATGGTTTTTGAGTGAGATATTTGTCAGATCTTTATACTAGGGGTTCAACTTGACGGACTTGTGGTGAGTCAGGTAGAAACTTTGGGTACGGTTACAAACAAAGACACCTTACCCTCTCTTAAGAAGAAATGGTTTTAAATGAAAAAATATAAAAATTCTTCATATCCTATCTGTCTTTGGCTGCAGTTTGACAATACCAAAATACCGAACAAGAATACCGGAACTCAAGATGGTATTCAAATTAATTTGGAAATTCAGAAATCCGAAGTCAACACGTAATTACACCTCGGCAACAGAATTCTAACAATAAGTTCCGATAAAAGAGATTACAATGGACTGAAAAGATTCACAAAATTTCATTACATCTAGATCAGTGTTTCCCAAAGGCTTTTGGCCCATGGACCCCTTTTCTTAGTCAAACCTTGCCGATGGACCCCCAGGGTGAAAAACTACATTAAATACTAAATAGAAAAATGAAGACTTTAACTTTGTTGTCTTAATGGTAAATGGTGACGTAAAAATAAAATATAAAGCAAACATTTTGTTGAAGAAGTATTTATTGATTATAACTTTTGTACTAAAATACAATAAAATATTAATGGCTTGTATGAACCTGATGGGATGTTATGAGTTTATTTATGTCCGGCTCGATGTTTGTCAGTAGCAACCGCAAATCCCCCCGATTACCAATTTTCACTCTGTTTCTTTTCTTTGTGACGAGGCTCATAACGGCACTGAATCCACGTTCTATCAAATACGAAGACGGAAAAGCAATCAACAGCTTCTGTACAATAACCCATAATGTTGGATATAAAATTGGGATCTGTTTTTGTAACCAGAAATGTTCGTATCCTTGCTTAAACATTGGTTTCAGCTCCTCATTTGTGGATAATTCAATAAGTTGCTCCTGTACTGGCATGTACTCATCTGCATTTGTGCTCTGAGTTTGACTACTTACAAAAGGGTTCAACACCCAGTCGGGAATATCCAAGTGAAGAATGTCTTCAAATCTTTGGGTAAGGTCCGAATGGAGTGCGGTTAAGTGTTGACAATAAGCAAGCAAATCTTCGTCTCTATTTTGCAATTTTGAAAGATTTGGAAACTGAGAACATTATCCTCTTTCCAAGTTTTGTTTGTATAGCAAAAATTTTGCAACAAAGGCAGATATTGCACTTTCAGTTTTCATTAAATTTAGTGTGTCACCTTGTAGTTTCAGATTAGTCTCGTTGAATCTGGCAAATAAATCAGTCATATAAGCGATGTCATTTTTCGAGATAATTAAATTATGACGCAAATCATTGTCTTTACTCTCCAGGAATTCCAACACTGAATCAAAAAACGAATAGAAGCGATTCAAACACGCACCTTTAGACAACCATCGTACTTCTGTGTTAAGTAGCAAACGATTATAGTCATCATCATTTTCCAAACAAAGTTGAGCAAATAATCTCTCATTTAAGGCATTTCTTTTGATTTTATTAACTGCTCTAATGTAGTTATTCATGCAAACGTCCACTAAGGTTTTTTGCCACCATATGATGTCGATGAATAACACAATGTACCGATAGTACATTCCGTATGAATTGTTTTAAGAAAGCCTTGATATCGTCCCACCATTGCCGAAGCACCATAAGTAGCAACGGAGATGATATTAGTCAAAAAATATAGGGTATAGCTTTTACATCAAAAAATCTTTTTAATTCAGTAAATAATGTTTCACCTTTCGTATCAGTTTCCAAACATTTAGCAAATAACAATTCTTGCAAAATTTTTTCTCAAAAAGTAAAGCCGCATTTCCAGGTAATGTTTACTCGTCAAGCTGTATAGAGAATTGAGATGTTTTTCTACTTAAAAACATAAAGAGTTTTCCACACTCTGAGCCATTTCGTCGATTCTTCTTCGTACTGTATTATTACTCAATGGAATTCTTTTTATAATATCGTAAGTTGGTTTGTGCATCAGGGTGCGTATTACCTCACTTATAGCTGGTAGAATAAGTTGTTCGCCAATAACGTGCGGCTTTCCGTACTTCGCAATCATTAAAGATATTATATGAAGAACGCAGTCCATCGTCATCTCTCTGAGATGTTGTCTCTATGAGTTCTTGCAATTTCGGTGTTTTCAAATATTTTTCTTTGAGTGTTTGAAAAAACGTTAAATCCTTATCTATTTTGTCACTATGGATTTTTATTAAATGTTCCTTAAGCTTAGAAGGTTTCATTGAATCGTTTGACATCGTTTTATTACATAGATGACAGAAAGGTAAAGATAAAACTACTTCCTAGTGATGGAATAAAGCCAAATTTAATATATTCAACACTGTATTGTCTGCATTTTTTCTTCGGTTCACTCATACTGTTATCCGTAAAAAGGGCACAAAACGATACAGGAAAGTACTTATATATCTTATCTATAATTATAATAAATAATTCTAAATTAATTAACAACGGAGTGTTGTTCAGTTAAACATAACTGAAGAAACTTAAAATTCCTTCAAAAGTTTTAATAAAAAAGAAATCCTTAGTGACTGTTACTGTGATACATAATTTTTTTAATCAACTTAAACAAGAGAAACCAGGTTTATAGAAAAACATTAACTGTAAATTTAGTCGTAAGTTTAAGAACTCGGCAGTTGGGTATACACATTGTTTATATTTTGTCCAATCACGAATCGAATTCTTAAATTTAAAACTAAATTTACAGCTGAATTTTTTTGTAATAAATTTAAATTTAAGAGATATCAGTTTTATTCAAATATACTTACGCAACGAAAGTACACTATCTGTGTAACAAAACAAAAAATTATACTTCTTTATGTCCAATACTCGGAAAATTTGTTGTATGCACTTCACATCACGCACAAGACATAACCAAATTGGGGCTGAAGCTGTTAGGCTCGCTTTCTCCATAATTTTCCTGACATGTTCTATCATACGCAGATTCTTATCCACGTATACGCCTAGGTATTTCACTTGTGAGCTCTTTACCGTTTCTTTTTCAAGCCTTATTTCAATTGCCGCCATTTTACTTCTCTTTAATATAACATCCTTCGTTTTCTCCTCTACTATCTTCAATCCCAAATCTCTGATCTTTTTCGCTATTCTTTGTATGCAGTACTCCACCTTATCTTTTATCTTATCCAGTGTTTTGGTCTTAACTATCACTGCCAAGTCATTTGCATACGCGATTATAGAAGCGCCCTCTTCTAACTCTTCTACTCTCAGAACACTGTCGTAAAAATGCCAATGATTGCAAAATATTTTCTAAGGTTGAATCTACTATTGATTGCGATAAACTTCAAACGGATTTTAATCGCTTGCAAAGCTACTGTACTAATAATGATCTTTTTTTTAACTATGATAAATGTAGTCAAATACCGTTCTCTAGAAAAAGATACACTATAAGTCTAAACTATAACTTTGCTGCTGGAAATGGCTTATGTAAACAGCATTCTTAATTTTGGTTCAGTTGTATGGAGTCGTGCATATGCTGTATACATTGACTATGTATGTATGTATGTATGCGTACAAATTCGCATTGCCTTATTGCTCCTAAGAGCAAAGATGTCTAACACTTCGTGGATGTCGAGCGGCTACGGATTTATTATTTTTATTTAAACTAATGAACGGCTTTGTCGATTCACCAGAACTTGTGAGATATACAGTAAACCGTTCAGTTGACAGTTCAGTTGACCGTTTGTTCTCATTTCTGGCCGTTATATCAGAAATGAGAACAAAAAATGTTTCCTTAACAGGGCCATTCATATAAGATTAGGCAAAATCAATCGCTGCTGAATTGAACATAATAGGTGTGATTTTTCATCTGGGTGGTTGCACAGATTTAAGAGTAGGCACAGTATTTCAGACACTGGTGGTTTTTATAATCTTATGCCAAACCGTATTTTGGATTTTAAAGGTAAAAAGTGTTATGGTGGCACCAAAAGCAAAGAAAGAGTAACAGCAGTTTTATGTTGCAATGCAAATGGAAGCGAAAAATTAAATCTGTGGATAGTAGTAAAGTCAAAAATCCCAGATGTTTAAATAAAATAGATCGTAAATCCCATTTATCGTGCCATTACAGTAATCAAAAAAATGCGTGAGTAACGTCTGTAATATTTCAAAAATGGCTTATTCGTTTCTAGCGAAACATGGCAGCACAAAACAGAAAAGTATTGCTAACGATTGACAATTGTGCTGTACATAATGTTAAGGATATCAATTTGGACAATGTGAAGGTGATTTATTTTCCACCTAACACAACGAGTGCTCTCCAACCTCTTGATCAAGGCATAATTGCGTGCATGAAGCAGCGATATCGTGCTCGTCTTGTAAGAGCAGCAATTTTGGCAATAGAAGCGAACAAAGAAAATCTGAAATAGAATATTCTACAACCGATACGAGCGTTGTCGGATTCTTGGAATTCAGTAACATCAAATATTATAAAAAATTGTTTTAACAAACCGTGGACAACTGACTCTCAAGAAGAAAATGAGGAAAATTAGTTTATTATTAGTATATTATTATGTTCAATTCAGCAGCGATTGATTTGACTTATCTTGAATGAATGGCTCTGTTAAGGAAACATTTTTTGTTTTCATTTCGGTAAACCATTCTATTAATTTTTTTCTAGTTCTGGAAATGCAGGTCTCCTCAACATTTTACGAGATGTATGTTTACCAGACGCTACGGCATTACGGTTTTTATTTTTTATAATTGTTGATAGCGTTGATTTTTGATATGTTAAAATTTTCCGCAATTTTAGTTTTTGTAATAACATTTTTTTCAACATCCTCCAATATTTCTAATTTCCTTTTTAAAGGAATTGATGTCCTTTTCAAACTCATTTTTTTCAATTAACACTGAACGAACACTTTTTTTTAAACCTTAACACTTTGTACGCTCCCGCATTTGACGACACACCTGCATCTGAAACTGCAATACGACTTCGAGTCTATAAACAATCGAACTACAGACAAACAAGTTATTCCCCGAATATCACACCTTAGATCTTCGGGGAATACCTCAACTAGTGTTACATTACCTACAGAACAAAAGAATTCGTGTTCGCAATAACGGTAATAGTTTGTATTAAAATCATACTTATGAGATGAAATAATTGTTTGTTGCCATGAATTTCCGTTATAATGAAAAAAATGGCATATAAAATGTATTGAAGATATTTGTTGCGTAATTTTGATTCGCAATAATGGCCATTTCGTTAAATCGATGTTCGCTATATAGGGGGTTTATTGTATGTATATATTTATATATATAAATATATATATATGTGTTTTGGTTGATCCGAGGTATCATCCGTTCATCTTCTTGGTTGTTCCCTGTGGACAGGGGCAGACGTTTCGCCAAGATCTCACTTGGCATCTTCAGTGCTTTGTCGTAGTCTCCTGTTGACACACTGAGGTACTGCGGTGCTCTGGCTCCTTTTTATAGTAGGTCGTCTTGGTCGTAGGTGATAACGATTGGTCGGGGGTGAGGTGGTGGGGGTGTTTATGTCCGACGTGACGTGAGTCGTGGGTGGTGGGGGGAGGTCATTGACCTGTCGTACGGCGATTAACGGTCTTGGGGATTTTCCACCGGATATGGCTTTGATGACGTCATCCATGGGCAGGAAGAGGCCACTGACCCGCTGTCCGGTGATTGCTGGACCTGGGCTGCTCCCACTGGACGCTTCAGGAATGATAGGCAGCTCGGCGTCTTGCCGTTCCGAATTGGATGGTCCTTGCCTCAGGAAAGCAGCCCTGGGCCTGGAGTGCTCTAGGACCGTTCTCCACGCTGCTGACAAGTGTAGGGCATCATCCCTCTTGTTGAGGGTGCCGTTCTTCGCTATTTCAATGGATTCCCGGATCAATCTGGTTCTCCAATGCGGAACGTTGGCTACCTGCTTGCAACCCTCGAAATTGATGGTATGGCCTGTGTCCAGATGGTGGCGAAAGAGAGCAGAAGTGAGCTGTTTGTTTCGGATGCTCAGCTTGTGTTCTTCTACTCTGGCAGCTATTCTTCTGTTGGTCTGTCCCACGTAGTTCTTGTCGCATGAGCCGCAGGGGATGGAATAAACTCCTAGATTTTCCAATTTTATTTGATCTTTTGGATTCCTGAGAGAAGCTCCTATAGTCTTGCCGGGTCTGTAGGTGGTACTAATGTCGTGTTTCCGTAGTAGTTTTCCTATGCGATCCGTTGTTCCTTTGATGAAGGGTAGTACGACGTTGGGTCTTCTGGTCTCTTCTTGTGGATGTGGGTCCTTCGGCTTGAATTGTCGATCGATAGCTTTCTTCACCATGTACAGGTGTCTCTGAAATGCGTGTACAACGGAATACCACAGATTCCTTGGCTAAAAATAGGCCGATTTAAGGCTGCGTTAAACGTCATGAAAATCAGGTACTTAAACATGGACGCAGTACTTCCAAGTTTAAGGACACAGAAAAGGAATTAATGTAAATATTTTACCATAGGGTTAAAATAGACATATAAGGCTGTGTAATATGTATCGCCAAAGAGAGTTATTTTTATCGTTATTAATGAAAAAAAATCACAAAGTTAGGTGTATTTTTAGCCACATTCCATCGTTTATACAGAGTAAACTAGTTCACAAATCACTTTGAAAATACACTTACTGTGAGCAAAACATTCCCCAAAAATAATATAAGATTAAAACGATACCCTTTATTATGTTAATTTGTAGATAACTAGAAATTACGTACTTACATGTAAACTATACGGGATAATAAATAAACTGGATTTTAGGCAACCGTATTAACACATTAGCAGTTCGGTTATATTTTAATAGATGTCAAGGTGATTTAAAGTAATATATTTTAGCAATTAGCGTAAAATTTAAGTAGATTATCATTCTGTTAAGTTCTCATTAGATTAAATATTGATAATATATTGTTTTAAATTAAAAATTAAGGTAGAAAATTAAATTAGTCGAAGGGATTCCACCTGTTCTGGTGCCTGGGATAAGTTTTCGGCCAATAGAATTGACCGTTTAAAAAATGGGTGCTTATTCTATTGAATGAGTTTATTTTTGTTCTTCTTATGATACTTTTACGTACCTATTTTTTATCAGGTATATATTAGCAGTATACCTATAAAAACAATCTTTCATTTTATCATAAAAAAGAAGCTTCCTAATTTCCTTCTTAATACGCCATATACTAAACAGTAATAAGCAATAAGCTACGTATACGGACTTCTCTATTCTAGTACGAGAATAAATAGAAAATTTTTCAAGAACATTTCTTTTATTGCAAAACTTCAATACAAAATGTGTTATGACACTAGTAGAAAATAAAATACATACTGACAGATAATAATATAAACGTAGATTATTTAAGAATATTAGTTATCATGATGGTTTATGTTAATAATTAGAATAGTTATTTAAGCTATAAGGCATATAAGGACACCATAACGTGTGAGGAAGAATTGTACGGGACGAGGGAATCGAGGCCCGTGATTCTGCTGAGGAATGTTAGTTCTTGCGTGTCGCATGGCTTATTACGTTTTTCCCACTAGCAGAAGTCAATATTCTATAAAATATCCAAAGTTTACTTGCCAAACATTCGTTCGGAAACTCAAATACTTGGGAACACTTGAGAAATCGTAAGTTGCCATGTCTACAGCATAGATCTACAGTGACATTTGTTGTCAAACAAATAACATTTGTCATAACTTGTTACGTGTAATACTTTACCATGAAAAGAAAAATAAAATTGAAGAAATTACGAATAAAATTGTCAAAAATTATTACCCTCCAAGTATCTAAAGCGTTCTAAAGATATATATATATATACTTATATCAAACATCGATTTCATTTGAAAGAATGATTTTCGTCAATTTGAGCAATTATTATTATTCGCCTAGGACAATAATGAATATTAAGTCTCGTAGTTAAGGGAAGTTATAATAAATAAAGAATATGCCCAACTTACGACATGCATGCAATTGCAACTTCTCTCGTAAGTAGCTAGTAATAAAAAAGAAACCACTATTTACTTCACTAAATGCATTCGACATGCGCTTATTTGTGTGCGCTACGACGAACAATTTCTGGGAGCATATAACTTTTATAAAACGGTATCAATTTTGGTAACATCACATTTTTCTAAACATTTTCATCGCGTTTGATTATTTCGACAAATAATGGTTCTATATCATTGACATACACTACAAAGTAACATCTGTCCTTTTTTACAAATATTTAATTGTCCTTGTATCTAAAACAGATGGAGATTAACACAATTTTGTATTGTATGGATAATTTAAAACCTCTTTACCTGATAAAAATAATCATGATTCCTTTTTGGCTGCATACCGTAGTTGCCATGCTCCACCAATTCAAGGCATATATTTTTTCTATTTTTTATAGCTTCTTGTAGAGATTGTCAGGATTTGTGGACACTGTATAGACACTTGATCTCTACAATGCTGTCACTCCCTACGACACCTATAAAAAGATTTTTTTCTTGATTTGATATCTTTCACATTTCTGTTTTTCATAAGTTTTACCATCAGGAGATGCACCTAGAAATCCGTACTCTAAATCTATAAACAAGCCTGCACGGGAAACAGACAACCCGAACTCCCTTTCGAAGCGTGTGCGTGCAACTGACGTTTCGAAGCGTGCAACTGACTCCTTTTCATTTCCATACACCATTACAGCACTTTTGAACTGATGGCAAGCAAGTAGACGATTTAATAAAGGAAGAGGATTGGTAGTATCTCGTCTCTTAACAATATTGCCAAAATTTTATGCTGTGAGCCTTTTTTTTTTCTCATTAATATAAATGAAAGATTGGTATTGATATGGCTATCTCGCCATGCTCACCTTTTGTTACCTATATATTACATATTTATATCGTATAATTATTATAAATTTATTTTTACGGAGTATTACATTACTGCTACATTACTTACTTATTAGCTACTTGTATTAAATACTATTCTACTAATTCGATATATAAGTTATACCTATACGTTTGTGTTAATGGTATGTACCTACATTCAACTTCGTTCTGTAAACTGATAAACATGCCACGTACTCATGAAGTATGTATTCTGGTTGATCCGAGGTATCATTCGTTCATCTTCTTGGTTGTTCCCTGTGGACAAGGGCAGACGTTGACAGACTCAGTCTGTCAACAGGAGACTACGACAAAGCACTGACGATGCCAAGTGAGATCTTGGCGAAACGTCTGCCCCTGTCCACAGGGAACAACCAAGAAGATGAACGGATGATACCTCGGATCAACCATAATACATATATGTATTATACACATAAAACGATATATTATTAACATAAACTAATGGTTGGCACCACTGTGCATAGAAATTCTAAAACGAAATAAATTAGTGGGGATATTAGTCACAAGAGTATTCTATCTTTATTAGTATTCGCAAAACCTGTAGTGACCTCTTTCCGATTCAGATGCAATTTCTTCGATAGATAATGTTCCTTGAACTGCATCTATGCCGTAATCAATGTTTTTTGAAATAATATCTTTGTTTTCATGTTGACGTCGAAGGTTTCGTGCTCGTACAACATTTTGTTTTCGCTGTATTTTATTAACGTTATTTAAGAAATATTTGCCAACCTTCCCCCTCCCAACAGTACATAAAGCCTTTGCTTGCCATGACACACCTGGTAATGTAACTGGTTTATGCAGTGTAAATCAATCACTCATTCGATACTTTATTTTGGTTCACCAACTGAGGCGAAATATGAAGATTTTTGACCACGAATTATTAGTGGTAAGGTACGGGACAGTTATATACTCTTCATATATATATGTACCTTCATTGTAACGCAAGCCTGCAATATATGCTCTGCGTTGAAAGGATCCTCGTTGAGTCAAGTTCAGCCGTTTCCCACAATTTATCTTTGCGAACATGGACATATACAACTAGGCCTTATTATTAGTTTCCTTCGCTATTAATCGGGGCGCTTTAACCAACAAATTTTCTAATGCACCTGAACATTAACACTTGATGTAAAAAGATATAAATAGCGTTGATGTTATACGTGCCATTTATATGATACAATAAACCGGTGGTTTTAAGCTGCAGCAATTTTTCGTTAACCTTCCCCCTTTCAGAGCAGAACTCCGCACAATTTTCACAAAACTTTTTTCGTTTACATTTTCCGCAAAACATATACACTTTTGATTGTGTACATGTACTTATTGTTAGATAGAACTATATAAATTTGTTATTCGTAGTATTTATTTAAAACCAGAGGAAGTAAAATTATTATTAGTATTTAGATAAAATATAACAACTATGCTAAAGTAAGCTACTTTGCGTAATAATACTCATTCAGAAAATATGAATCTAAACAATAATCTTAAAAAGGAAAACGATTTTTCCTGGTCAAAATTTTTATTCATGCTCTCTGTATTAATATATAACACTATGAAACGTAGTGTTCATAGATAGTGTTAATGTAGGAGATACATTAATACATATAACATAAGTTAATTTATCCATATCCAAAGTTGCTTCGTTTCGCCGCTAGAGGACCTCAAAGTTAGCAAAAAAAATTCGTTTATTACTCATAACTCGAAAGCGCGATAATCAATCAAAACCATTTTTGAGATGTAAGTTCCTAGGTTCAATTAACGTCTTTTTATGGTTTTAGGTGAACTTTTAAAAACACAGAAATGATCGAGAAGCCATGTCTTCAGCAGTTGTTACTCCATACTAATATTTGCCAAACACATGGCTTTTCCATCATTTCCGCATTTTTTAAATTTTATCCAAAACCATAAAAACACGTTGATTGAACCTAAGAACTCATTTCTTAAAAATGGTTTAGATTCCTTAACGTGTTCTCGAGTTATAATGAATAAACGGATTATTTTTGCTAACTTTGAAGTCCTCCAGCGGCGAAACGAAGCAACTTTGGATATAAATAAGTTAACTTAAATCGGCCTATTTTGAGCCAAGGAATCTGTGATATTCCGTTGTACACGCATTTCAGAGACATTCTGTATATATAGGAGACACAACTTTACTCAATTTTACGGCTATCAAGATAGAGCTAGGTATTTTGGTTAATTCTACTTGAGAATTTGAAACTTGAGTGATTTCCTACATAATACATCGTACAGCGTTTAACATGTTATGCCAACGCGGTGAAAAGGACTTCTGACGAAGAAGTCAACTGCTTGTTTGCCACATGATTTATGGAAATATCCAGTATTCATAAGTTGCCTGCATTGAAGTTTTTGTCCAAAAAGGAACATTTAATTGTGTTATAATAGGGTAATTGAGTTTAATTGTACTAAAGGCTTTGTGGAATGATGCTGAAACAGCTCTGAACAAAGAAACATACTGGATCACCACTACATTATTTCATTAAAAAAATTGGTATGAAGAAAATTATTTAGTAAAATTTGGCGCTACATGTTTTGAGTCCACAGTGGATTCTCTTCAGGCATAACATCGTGAATGAGGTTTACAAGTTCAATTGAGGATATAAAAGAACCAGTTCAGTTGGTTTTAAAAGCAAAGGTGTTGAAACAAAATAAAAACAAAAATAGAAACAAATTCAGAACAATCTAACATATTAAATAGGTGTTACCTTCTAAACTTGATTTAGGTGTTATTTTACAATATCATAAGCCTGATAATGGGGTGTTTATTAAAAAGCTTATTTCATCCAGATCAATTACTTTGGCTTTTTTTATATGTAACCTTACATTGTGTGTTGAGAGACTATTTTGGAAATTAAATAATACAAACATTTTTATTTTTGTTTTTAATGTAAGAAAAAACGATCAAAACATACTCTTAATTTATTAATAAAGGAATACTAAAATAATCTTCTCATCGAGCATCGAAAACGATTACTATATAAAAACATTAAGGAACCTAATCAATTAATGATTTTTAAGATAATAATTTTTAATTAACATTTAAAGGATACATCTCTTTGTCCTCTTCTTATACATGATACGATAACCACATTCTCTGCAACGGATAGGATCCCTCGGTCTCATTTCATTATCATTATGACACTCTTATTATACAAAAGAAAACAAATTTGGTAATTTTGAAACCAAAAAGCAAATTGTAAACATAACCTTAAAATATACTAACCTCCACAAATGTAAACCATGGGTACTTTTGTCGCAGAATCTTTACTGGATGATGGCTCAGACATTTTTAACGTTTAAATATTAATTAACTTAATCTTAATTATTAGATCTTTTTATTAACTTTTTACAACGAATTCTAACCTCTCTATCACGCTCTACGTCGCTTGTCAATTAAGTGGTTTGCAACTAACTTCACGATTATTAAAAAAACAAATAGAAACGGGTTTAACTACTAAAAATTTAGTTTAATTAATTAAAATTAATTATTTATTACTCATGCGTCATAATTAATTAATTTGCAATTATGAGTTTATTAAATTATATACTTTTAGTTTTTTTATATTTAATGATATGATGTCAATCGAACACTACTAATCTTATTTATCATTAAATCCTTTATAAATTCCTTATGAAGTTTATAGGCAATTTGTTTAAATAAAATGATGAATTTAAATAGAAATTATATCGAAATACGTAAGTATGGTAATCTAAAAATTATAGATAAATATTATTTGGTTTGCAATATAAACAAACCGTCGATCACAACAAATCCTGTTTACAAATGGCGTTTTCACAACATTTCAAACTCGAACCAAATAATTTAATAAAAAGTTTGTCACATTAAATGTCATGGGTAATAATTTGTGTTGTTGTTTTAGGAAGAGATCTAAAAAGTACCAGTTTATTATAATATCCCTTTCATCACATTTTAATTAATCAATTTATTGTTTTGCTTATAGAAATATCTGTGTGCTCCTTCTTGGGTTGGACAACGCTGGTAAAACGGTAGCAGTAAGATCGTTAGCCAATGAACCAATTGATGAAGTAGTACCTACCGTTGGATTTTCAATAGTTAACTTAAATTATAATGGATATAATGTGAAGATGTACGATTTGGGTGGAGGAGTTACAATTAGAGGAATATGGCATCGATACTTTATAGATGTAATATTTTTAATTATAAATTAAGGGGCTATACCAGTGTGATTGCTAAAGAGTTTAGGTGGTGTTTGAGATTTGATTTATAATATTTGATTACATGTTGTAAACCTTTAAGAATCTATTATCAAATTATATACAATCATTTTTTATAGAAAAATAGTAACATAGTTGGAGATATAGGGAAATGACCAATTTGAAATAATCATTTGAGAAATGATCTTTTATAAAACTGATATACTTTATATCATACTAATATTTTGTCTAGTCTTATTTTTAGTCTTCAAAGTTTAACTAAAATAAAGATATAACAGGAAAGGAGAGGTGGGGTAACTGGAATCTAGTTACTTGAAAAGGATAGCTGGAAATTCATTCTATATTTTTCATATTATGCAATATATTACATGTTGCTGTAATATATCACTTACTCTGACTTAATTTTTTCAGTTTTCTACTTTTGTTGGAAAGCAATTGCTTCTTGCTTTCCAAAAATACAAACCTGGGATCGAATTACCCCATGACCCAGTTACCCCAGCTCCCCATAATCCAAACAAGGACAAGTTAACGATAGTCCTATTTTTATAATTCTTTTAACAATCTACAAAATAATTAAATTTTGGTGTAGGTCATCTTAATACAGTTTTAGTGCAGTAAAGTTTAGTTTATATAACGAAAAAATTTTTTAGCTGGTGGATTTTTAGCTATTGGCTAGCAGTATAACCATAAAATTTTGGTCTGTAGTCTGTACCACGAGAAGTGGAGGTCAGAAATCTAGAAATCATTCCACTCTAACACACGTTAATGCGCGAACATAATATTTGTAACGTATGTGCAAAATTCTTGCGGAAATCGATGAGTCACATTCACTTCTCGTGGTACAGACTATAGCAGAAGTTCATAACCGTTTTTTAAAATGATGATTTTTAACAATTTTATACGATTATTAAGAGGAAGGACTGCATTTTTGCTTAAATAATGAAGTTGAATTCACTGTAACTTAAAAAATTTTTGTTTAATCAGAAAAATTCTCTGTCGAAGTACATAGGATCTAGAGAAAGGCATTTTATTCTTGTCGTTTAAATGCGAAATCATTTGCTTATAAATTGTTTATGCTGTTAGCTAGCGAATATCTCTATATTTAGAATGAAAATCATTTATCAATGATGAATGTACCTGCAATTTGCTATCCCACGACATAAAATCGTCCCTCAATATTGCGTTGTCATCCTCTTGTCTTGAAAATGTTACTCTCAAACGAGCTTCGTGTGGATGGTAGCTGAGTGAGCGTTCTTATAGCTTTATATGGCTTTTATTGCTATCTTTCTAAAGCTTACATTAGTGCATAATAGTGATCATTAAGTCGTTAAATTTTCCCACAGCAACATCTGATTAAGTGTCCAAACCTTTTTGACATTAGATGAAATTTTAGGTGCTATTGTTCATATACTTGTGTTTAGACGTTCATTACTATTTTGAGTGAATATACCTAACCAACGATTTAGTAATTCAGTTTTACTGAGATCGTTATATAGAGTGTTTCTCTAAATTTATGTTCATCAATTTACGTTATAGACACCGTGAAAAATGAAATGATACTCCTTAACACAAAGCTTAGATACATACAAGTTGTGCTTCTGGAGAAGTTAACCACTACAATAATTACAAATTTCATACAAATCTTTAAAACTTTATGGATATAAACGCTTCAAAATTTAAAAATTTCGATGAAAATTAAAACGTAAATGAACGACAAAAATGCAAGAAGCACACCAATACTTCTCAAATCACCTGTGTTGCTAGAAACGCTTTAAAATAAATATCATTTTTATTCATTTAATTAGTTGAAAAAGGTATGAAAATGTTTATTTGGCGTTAATATGAAACATTTCTAGGAATAATCTGTTATGATAATTTGATATCTGATCCAAAATTGTTTTGTTTTCAAAATCAAACACAAGGTTGTGGTCAAGAGATATTTCTAAGGAGCACACGATGTTTTTTGTGTTTATTGATGTTTTCTTTAGCTCTTTAACCACTCTATAGTTTCGCCAATCACTTGACCATTACAATCTTCACCAGTAACACAATATATTGCGAATTTAGTACAACTAGGCGTCTACAACAATCAATTTATTGTAAATTCTGGAGAAATATCAATTTTTTTGGACGATTGCTGTCTCTGTTGTCACTCCTTGTTCTTTTGATACAGTCAAGGGCTTCAAACTAACGTTTAAACCAAAATTATTTTTAAATTTTATAGCAAATATATGTTCTTTAGAAAAGTTTTGCCAACACGTTCTTTGCCAACTTGCCATTTACATCTTCTTTCTGAATAGTTGCTATTGGTATAAAATTTTCAGTCTATGAAATTTTCAAAGTACATTTCGTGGACAATGTAAGGTTTATCTCTTTTTCTTCTCGTACTTCGGTCAATTGCGTGCATCAGTCTATTTAAGAGCTGCCTGTAGTATTCTTTTGCTTCTAGAACTCAGATTGTTTACAATACATTTATTGAAAAACTAGATAACTGGGTTTAGTGTGGTCTCTATCCAGCAAAATGTAGGTAACTTAAAATATCCAATTGTAGTAACGAGATTCTTTTCGATTTAAGAGATTCCTATTTTTAAACCTATTAAGCGAGACCACTTGTAATGCCATACGATTTATCTACTTATAGTATTAACCCTTCGTCTGTAAACGTTTTTTTAGCACCTTCCGTCTGTAAACGTGGTTCTTTCAAATTCAGCCGATCTTTTTATGGCATTATACATTTTAAAAAAATATGAAACAATTCATTAAATTCATTACCTCAATCTTGTGAGTTCATATTCTATCCCATATTACCTTCTTTTTAAGTGGGGCCACACAATGTGTATCAACTTATTAGTAAATTTTTTACTTAAATAGTTTAGGTCGGAGACGAAATACCCAGGTTTACAGACGAAGGGATAATGTAGTATTAGAAAGAATACTATATTTACAATTTTTAAAAATGGACGATTTCATACAGGGTCCTGCAATTCCTAACTAAGTTAGGAATTTCTTTCAAACGCAGATTTGTACTACATATGAGTGTATTTCTGAAAACCATATTCGCATATACGAGGGGGTCCAAAAAAGTGTGCTGATTAGCTGTCTTAAATGCTGTAACTACATATCGTGTTTTCAAATTTTGCGTGCAAGGTTACCATGTTAGTAACCATTTTGTGAAAATTTATGTAGTCACTTAAAATTCGTTATCGGCAATATTATTAAATATTGAAGTTTGTAATTTGGCACATCGATACACGAAGCTTGGGCCTTTTTGTTTGAAAGAAATTCTTAACTTAGTTGGTATAGAAGCTATGGATGCCTGACGCACTATTACAGGATCCTGTATAAATATTTCAAATCCATCGCCTCGTTCGCGAGAGACCTCGGCGATATGAGGCGAAAACGTTCCTTGTTTATTTTAGTAAATATATATATATATATATATATATATATATAAGTCTTCTATAAGATGATTTTATTTAAACTCCACTGTGGCCGCTGGCGGGCGAAGCGCTACAACCTTACAAGGTGGATGATTTTATGGAAACATTTCAAATCTGGCGCCTCGTCCGTAAGCGGCTTTGGCGATTTGAGGCGAAAACGTTCCTTGTATATTGTAGCAAGTACATAAAGTCTCTTATATATAAAGACTTAGACGAAATGCATGTGTCTTTCAAGTTCAGCCGACTTTTTTATGGCATTATGCATTAAAAAAAATATGAAACAATTCATCAAATTCATTATCTCAATCTTGTGAGTTCATATTCTATCCCATACTACCTTCTTTTTAATTGGGGGCCACACAATGTGTATCAACTTATTAGTAAATTTTTTACTTAAATAGTTTAGGTCGGACACAAAATACCCAGGTTTACAGACGGAGGGATAATGTAGTATTAGAAAGAATACTATATTTGCAATTTTCCAAAATGGACGATTTTATACAGGGTCTTGCAATAGTGCGTCAGGCATCCTCGAGGAATTGTTGGTAGCTCCTATACCAACTAAGTTAGGAATTTCTTTCAAACGCAGATTTCTACTACATATATGAGTGTATTTCTGAAAAATATATTCGCATATACGAGGGGGTCCAAAAAAGTGTGCTGATTAGCTGACGATGCTTGACGCACTATTGCAGGACACTGTATAAATATTTCAAATCCAACGCCTGGCTCGTAAGAGACCTCGGCGATTTGAGGCGAAAACGTTTGTTGTGTATTTTAGTAAATGTACATATAAAGTCTTCTATAATATGATTTTATTTCCACTCCACCGTGGCCGCTGGCGGGCGAAGCGCTACAACCTTACAAGGTGGGTGATTTTATGGAAACATTTCAAATCCGGCACCTCGTCAAGTCTCTTATAAGACTGTTTTATTCTCACTCTGCCGAGATCGCTAGCGAGCGAAGCGCTACAGTCTGCTAAAATGAACGATTTTATGAAAATATTTGAAATCCAGCGCCTGGATTTGAGGCGAAAACATTCCTTTTATATCTTATTGAATAATAACTGGCGAATTGCCACTGAAGATAACTTTCTGGCATTGCATGGGAATTTTTAACAATCGAAATGTGCTCGTTAAACTCTTGCTATGATTTTCTGTTGCGGCTTGAACAGTGTTGTAGTGATTACGAATCAAGCAACTGCATCAAACGCTAATTGAGACATTTTCATCAATTTTTCTCAAAACAGCTTCTAATTCCACCAGGTTTATGTAATGCCTTTCCATGGAATGGCTATGGATTACGCTTTCCGTTTGTTTTAATCTAAAAATTTTCCTATGCATGTTTGTTGCTCGAATTATTTAGTTATCATGCAGAAGTTATAAAAAAATAAAATAAAACAATAGGTTCTCTTATGAAACTAAAACTTTGATTATCTCAACAATGATTCATTTTCGAACCTATATTTATTTGTTTTTTTTGTCTATATTCGATCAGAGAATACGCTGGTGAAGTATTGTACAATCGGTGCGGGATACCTGTAGGTATAAAGTCTCCTTCAAGGCGATTTTATTCTCACTCCGTCGTATTATTTTGTTTGGTATTTATGAATTTTAAATCTTTGTTGTTGTGTTTGTCTCCTCCTATATAACTAAAAGTTTTGAAATGTTAAATATTTTCTTTTCGCTATTATTATTCATTGTGGGTTCTTCAATGGCGTGAAGATATATAAATGAATTATCCCTTCTCCATTGAGGTGGTCGAGGTGCCGCGATAAATTCAATTTCCAAAATTGAAATTGAAGGGTTTGAAGAGTTGGGTAGGATAAAATTGGATATTTTGGGTCTTGATTTTTGTATGAACAGCGGCAACAAGCTTGCGGACGAGTTGTTATAATTTTCCAAAATGGATTCGCTCGCAAGCGATCTCGACGATTTGAGGTGAGATCGTTCTTTGTATATCATGGTGTTACGGGCCAGTTTGTATATGCAATGTAATTTCCCAAAAAAGTCTAGTTACCAACATGTTGTACTAAACCCACAATCTTATACAGTTGTCTCTAAAATGCATGTACAACATGAAATCACAGATTTCTTTGCTTAAGATAGGTCGATTTAAGTTACTTATACTGACTGGCAAAAAAAGAACCAGCTGCTATAAATTCACCACAACTTTGAAGGTGGCATTCTTGCAAACCGCGCGTATTATTTTGATGATTCTTTTTTTATCGAAAGGTTGATTCTTTCTTAATAATTTTGCTATAGAAATTTTCGTTCAGATTTTAATTTATTCATAAACGGGGTGCCAAAATAAGAAAAACGTCTTTTCTCGAAATTTGTAACACTCTGTGGGGTGCAGCTGCTACAGCGGATGGTATTACCTGCAATCAAACGGTAGCCCAATCTTTTTTAGGCATTTTGTCTTTTTATTCACTCCATTATCTCCGGTATTAACGAAGATGCAGTATTTTAAAGCAATCACATGTGAAAACAAGATGAGTGACAATATTAGAACCATTCGCTGAAAACTTACTAGAAGTGGTCTGTCTGCAAGAAGGCTGCCAAAGGCCCGAGGCTGCTTCCAATATATCGACGAGCACGTCTTCAATCTGCTTGTTTACTTGTCAATTTTGTCTACTATCACCGGATGATCGGGAGCGAATATGAAGACCCGTAGGAGATAGCCTGGTAGGACAGAACAACGACGATTGCGTCTCTGAAATTGGTCCCAAAGATGTTCAATAGCATTACAGTTTGGACTGCACGCTGGCCACTCCATCTATTCAATACCTACCTCATCAAGATATTCGCTAACCACACGTGCTACGTTATCATGCATTAGCATGAATATGTCACCAATAAAACGGGAATAGGACAGCGTCTTGCAGAATATCTTGGATATAGCGATGAGCATTTAGCGTGGCATTTTCAACAATTATAAACACTATGCGTTTCCATCAAAATATCCGCCCATACGTGAACAAAACTCTTTCCAAAATTGTGCAGGTTCTCTACCATCAGGTGATCGGAGACAAAATCGGGACTCAGATTTCAATGACAATCGCAGAAAGCCATTAATGTCAAAGAATCAACCTTTCAAACAAAGGAAGAATCATCAAAATCGAATGCTTGGCCGGTTTTTTTGTTGTTCAGTTTATATCCAAAGTTGCTGTCAATATCTGCAAGCTTTATTTACGTCATTACAACTACAACGCAATTGGCATTTATTTAAAGAGTGCAATTGTATATGTTCCGATTCTAGAATATTCTCTGTTTTATCTTTTAGAGTTGAAAAATCCTTATTTAATTTGTTTGAGCACAATAAATTATAGGATTCCAGATTACCAAAATTAATTAAGATATTTAAGTATTATGTTAAAATGTGTTTTTTTGGTTAATTATTTTATTTTCATTTTAATTACACTCTGATGAAGATTATAATAAACAGGCGAAATATTACTGTGATATAATATGTTTCAATAAGGTGCAAGAAAAGATGGTCTTCCGAATAATTATTTCAATTAAATAGATCTGTTAATTTCTTTTATATTCAATATTTTATAAAATGACAGAGTTTTGAAGAAAAACTTTAATTTATATCTCAAATAATTTAATTTATATCTCTCGCTGTTATCTTGATGTAAAATCGACAGGTTTCATCCAATCAAAATATTAATCGGATAATTTGTGTTTGAGTTAGAACTATAACAAATTTGAAAAAAATTTTTTGCTAAAAGCGCGTTTACATTTTTAACTATCAATAAAATGATAATTATAATAAGAAATATCATTCTGGTATTCTTGGTCCATATAATGGATCGTCCTCTGATTGAAAAGACGAAAAATCGTCTCAATCAAATTCTTAAATTAATAGTAAATAGTAAGCGCAATATACAATATGTATTTTTGATTTGCGATTGGTTGGTAGTTAGAAGGCTATCATGCTAAAACTACCGTGAATAAAGAACTCCCGATTATAACTAACTAACGTAATAGTTCCGAAAATTAATTCATGATTTTTTAAAATTTTCGTCTACTTATTAATAGTCGACTTTTTAATTTTAACATTATGTTCTTGCAAGCATAAACTATTGAAAATTTCACACTGGTATAGCCCCTTAAAATCGATTTCTCTTACAATTTACTTTTAGGCTCACGGAATCATTTTCGTAATAGATTCAAGTGATTTTACTCGATTACGCGAAGTAAAAGAAATCCTATCGAACGTACTTTTACACGAAAAAATCTCAGGAAAACCCGTACTGATTCTAGCGAATAAACAGGACAATGAAAACGCAATCGATGAAATCGATTTAATAGAAATGTTACAATTAGAAGAGTTAGTCAATCAGCAAAAATGTCCAACGTTAGTCGAAACGTGTTCAGCCACAATGCCTTATTCGTCGAAACCATCGAAGTTATCAAAACCTCAATATTTAGACCCAGGGATTAGAAAAGGTTTTAATTGGTTAATGAATTGCATTATTCGTGAGTACAAAAACTTGGATGAACGAGTTTTAAAAGATGTACGAGAAGAGGAAATAGCCGTGACAAAAACGAGAAGTGAAATAATCGAACGATTAAAAGTGAAAAAGGAAATCGAGCAGCGTAAAAATCAAGATGACATTATCGAACTGTACTCGGATTATGCAAACAAAAACGGTAAAGTTATTAAACCATTTGATCAGAGTACTGTTTCGACTCCGTCATCGTCTCCTGAAAGTTTTAATCGTTCGCCAAGAATATTTAGTGCAAATTATAATCCGAATAGATATGATGATCATATTGTCGTTAGACCAAAATCAGCAACTCAATTGGTTAAAGAACAATTAGAAATGCATCATAATGAAAAGAAATTGATGAAGGGCACATTAAAATTCAAATATAATAAAACGCAACCAATGAGTTTTTGCGGTTCTAGTTCGCATAGTGCTCAAACAACACGGAGTTTGTTTAATAATGGTGATAGAAGAATGAAATCGGCTGGCGATTCGGTTTTTATGGTGGCAAATGGGGGGAATTTTGGAGGTATTAATTATAATATGGCCGGCGGCGATTTACCTCAGCATTTATTTCACGTTAAACACAAGAGACGTAAAGAGCATAATTTAAACAATGTTGACGGTTCTGGTGGAGACAATAATATTAGTGTTATTGATGTTGAATAATTGTTTATTTTTTTTATTTAGTAAGATAAGGTTGCACTGTTTTTTTTCTAATTGTAGTTAAAAAATGTATGTAAATAATTCAATTTAATACATTTTATAAATTAACATTACCTAAATATCAGATGAAAGAAACTTTTCTTATAAAAAAGTAGATTGATTTGTTCTTCTTTTACCCAACTTTTTGAAATAAATTTAAGTAAAACTGTGCAATTAAAACATACAAGACCATGCTTCCAAATGGAAGCAAAAAGAAATCAAGTAGATAATAATGAAAATCAAGGATACCGAGTTTAACACTTACAGTTAGTTTTACTCAAATTATTCAATAATTATTCTTCACTATTATACCATACAGTTTTAGTCGTGTCATGTTAAAGATTGAAAAACAAGATTTAGATGTAAGTAACATTCTCTTACGGAGCAAGAAAATAATCTTTGTTTCAGAAAAACATCTTTTTTTCCCAAGGAATATTTACTTTTTCTATATTATAATAACCAGGATTCCTGTCCTTATTTTCTTATAAATTCCTTTTATAGCATATTTTTATATTTATATTTTTATTTATATTCTTTTCTGGAAAATTATTGGAATCCCATTTAAACTTCTAAAAAGTAAATCGCAAGCAATTTCCATTTTGTGACTATTTTCAAGTGGTATTATTTGAAATTCCCTGATTAATTTGATGAGAAGTAATTTTGTTGCAGCTGTAGCGAGATGTTTACCTAAAAAATAAAGTATTTTGTTAATATACACCTGGAATCATAATAAAACAACTTGATATATGTTAATTTATGTTTTATAATACGTTAAATATTGAACTCATTTACCACTATAATCTTGTTCAAAATGTACAACAATTTAGCACTGATCAACTAAAACTAGAATTAACTTAATATTATTATCTTATTATTAATTTAACTACACTATATTATACCATGACCATAACTGTAAAACCGACACACGTAAAAAAAAATATGGTACCAAAATATTATAAAGACTATGCTGACTGTACATGGCACACGCCTTTACTCGATGTGCATAAGCTGCCCAACGGGGCGCTTGCCTTATTTAGATTCTTTCTCTAAAGTTAGCATTTCTTGTAGCTATATCCTCTATTTTCGTTATAATCTCGTTATACTGCAATGATAACAATCGAAAGTACCAAAAAAATTCTTTATCATCTATTAAGTGTCTGGATAACGATCAGTACTGTTCCCCGCCTTTCGTTCTTTAAGGTGGGTTTAAACTACGTGCAACATATTCTTTTTTTAAGCAAGAATGTTTCGCCTGGCATTAATTTCGTGTGGCATTCGTTTCGCCCTTTCGACTTATACCAAGCACAAAGTTTTCGATTTAAATGTTTATAGTTTGAGCAAGACAGCTTTGTCTGTTGTACCTCCAGTGCATTCGCGGTTATAACGATGCTGTATATAAACAAAAAAAAGAACCAAATGTCAGCGTTGTTGGATCAAGGAGTTGTTTCATCGGCGTTGTTAATAACGCCGGAAATGAGAAGCAACTTAAGATGGAAATGATGATGGAACCCGTTGAGGATATGTACTTTAGTCTATTGCATATTGTGCTGTTGTATTAAAGGGAGTAGTGGGTGTAGATACAAAATTGACTTGTCTAACTACATGATATTTCAAACCAAAAATGTACTGTTTTAGAAAATGACCAGCATGGTTCTTGTGTCCGTATAACAATGCATTGCAGACATCCTTTTTAGCTCATTACCTAAGTTTAAGGCATACGTGAAGTCCATCTTAGTACCTGTCGCGAATCATAAGACCACCGGTTTATGTTCTACGACGGTTCAATAATAAAACGCTAACAATATTCTTGAATATTTTATTCTATTAAAGTATGGGTTGTTAATCAAACGAACGCGATTCATTTACACACGACACGTTCTAAGAGTTATTGAATGACAACGACCCCCAATAGGCAACCCAATATTCACCACGAAATAAAATAAGAATTCTCAACATTCTCCCACCTGAGACACATTTGAATAACTTAGGTCATGTGTCCTACAAAACAGCCTTACAAATTAAAGCTAAAACTTAAAATATTTCTGTCTTCTAGTCTTTTTGGGATTTTCGTCAAACGACCACTACGCATGACTACAATTTTTGCTGCGGGTTCTCTGCTTTTAAACACTCCCGCACAGTCTTGCACATCTGATCTTCCCCATCATCATCTTTGATGTTTTTCGTCCCCGGTGGAGTCTCGCTGATGATGTCTCCCTGATCAGTACTCTCGATCGTTGCATCGTCTGTCGTACACTCCAATGGGTAGATGCGCTGTGTTTTCAGGTACTTAGAAAAATAGGTTAAATGTAAATCATCCTCATTCATATCATCACCACTGTTAAGCAAGGACGATACAATTTTCTTCTTTTTCTTTTTATTGATCTCAAGTTCGTCGTACTGCTGCTCGTACAACCACCATTTCGTCCTTCCGGTCCCTTCCACCATTTAGAGTGCAGCAAAAATTTAACATCACAACCTCGGGATGGTAGATCTGCTGGGTTTAAAATTCCCGACACAAAGCGCCCCTTGTCACTGGATGTTGTTTTTCGAATCTCCGCCACTCTGTTGTGGACAAAAGTTCTCCAATCTTCGTGATGATGTATCCAGGATAACATAGTTGAATCGCTCCAAAAGTAATTGTCTGCCTCTATTGCTAAACCGCCCCTAACTGATTCATACAATCTAGCACCGATAACGGCTACTAAAAGTTCCAAATGCGGTATGGTTATTTTTTTAAAGGGTGATATACGGCTCTTCGCTGCTAACAGACGTATAAAAACCTGGCCCTCATAAATATCTGTCAGGAAAATTACTGCGGCATAAGCATTCTCGCTGGCATCGCAGAATGTATGCACACTCAGCTGTTCCGCCTCACCTGGACCGGAATGTAACCATCTAGGTATTTCAATAGTTTCCAAGTCACTTAGCTCCTTCACCCAATCGCTAAAAGTTTCTTCTATCACTAAATCCACACTTATATCCTAACCAATCTTCTTCTTCCAGGTTTTTTGTGGCATTAGTATTGGGAGGTACTAATGGTATAATGGTATAATGTGGTTGGATAGGTAAAACCGATCGGGTCAAATACTCGCTGTGCCAAGGACAACATCACATGTTTGGTAATGGGTGCTTGTAATAGTTTCTCCAGTTCCTTCAAGAAATCTGTGATAAGTTTGATCGTATCCAGTCTTTTATCCCATTTTAATCCCAAAAAGAGGTGGAGGCCTATAATCAGGTGGACAAATCAGACGAGAAAACTCCCACTTTCGCAAGTCAAACCTAGCCTCTTCCATAATCATGCTGGATTCCTCGTTGAAACACCTTAATATTTGTTCGGTCGGTACACTTGAGATGCAGCCGCATTGAAACTCCTAGACAATCTCAACACTGTATCTCTTGAATAAGGTACATTACCACTTCCACAACTATCCAAGGATTTTGAAATATGGTGTCCGAGAGTAGTTCCCCGCAGAAATGGACTGCTGCTAACATCAAATGCCACTTGTTTGTGTCGAAAAGTTTTTATTTCATCTCCAGAACCCCTCCACAGAAAACGATGAAAATCCCTGTCTTCTTCATCAACACTAATTTGTAGGAACGCTTTGCGTATGTCTGCGGTCGTTCCTATCTTGTTTTGCCTAAACCTGTGCAGCATGATAGGGATCGGTTCAATCAGATTAGGCCTGGTTTCGAGACATTGATTCAAGGACAGTCCGTTCTTTTCTTTGGCAGAGGCATCAAAGACAGGCGGGGTTTTCGTAGTTGCGCTATCTTCTTTGACTATCTTCCAAAAACTTCCTCTATAATCCCCTCGTTTAACCATTCCTGAAATATATTATCATAGGATTCCAAAAGACCATTAGCTTCCAATTTGTGGACTGTTTTGTCCAATCTTCTTTTAGCTAGAGCGTAATTATTGGACAGTGGTGGATGCACCTCCAAGTAAGGCAAGTTCATTTCATACCGCCCCTCTTCGTTTATATTCACCGTTTCGTTAAAGAAATCTCAAGCGGCTGAAATTACCTCCTGGTGTGACTTTTGCTCTGTAGGATCAGTGATTCCCAACACATTTAGTTGCCACAATTGCGTAATCGATGCATCTTTAACAAATAGGGAGATTGGTGGCACTTCTCGATGTGTTCTGGGGAATTTGGCCCATCAGAGTCCATCCAAAAAGAGATCCCTTTGCCGGTAACAACCTTCCCGCGACATCTGATATTATAAATAGTTCATTCCTATCTAATTTTTGCATCCATGGGCCATCGCATACAGGAGCTATGTCCGTGCAAATCACCGATTGTGACAATGCTTGGAATGAATATTTATAGTTCCCATACATAGCTGTCACGTTGTAATATTCATGGTTCGCCTGCGAGGTAGCACCGGCAAACAAACATTAGGTAAGTTTCTCCTTTCTAATCGACTGATATCCCAGTGCTAAAGCTGTTGATTTTAGGATGTAAGTGAACCACTAACCCCGCATAATTTCACTCGGAGCGTTTGCAAAAATACGTGTGCATTGGTGTTGTTGGTGCACGTCAACGTTTTATCACCCATTGCCGATTTGGACATCTCAATAATGCGGTTTTCCTTTGGCAAGTTGGGGTACATCAGTATCACGTGTGATTGGCTATAGACTAGACATTTCAAACGGGCTTTGCATTTTCGCGATTGATGTCCAATTCATAAACATTAAAAGCACGCCTTTTTTCCGCTAAGAATCTCTTTCTTTTTATCTAGCGTCAGCTTTTGTACTTTGAAACAGTTGGCACTTTCATGTGTCTTCCCACAGAAAACGCACTTTTCTTCACTATGGTTGATCAATCCCGTGGCTGTAGAGATTCTATCTTGAGCAGTGAGGTGCAACCCAAAACCTTCGGTTTTTTTGGAATAGGTTTTACAATAGCATGCTTTCAACATTCTGGTACCATACCTTTAGTTAAACAAGTATTGGTAATATGCGTAATTTTGACATATAAGAACTAATACCATCTGAACCTGCTAAGGAGGATTTAAAGGCACAGTGTTCTCTTCAATCATAGAGAATTCAAAGTTTTTATCAGAAAAGGAACTATCACTGTACAAATCCACATTATCTCCAACAGGTATACTGTCGGCAATGCTTGCAACCCCACCAATGAAAATGTCATTCAGCTCACCAGTTTTTTTTAGATGATCTGGTATATTTCCACAGCAACGCTTCACAATTAAAGATTCGAGACGACGCCAATTATTATTATCAGTATTATTCGAAACTAATTCAAAATAGGCTCGCTTTTCTGCTATAACTGCATGAAAGGTTAAATTTTTCATATCTTTGTAGTACTCCCAGGTAGCAACTTTGCTAGTCACCTTAAATCGTTTCTTGGTGTCGTCCCATAGCCTTATCATTAATTGCAAATTCTGAGTTAACCATGGAGGACTGGTCCTCTGAGACCAGTCCTCCATGGTTAATCTTTAATGGAGCATGAAGATCGAATAGAAATGTAATTTTATTATTAAAATAGTTCACCTTATCATTGATAGATTTCAATCTTAAAATATGATCAATTTCCATGCATCTAGAAAAGAGGAATAAAAGAAGTGAATCGGGGCTCACAGAGTTTAGAACATTTATCTTAAAGTCACTACAGCAAATAATTCGATCTGTGAACAACAAACAGCTTGCAATAGTTTCAGTTCACTCAAAATATAGAGTAATCAGTATGAGATGATGTTTGCTGTGTAAATGGAGCAATAACCAGAGTTGTTTAATATTGGTAGAGGAGTTGATAATAATAGAATATAAATAATTTTATATTATTTTTAACATAAAAACATACACCCCCACATTTATAACCCCTATCACGTCTTGTAACGCTGTAACCAATTAAAGAAAGCAATCATCTCTGAAAGCCAGATAGAGCAATTATATCCATGTCAGACAGAAAATCATAAGGTCGAAACTTTCAGCATTAATCTTATATTTAAGTGAGCGAATCTTAAGTTCAATGTAATATAACAATAAAAATAAATTAAGTATAGGCACAGTTTTAGTAATTTACAAGTGATTGAGCAATTTTCCATAGGTTACTCAGTTAACAAAGAAAATAGTAACAAAGGTAACAATATTAACTGTAAGAGCTTGCTTAGATCCCATTATGATCTAATTGCAATAGAAATAGATGTATTATTTTCCGAAGATATTTCCACTCCTAATTTTTCTCGAAAAACTTCAAGTTATTTATTTTTCATATCTTCATTCGTTTCCTCGACAATACCATACACGCGTAAACCTTCCCGACAAGTATACTGCTCGATGTCTAATTTAGCCGCATGGGTTTTTAGGGCTTCCACTTCCTTATTTATAATATTAACTATTTTCACACAAAAATCCCGTTCATTTTTTTTTTCACCGACTGATTGAACAGTTCTTCGATTTGACAAAGATCCTCGGCACTTAGACGCACATATTTAAATAAAGTAATTGTAACTTTAACGAACAGAGGCGGAATACGTCTTACCCAGGCGCAGACATAAATGGGAAGTGTCATATTGTCCCACAACAATGAATTTCATTGAAGATCATCTATAACATCTTGGACTAATACACTGGTAAATGAAGGTTCCTTATTGGAACTTACCGGTATATTCTTAACACGTTCGCTTGGCAAATTTTTCGCACAGTACAGGATTTCTATATACTGACGGGTCATATATGTCCCGTTCTACAGCGAACGATGTTAGGTTGCAATTTTATACTTTTGATTGATTTCACAAAATACATAATATGTTTGACATACGAGTTTTTGCTTATTGTAAAGGACGATAGAAGCTTAGTAAGGAGCTTTGCGAACTAGTCGTTGTGTTCTTTCTTGTTTATAACCACGTTGTTATTCCTTTTGCATGTTGGTGGAACGATGATGTCTGTATTTTTTGTTGTTTACTTATCACTTTATATACTTTATCAATTTCATACTTCTAACTTCGAGGAGATAATCTTAACCCTTAACCTTCATATTGTGCTATCTTCGAACGAAAATTAGCGATGCAATTGATGATATTGATGTTGACGCTTGGACCAATTCTAGTGAGGTTTTGTTTGATATTTTGTCTTCTGCAGCCAGTCTAAAAAGGTGGTAACGTTTTCATTTTTCTAGAATTTAGTTGTTTAAGTAGCAGTACGCTCAGTAAGTAACATCAGATTACTTACTTTTATCAGAATACTTTTCTTGCCTGTTCTATTCTAGTTGCTACTTTCCTCTTCAGGATAACAATACTCGTTGATTAAGGCATCTATATATAAACTTCAGGATACTTGTTCTATAGGTGTGTCGTTTATAAGAAAGGTCTCTTTTGTTAGGGTCTTTGAGAAAATGGTTCAGTCTTCGAGGGTTTTTTTTTGAAGACCATATCGCACACTGTAGTGTTATAGTTGTCTAACAAGATTCTGTGAGTCGCTGACACTTGTGGCAAGCATTATGTGATATTTACGCAACGGAAGTTATTATAAATAGTCACGTCATTCAAGTATTGTATTAGGAAGATAAACTAAAGTATACATAAAGTATATATAAAGTATATAAATTTTATCAGAAAAGTTAATATAATTGTATGAACTTTAATGATACTGATTGTCAGTAAAGGAACAAGCATCTCAATATAAACATTAAACACGGCTGAAATTAGATCTCTGAGAGCTTTGAAAACACTAAGCAGAACTGATGTGCTGGTGTATATACACATACAAGGTATAAATTTTTTGATAACAAACATGTATGTTAAGTATTAAAATAATATTTACCTGGACAAATTTTAACACCATAACCAAATCCAATAAAACCTTTATGCGCCTTAGACGTTACATTTCCTTTTAAAAATCTTTCGGGTTTAAAAGTTAGCGGATCTTCATAATTTTCTTCTGATGTCATTATTCCGGGAAAATTAAACATTACAATCGTATCTTTTGGTATTTTCACATTTTCTAAAAAAAATTAAGAAAAATTTATGGACCATCTTTTAAAACGCATCTAAAAGCAGGAATGAAATTTCATCCAACTTTAATTACGTTTATGAAAATAAGGAGAAATTGAGAATTAATTAATTTCTCTGGGCGAAATTTTAGCCTATAAATAATATCAACTAACTTATAGTCATATCATACAATAACTTTCTATCCATAAATGGTAACGAATGGTATCTACGTAATGATTCCTTTATCGTGGCATGTATATAAAACATTTTATTGATGTCCTCTAAAGTAACAGTCGTTTTCTCGGGTCCTAACACAGTTAAAATTTCATTTAAAATCTTTTCTTGTAAATCAGCGTTTTTTGCAATTTCTTGTAAAGCTAAAGATAACGGAAAAATTCCAGTATCATGTCCCTACGATTAAGAAATAATACATTCAGTTTAAAATAATGAGTTAATTCCGCTTACACCTTGAACAAGAACTGACATGTTATCAACGACACGTTCGAACGGAATGCCACTATTTAACATTGCATGAACAATGTTTGTTTGATCTTTTAATTTTTCATCTACGCTTTGAAGTTTTTTTAACCATATTTGACTGAATTGTACGATTTTCTCTCCGTACTCCATTAAAAGTTTATAATTTTTTGTAAATTTGTGTAAATATCCGACCATGTGAAGTGAATTCATTTTTTCTAATAATAAATCGAAATAAATTATCCTGTTATTTAAGTAATCTTTAATTTCCTTGTTGGATAAATCTATGTTTGAATCATTAAGAGAATCTGTAATAATCAAAAATGATTTATACATTTTTAATTAATTTTTGTTTGTTTACGCATTATAGTTTCTATAAACATTTCATTAAAAGCTTCTTGTAAGTCGATTGGTTTTCCTTCATTTTCATGTATTTTGTTGATAAGCTCATCATATTTTTCTTCGTATATTTTTAATTTATTTGATATGTATTCTTTATCAAAAGTTTTCATAACGAGATGTTTATCATGCTTCCAGATGTCATCTGCAAAAGTTTCTCTATTAACATAATTTTAATTTTTTCAGATTTTTCGCAAAAATAACAACGTAGCATAACCTCGCTAAAAGCTTTATATGGTCGTTAAAGATCATTTAAAAGTTATTACTCACACTGTGGTGTAACCGTAAATCCATTACGCAGAAACGTAACTTCTGAAAAACACGGCGTTATTCGGTGATCATTAGCTTTGTAAATTTTATTAACGTATTCCATATCGGTCGTTATTATAATGGGTTTTAAAGGGTGCATCCATATTTTTACAACAGGGCCGTATTTTTCATTCAATGTTTGAAAATACGTTATTATTCCTAAATAAAATTGCTAATGAATTCGTTTAGTTACGATTTTCTTTGGTCTAATTTACCTTGAGAAGATTTGCTAAAATAAACTTCTTTTAGGAACTCAAATATTGATGGTCCGGGAATTTTATGTATATCACCAAATTTTTTCCAATAAATTTTGAATATAAAGATAATTATAAGAAATATTATTAGAAGAAAGAGTGAGCTCATTTTAATGTATTATGAACGCAACACACTATTTATGAATTTCAAACCAATTAAATTATGTATATTTTCTTTCATCAACTTTATATCAACTTTATGTTTATCGAAGGTCATATTTATTATCTAAATACTTATACAGGACGTTTTGTAAAGAATGATAAATATTTCAGATGAGCGTGGTATGAAGAACTATGAACATAAATAGTTCATATAAAGATACAAGGTGTGTAAATTAAGTACAAGTATCCCTTAATAACGCGATTCTTAATTAGCGTGATTTGGATTATCGCGTGAAAATAAATTGTGATCATCCCTTAATTTGCGCTGTATAAGATTTAATTATCGCAGCAAGCTTTGTTTATCCCAGTGATGGCGAACCTTTTGAACTGGACGTGTCAAAATTTTCTGAATTTTCAAACTGGTTATGTAAATAACTATTATAGTCAGTTATCTTGAAACCTTTTTACGTGTTGGTTGTTAAAAACATGGATGTTGCCTCGTTACTGGATCGAGAATTTTACTAAACTTCACCTTTCGGTAATACCAAAGATTAAAGAGTAAACTCAAAGAGTTTACTCTTTAATCTTTGGTAATACTGCTTTCAACAGACTTGACATTGCTTCCAGAAGATTTAAACGGTTTCCAGAAATGTCAATACCGCCTCTGGAAGACTTAATATTGCTTTTAAAAGCTTCTTTTTCAAATGCTTCCAGAACAGTTAAAATGTTTCCAAAAAACTTGCAATGCTACAGAAAACCTGATATTGCTTCTAGAAAACTTGAAATACTTCCAGTAGACTTGTTATTGCCTCTGGAACACTTGAAATGTTTCCAGAAGACTTGAAATGTTTCCAGAAGACTCAATACTGCTTCTAGAATACATAACATTGCTTGTAAAAGTGCTGATAGAAAATGTTGTGTATTGTAAAAGGCAATAAACTGTTAATAAGGTTTGATTTTGCTTACAAAATACGAAATACTGTTGGTATATAAAATTTTCCCGCTAACAATGCAAATAATGCCAGTTAAAGACTAGATACTGCTTGTAAAATTGTAAACTCTACCGGCAGAAGGCATTTTCATTGCAAACGAACTGTCGTCGTTAGATACATGGTCATTTTCACTCTTTTTTTGAGAACCATCATTCGATGTTTGACTCAATTAGTTTTTCGGACACATACTTATTTCCAATGAAAACGGCGTCTATGAAGCTACGAAGATGGTGTTTGATATACCACTGACTTTAATGATAATTCAGTTGACTGCAGAATTTTTTCAATCTCTATTTGGCCATCACAAATGTTACACAAACTGCTGGGTCTAGATCCAAAAACGCATTAGCGCTGCCCTCACGTACTAGCTTAACTGCCGTTTCATTGGCAACAAGTCTAGAGTGACTTGGGATCCAGATTAGAAAAACCCTGCTATCACCACTCAGTGTGTTCATGTTCATGTGCGATGAGCTGTTTGAGTCATAAGTATTTCCAATTCACAACTTGATTTTGAGCTTTGTGGAGATGATTTATTCAGCTTCCTGTCTCGTTCAATCTCAAAATTGTTCTACACTTGCGCAATCAATAGTAAAAAACGGCCAACACGACCACATTCATAAATTCACATTTCCTGTGTTCATTTAAAAATCCGAAACTAGCGGCTAACGCAATTAACTACCACAACATTTTGATCTGAATGATCTGAACAATTATTTGACATCCGAAGTAGAAAATGACGATACGGCTTGTTTATCTTAATTAGGGAAACTTGGAGAAACGTGAAGTAAATATGTGATACGCCTTCTGTACAGTTGGTATAATAACTGATTGCAGATATTTCACGGATATCCGATCAGAGACTCATAATCCAAACTTGATTGCATTTAAAATTTATCAACAGCAGTATATTCTACTCAAAAAAGTGTCTTAAGAATGTATTAACCGCTACTCTTCAATTTCAAAAATAAACGGAATAGGAGCGTTTCTCGAAATGGTAAAAATATTACTTTTTGGCTATAACTTAAAAACAAAAGAAGATATGATTACTGAGAGGTAGGACTTGTCATATAGCAATTTCAATACACGAATTTTTGGACAGAAGAAATACCCGTCTGGGGCGTTAGCCTCCTTATTCATTTTACTTCAGTCATTTTCAGAAGAAATTCATTTTGGGACAGACGAAAACATTCAAACTACTGTAACGGACCAACTAAACTCGAAGTGATTCAGAAAAAAGTTATTTTAAAGAGACAATATATGTAGAATTGTATTTCTATTCAAATAAAAAGCAGTCTCAACTTATATTGATTGTGTTTTGTACATTATTTGCCTCATAAATTAAAAATAGTCCTAGTAAATTGAATACAAGAGAAATTATAGATAATAAATAAGGTTTGCGAGTGTTAAATTGCTCTTAAAATACTCAATGTTTTTATTAGTTACAATAAAATTTCAAGAGAAAATTTTAGAGAGCGAAAATAACTACACCATAATCATTATGGAGTAAAAACGTTTCTTAAATATAACCATCTCAACTTATTGAAGATATAAAGCCATTCAAAATATTGCATTATATGCGATGGATGTTTAATTGCTGTTTGATTAGTTGAACAACAAATCGTTTATGATATGTTATTTTTCGTATTCTTTACGAGATTCATAGAACACCTTCTTTAGACAATTGGTATTGATGGGTAGAGTGGGTAAAAAAGCTTTCTGCCTATTCTGAATTCTTTCCATCTGCAATCTGTGCCTATTTATATAATTCCAGTTAACTAGTGTAATCGGCCAATCTAGTCCTGGTTACCTTGAACATTGAATACGCACTATTGTGTTTGTTTATTGAGAATACCCATTGTTGTAGTTCCAAAATACCATAAGTTCTTCAGAATCAAATTCTTGAGATTGTTTTCTACTGATATCTCAACTGGACTTGATATATCGACTGTATTGGATTAATGTGAATATGCTCAAAATGTGAAGATACATTTGCGCGACAGCACTTATGGATCTAAGCAGATTTTTCTCTGTTGATACTAGGAACATGGATGGGATTGTTGATATACATGTTCTTCCGTATCTGCGGCTTTCTGTAACTAAGAGCCGTTTTATTAATTGTAAATTTCAAGATTTTGTCTTGTATCAAGACAAGATAATAGACTTACAAGATAAAACAAAAAAGCTTTAAAAGCGATTTCAAGAATTCTTGCCAGAATTCAAGATTAAGATATTTACTTGATTAATAAATGAATTATAGCAACAAATTATCTATTAACCATACATTGATGATGTATGTGCAAATCATCATCATATACTGCGATAATATAAAGTGTTCTTTTAAATCTGGATTTTGGATTGATATACGTTAGATTACTCACAGAATCGACAGCTAATCTATTTCTTGTAATAGTTAAAAAAGCTAGGTAATTATCCTTAAAACCATTTCAAATTGTTTGACTGCTTCATATTTTAAAATTTTCGCTCATGTCGAAAAAAATAGGTTCTACATTATGACGTGAATTCAAAACAAGGATAACATTGTATATATCATCCATATCATATATCAACATTGGTCTTATCATAATGTTTAAGTATTTTGTCCCTCGCAGATTGCAGTGAGTTTATTATGTGCTCGTTTGTCTTTTCCCTAATAATTTTATTAATTGACCATAAATTAAGTATTTCAGAAGATAGAGTTTTATGAATCAAGATAACACCCTTAAAACATTTAGAAAATGGTTGAGATAGGATTGTGGCTATTTCTTGACTTTTATTCAAGACAAGACCAGAAGTTTGCTTCATAACTAAGAGCGAAGTGCGAAGTGCATTAGGTGCCAAGGATAAACAATTTCAATAAAACATTTATTTTAATAAAACGTCAAAATTTATTCAAATGATTTAAGGAAAACCCAATTATAATATAAGACGCCGTTACCTAGAATTATGCGGAAACTCTATTATTTGATCTGGAGAACCCAAGTTCTTTGTCGTATTGTGTAATGTTATGAAATCAGTTTATCCGGCGATTAATCTGAGATGTAAATGCGAAAATGAATCATAGAGAGCGATTGAAATTGGAACGTGAAACTTCACTGCGCACAACAATGTTCTTATGAAGTCCCAATCGGAGCAGTTGATCTTAAACATGTCCCAATTACGTGGAGATATCATACGAATATAATTTATTCAAAGCAAGTGATGAATTGCTCTAACGTTCCACAAAAGACGTGTAGTAAATTAATGACGAAACTTCAGTGCAATACCGCCTAGAGAAATTATAAAAGGAGGTGTTGGATATTTGCAAAATTTTGTGGTTGAAAAATTTTAAAAAAGGAGGAAATAATATTGTATGATATAACTTAAAAATTATTGGGGAAGTGAATATGGTTCCAAAGTGTGCGTTCAAAGAAAATAAAAAAAATTTTAAACTACAATTGTTTATAAAATGATGTTTATAAATGTTTTGTCCGGATTGGCAAAAAATCCGGTTAAAAAACGAAAAAGCGAGATTATTGATAAAGAAAGCGCTATGTACCAACAACTGTTATGAAAGTCAACATATTTTTTTACGTATAATTGAAAGGTATAATAAGAACTATAGCATTCCATTTAAAGTAATGAGGTTGAGGGCTACTTCCGGTAGACCGGAAGTGTTGGCCATCTTGAAAATATTTTAGATTAAAAGATTTTAATAAATAACCCATGATGTCAAAATTTCAAGCCTCTATGAATGGTGGAACCTAAAAAAGTTCTAATGAACCAGTTATGCGAGACACCTTTATATGAAGCTTTATTCTGCTTAGTATCTTATCAAATGTTACAGAAATTGGCTTTAAAACAGTAATCATATCTTGCACATTGCAAACTTTCCTTTGCGTATTACAATCAGTTTTGTTTCGATTGTATAATAAGCTGAAGTAATAAAAATCATAATTAAAATAAGTCTCTAAATAATCAAGCAAATTATTTCAACGAATTTCATCTGACATAATAATTTTTGTAAAATCTATACCTAGTGATGTTCTTCGTTCAATTATAACACGAAGATGTTAATGTTAAAATGTTGTACCATGCTTCATAGCTCTTCAGGAGGTTCAAAAAGTTGTAATAATTTGTCCATAAATAATGAGTAAGATAAATAAGATGTAATTTAGTGTATAAAGAATATTGAAAACTAGTTTTTTAGATAAATTAGTTTAAGTAGATATGTAGGTATGTCATTTATGTATTACTTTTTATAGATAGTATTTTAACATAAATAAGCGTTACACTACAAAATGAAGAGTTGAATGTTTTTGTAGATTGAAATTGAAAAATAATTACGGTACCTACTACATAGTAGTATGCCCATACAATGTTGTCACATATTTACGTTTCTTTTAAATGCTTCCTGCGACTGTACGAAGCATGATACGTATTGTCCGCTAATATCTGAACAACCTGTATAGAGCAGCAATTCTCAACTGCTGGTCGTGCGGACCTATACCGGTACTGGACATTTTTTGTCTTTCCAAGTTAATAATTTGTTGAATATACTTTACTTACTTATTATATTATTCAAAAATTTATATCATTTCATTTTACATTTGGTGAAAAGTTTGGGGAATGTAACCAATAAGGGGGTAGGAATTAAAAACCTCCTTTTATAGAGATCTTCAATTTTCTTTCACTAGGTCCCAAATCCGCTTATCTGTTGCACAGAATTCAACTTTGATTCTTAAACTTATTTGTGATCTCTAATTCATGCTTAGATTTATCCCTCAGGTGACAGTGATTTTTAAGAGGGCCAGAGCCACGAACCTCATTACCAAAGCAGACATAATCTCCTCGATCTGCGTACTTGTAGATTTTTCTCAAGACTTGCGTACACTGGTGAATTATTTTGAACAATGCCGTCTTAATTATTATTAGGAATGAAGTAAAGTTCTTGGTTATATGATATAAGATTGGTTAAAAGTTTAAAAGTAAGTTTAAAAATATGTCCCCTTAAAACTACATCTAAACTAGGGAATCGGTAACTAGCTCAAAACACACAAAAGACAACAATTAATCTTGGCGCGGGTAGACGAACAATACTTGTTAAGAAATGGGGCAAACATGATAGCGAAATTAGTAGTCACTTCCGGTATAACCGAAAATACAAAGAGAATGATTTCATGTCTTAATAATCCGCTTTAAAGGCTTAATTAAAAAAAATATATGGGAGTGAGGAACACCCGGTATGCCCTCCCTACAAAGAATTTTAATTCCATCAAAATCAAATTTGTGGCCTGTTAACATATGATGCTTAACCAAAGCAGTGCCCTCGTTTCCATCATGACGCTCTCAGTCGCGTGCTGTTCAACTCTGGATTTGAGGTATTGAGAAGTAGTGATGGGACGGTATTTTGGAGCGGTATTTTTGAGGAGCGTACCGATTCCATGCGATTTTAAAATACCCGTTACAGAACGTAACGAGTTCCATATACAGGTGATTCATTACTTATTAGAAATAATTTAGCAGTATAATCTTGACCTCAGAATATGAAGATTTAGCCCAAATTACCTACATAAAATATTGCTCCTGCCTGAATTGCAGGGTATTTTATTTAAAAATTTAAAAACTATTTATGTCCAATACAAAATTGTTTTATGTAGTAGGTTCTGGCCTAAATTAATTCTTTCGGTCTATTAGATGCTGTCATTGTTGTTATAGTTGTTTAATTTTAAAAAGTTGATTAAATGAAAATGCCGCGGCACAACAATTACACTAATACTGAAATGCGAGACATGTTTTGAGTTTTTACTATAGTCTATCGAAACAGACTTCTACCCAATCGTTAAACTTTCAGTAATATTTTTAGGCGATTAGGAGAAACTGGACAATTTAAGTGTAATAGTGGTATGGGACGACCGAAAATAATAACTGTGGATCAGGAGGATGATATTTTAGTGCGAGTTGCTAATAATCCTGAACTAAGTACTCGGCGTTTAACAATAATGAGTGGAGTAAGTCAATCTTCAGTTTTGCGATTACTGAAAAAAGAAAATTTATGGCCTTACCATTTAACACCAATACAAAATTTATTGCCTGAAGATTATCCGTTACGAATGAATTTTGCTTAGTGAATCATAAATAAACAAAATGAAAATCATGATTTTATTGATAATATTCTTTTTACTGACGTGTACATTTACACATATACACGTAGAGGAGTTTTCAACTGAATCCCCATGTAATGCGATAATCACATTTTCAGCACGAATTTAAGATAAATGTATGGTGCGGTGTATTTGGCAATAGTTTGTTGGATCCTTATGAATTACCAGCAAACTTGAATGGTAACTCGTATTTACAATTTTTACAAACCACACTTCGATTGTTTATTTTCATTTTATTTTAATCTTTATTGCTGTTAGGACCAGGCGGTTTACACAAGTCATAAAATACAAAATTACAAGAAAAATATATATACACTCATAAAAAAAATATATAGTAGACAAGCATACACCGGCAACCGTAGTCGTCAGGACGGGAGTGCTTAATTTCATAAAAGGCCTTATCTATTATCTTAATAATTTATTTATTTACATTTTATGGGTACAGAGACAGGACAAACCCAAAAGTTCTGTACCACAAAAACACTATAATAATAAAGAAAAAGAAAACGTGTAACAAAAGAAATCAAAAATTGCCTTAATTTAACCTTATTAAACTTAACAGTGGACTTAAATGTCATTAAAAAAAATAATTATAATAAAATAAACCAAACAAAATAACATAGCAAAGCTAAAAAAGCTTTAACAGAAAATTTACAATGCCTACTGTGTCTAACCTTGCGGATTTTTGGGAGACCATAAACCTTAGAAACGCTGCCATTATGACACACCAGTTACCTATAAACCTCTCTAGAAATGTATTCCCTGTCAAGTAATAGTTTACAGTGTAAACGGGGTCGTTCATATTTCCAACCATGAGTTTAGAGCAAAGAATCTTAGGTTTCTAGCTACTAGAAATAGAAGAATAGGGTGTCTTTCGCAATAATGCTCACTGGTCAAATCATAAAAAAATTTAGTGATTGTTCTTTAAAGTTTGCAATGTATACTTGAAAACCGTTGAAATTTTTTTCACTGGATTTATAGATCGCACTCCCCATGTCCAGCTGTCTAACCAGGTGTAGATAGGATGTATGGGTTGTCAAATCCAGAGCTGCATAGCATGCGACGGCGTGCGCCATGATGAAATCGAGGGGACTGCTTTGGTTGACCATCATGTGTTAACAGGCCTCAATTTGATTTTAATAGGATTAAAATTCTTTGTAGGAGACTTTTTATGATGATGTTCCATATTTCCTCTATCTCCAACATTGTCAATTGTCGAACTAACATCCAGGGTCTTAGTAAAATTTACTGCCATCTAATTAAACTAACCAACAAACTCCATGCTGATTTACTCATGTCTGATCCCTCCATGGGTTCAATATGGTTCTAATTGACTCTTGATGTTCTCTTCTTTCATGATTGTTTTGTTAACATCGTGGTGTAGTTTTAGGTACAATTAATAATTAGTAATTGTTGATATTTAATTTATAAAAATTCCGTTTGTACAACCGTTAAGAACAACAGAGACTTACTCTGTTGTTCTTAACCTGTGTAACTATCAACGTTTCCACAGAAACGGTCGTCAAATTTGTCACGTTTGCGTTATTTAAGTGTTTTTCGTCTATTCGCGCTAATATTAATTGTTGTTTTTGTGTGCTTTAGACTAGTTACCGCTTCCCTAGCTTAGATGTGTGTCTGAAGGGGCCATATTTTTAAACCTCCTTTTTCTAAACTTGTGACTAACCTTATATTACATAACGAATAGCTTTATTCCATTCCTGCAAAATAATTCACCAGTATGCGCAATATTTGAGAAAAATCTACAGAACCGCAGGTCAAAAAAGGTTGAGAAACATTTAATTCATCATGTATGTATGTAGGAAAGAGGAGGGTACGCTAAAGCATACACCACTTGGGCCCCAACGGGCCCCTTGTACATCATCCTATACTCTCTCCGGTTACATCAACCAGCCTAAGGAATTTCCGAAGGCTAGGATACAGCTCAGAGGTATGTTCCTGATGCCATCCGTGCTCGGCCATTCCTCTCCAAAGTCTCTCATTCTGAGGTCTTGTAGAGTGGGATGATCACACAAGATGTGTCGAACAGTCTCCTCGCTCTCTTTACAAAAGTGACAGAGGGGACTCGTAGCTAGCTTAAGGTTGTAAAGATAATGGGCTTGTTTACCTTACAGTGACCCGTAATGAGTTCCGTTATAATACGTAGGGCACTTCTACCGAGTCTTACGAAAGACAAGGCTGTCTTTGCTGAAGGATAACACAGCAGTTCTTTAGACAGATAGCAGCCCTTCGTCCTATCCCACCAGTCGGTGAATTTTTTGTGGGTGAAACCTTTAATAAGCTCAATTTGAGTTGATACGGACGGAGCGATTAACAGTTCAGGTGAACAGATAGCTCGCTTTGCAGCTCTTTTGGCATGCCTATTTAATTCATCATAATTTGCCTATAAAATAAATAAAGCGTTTTGTTATTGTATACTAAATATTTACAATATTCTCTAATAATACAATACAGTTAATAATAATACAATCTACCTTCCTTCACTACGTCCATACTCTTGGTTTAAATAAACAAATAATTTTAAGAAATTTTTGTGATATACGAAGGCTGTTTGCTGTAAGTGCGCAACAAATCTTGACACCTAATTCTGCATTAGTTCTGCGTCATTAGATTGTGCGTTTTTAAAATTTGTACTTTAGAATTAATTTAAATTCACTATTTATTCTGGATTCGTTGTCCGATACAATAGTTGAGCTTACAATGCAGTCGAAATTAATATTGAAAAAAAATAGCATTTATTTTTACATTTTAAGTCAGGTACTTAAAAGGCATCTTAGGAAAAAAACACAATGTTAAGTTGGAAATCATATTTAAATGGGGTAATTTATAATCTTGAATAATCATTAAATAAAACTAATGCCTGCCATTAAATAAAACATAAAACTTAAAAAGCACAATTATAACGGGTTTTTGATATAAGCTTATTTTTGATTTTTCAAAAATAATATTAATATCTTGATACCTGATGTGAATTGAGTTATGTAATTCAGATGTGGGGATATTTCTACGGCAGAAAAAATGGCGATTCATTATTTGTGGTCAGTCTAAATTACAAATTTTTTCATGTAAAAAAGTCTCAAGAATTTAAGTTTAATCATCGATTTGACTTGGCTAAAATTTTCGGAATAACGCTAAAGTTACTTTTACCTGAGGAAAATGTTGGTAGTGAAAAAGTGGTTTATGGAATTGGATGTCCAGAGGATGATGGATTTTGATAAAAGTTGTTTGGCTCAAGACGATTAACTTCATTTTTTGAAAATAAAGTATTATTCCTAATAATCTAGAGACACGAAGGATTTTTACATTTACAGAATTATAAAAAAAAAATTCAATTTAATATATCTACAAGAAATAACTCAATTTACTAACAGGAAGTAGAACAATCGTACTGTGCTATGCCTAATCTTATTATAATTTTGGAAGATTACAGTTATTTATTCAAATCCTCTTCGTGATTAGAAACGATACGAATTATTTATCATTATCTTTCATTAAAGGTCGACCTCAAGCAATTTTTAAAACATGTTATTCTTATGTATCGCTTTGACTGTTATAAATATTTTTTTAACATTTACGATTTAATGTTAGATTTCTATACCAATTTCTTTTTTAGACCAAAATCCTTAATTTAATTTCATTAATTTTACTACATTAATATAGTTACAATTATTAATATTTTAAATGATTTTAAATTAAAAACAAGTACGGTTAAGCCATAAAATCGTTGTATGTAGAATTTTAATTATATTCTTTGTAATACTTTTCTAATTTCTTTTTATTCTTAAACGATTTTCTCTTTACCTAGTTTTTTTAAAACATCTTCGAGACAATTTTTACTCAACAATCAAAACCTTTATCAAAATTCAATTTAAAAGTTTACAATAAATATACATAAATGAATAAATTTAAAGGATTAAAGGAAGCCACAAAACCGTTCGTTTTAACGTGACCGTGAATCAAAAGACCGAGGACGTGGAGAATTCAAGTACAGTTCAGAACTCCTCGCTTCTACTTTCACGGTCATCGTTGACCCAATTTGTGTTCCAGAGGTGTACCAGAAACGAACGCGACTCAAGAACCAACTTCTTCGTCGACACCAGTAGGCGAAACGGTTTCGTTTGGATTACTACGACCTTCCAACGATAGTTTCATCTGGTTTTAGTTCTTCATTTCTATTCTTGAGCTCACCGAAAGTTATAATCGGAAAACAACAATCGCGATCATTAATTCTTTTACAAAATAATTAATTGTTAAAGTGCGCCTTAAAGTGCGAAAACGATATTTGTATGACAATTGATACGGTTGTGCCCGTTAGAAAACGGACGAAACGAAAGCAAATGTTTACTCTGAACTGTAAACGGACGATTAGGTTAAATTAACACGGAATTAAAACAAAAGTTTGTGTTTTATTGATATTACTAAATAAAATTAATTTTTCGAAAATTTACTTTACTGGTAAGTATGAGTTTTAGTTTTTATTTAATTATAGTAATACTTTTAAGTATGGAGAGAAAGAGATATTGGCAGATATTTAATTTGAATTCTTCTATTTAATGCGAAGAAACACAAAATTTCACTTTGTAAATCGACGTTTCGATTTGAGATGCAGAAAGTATTGAAGATCTTAAGTCAAAATATGTTTTAAATATTATTTTTGTTTAAAAGAATCTTTCATTACTTTATTTTTAAAATTGAAATTAAATCGGAGTTTAAAATTGTCCTCAAAAACATTTAAGAAAACATATTTTTCTTTGTTTATTTTCTGTAGTGAACTTCATTTATAACATTATATCTTTTACATTATTGCTCTCAAATGCATATATATGAAAATATATTCGAATAGGTGAAAATTAGAAGAAATATTGGTTTTACATATTGTTGTTGGCAGAGCACAAGATTCGGAACGTTCTAGAAAGAAAGTTTTACTAAGTTGTAGCAAATTTTATTGCTCACAATATTGCTCTTTTACTTTCAAATGTCTGAACATTTACAGAAATTCGGGCATGTGAAAATTAGATGAAATTATTACTTTATATCTTACAAGGAGACAACGCAGTTGACTCCACCAATTTTGATGAAATTTTTTGTGGTGAATCTATGTTAAAAATGTATTAGGTTTACCAGAGCTTTTGATTCAATGACCCGAAAATAATCGATTTATTTCCTTATTCCGAAGGAAATAAATGATTGTAAACGTGCAGATTTACCACATGCGGTGTATGTAAGAAACATCCAATTTACGTAAATATCCATGTCTATACATATTGTCAGTTTTATTAAAAAGTTAGGAGATAAAGCCGTTTTTTTATTACAATAATTGTGTAATAAAATTGTTAATTGATTAATAACCATTAAAGATAATGTTGTATTCATTACAAACATTAACTATAAACTATAAAAACGTTCAATACAATAGCAAAATAATTTGGAAAAATGTTAAGATCCAAGGAATTCAGAACGCAAGTTCTAAATCTTAGCTCTAATCTTAAACTTTAAAAGTAAATTACGTCTCTTAGAAGGGCCATTGGATCAAAAGCTCTGGTAAAACTGATACATATTCAATACAGAATCACCACAAAAAGTTTCATCTAAATGAGTGAAGAATCAACTCCGATGTCTCCTTTTTAGTAATAATAAAAAGCTTTGGTATAAATAATTTAGCGAGCCTTATATATTGTTACTATTATATATATATTTTTTTCATATTTGATGTTGGATGTATTAATAACATGGAAAAATCTAATATGTTAAAATCAAATGAAATCGGTGTTTTACATCTTGAGTATGTGATTCGAAACGTTTTACAAAAAACGAAACACAAAAGTTTAAATTTTATACACTGAGGGTAATTATTCTTGACTTTCAAGAAAAACTTTTTGTTCAATGTGTTTTTTAAAAACAAGTATAAGTTATTCTTAAAACAAAGAAATCTTTTTATTTTAAGTGTATAAATATAGTAAAGCTCCGTTAATTCGTATACTCCCAAATCCAAATTCCCTTGTACTCCGAACAAAATTCAAAAACGTAAAATTTGCATATTCCTTATCATCTGAAGGATAAAAATAAAGGATTCGCTAATCGAAATTGGCAAATTTTTCATTCTATCTGTAGAAGAAGGCAGTGTCGACCTAAGTTATTTGATGAAACAACATAAAATCAACAAAATCCTGTTGTATACATATGTAGAGATGGTTCAAAATCGATATCCTAATAGGCTATCTTGAAAATTACAAAACGACTTGATTTGCTACCAGAAGACAAGATATAGCCTCTAGATCAACAATTCTCAAACGCTGGTCAATCGGTCAAAGAAATTTGACCGATCTCAAGACAATTTTTATCTGTCCAAGTTAACATTATTTTGAATATGTGTGCTGGTCTATGAAAAGGGGGTTAATGTTCGAAAATAAGTTTTTGTGACAATAGCTAATAAAGATAAACAAGCCGTTTCGTCAGTTTCTCATTATTCTCTTTTTTTTGTATTGGCCGGTGTTAAAAGACATCAAAGTATTGTTTCAGATCATAATGTTACTATGAAGTTAATTGTGTCAGTTGCTAGTTTCAGATTTCTAAATAAATAATACTGGAAAAATGAATTTGTGAATATTATTATGTTGGCCGTTTTTTACTATTGATTGCGTAAGTGAAGAACGATTTTGGAATTGAACGAGGACAGAAACTGAATAAATTTCAGTATTAAAGTAGTAGTTTCAGATTTCTAAATAAATAATACTGGAAAAATGAATTTGTGAAGATTATCATGTTGGCCGTCTTTTACTATTGATTGCGTAAGTAAAAAACGATTTTGGAATTGAGCAGAAACTGAATAAAAAAAGCTCAAATACATGCAGGGAGTTAATTTTTGTGGAAATACTGTTGACTCCTACAGTTCATCACTTTAACTTCAGCGAGTGGTGATAACAGGGTGTTTCTTATCTGGGTCCAAGGTCACTCTGGAGTTGCTGTTCATGAAACGGCAGAAGACTTTCGTAGCTTCATAGCGCGTGTTTTTGAAAATAAGTGTTGGTGCTGGCAGTGTTCCCTCTAAGCTGTGCGCGCGCACATAAATTATAAACATAGTGCACATGAACAATATTTGTGCACACAAGATTTTCTTGTGCAGAAAATAATATAACACATGAAATCCATATGAAATAAAATGCACAAAAAATGAATTCAATGTAGTTTTAGATGTAAAAATCTGATGACTATAAAACTGTTTTTGGTGAAATAATTCAATTAAACACATTTTTCTTCCATTTCTTTTTTATGCAAAAAGCTTTTGCCAAATTGATTGGCAAAAGCTGATGTGTCTAGAAGACTTGTTACTGCTTCCAGAAGGTTTAAATGGCTTCCAAAGGATTTGATATGCTAATAGAAAACTTGATACTGCTTCTAGAAGATTTAAATTGGTTACAAAAGTCTCGACATTGCCTATGGTAGGCTTAATATTGCTTCCAGAAGAATTGAAATGTGTCCAGAAGACGATTTATTAAGATGCTAATAGAAGACTTGATACGGTGTTTAGAAGATTTAATATTGCTTCCAGATAACTAATTTATTTGGTGCCCCAGCGTATTTTCATTGCAAATCAATAGGCGGTAGAAACATCGTTTCGGATATTTTAAATTTTTCTTAATTTCGGCATGTCTTAATGCTCCCAGACTTATTACCACTTCTTTAATGAATTTTCGGGATCAACCCGGGATCAAATATCGAAATTTGACACCCATAAAATTGAAATATACAAGAATCAAAATTGAGATACGATGACTAAGTTGACATTCTTAAATAGGAACACTTTATGAGAAATGTCGATGGTCATTATAATACCATTTTTCTCAAAACTTATAGATAACATATTTTCTTCATAAGATTCATAAAAAGAATTCATAAGGTTTCAAAACATTCAAGATGGCAATTGCGCCCCTAACGGTCATCTTACAAATCTGAAGATTATTTCCAGTATTTTCTCTTAGCCACTTTCGTCATAATTTTTTTTCTACAAGTTTTTACAACGAGTAGTTTCCAAGAAAGGGCAGTTTACATGATTATTTGGCCACTCTGTACTTGTTTTTAATGATGTTTTAAAGATTCTTTTAAGTATTTCATTGTTTTTAGATTGTTTTTGAGTAAACCATTTCATAACAGTTATACCATTTGCCTTTTTTAAAGAAATTAATGATTAAAATAAACTATCAACTTACAAAGTCTTTAAAATGTAACTCTATCGTAAGTCGAGTGCTACCTGTACATTAATTAATTTTAAACTCTACATGATAATTTCATCCAGAGTTTATTGACAATAAACTAATTTCACAAAACCTTTGCGCAACTCTGAAGCAAAAAAACGGCATTGTTACAAGCGCATTTTTTGTAAAATAGCAGTGACATATGCTGACAAATGGTGACATGCACTAACTTGCTGTCAAACCGTCATTTTGGCTCGAATAGTTTGAATATATCGGCTTCATGAACCGCGGCACTTTAGTAATCTAGAGACTTTAGATATATTTAGCGGCACTTATTCCAATTTAATTTTAATTAATTTTTTTGTTATTAAACTAAATACTATAATAATTATGGGAGTCCAATACCATTTCTCGGTCTAGTGCTAGTTCTCGTTTTACATCAATTGAAATGTGCAAGGTTACAAATCAGCTTGTAAAGAACTCTATTTCAGAAACTATTCATTGTAGAGGCCTTCGTTAAAAAATGTGTCTTCAGATGTACGACGGCAAAACTCAACCCAACCCAACCCTGCATATTTGAACTGAAGTAAAACTAGAACTAACACTAAACCTAGCACTAGAATCATTCGGGTTTAGCAATCTTGAGAGGTGTACGGCTAAACCCGAATGTTTCTAGTTCTCGATCTAGAGTTAGATCTAATGATATAGAACAGAAACTAGCACAAGACTTAGAAGTGATATATTTTGGGTTTACGTATGCGTCTTTACATTAGATCTAGTGTTAGTTATACTTTTAATTCAATTGTAAATATACAGGGTTGCCAAATCAGTTTGTAAAGTACTCTATTTTAGGAACTATACATTATAGAAAAAAATGTTTTCAGATGCACTGCTAAACCCAACCTTTTTTTAACGAGGTCGCGGAAAATCTGCTAGCAAACACCTGGCCTGGGATGATGTGTGGCCACATAGTGTGCGGTGGGGGTCAAAGACCAAGACCCACTAAAAAACCCTTTCCTCTTCTGTTTTCCTAATAGAGAAACATACATAACCAATTAATATTTATTGCAAACAATTTCAATCACGTACCCGGTCTAGGGGGGTTTCACTTAAAAAGAAAAACACTCCTGTTCCTACTCTTTCCTTGGTGACTCTTTAAACCTGGTCGTTGATACTGCAATTGATTTTCCGCGTTTCCTTTCGTTTCATGGCTCGAATGTCAGTACCAATCGCATTACGGGCGTAACAAAAACTTAAAATAGAATTACTTTTTGTATCAAGCAGTATAAACTAAGTACCTGGCTTGCGCGTTTTACTTGAAAAGAAAACCCCACTTCTCCACCTTATTGTCCTGTTGGTTCCCTCCATGACTCTGCTCCTCCACCTCCTTTGGATCCCTCTTTTGTGTCACCGGTATCTCGAAACTAAATCATAGATATCTATTTAATTTTTAGTCCTACACATTGCATATTACATACTCGGTTGGGGGGTTTATTTGAGGTAAACTCCCCAAGTTTCTAATTATCATCTCAGTTTCTTCGCTAGCATTCGTAACAATTGGTACGAGCAAAACCAACTCGTGGTTGGTTTCGCCATTTTAAATCTTTTTGTTACGATTTTAAACGCGTCTTCCCAAATGTCGTTTTTTAATTCTTCCGCTAGATTATTTCAGGCTATTTTCTATTCCGCTCTTATCTGTTTTGTTCATTGTGTTTACCTCACTGCCTCTTTAATTTCTGTACCGTATCTGTCCACCAATAGATTTCACCTTCGCTTATTCCAACATTTTTTCTTTCTCCAAAAGCCTTATTACAAATATTATCGTTATTTTTTCTAACCTTTCAAGGGTTTCTATTTCGTTATCAGACCATGCATTTATATCATTTTTAATTACTTTCTTTAGTAGCTCTTCTGGAGCATTTTTAATTTTCCACCTTAAAACGCATTTACTCTTATCGGTGACCTTATTTCGGGTGCTAAATTCAATCCAACCCAAACCTGTATATTTGAATCAGATTTGACAGAGCCGTCCTAAGATATTCGGCGCCCCAGGGCTGGGTTGAAAGTGCGTCCCGTTTTATACAAAATTGCCCCAATGTCCCTCCCAGGAGCTGGCGGTCCAGGGCTATAGCCCTTTTAGCCTTTAGGTTTAGAATGGTACTGACCATTGGGCGAATTAATGAGGTGTAATTTAGTATAGGACATTCTGGATTAAGGGAAGATTTCCTATTTCTGATGCTATATAATACAGCTAGTCTCTCATAACCATTATTTAGCTTCAAGTTGTTATGATATTTTCAAGTAAGTCTTATTTTTTTACCACTTCTTCGTTTCTTTCCACTCTATCTGTTTGTCATTGGCAACTTATTGTTGAGAGTTATACGTCTTAATGGTAAATTTTTTGCTGCACATTTTTGTTTGTTAATGTTTAAATTCCATGATCTTCATCATAGACATACAAATGGGTCAATCTATGATCTTCCTCATAGGTTGAGCCATTTGTTTGTATTGATCGTATTAGTTTGTAAGTTATTTATTGCTGAGGATAGATCTTCATCTTTATAAATAAGACTATATCATCCGCAAACACAGCTATACCATCCTCAATAATTTGGGTGATATCGTGCATATAAATATTAAAAAGAATGGGGAGCAGAACCGGTGTGAAGACAGCAGTGAAAGATAGCAGTAGAGATTTCCGAAGATACCCGAACGTCCATAGACGTCCGTCGCCGGGGCGTATTTTTTTAAAAGTAAAATACTATTACAATATTGATTATAAATGTTACCTATACTATATTGGTCTTGCAAAGGGGCCGTAGGGGTGAAACACCCAGCACTAGATTATAACAACCCCTAACTTTTTTATTATTATGAAGATCCGAACCAAATTACGTACACGTATTCTATATATATTTAGAAGATTTTCCGCAAAAAGAAATTGGACTTGCAAAGGGGCCGCGAGGGTGAAACATCTAGCAGTAGATTACAAGAACCCCGATCATTTTTATTATTTTAAAGATCCGAACCAAATTACGTACACGTGTTCTACAGGTATTTAGAAGATTTTCCGCAAAAAGAAATTAGACTTGTAGTAGATTATAACAACCCCAAACTTTACACGTACACTATTAGACACTATTAGAACCAGTTTTTACATTTTTGCTAAGTTTCCAGATAGCCAAAATACAGGGGGTGTCTGAAAATCTTATATTTTCAGAAACTCCCTGTGTATCAAAAACGAACAGGGCTATGGTAACATAATTACCGCAACTTTCTATCTTCATAATTACCAAGATACCCTGCAAACCCATCGAAATTTGGATACCTGTACTATTAATTTCCAGCATCCAGATAGGGGCATAGAATTCTTTACAATTTTTAGTCATATTAATTAATTTTTAAATCTACTTTTGTTAGTTTATTTCATTACGTGTCAACAATATAACAGATATGATACTTTTTTTTTTCTCACCAATGTGTTACATATTCTTAATGAAACTGTTTGAATTATTTAAAATAATAATAACAATAAATTAACTATTTTTAATTGTTTTATTATACTACTAAATAAATTATATATTGTTAATTAACAAATATGAAATAGTAAAATTAATATCAATTGATTTACATTAAATAAAACAGTATTTTAAAATTATGCGATTTTTTCGCTTCACTTAGAATCAATATTTGCTTTTGCACATAAATACCATTACGCCAAATAATAATAAACCAATTATCACTATTTCCTTATTGATATTCTTAGAATATTTTTCTGAATCATCACTTTTAGTATTATTTACAGCAATATGAGGAGACGTTTCATCCAAATAATTAACACTGTCTTGAAGTTTTAATTTGTCTTCTAATATTGTAATATTCTCCTTTATATTCTCGATATTCTTACTGATATCGTACCAATGTATGCGGAATTGACTCGATTTAATAAAAAAATTTTTTCGGAACGTTGAGATCGTTATTGGCGGAAAATCATCATATCTTGAACGTTTCGTATATGCAATTATGTTCATTAAGTCGTCTCGACTACCGTTTTCGATTATGTTCCTCCATAAATTAAGAAAATAAATTGAATATGGAGTAACTCCTGCAAAAATTTGTTTTACTTTTCATTTGATTCTATTTTAATATTTACCTTGCGTAAGTTTGTATGTTATTAACATATCGGAATGATACGGAATATCGTAGTCCTGCGGTGGACATGGGGAAAATGATTTTGAAAAATTACCTGAGTCCGTTTGTGTTGTGTTGATTTTTCTAAATGCCTAACATGTTAAAAGATTGTTATTTCCAAAAAAAAAGTTATAGAAAATGTACTTACCTGAAAAATAATTATTTTTGGTCTGTATTTTAAAGTTTTACATTTCATTATTTTTATTATTTTCCCCATATTTCACACCCTTTAATTTTATCACCACGTTGGGTGATATATTCATCGTTTCTGCTTTGAATTGTACCAAAAAACAGTAATATGAAACAGGAAGTCTCTTTATGGTTTTCGTTTGTAACTGTAAAAAATTAATAGTTATTACGATGATTAATTAATAATTTAAAATACTTTTATCTAAAATTTTTAACACGTTTTTCTTGCTATCAATAAAAAATTGATTTGTTTCCTTTATATTAAATCCACAACTTTGAAATGCTCGCTTTGAATCATCATTATAATGTTTGTAATTGTTATCACTGAAAAAGTATAAAGCTCCGGTTCTATTATCTTTGTGAAGGTATTCATCAGCTATTAATTCGGTTGGAAAACATATTTCAATTTTTTCTTTTTCACTTTTTTCCATTTCACCGTAATTTTTATGTAGGATGTAAAACTGAAGAGTGACTAAAATTAGATTAAAACATCACTAAAATTAAAATGTTTCAAAACATGATTATTAGTTATCTTATCGTTTTTCCATTGATAAGCAATAGTGATGATTTATGTACCTCCAAAATTACATAAATGACAAATATAATTTCGTGGAACAACTATTACTTAATTTACAATAGCCAAATACACTGGGTGAGTCAAAAGTATGGACTATAGTAAAATATTTCAAATAAAAGATTCTCTATTAATTGTGGCGGATTTTCAGGCGATATTTGCTTCTTTTGTTGCTATAGCAATCAACATTTACTTTGAATGGACTGCAGATGTTCTTTTTTGCATTGTTTGATAGAGAATAAATCAAAAGGCATTTGTTTAAATATGGATAAAATACTTAGTTTAATATAAAACACTTATGTTTTTTGACTCTTGCCAATTATTATGAATGGAAACATACATTTTTAATAAATACCATATTCCTGATTGTACAGGCTTCCATGACAAGACAGATGATAATACTAATACTAAGACAAAGAGCAATAAGCAAGAGTTTGTAAACGCACGAAATGCAAATAAACAGGAAGTAATGACGGCTGAAAGGGTGATGATAGAGGGATTATGTCATGCAATGAAAGAAAATAAGGAGTGAAAAGGATGACACGATAGGAGACGATAGGTTACATGATGACATTACGATAAAGGTTAATAAGATAATTAAATAATAGAAAAAGTTGCGCAATGAAATGGGAAAGGCTAATCGTCTAGGGTTGTATCAAATTATGGTAGAGGTATGAATAAATGTTAGGGTTGTATGACAGTGTTGCCAACGACATCGAAGAGTAAAACTACATTGACGCTTAAAAAAAAGGTTAAAATAAAACTATTTCAATAATTCAGTTGTCGGTTCCAGGGCTTTTGTTAAAATACCTTGCGCACAAAGAAGAGGATCTGTAAAAACTGTCGATTGAAAATATAGTTTAGTAGTTGGGAGCTCTTCTAGCAATCTACTTACAACATCGTTCAACGACATATTTGCAAATGCCTGATATGTTTTGACCACCAATGCGTTTAGGTGAGTTTTGGATGTGATTAAAAACTTCGCGACAAAAGTCCTTAAGACCCCTCGGTAATTTTTCACATGGACGCGCAAATGAATGACATATACATTTAATAGTTAAAAGATTGGGTATATCGTTCTTTAAATGAGTAACCATCGAGTTATTGCCTCCAAACATTACATTGGCGCCATCAGACGCAAACTCTAACATTTCTTTTCTTGTACGGGATTTGTTTCTCAATAAAATATTGGACAGTTTTATTGTATAAACAACATAATTTGGGTTGACTAACCACAGGATCAAAGCTGAATGCTTGACTATCGGTTTATTAGTGCTCTCATCTACCAACAATGAAAAATGGTTTTGTCTTAAATTTTTTATCAAGTACTCTTCAGCTGTTTTTCCTGTTATATTTACTACAATAGCGCAAGCTTTTGTTCTGCTCATAGACACTTTTTCAGCAATGTTTGATGATTTTTGAATCATCGGTTCTTGAATGCCGCACTTTCTATTACAGTCGCATGCAGAACAATAAAAATACATATTATCTTTTTTACTTTTTGCAAGCCATCCACTAAATTTTTCATCGTTGAGCCAAGAATCAATAAATTTTTCTCATATCTGACTACTTTCTTCTTTTTAGGTGGTGAGTTATCAAAATCTGACTCACTATCACTGCTACTAACAATAGTCCTAACTACTTCATTGTTTTCAAAGCACTTATAATTATAAGAACACTCAAAACAACAATCGGTCGCTAAAAAATCTAAACAAATGACAGCTCTGGCAAGACAGGGTATCTGCGTAACAAACAATAGAAAACAGGAACTCTATTTTGTCTCTATTTTCTATCTATTAACGCCGTCTATTAAATAGATTAACAGTTCCATAGTTTGGTTTCCTAGGTTCTAGACGGCATGTTTATCTGAAGCAGAATTAGTGTACGGGCGATATGTAATACGTGAAATATACGGCATTACAATTTTAACTAAGAAACAGTGGATTTGTAGGTCTAAACTAAAAACTAGGAAGATTTCAAAAAACCTGTAAATCTACAATTAAAACTGTAGTGTTGGCAACAGTGTTGTATGGTTACTGATGCCGAATGCTAGAACGAGGCCAATTTTTTTCTCAATTTTTTTCGAATTTCTTCAGCCATCAAAAAGCCATTCTTCACAAGTTGCTTTCTTTAAATTAGGATGTTTTGCTTCTGGCACAGGTGCTAAATTTGTAATGTCTCAGAAGAAAAAAAAATCATCTTAAATTACATCAATTGCAAACGCAAAAAATGAAATTGTTGATGAAAACTTCTCAGATCTTCAAATCTGCTTTTATATTTCGTTTTTAATTCTTCATTTTTTCATCATATTCATTAAATTTATTTTACGTAATATTAAAGAAGGTTGCTTTTTAGTGAGAAAAGTGTTGAAATTTTTTTGACTTCAGATCATAATGAAAAGGCTGATGTTTAGATTGAAAACTAAATACAGTTTGAGACAAATCACTTCATCATGTCAGTCAGATATGTTAAATTAAACTTTGAAGAGATGTTTTAGATCTTCCAGTTTTAGACATTGCTTTTCTTGTTTTTATAAAAACATGTAAGTGAGAGTGAATATGGATGAATATCACAAAAACTGACCTAATTGTAGTAGTTATGTAGTAATTTTTGTAATAGCCATTTAAGCCACATTTAAACAAAGAAAGAGCCCTATGTTTGGTATAACGTTAAAATAAATTCAAAACTAAACTAAACTTGTATTCTGAAAGTAACCGTCATATAGTAAAAATTATGGTGGACTGATATCATGAATGCAGAGGTCAAAAGTTAATGCGTGCGTAGGAGGAAACTGGAGGGGGTTTGAAACTCAAATTTAAAATTCCAGTATGATTTCTTTTTTGACTAAGAAACGGAAACTATTAGATTAATTTGGTGAATTGTTTGAAATTATTTACTTCTACTATGTTATTCAAGAAATTATCATTTTTTTTGTTAATGTTGATATAAAATTCTTTGTAAAGGTCCATCACTTTAGACTTCTGGATATTTTTAGTTAATTTATCATTACTCATTTCTATATTACGTCCATCTTGATAGAAATGATGTGAAGATCTTGAATCTCGGATTTAGGTTTGCTCTCCCTACTAAAATTAAACCCGTAGAGCTTGCAATAAAAATGGAGTACCAACTTATTAATGAACAATTTTTTTCTGAAAATGAAAACTTGAATAGGAATATTCATATACTTCCCAACTCTACCACTGTAAACCAATCAGCTCCCAACAAACATATTAAAGATTATGAAATCAAGATAATTGATAACGATTTGGTGGTTACCATCAGAGACAAGGGGGGGGTTATCATTTATATAACTACTGATTAACTACTGATAATGCAATAAATTCGGAAAAATTTAATATTAACTATTTCAAATCATTTGAGATAAACCTTTTTATACCAACTTCATCAAAGGAGCTTTATTAAATTTATTTTTCTATAATTCTTTTTGTCATGAATTTTCACACATAATATAAAACTCCATTGATTTAATTCATAAACTAAAAAGATTTAAGCTCAACCAAAATAGATTGATTACTTTCGACATAAAAAATGATCGACCCTTTCCATGATTAAAAAACATTTAATTTCTCAAGATATCTTTAATTTAAACATACTTCAAATAAATGCTACAGAATGAAAGATGTGTTACCCACGGGTTCTCCCATCTCGGAGATACTTGCCGACATATTCGTTGGTATGTTCGAAAAGGAACTCTTTTCACAAAAAAATAGCGTCTTCAATAACTATATAAAATTCAATAATAATAATAATTCAATAATATCAGTAAATTCGAGTTTACCTTAGAAGTCAAAAGTGGGTTTAGAATAAATTCTTTTTATCTCAACATCAATAGGAACATCAGTGAAAACTCCTTAACAATTTAATATGTTTAGAAAATCTACTACTACTGATGATATCCCTATCAATTCATTCTCCAATGCTCAATATAAATTCGCCAATTCGCTGTGCCTTATCATCCTTCCAAACTTAATCCCCTGAAACATAGACTTGATAAATATGGTTTTGGCCTAGTTTTCGTCTTCCAAACCGAATTATACAATCATATTATCAACAACTAACATAAATTTAAATATGATGAGTGAAGTGGTATCTACGAGATAAAGTGGAAAGAAATATCGCTAAAAGAACACATAATCAAAACTTCTTCTGCAGTTCATAAACATTTTGTTTCCAATCTTAATTTGAGAGTGGTTGGTTATGTATGTCTAACAGTTCGGTATCAGTTGTTACGTCTCCGAATCCACATTTTCGTGTAAGCCTGATGATGCCTTCGTTGATGTAATTTATCATTTCTATACTTGCATTTTCTATAAAAACAGGTAGAAGATGATGCCGTTTAAACAATTGTTTGTCACCTCGTGCCACGTAAACATCACATTTTTCTTTTCTTTTAAAATATCGGATGACCACCAATAATCTTAAACAGTCTGATTGGAATCAGTATATGGCCTTAATCATTGCTTTTATTGTTATGCGCAAATAATAGGTCCGTGAATTCTGGGAATGGTACACTACTTTTGGATTAAATTTTATGGAACCAGAAATATTTGATCCTAAAAGAACAGTCAATTTATCCTTGGCGGCTTTAAATTCAGGAGTGTTGCGTTCTTCTCGCAAAATAAACGCTCTTGATAGCAACTTCTTCCAATAGAGCCCCATTTCATCAGAATTGAGGTTGAAATCTGCTTCACCACTTATTTCAGTGCTACGGATATTGGTTGGAGATTTCAATCTTTTGAACCACCTAGTGCTCGTACAGAATGTTTCGTCAGTCTTTTCTTGCGCCTTCAAAACAGAAAAAACTAACTGCGGTTTTTCCTATACAAGGAACAGGAACACGGAACAAGGAACTTTTTTATATATTTTTTTGATTGGCATCGTCAACCCACAATGCTAACATTTTTTCCATTTTCTCAATACTTTTATTCCAGCTGTAAGATATATGCTTTACATTTACAGCATTGTCTGTAGAGTGGAATGTTTTATTCCCAGCGTTATTCAGGATTGTTATTACGGTGGACGGAGATAAATTTAAAGGTCTGCAGGCGAACGGTCAGGTTTGGCCATCTTCAATGCGTGTAATTACGTAATTTTTGTCTCCTGCCTTATTGGTTTTCATGTTTTTTGCACAAAGTGTGGGTTTTGAATCACTATTGTCGCCCATAATAATACTGTTTTATTTTTCTTAAAAACAAATCGTACCTTTATCTCTTATGGCGGCCGAACCGGGGAAGGCCACGTCGGTATCAACTGGCGTAATTGTTTTGTGTTGAGTTTATTCTTCTAAGTTCAATGGTACCAGCTACTAATGCGAACTTCTTTTGCGAGCATGTATATATCTTTGCAGACCCAATTCAAGCTTTTGTTGGAGAACCGTCATTCATCGTTTGAGTCTATTCGCAATTATACCTATACGTATTTTCAAAAATCAATGTCATGCTGAACAAATTTGGTTGTTCCAGATCGATTTGAACATAATCAAGGAAATTTTCCAATGAAATTCTTCGAATCAGTCCTTTGTTCTTTTGTAAATTGTCCAGTTCCATTTGCTTTTCAAGATTTCACTAAATTTACATATATAAGGATTTGTTTTCTTCTTCTCGATAGTTCTTTTAGTATGCCTTTAGTGGACCTTAACGTACAAATGCAATGGAAGCATTTATAAATTAGTCACTTATATTCAGACGTGCCTTTATATAGTGTTGATGAGGGATAGGGATTGGTGAGGGTATAGTGTGGATATTTGCTAGAAGAAGTATATGAAAGTTAGGGTTGTATGGTTACTGAAGCCGAATGGTAGGGTTAGGCCAATTTATTTGTCTTCAGCCAACGAAAAGCTTTTAGACAAAGTTGCCATGAAAAGGTTGCTGGTGTATGTGGCAAAAGGCTTATTGGCTAAAGAAGACAAGGCATATTTTGCAGACTTTAGGTAGACTTACGTTAGTAAGTCTACTCGTACGTTTAGTACGAGGGTTTCAATGCAGTGCAAAAGCTCACTTTGTCTATAATACCACGGCGATGGAGTGATTGATAAGAAATGTACCATAAATCATAGAAAGAGGATTATTAAGAAAATGGGTAAGGGGGAAGAAGTGAGTTATTAAGAAGATTTGTGGGATTAATACTAAAGCGTTGTGATTGCATATTCTGAAGCAATACCGCTATTAGCTTTTAATTCGAAGAACTTGTCTAACGCTTAGCAATCATCTTTATCAATAATTTTTGCTGACCTGCCGGAAGCTATAAAATAGCTGTCCAAAACAGCTGTAGCACAGAAATAAAATAAAGTATTTCTCATCATTACCTGCTTTATTTATATAGTAACCTTATATCCTGAAGCAAGTTCTAGGAATTATAACTTGTACAGATCGTGCAATTTACCACATTTTCTAACAAATCTTAGATTCCCATTGATAATGGTTTACTTGACATTCTTCAATCGCAACAAATCTGTTGCATAGTCTATCTATTTCATTTCTTTTCAGAGTTGCTTTGAAAAATTTTGCTGAAAATGCTATTCGTCCAAAGTGGAGATGACTGACTCATTTTATGAGCTTCTACATTAACAACAATTGATTTTTATAATAACAATTGATTCTTTGTGATTCTCCGTCACTTCTTCCGTTTTTGTCATGATTGTTTGCTTAACATACCGATATTCGCTCATTTTATAGTCCATATTTAACAACCACAGTTGCTTTCATATTGTTATGTATATTATATTAATAATCGAGGAAAAATATTAAGTGTTATTTAAGCCAATTTGGAAGTGACAACACAAACAGAATGACATAATCATGTTAAGATCAAAGACTATTTTTATGCCAGTTGCACAATAAAGATTTATTTTTATGCTTAAACTTCAAAATAGAAAAATCAATTAATCTAAATAAACATTTTAATAACAAATAACGTCACTTTCTTCTTAAATTGGTATCAATTCTCGGCTTTACATTTGAATAATCTGGAATACCCATATTCATAATTTTGCTATTGCTTCTAATTTTTTTTCCATTAATACTAACTGTTTCCTCTTTACTACAACAAGCATTTGCTTGCTCTTTCAACGTCTGAATGTATCCTTGTAATTTTGTAATATTTGTTAAAATGCTTTCCGTGCTCTTATTAATATCGTACCAATCTAGCCGAAATTGACTCGGAGTGATAAAAAACTTTTTTCTCAACGTCGAAACTGTTATTGGTAGATTATCGTCCTCCCTCGAACGTTGAGTATAAGCTATTATGTTTGTCAAATCGTCTCGACTACCGTGCATCATCATGTTTTCCCATAAATTTTGAAAATATTTTGAGTTGGTATCAATACCTAAAATAATATATATTCTATTTGACAGCTTTTATAAAATATAAATTCACGATAATTGTTTCTGATTTTAAGTGCAAATTTACCTTCTGTAAGTTTGTAAACTGTCAATATATCAGATTGAATGGGAACATCATACTTTGGCAATTCTTTTGTGAATCTTTTGGCATCTGTTTGAATTGTACTGACTTTTTTAAACCCCTAAATTAAAATAAGATTTTAAAAAACTGCGATAAATTTAAGATAAATTGTTATCATTTACACCTAGTTAAACAAAAAGTGTTTTTTTCGTACGTACATGAAAAATAAATATTTTTGGTCGATATTTCAGCGTTTCACAATTCATTATCTTCCTCCATATTTCAAATCCGAGAATTTTATCGCCGGACTCGGTGACGTATTCTTCATTTCTGTTTTTAATGGTACCGAAAAACAATAAAACGAAACTTGTACAATCTTTATGATTTTCACTTGCAACTAAAAGACAATCAATGTATATTATAAGCTTAACCGTTTTCTTTTAAAATGAATAACTTTTATCTAAAATATTTAGGACGTTTTCCTTGGTATCTATAAGAAATTGATTTTCTTTTTTTACGATATAACCGCAACGTTCGAATGCTTGCTTCGAATCATCTATGTGATATTTGTGATTATTGTCGCTGAAAATGTATAAAGATCCAGTTCCGTTATCTGTATGAAGGTACTCATCAGCTATAATTTCACTAGGGAAGGACATTTTATTTGTAATACACTGGCACTTTTTAATTGTTGTTTAAAATTTAATTGCTGACTTAGAGGAGACTAAAAATATGGCGATGAACGGAGAACTAGGGATTCACTAAAACGTTAATGATTCAAAAAATTATTGTTTTGTTATCTTATCGATTATTATTGATAAGATATGGCGAAAATTTATATAATTGAAAGAGTTTGATCGAACAATGTTTGTGTCTTTTTCTTCAAATTATAGGAGTTTTGTAAATAGAATCGTTCATCATTTTCCACCAGAGACCTGAATCGAATGACTCACGTGATGAATCATATTCGCTGAGTCGCTGTTACTATGTTTTTTCATTGATTAATAAACCCGTAAATGCTTTCAATAGTAGACCAAAATCTTAATACAGGTATTAATACCGGTGTTAGTTTAATGCTTGCTACTTGTCTAAAATGAAATAATAGATCGCGAGCTGATCTTTTAAGTTTATAGAATATGTCACCTTATTTTGATTTCTGTTAGGAATACGTTTATGAATAGTGTTTAAATCACCTTCACTGTATATAACTTTATTTCTATTAGGAAACGATGCCAAAAAGACTGTTCATCGTACCGAAGTTTTCTTATCCATTGTGTTTATTTTCTATAATCATCATTTTTTTTATATTTATTTATTTAACATTCCTAAGTTTCCATTTTTTTTCTTTACATATTTTGTTTTATTTAATATACCACTATTTGTATTTCTTTGTTGTTATTAAGAGCGAGAACAATATTTATTTGGACATGTACATATAATAACAATAACATAACATAGTATTTAGTACAATATAAATGCAAATGCACAAATGCAAAAGGGCTGTAGACCTTATTCCCATTACTACCACTCGTAGTTAAAGTCATAGTTAGCGTTATCTAATCGATAGCGCAAACATTGGTTACTACAGCTGTGTTAATCTTATAGTTAACCTAAGGTCAGAGATAACTTTCGCTTTAACCGTAGCCAGTAGATTCGGTTAGATCAGTCGGTATCCAATAGATAAGTGAGAGAACCTAACCTCACAAACAGAATACGCCGTGTTGTAGCCTAGTGTTGTTTGTGACATTATAAAAATGGATAATTTTATGCACGTTGGCAATGAAGAAAATATTAAGGAGGAAATAAATGAATTATTTTCTCCTTTAAATCATCTGAATTATCTAAATATCCTAAAATTGCCTTCAGCTTTGGAAAGTAGATTCTCTAGATTCTCTAATTCGTAATTGAAAGTATGTTCGGAACAATTTTCCAAAAATCGATTCTTCAAGAATTTTTAAATTTACTCAAAATATTGGAAAAATCCCAGTTAAGTTGAGCAGCTTATATTTCAAGAATTAAGTGAAATATCTCAAAATTTACTTCATTTTCAGAAAATAGATGCCCCAATTAATAACTGAAAGTAATTTCGTAATAATATTCTAAAAAATCGATTTTTCAAGAATTTTTAATTTTATTTAAAATATTGTAAAAAGTCAGTTAAGATCAGCAGTTTATATCTCAAGAACAAAGAAAGATATCTCAAAATAACTTCATTATTGGAAAGTAGATGCGCTAATTCGTAATTGAGAGCAATTTCGTAACAATCTCCCAAACAGATCGATTTTTCAAGAATTTTTAAATTTATTTAAAATATTGGAAAAATCGCAATACAGTTCAGCAGCTTATATCTCAAGAACTAAGTGAGATATCGATAAATTTACTTCTCTTTTGGAAAGCAGATGCACCAAATAATAATGGAACTTAATTTCGTAACAATTTTCTAAAAAAATCGATTTTTCAAGAATTTCTTATTTCATTAAAAATATTGAAAAAATCCCAATTAAGTTCAGCCGCTTATATCTCAAGAACTAAGTGAGTTATCGTAAAATTTACTTGTCTTTTGGAAAGTAGATGTACCAATTAATAATTGAAAGTAATTTCGTAATAATTTCCCAAAAAAAGAAACGATTTTTCAAGAATTTTTAAATTTTCTCAAAATATTGGAAAAAAATCCCAAATAAGTGCTGCAGCTTATATTTCAAGAACTCAGTGAGATACCTCAAAATTGGCTTCATTTTTGGAAAGTAGGTGTTCCAATTAGTAATTGAAAGTAATTTCGTAACATTTTTTCTAAAAATCAATATTTCAAGAATTTTTAAATTTACTCAAAATAATGGAAAATCCCCGTTAAGTTTAGCAATTTATACCTCAAGAACTAAGAGCGATATTTCAAAATTTACTTCGCTTTTGAAAAGTAGATGCTCCAATTAGCAACTAAAAGTAATTTCGTTACAATTTTCCTAAAAATCGATTTCTCAAGAATTCTTACATTTGCTCAAAATATTGATAAAACCCCAGTTAAGTTCAGCAGTTTATATCTCAAGAGCTAAGAGCGATATCTCAAAATTTACTTCGCTTTTGAAAAGTAGATGCTCCAATTAGCAATTGAAAGTAGTTTTCTTAGTCTTCCTGCCTAGTTATTATTGATTATTTAGCAATTTAATTCTACTTTGAAATTTGTCTGCGTATTTTATTTTGTTTAATTTGATTTTGTATTTCAAGTAATATTCTTCTAATGTGGAGACTCTTTCGCGTAAATCAGTTGAATGCGAGATCGGTGCTGGCCGACTTTGATGAGTTTAGGGATTATTTGTTGCATACTGGTTATGATGTGCTTGGTATTTCGGAGACTTGGTTGAGTGCGAAAGCTAATGATAAGGTGTTGCCTGTTGATGGGTATAACGGATTTCGGGTTGATAGAGGAACTAGAGGTGGTCGAGTGACGTTTTTTGTAAAAATTGTTACTCTTGTAGAACAATTGATGTTCGAGTGGTTCTTGGAATTGAGCAGCTCTGGATGAAATTAGATGTGGAAGGAATTCATATAGTATTTGGGGTTTTCTATAGACCCAACTTTTTCCCAACTTCGACATGAAACTGTTGAAGTTCTTGAAAGGTCTCTCTCTGATGTACATCGTTTTGTTGACGAAATGGTGGTGGTTGGTGATCTCAACATTAATTTCTTGATTGAGAATCCACCTTTTATATCTTTAAAAGCAACGTTTGAAATGTTTGAATTGCATGAGGTGATAGATGTTCCTACAAGACTTTCGAATACATCGAACTCCTTAGTTGACTTAATCTTTTTGTCTAGTGGTTTGCCTGCTGTTAATTGCCATACAATTGATCCAGGTTTCTCTGATCATTTATTGGTGTTTTATGAATTATCCGTGCAAAAGATTAGGATTGGGTCTAGAGTTGTTACTTATCGCAATTTGCGCAATATTAATATGGAGAATTTGAATAGGGATTTAGAACTTATGAATTGGGAGAGGGTATATGATCTTCTTACTATCGATTGCAAAGTTAATTATGTTTACCATGTTATGATTTCCCTGTTTGATATTCATGCATCTTTAATGACTAGAACTTTTGGTAGAAAGTCTTGGATTACTGCAAGTATAAGGGCGATGATTGCTCTGCGTGCCAACAATAGTATCCATTGTTGGATCTGATGGAATAATTTTTGGATATGGTTAGATTGTGTTGTCCTAGAATTTTGGATGTTTGGTTTACCCTAAGGTATTGAAGATGGGATTAGTAACTCCAATTCCTAAAACCACACCAGCTAAGGAGTTTAAAGACCTGAGGCCTATTACCTATTACGCCGATTATGGCGAAATAGTTAAAAACTTTCCTGAACATGTATAATATTCTACCTGCTGGATAGGTCAACTACACTTGTGTTACTTGACTTCAGCAAAGCGTTTGACATATTGAATCATAACCTTTTGTTAGCTATTCTGAAGTTTGTTGGTATATCTGATTCTGTTACATTCTTGTTTCGAAACTATCTATTTGATAGGTCGCAAACGGTTAGGGATTTTATTTTATAAATCACGTCATAAAATAAAACACTATATAAAACAACAAATTTTAAATAGATTTTCAAGAACAACAATACTCTAAAGATGGATTTTCTGAAGATGGCCTAAACAAGGCCGAAACCGGTTTAACAATAGAAAGCAAATAACATTCGTCTTAACAAAAATGTACAAAAATAATTAAATAAATATTTTATTACTAAATAGTCTGGTTTTCGAGATACATAAAATTTTTAGAGGTTGTAAAAAAATATCGATTTTATAACATTTCCAGTACTTTTGCCGGATTCTTATTATCACCGCATGCAGTTTTGCAAAATCTCCATGCGGAGTTTTGGAGTATGATTTTGGTGTACCATTGATTGTGATATTGGCTTTTTGAGATAGATTTCATCTTGAAATGTCCAAATTCTTGAGATTTTTTCAGATCAGAGATTTGAACTGCTTCCAAAAAATTTGCTACTACCCCTGGAAGACTTAATACTGCTTCTAGAAGACTTGAAATGCTTTCAGAGGACTTGAAATGCTTCCAGAAGACTTGATACTGCTTCTAAATGACTTAATACTGCTTCCAAATGACTTGTAATGCCTCAAGAAAACTTGAAATGGTTTTCCAATACTTGATGCTGCTTACAGAAAATTTGAACTGCTTTCAGAAGATTAGCTACTGCCCTGGAAGATTTTATACTGCTTCTAGAAAACTTGAAATGCTTCCAGATGATATGAAATTGCCTCTGAAAGATTTGATACTATTTCGAGAAGATTTGGTCTTTTTCCAGAAGACCAATTTCCAATTTCCACAAAACTTGAAATGCTTCTAAGACTTGATACTGGTTCTAGATGACTTGATATTGTTTCCAAGAAACTTGTAATGCTTCAATAAAACCTGAAATACTTCCCCAATACTTGATACTGCTTTCAGAACATTTGAGCTGTTTCCGAAAGACTTGCTATTTTGCCTGCACGATGTGATATTGCTTCTACAAGACTTGATATAAAATATAAACCACTTTATTTCATTCTCTATCAAGAAAGGTATTCATACATCAGCCTGTCATTTAATCCAATCCTTCATAGAGACTTAAAACAAAACATCTCCAAATATAATATTAGAATAATATTACTAATTAATGACAATCACAAATTCAGAAAAAGTGAGCTAAACGAGATATATAAGATTACGAAAAATTCTACGTGGGTCAAACAGGAAGAAACATCAACACCAAATTCAAGGAATACATAACGAAACCGACTTCAGCAGTTTACAAACACCTATTTAATGGTAAACAAACATAAAAGTAACCCCAACAAAATTCATCTAATAAAAAGATGACATAAATCGGAAAAATTGGACCAATTAATCAGCGATATCACTGAATTTTATAGCTCCAGACATCCTTTGAAATTCATGTAATCATAAATACACGTCGGGCCACATACAATATTTTAATTCTGTAACTTTAAAAGCAGTTTGACGACAACGATACATACCGCAATTTATCCTTGGTCGAAGAGCCTCTTAACATAGAAGCAAATCTCATCTTGACGGTAATTATGTTATAAATTAATATATAAAATTCCACTACTTTTTACTCATAGTCGTGCCAGAACAAGAACGTAAAGTGGTCGAAACAATTTATTATTATTAAATTTAGCACCGATGTTAATGAAATAATTACATCATCGTTTAAAACATAACTTGTTTTATTAAATACCTAATGTTTCTAGTTCTAAATCTAGTGCTGGCTCTGAAGCTGGGTTGGGTTGGGCTTCATCTTAAGAGAGGTCGTACCTCTAAATGTTTTTCATTCTAGGTCTAGTATTAGCTCTTGCGTTAGTGTTGGCTCTATTTTTTAGTGGTTATTCAATGTTAAATTGTTGTAAGCTTCTATCAAACTAAAACTAGAACTAACGCTAGACTATTACTAGAAAGATTCAGGTTTACAGGTATAGTGTTAGATCTAGTTTTAATTGCCACTCAATGCTTGATAGTGGTAAATTCTTTTGGAACTAAAAGTATAACTAATACTACACCTATAACCTAGCTTTAGTATTAACGCTAGACCTAGAGCTAGAAACATTAAGATTTAGCCATACATCTCTTTAGGCGGCTAAACCCTAATGTCTCTAGTTCTAAATCTATAGTTAGTTCTTAAGAGAGGTACTACTAAATCTAAATGTTTTACGTTCTAGGTTTAGTATTAGCTCTAGCGTTAGTGTTGGCTTTATTTTTAGTTATTATTCAGTATTAAATTGTTGATACAAGTATACAACTAATCTGTTACATCTAAAATAATACATCTAATCTGATCTAATCAAGTCTATAACTAACACTACAGCTAATACTAGAAAGTTTCAGTTTAGCCGTGCACTTTTTTAGTTTAGGTTTACGTTTACAAGTTTAGGCTTAGCTGTCAATTCGTATCTGTCCACCATTGGCATTTTTATGCTATTATTTACTAACCACACAAACCGATATTTTTATTTCTTGTGAATCTATTAGTACATTCGGATTAAAAAATATATATTACTATAAATTTTTAATTGGTAAAGTACCCACTGTTTGGATGTTTACCCCGGCCCGGACAAATACTAATCCCATGTATATTTTTTGCGAGAAGTTCTTCAGCCTACAATATCCGCTATATTTCACCATCATTTTACAAAATTCACAAAAAAATCTGACCGCGATTTTACTATTCGTCGCCTTTGATTTTTCTTAACTTTCATATCTCCCTCTGCAATTTCTTTTGAAAAATAACTCTTCCTAGAAGTGCAAGCTTTTTAATTGTTTTTCTCTCAAGCCCGATTACCTCTGTATTATCGAATCATATGAATGGTAAAATGTCTATAAATATACTTCTGTTCATTATTGTGAAGTAAATATTGACGGTTGTGTGCACTATTCTGATTCTAAAAATGTCTAACAATTGCAATCGAGTTGTTCATGACCGATATATGGAAGTATAAACTAATTATCTTTGAATTTACTTAACATTCAACTTCTTCTCGTACATTATGTAAACAATTATTATTTTCGGGTCATTACTGACGCAGTTTTGATCGTACAAGGGTTAATGATAGATTGTGTCGCTATGAAATAATAATACATTGATTATTATTATTATTAATAGTTTACTGTGTTAGATTCTATGCGAAATTTACAACAATTTTTTTCCAAAGTTATTGATTTTTCAGCATATTTCAATTTAATGATTCTGTTTTTATGACCAATAATTTAAAAAGAGAAAAAAACAATACGTAAATTACAATGGGCTATAATAACTTAATATTAAAAAATGTCTTTTTTACTTGATAATTATGCGGATCTTACTGCGCCAGATAATGTGAACTTTTGCACTGTTATTTCGTTAAGAAACAACAGCTGCCAACTGACTACGACAATAATTCACTTACAATTAGTGCGTGCTTGTGGCGTGACAATTTCTTAACCTTTAGTCTTTATTGTTGTTGTTCTTTGCAGGTTGTTGAAGAACTACTATGCGAAAAGAAACAAATTTTTTATTACTATGGATTATGTTACTCAATATTCATCTAATATATGGTAAGTAATCGTTTGATTCTTTAATTGAATTTAATTTTCTTTAATTTTATAACATTTAATGGTCAAAACATGGAAATTGAAAACAGAAAATAAATATATAGATAATACCCCGCATATTACCCTTTAATATTTATCCAAATATAAAAGTCAAATTTAATTCATTAATACTAAATTAAACTTAAACTCCAGTTTTTAAGATTTATAATAAAGCTTTTAATAATTTTATTGTGCCTTTTTAGGGATACCATTAACTAATTTGACTCAAAATGTACATGAAGCAGGTAAATTAATAATAAAAAATAAGTATTCTTTAGCAAATTCTTCACAGTAAATCTGGTTGCGTACAAATTTGGTAATATTATTTATTAATCTTTGCTTAATTTTTTTGACTGCTTTTAAATAATGTAATGTTAAAAATTATGGGAATATATTGATATTGCTTAATTATATAGGTGACTCGAATGATATCGACGCAGATTTCGAAAATTTCCAAGAACGGCCAGGTACAATAACCAATTTTTGCGTTGATTTTTGACTATTGTGTGTTTTTTTTTCATTATTTTTTTTATTGTTTGAATTGCATCTCAAATTAAACAACATAATCTATAAAAGCTATTTTGTTTTAGGATCACCTATCATTCTTCCTATTACAAAAAATATAACAGGTAGTGAATCAGAATTTTATGACAATTGGAATTACAAATTAGAACATAGTAACACGCCGATTTTAGATGCTAAAGTTAGGAATCACACTTTACCGGAAACGAGCCGATCAACTGTAAGTACGTATTTTATTTTAGCAAAATAAAGACTATCGTTTTGATTTAGCAATCAATGAGCAGATTTTATCACTCAATTTTATTTGAATTAAATCGTTTTTTAGGGAAGATTTTGGGATATGGATCCCGATAAAACGACCCATTTTCCGAAATTCGTGGATAAAGCTTTAAAACTTTTAAATTTGAAACAGGTCGCCTACGAAATTGAGAATTCTTTGCTATCAAAAGTGTCATGTACGGCTTGTAAAGCAGGTATATATCATGATTTTTTTATATAATTTTATTTTATTACCGTTAAAACTTAATATGCAAGAATGGGGATTTTAAAATAAAATTTAAACATTAATGAAAAATATACTACGTCAAAAACAAGTTGAAATGTTATTGCGACACGGATTATTATCAATCTTAGCGATTACGCTACACTGACTTTGAGCGAGTTTTAGCAAAAATACTAAAATATCTTTTTGCTGATTAGCAATTTTTTGGGTTGAATGAAATTCATGTCATTTCTCTGTGGGAATATTTCTTAACCAGCTACTGCCATTATAAGTAATGTTTCGAACAGTTTTTCACCATCTAAGGAAAATTATGTTCTATGAAAAAGGTCCTATGATAGCGGGTACAGAGATTATTTTCTGGAAACTGCTAAATGCACTAACTAATAAAACGTTCTGAAAACTGATGCAGTTGGCCTTAGTATTCAAAAGATTTAAAAGATTTTACCCCTCACTTTGAAGGCGAATAACAAAGAAACTACTCCATAGAAAAAATTGAGACTAGCTTAGTTTGACCTACTCGTGTAGTAATTATCACACGTATAATGAAGAAAACCTCAACATTTTGATTTTGTTTTCTCAAAAACTTATTTGACGAAAACAATTCAAATTTGAACTGGCGGTATACTGATGTGTTCTTAATGAGGGGCAAATTATATTTATCAATATTTCATATAGTTTCGCGGAAAATCGCGGTTTAATAAGTTGCTATAAATTTAGGATGACTTCCAAACTTGATATCTCAAAAACGAATTTGCCATGCCAAGGTAGCATGGCAATATTATAAGGATATGCGAAATGTTACAAATTCTGCAATAGCTAGGAAAAAAAGCTTTTCTGGAACGTCGTATTCAAGCGATGAACAGAAACTCTTGGCGAGCATTAAAGTCGCTTGGGATAAATAATAAAAAGTGCAATGCAATACCAGCAGACTTGTGTCGTCCAAATGAAATAAATGATTTCTTTCTAAAATCTGTATGTGATAATTCTTTCTTGCTGGATAAAGAACTTTACGATTATTATTTGAACAACAGACTAGTCGAGGAGACATTCTTCTTTATTCCGGTTACGCATGACGATATTATTAGGATTATTTCGTCTATTAGAAGCAATGCGGTTGTTATTAACGATTTAAACATTGAATTAATAAAATTGTCGTGTCCTCATATTTTAGATTATTTAAAGCACATAATTAACGCGTGTATAATCAATGACGCATTTCCAAATGCATGGAAGTATGCGCTGATCAGGCCAATGCCAAAAATTAGGAAGCCATGTGAGTTTTTTTTGCCCATTTACGACCAAGGTTTATATATTAAAGGTTGTCTAGGTTTATACGCAACCATAGTGCGCATAACGTCATAAGAGGAAAATTGCGAGAAACAATTCAAATTTTTAAAATGAAGTAATTGAATTATAGAAATTATATTTTGAAACATCTAAATTAACATTTAAACTAGTTCCAATTCCCCAATGTCGAGTTTTGGACACTAACACACTTGAATACATTTCAACACTCACAAAATATAAAAACGGTATCCACGAATTCGTAGTTGCGCAGGCTCAATCCAGCTCGATCCTCTTGTTACATCACGAAATACGCCCGCTCTTGCCGTTCGCCCATATAAAAAAATCAAACTATTGCAACATAGGAAGCCAGACAACCTTTAATACAGACTGCTCGCGCTCGAGCTGCGGATAGGCTTAACGTAAGTGGGAAAAGAACGGCATAAGGTTTCTATTAGTTAACACAGAACAGATATACTATGTTTACTTCTCAGGCCGATTGGAGTTGATATGTATTTCTTTATCTAACTCATTAAAGTCCTATGCCTTGTCTAACACATTGAAAAGCCCTATCCGCAGGTTGCTGCAACCGCACGAAACTCGTAGTGCGACGGAGACAGACGTAATCAACCGCACCGTTCTAGCCGTGATACTCGTACGGAGGGCGGTACAATGCGATTTTATACAAATTGGGAATTTATCTTTTTAATTTTATTAAAAATGAAATCTTTAGAGGTTCTAAAAAATTGATTTTTATTTTAACAAAAAATCGAAATTCTCTTACTTTTTCGCACAGAGCTATGACATCATTCCTAGACAGGCGTCAAATCATCCCAGAAGAACGATAAAGACTGGTTTTTACTCATTTACTGCATTTGTTTAGCGATTGTGGTTGGGTTAGTGTGCCTAGCGATTTCGCTAAAATTTGTAGTGCACAATTTCTCAAAATGGAGTATTATACGCCCGAAGAAAAGTTGTTTATGATAAAGCAATTTTATGGTGGTAATTCTGCGGAAGTATGTCGCGATTTATTTGCTGTGAACTATCCGGAAAGGCCAATTCCTTCTGCAAATACCATACGAAATACAGTGAAATATTTCGAATCAAATTTCACATTAATAAATAATAAAAACAAAAATGAAGCAGAAGATAACATCAGCACTTTGGAGATTGCAATATGTGCATTAGCAGAATTGAATCCGCACAAATCTTCTCGCGAAATTGCCCGTGAAATTGGTATTGGAGCAACAACAGTGCTAAAAATTTTGCATAAGCATAAATACCGGTAAATTAAATTTAAATAACATAAATTTGTACAACCGGTTGGGTTATTGTTCAGCTCAAGAGGGTGGTTTATTTGAACATTTATTAAATAAATGAGGAGAATTATGTTTACTAGTACTGTGTACCAGGGATTTATTTCTTTTTAATTTTAACAAATCCTTCTTATTTTACATAATTTTACCAATTGTGGTTAGTAAAAACAATTGATAACTAACTTTAATAAAAACCACCCGTTCTCAAAGCATTAAAGGTTTCGATATCTGAGAGCGCAAGCTCCGCCCACTTACGGTCGCCCAGCTATTGCTAATGCATCTATCCGCAGGTCGGCCGCGTGCAGTCTGTATATAAACCTTGATTTACGACCCGTTAGAAGGAACGGAAGGATATTCCGATGTTGTCTAAGGTGGCTGAAAAAAATTTATTTTTCAATTAAGAAAATTTATAACGAAGAATAATATTTTGCCAGACACGCAATCAGGATTTAGGTCTGGATATAGTTGCACAAGTGCATTGCTTCATATTATTGATGATGTTGTTACCGAGCTGGATAATGGAGAAGGGGAATGCAGCCGTATTATGTCTTATCGACTTTTCAAAAGCCTTTGATATAATTAACTATGATTTAATGTTTTCCATTTTAAAATTTGTTGGGTTGGACGACATGGCAAGCGCGTTATTGCGTGATTACTTGAGAAATCGTGAACAAACAGTTAAACAGTTAATGACGAGTTCTCATACGCACTTCATTTATCAACGGGTGTTCCACAAGGCTCAATACTCCTTTTTTATATACAATATACACAAGTCAATTTGATAAATATATAAAATATTGTAAATCTCATTTTTACGCTGATGACACCCAGCTGAATTATTCGTTTTCTCCAATCGATGCACAATTGGCTTGTAGATACATGAATATTGATCTACAAAATATAGCCGATAGCTCTAGATAGCATATGCAAAACTTACTGGTTCAGCTATATATTTCTATTGATAATACAAGCATCACTTAAAAAATCAATAATTATTAACAGTAGTCTTAAATTCAATGAATTTTATTAAAATTTTATGAAATTTATTAAAATTAATTTATAGTAGCAGAAATGTCATTAATAAGAAAACGTCGGCAGCACGTTAGTCATCGATTAATTCATATAAATTGGCTAAATATGGTTAATCGTAGGATGTTGCATACCGCTTGTATTTATTATAAAGTTGTCACCTATCAGAGACCTTCATATTTGTACAATAGAATTAAATTCCGTGCATACTTTAAACCTAATATTTAATTAGTTTAAAGGTGCCTTAACTCCTCAATGCACAGCCTGGAACTCTATAAGAAATCATTTTCATATCAGATCACAAAAATAACGATATGCCGTTAAATATTAAATTAACTTCATGTTTTTCCGCTTTTAAACGGAGATACGTTCCGTACTTCTCTGGCTCGGGATAGAGTGTTGGTCACCATGTGATTATTATTATATCTGTTATATTAATATGCTGGATATCATTTTATTCTTTGTAGATACAGGATGTGTGAGTGTGAGATCTCGTTGTGGATTAGTTTTATTTATTAATCTGTGGCTCTTACGCAGAACTTGGAATGTATTATTTTAATTTTCATCTGGTGTGGTTGAAATCGGTCCACCGAACTACACCAATTTTCCAAAAATTGCTAATTGCTATAATTTTGTAATATTAGTTCTTGTAAGCTTGTAATTTTGGAAAATAAACTCATTATTATTTGTATTATTATTAATTGAGATATTCAAGTATAATTTCATGAATATAAAAGTGCATACACTTGTGCACTTGTGTTCTGGTTGATGCGAGGTATCATCCATGGTAGACTGAGCTACCAGCAGGGGACTACGACAACGGACTGCAGATGCCAAGTGAGATCTTGGCGAAACATGTGCCCCTGTCCACAGGGAACAACCAAGAACATGAACGGATGATACCTCGCATCAACAAGAACACATACTTCTCCATCCGTGAAGCACTACGAATTACGAATACACACAATTTCATCAAGATGTTTAAAAAACTCGATTTTGAATGATTTTTCAAAAATTATTAAGGACATTTTTAATTTTATGAAATGCTAGGTTGAGTTCAAAACCAGATATCTCAAAAACGAATTGAGATATTCACGTATGGTTTTATGGTTTTATTGAAGAAACCCAAATTATTCACATTTTCGACTATAACTAGAGAACGGATGGAGATATCGAGATGCGGTTTTCACTGATATTTAGTAAATTTTATGGCCACTAAGAGTCTATCAAGTAAATAGTACCGTTCCATTTAACATTATTTCAAAAATCACAAAAATAAGTCATCACCGCAAATACCGTCCTCTAGCTTATTTGTTTTACACCCAACGATCACACTGAAAATATCTTTTAAAATAACATAAAATGCTCTTTCAAATAAGAATAAAAATATTCAGATTGGGTACATGATATAGGAGATATTAATGTGTAAATATTTAAAAACACATTGGCTTCTCTTCCTTTATTACGATAGATATGAAAAATATTACAAAACAAATGTGATGCGATGTTATCCATGCTCTCAAATTATGGTAACAAAGTAATAGCTTATCGTTCAACTTTTCGAGATAGCGGGAATTTTATACCAATTCTAAAATAATTTCCAGTTATTTTTCTTGGCCACTTTGCTCATAAAGATTTTTTCCCCAAATCTCTAGGCTTTACCGCTCACAAGCTATTGGCCCCCACCAAGCACACTTTGTACAATTGCATCTTGCGTGCCGCGGGTTGACCAACACTGGTTTAGATCGTCGATAGGGATTGTTTTTTCCTGACTACGACTTATCTTTATTATGCAGAAAAGTTTTCTATCATTTGAATGCTCGAATAAAATAATTAAAGGATTGAATGCTGGAGGGACATTATTAAACAAATATTTATATAAATCATTGTGGCTGATAAATAAATAGAAGGTTCATCTTAACACTTTTTCAAATATCTTAATTTTTAACCTGTCAATTGGTAAAGTATTATTAAATATTTGTTTTGCAAAAAGTCGCCAAGTCGTAAGTAGTAAGAAGTCTTAAAACTTAAACCACATTTAATTGACTACTTATTGACTACTGGCACACCGATTTCGATGAAAATTGGTATAGTTGAAAAATGGACTCAGAAATGGTTTACGTATTTTTTTATACGTGCCATATAATTATTAAAATATTTGGAGATACACTTTGACTATAATAAGTAGATGATAGATTACTATATAGATTACCCGGAGTTGAAATATCATCAGAAAATCGTTCCTTTTGGAAAAATGTAGCGCCTCGCCCGCAAGCGACCTCGGCGATTTGAGGCGAAATCGTTCCTTATATGTTCTAGTAAATATATAAAGTTTTCTATAAGACGATTTATTCTCACTTCGCCGAGGTCGCGTAGCGGGCGAGGCCCCGGAGTTGAAATATCATCAAAAAATCGTTTCTTTTGGAAAAATGTAGCGCCTCGCCCGCAAGCGACCTCGGCGATTTGAGGCGAAATCGTTCCTTATATGTCCTAGTAAATATATAAAGTTTTCTATAAGACGATTTATTCTCACTTCGCCGAGGTCGCATAGCGGGCGAGGCCCCGGAGTTGAAATATCATCAGAAAATCGTTCCTTTTGGAAAAATGTAGCGCCTCGCTCGCAAGCGACCTCGGCGATTTGAGGCGAAATCTATTAGATGACTATAATAAGACTATCTAAATTTAATAAATTGAAACTGATGTTCATTTATAATAATAGTGTTTAGTAGGTTTTTATTATTTTTAATCATCGATCGGGTTGTTGTTTTAAATATATTCGAAGAACCCCTTTTCATCTTGTGATATATGTATGATACATCAAATAAAAGCTTATTAAAAATGGATATTAGTTTCAATTTACCAAATTTAAATAGTATTTCTCATTTTCGAGATATAGGTAAAAGTGTACTTTCCCAAAGCTTTGAAAAAAAACACCCCTAAAACTCAGCTCAAGGGCTTTTACCACACATATAAAAAGTACGTAAACCTTATTTTGGTCCGTTTTACGACTGTACCAAATTTTATCGAAATCGATGTACACTTCCCTTGTGTTAGAGATCACTTATATGACGGTAATTACTAAACCTGTAGGTATATGCAAATGATATTTCAGAATCTTTTGCACTAATGCATGCTGACTGAAAATTTATCGGTTCCAAATTAAAGCAAAATAAAGATTTTTTTAATAACATTTTACCTAAAAATTATTCTGTAAATCAGTTTATTCATTTGTTTTATATTTTTCGCTAGATAATATATTTTTATACCAAACATAACTATTTTACAACTACCAATCGGTGTATTGTTAAGAAAAAGTTGATCAAAAAAAATCCTAGTGTCACATTTAATTCCAAAGGCGCCAGGTCTATAGTCCTATTAGCTCTTCAGTTAGGGAGACATTAGATACTCAAAGAATTCTAGCTCAATAACTTTGAATTTGAATTGTTTACTTCCGTTTATCATAGCTTTGAAGATTTCATTAATTTCAAATTACAATAAAAAAGGCATTTAAATTGAGACGACCATCAATTTTCTCTGATGCTGAGTAATAAATTATTAGATCGTCTCAATTTAATTATCTTATCTGGTCTATTCTTTAAATATATACTAATTTTAAGTTAATATATTCTAATAATATGCTGCATAATTGTTTAGGGGCGGGACTTTTACAGCATTACATCAAAACAGGAAAAACTGAAAAAGAAATCAAATCAACAATTTACCAATTTTGCGTAAATTTAAAAATACAATCACCTAGAGTTTGCGAAGGAATCACTGAACAATTTGCGCCAGAAGTAATTTATGTTTTAGGACAAGTAAAAATAGGTAATATTTATAAAAATAGAAATCATAATTTATTAAAAATTCGTTCATTATTATAGGACCAGAAGAAATATGTTCTTTTGTAATTGGAGACGGTTGTGGTGATGTTTATAATCCTTACCACGATTGGGAAGTAATTTTTCCACCCGTTCCAAAACCTACATTAATAGAACAGATAATACCTGAAGTTAGTTCTTAATTTATTCCCTTAAATTAATTATTTTCAATATTTCATTACGCATTTTAGATTCAAGCACCAACATTTAAAGTTCTTCATTTATCCGACACCCATTACGATCCTTATTATCTTGAAGGAAGCAATGCGGACTGTAATGAGCCTTTATGTTGTCGTTTAACGAATGGTCCTGCCGCATCCAAAGAACAAGCCGCTGGGAAATGGGGTGATTATCGAAAATGTGATACACCGAAACGAACCGTGGATAATTTGTTAAAACACATATCTGATACACATCCTGTGAGATCACCCTTAAATAAAATTAAAGAATTATTTTAAGATTTTTTAGGACATTGATTATATTCTTTGGACTGGAGATTTACCCCCTCACGATATTTGGAATCAAACGAAGGAAGAAAATTTAAACATTATTAAAGAGACCGTTAAGCAGATGTCAGATACGTTTCCAAACGTTCCAATTTTTCCTGCTTTAGGCAATCACGAATCAGCTCCAGTTAATAGGTAAATTAGTATATATATATTTTTAAATTTTAATCTATTTTATACTTACAATTAGTTTTCCACCGCCATTTGTAAATGTGCCAGATAGTTCGATTTCTTGGCTTTACGACGAAATGGATTCGCAATGGAGAAAATGGTTACCAAGTTCGGTTAGTAATACGGTTCGACGCGGAGCTTTCTATTCGGTCTTAGTTAGACCGGGATTTCGATTAATTTCCCTCAACATGAACTATTGCAACAATAAAAACTGGTGGTTACTTTTAAACAGTACCGATCCGGCCACCGAACTCCAATGGTTCATTTACGAACTACAATCAGCCGAATTTAACGGCGAAAGAGTTCACGTTATTGGCCACATTCCACCTGGACATTCCGATTGTTTAAAAATTTGGTCGCGGAATTATTACGCTATAATTAACAGATACGAATCAACGATTGCAGCTCAATTTTTTGGACATACACATTATGATGAATTTGAAGTTTTTTATGATCACGATGATTTTAGTAGGGCAATAAATATCGCTTATATTGGTCCATCCGTTTCTCCATATTACGATTTAAATCCTGGATATAGAATTTATTACATTGATGGTGACCATGAGAAAACAACTAGAGTAATAAATCATTTTATCTCAATTTTTAATAAAAAACCTAAATTATATAATTTTAGACTGTCGTTGATCATGAATCGTGGACGATGAATTTACGCGAAGCAAACGTTTATGGCTATCCAATATGGTTTAAATTGTATTCGGCTAAACAAGCCTTTGGAATGGATGCTTTAAGGCCGATTGATTGGGATGAAATGGTTGAAAAAATGTCGAACGAACCGGAATTATTTGAATTGTTTTATAAGTATGTTTTAATTTTATTTTCATTTATATAGGATTAATTTATTTAATATTATATTTAGATATTATTATAAAGCAAGTCCTGTGAGACCGATTTGTGACTTGGAGTGTAAGAAGAGAATTTTATGTGATTTGCGATCTGGTAGATCACACGATAGAAAAAATTTGTGCCAAACTTTAGAGTCTAGGATTGATACTACAACTACTGTTTCCTGGAGGGAATGGTTTTATAATACTATTTCAGTTTCGTAAGTTATTTTAAACAGTATAACTTCTAATATTACTTGGTTTTGAAAACAAAATACTAAATAGTTTTATAATACTATTTCATTTTCGTAAGTTATTTTAAAAAATGTAACATCTAATATTTCTTGGTTTTTAATACGTGCAAAAATGCTTTTATGTGAACGTTTAATAATGCCGATTTCGCTAAATTTGTATAATTTGATCAGTTTTTATTCTCAGATTCGGTTTTTTTCCAAAGAAATACTACGGTAATACAAATTCGACACCCACCATTGGGATCTCAGAAACCATAAAAAATACAGAAATGGTTAAATGGGGCAAAGTTTTTGGATCTAGCGGTTTTAGTTTTTAGAATATGGTAGAAAAACAAAAAAAATTACCTTTTCGTTTTTCATCTATAACTTCTTTATTTTTCGTTAATCTGAAAAAAAACATTATTAAGGCAACTTTTTATGAAAAATATCATGACATAACTGGAAATTTTTTCCCACGTTTCGTTGGTGAAACTATCATCAGGTTTATTTTTTACTTATGAATATCGTATTTGATTTTCACACCAAAAAATACGATAATTAATTTTGCTTTCAATGATGTGTCACACAATGTATTTCATTTAAAAAAGAATTGGAATATTAAAAAAAAGAATATCCTATTAAAAGGCTGTAGTGCAGCTTATGTGCTAAGTGTTTCCATAGAAACCATCAAACAATACCATAGAAAATATTTAATTAATACTTATATAAAAGCATTTCTCTCCACTATTTTAACGACCAATTCGAAAACAGCGCCGCCAAGGGGATTGTTATAAAAGTAATTTAAATAAACCGCAAAATTTGAATGCTATATAGCTTACATATTTATGTATATTTAGATTTCTACTTCTAAGTTTAATTGATAAAAACCACAATGGTTTATTAAATAAATTTATTTTTTTCTCTTTAAAGAACAATGATTACTGGAAGAATCGTTGTCATATCCTTGGCCATGTAGGCTGTCTTTATCATATGCCTAACTAGTATTTAACAAAATCTTTGCAAGCAATTCACCTCTTCGCAAATACTCGTCGATCGTCGGCCGGACTGCCCGATCTCTGCAAGTTCCTTATTGGACTAAGTGAAAACGTAAATACTCAAATCGGGCGTTACCATCAATTTTGTATGTTTATATTCACCTCTAGTTATACAATTTCCTTGATATTACCTTTCCACACTATTATCAATTACTGTAGACATAAACGAAATAAAATAAAAGTCAATTATGAGAATTAATTATTAACGGTTGCTAACGTAAATTGCAAATTGCTGGCAAAATATATGGTGCAGCCTACATATTCTAGTGGATTGTAATATTAAATAAAAATTCCGTCGTTACTTTATACCTATCAAGAAAGCATACCCTGAACAATACTTATGAAGAATACTTCGAAAGTGATATTATTTTTTATCACTAGGAATTAAAATAGACTAATACTGATTTAAGATACATACGAAGAAAAATAAGATATGATAAAACTTTATTATAAAAATGTCAGAAATTCAGTGAGAACTCCACAAATACATTTGTAGAAAATTAATTTTAAATGTTAAATAACAAAACAAAAACAGTATTATAAATTTAAAAAATATACAACTACTAAAACAAATGATCAAATTGATGGCCATTTTCTTGGATACATAAACGTGTACGTCCACTAATATTTCCTACATCTCTTCTTCTTATGGATCTAAATTCAGTTATCTCTCTCTCAGGTTTTCAATGTTATCATGTTTTTATTGCTACACCCTATTCTCTAAAGTCCTAGTTATTATCCCATTATTTCCTATTCATCGATTTGGAAATTCTGTATCATAAAAACCAGACAGTGCTCGAATGTTATGAGCAGGGGCCCGTCGTGTTGGAACCAATGTCTGTAGCAATTTGTAATATGTAAATTCTCTAATTATTCCCCAAATGTTGCTTTCAAATATTGCAGATACATTTCTCCATTCCAATTACCCCGGAAAAAATGTAGACATAATATTGGGTTTCTTGAGATTCCTGCCCATACATTTAAACTAAAACGAATTTGTGGCCTAATTTCCCTCAATTACATATGATTGTTGATGATCCAAATATGCTCATTGTTCAAATATGTTCTGTTTTTCAACAGAAAACACCAGAATATATAAAAGTACTTTCGTCAGTCCAAATTCAGTTGTTTAAAAATCAGGAAAAACATAGATTTATTTGATTTATAATCCAGTTGCAATACGCTAGTCTTCTTGCTGCATCTCCTGGGTATAATTTTTGTGAAACGTGTACTTTATAACGATTCCTTTTAAGGGGAAACACATAGTAGAACTTTCAAAAAAAGTATTTTTTTATTGGCTGGAAAGATTCTTTGAACCTTGTAGAATGAAAAGAAATAAATGAAATAAATCTTCAATAGTTGCGTGCATTGAAATTGTGTTCTTCAATACATGCTGGATAACGTACCACAGAATTATTCTCCAACAACTTTATCTTCTATTAGTAAAAATATCGCAAATAAGCGCTTTATTTTAGATTTCTAAGGTGGTGTGAACCCCAAAATCTGATACAATTTCATGTGTACATCTTAAACTATTATTTTCATCTAAAACAGTACTTAATTGAGTTTGCAGTTTGATTTGCATTATAAGAAATTAGATTATAAAAATTTTCTTTCAGTTTAAATTTATGCCTCATTTATACTGTTTTCTTTAACTTCTTGATTTATTCTATTACCGTACTTTATCAGTGGCTGTTGAAAAGTACTATATTCAACCAAATGTTGACCTAATGTTCTCAGTAAAATTCTGTTCGGTTGTCATCTCTGGATAAATTTGCAAATACATTTGCGAAGTTCTGACTGTGTTTCTGTCGTAATTATAATAAATTTTTATCATGTCTCATTTTTCTTCGTATGTATCAGTATTAGGGCGGATCTTATAAAACAGTTTATACCACTTCGTATACCAAGAATAACTAAATGTTGGTATAAATACTAGTATACAGCGCAGGACAACTATTCCGTACAATTAAATGAGAATAGCTTATACTAAGAATAAGTCAGAGACTGTTTGTAGATTATTACCGAAGCAGAGATCAGAAATTAGAATTTAGATTATTAGAACTAGTATTCTAAAATAATACTACAAATATTAGTAATAAAGTTTTATTGTGTTAAAATAATGTAGCAAAATTATTGTTTATTATATTTAAACGTCGAATATTCTTATTTTGAACGTTTTCTTCAATAGCAATTGATCCATTATCTGTTTGTAAATGTTTTTTTTCCTCGTCTTCGTCCCAATGGCCGTTTTCGTCTATACATACATTGTGAAGAACAGCTACAGCGACAATTACAGCCTTTGACACCTCCTCCTTTAATTGATGGCCTAATGATAAGATCAGAAATCTTCTTTTTCAAACACCATAGCTTCTTTATACTACATTACGTGGCCTTATCTCGGCATGATTGTACAAGCTTTTGCAACAACTTATGCAATTTGGATATGCAGTTACACAGCATATCCGCAATCACCCAAAATGATCCCAAATTTCTCATTTTCTAATCGTCTTTTGAGAGCACTATTATTAAAAATTGTATAATCCTCAGTGCTTCGCGGCCATCGTGCAACAATATCGCGAATTTTACGCCCGGTAGTACGCCCGCACAAGATCTATCTTAGAAAAGATTTTGCAGTTGTGCAAATGTAAATTGAAATCCTGAATATGCGGTAATAGATATCTATGCGGCAAGGTAATTAAGTCTAATTGAGCGCTGTTGTACAGCGCCTAAAATATACTATCGCCTAAAATGATACTAAATATCTCATTTTGTAATCTTCATTTCATAGCACTATTATTAAAAAATTAAATTAAAAATTGTTTAATCGTGAGTGCGGCCATCGTGCAACAATATTGCCAATTTTAATTTACATCGGCAATAGTTTGCATATTCCACGAAAAAATATTTTGCGATTACGTTATACATCCGCATTTTCACCAACTGGAGACTGAATGACTGGAGGCATACATGGGTATAGTCAATACCATCTATGACCTACGGTAATAAATAATAAAAATATATCGTAGCCTCAACGATGTGACTGCGAACGTTACAATCTTTACGATCTGACCAGCAGATGCTTTGCTGATGCCAATAAAACCTGCCATTGTAACTTTACTTCACTGGTAACTGCTTGGATTCTGTTAGTCCTGTTTAATATTCGTCCTCTAATTTGATTAAAAATTACGTGAGTTGTATTTTTGGTTAACCCAAACCACATATTAAACTGGTTTTATAAAACGCATTAAGTTAATGCCGAGAATAAGTTATTCTGATAATAACTATTCCACTGATTATACCAATACTTGTAAGATCGGCCCTTAGTCTACTATTTTAATCCTAATGACAAAGAATAATGTCACTTTCGACATTATTACAACAATACACAAGAATAACTTAAGAAGACATAAGTATTGTTTGATGGTCTCTATGGGAACACTTAGCGCATAAGTTACACCACAGTCTTCTAATAAGATATTCATTTTTTTGTATTTTGAATAATCAAAATTTAAGTTTTTTAATGAAATACATTGTTTGATATGTGGTGAGGCCGTCACTGAAACGACTTCTACCTCCGGTAATTACCGCTGCCACTAGAAACAGTATTTCGCGCTACCTAATTCTTAGTCCGATGTACTCCTACCTGATCCTATCTATCCAAACAAGATTAAATGGCAAGCGCGCTGTCACTATTTCAGAACCGTCGGTTCTTGCACTAAGGCTCTCAGGAAATGTGAAATAAAACGACAAGTGTTCTAACCACACTTAATCTATATTTACAAAAATAACGAAAAAAAAAGTAAAATGCAAAGTTAATCCCAAAAAACTACCTACGTGATGCCCGACGTTACTTAAGGAGACAAAACAAAATTAAAAATGAAACTGACCTATCTGAACCTAATCCTACAGCGAACTCTCGTTGACCGATAAATGATAGGGAGAACTGGCAAACAGACTTACTCCGGACGTATGTTCCGATGTGGTGGCCTCGGTGATGGGTCGCAACCTGGATCCTGTTGCAATCTTCTCGGGATAATGCCGGAAGACTTCTTCGTCACAAACGCACCAAATCCTCAAGTGAACACAATTTCCGAGTCGACGCGGACGCCTGAATCAGAAGAAAGTTGCCCTTGAATCTGAGTCAAAGTTCTCGCTTTCGACGGGAATTAGAATTGGCGTTGAAGCAAATCTAAGTTTCGGTCTAACAAAGCGCTGATTGAGTTTTGGTTCCAAATCTGTCTAAGAAGATATCTTTCGAAGTTGAATTGAAACTAAGTTCTGAATTCTCAAATTCTGAAGTGTGCAAGGCCTTAAGTAACCTCGGGTCTTGAAGGGGTGCAAAACCTTCATTAGGCGTTTCCTAACGTCTGGACATTCCTGGGGCTAATCCTGGGGCTAATCCAAAATACGGCGAGGATATTTTACAATAATTTTCTGAGCCAATGAGGGAATTTGTGGAAGTTAAGAATTCCTCGCCCACAAGACCAGAAGATAACATCCGTCACTAACTAATCCCAAAAATCGTCACGTAATTTCCAAACAGTGGAAACCATAACGTCTAAGTTCTTAACGACTTCTTCGTGTCGATTCGCATCTCCCCCATCAAACTGCAGATACATAATTTTTCCCAAAATTTAATACGAAGTCTGGTCTCTATACTGGACGTCGTTAACTTGAGACGTGATTTCGAGTTTCTAAAATAACAGAAGGTTGCACTCTAGGAATTTCTAATTCAAATGGTTAATTCTTAAAACCGTTAAATAGTTTTCGAATTATTACAGATATATCATTGATAGCAAAATTAATTATCTGCCAGTCATTTCTGGTAGGAGAGTTAATAAATTCCACTTGGTGTAGAAGTATTGAAAAATCTTGCAAAGAACCTGGAAAGTGAACATCCATTAGTAAATGCAATGACTCTTCCGGGTCTTTGGCGAAATATTGTCACAACTGTATTTTTGACCGCCAGATAGTGTTTTGTTTAGGCGTGAGGCCTCAGCAGCACTCTTCACTTCTTCACAAAAACTTCTCCAGGCTAGTCGCTTTTTTTATCTTACTAAACGTTTCTTACTAAGCGTTTGACTGGCATGTTTTGAACAAAGTACAGTTAGAATTCAGTCTGGTTTGTTTTACTTTATTGCAAGCTTTAATGCAGGTGACACTCAGTAAAAAAGATCAGGAGTTCACCAAGGTGCAGCCCTTCCTTTCTCCCCTACAATTCTCTTAGGACATGCTGCGTGAAAGGCCTGAGTGCGTGTATCACCCACGAGATTTGAATACTTCTTCAATTCATCGGTATTTCCAGGAATGGCAGCCAGAAAATCTTGCATTAGCTCATTTAGATAACTTTAAACAACGATGATCAAGTCAGCCCGCTTTGGATCCCGAACTTTTTTTTCCAAAAATCTTGTTGGTCCTAATAATAATAATATTATCTTATATCTCACCAGTGGTTTCTGGTTATTACGTTCTGCACCTAGGTTAGTTTATTCTTCGGAATCTATATATTCCGTAAGAACATCAGCGTTGGATTGAGTTTGCTTAGGCATAAGGGAGGCCAGTATGGTAGTAATTTTTAATTATTTTCGTTGCCATCTATACGGGAATGCTTAAATGCATATATCTACAAAATTATAAATACTTTGAGAAGCTTCAAGAGGACAGTTGGAGCATAACCTTGTTCGAATTTAGAGCACACAATAATTTCGTATTTCTTCACATTATACATTGTATTTAAAATTAATAATCCCGATGAAAATTCTGGAAGTACTGTAAATCACATATGAAGAAAACTTATTTGTGTATATTAGAACCAGGTGATAATTTATCTTTTATATGTTTTAAGTAGTGATCACTGTACCTCAGTTCAGTTCATTTCATAATTGTATATGATGCAGTATTGTACAGAGGTTAAATGTACACCGATCACCCGAGGGCTGGTACATTATAATAATTAATGATAACAAAAAAAATGTTATCATTAATTATTATAAAATGTTCATATATTTTCACATTCTTTGTGAAAATTTTCATTACATACATGAGTATGTAATGAAAAAGAACATACTCTTCAGAAATTAGGTCTCTATACTTAATGGGGTGATTTTATATCAAAAATTGCGGACTTAGGAAACATGTACGGACTTTACTTAAATCTTTCTTCGTGTTTTTTGATATAGAAACATCACTTTAAGTATATAGATGCAATTTTCGTACACCTGTATGAAAACACTCTTTTTGCACGTATTCAAAACCTAACAAATATTGCTATTTTATCACTTCTAATTAGTATTAAAAAAATATTATGTTTAACCTTAATTAGGCCTCTGTAAAACTTAATTGTAATTATGGTTTTGGTCTCTAATTTTCTAATAACATTGTAAATATATCATTCTTTTTAGTATGGTTTAGGAATAAATATTTGTACAGTCTTCTGCCGTTATTTTTTATTACAATGGTGAGTTAAAAATATTCCTTTAACGAAATAAATAATAGCTTTGTAAATAGTTTTAAGTAGAAATAAAGGCCTATAATATTATTTTTATTTTAGGATGTCTGTGTTATGGTCTATTCCAAGGCTAACAATTCAAATTCCAAAATATGTTTTAAGATTCGGATAACTTAACTATTAAGATATAATGAAGAAAATACAAAAGAATCAAAAGCAATATGTATATACTTATAGTCTAATTTCAAAGTGAACTTCTTCAAACAAACTTGTTGTTACATAACTTTTCTATTGTATTTATTTTGATATTGTTATCATCTACATGGAAGGCTGTGTTAATTATACTAATACATTACAATTATTACATTTTTTCCTAAATGTAATATTCTTATTCTATGTAGAAACGTTCTATTTAATACATTTTTGTAACGTATAGTGTTGCATTAAACGTTTATAAAAAAATTTATTTATTTATTCACCATGCTAATTTTATATTGTAACAAGAAAGCTACAATCAAATAAATTTATTAAATAATTTGTCTAATTTTTCTTGTCCCTTTACGAACTCCAACTTTAACCCCCGTTTTTTGAACGTAACGTTATCTCAGCGCAGAATATCAATTCTTGTTTGACTTCGACAAACTCGTAATTTAATAATAATTTTGCAACGGCAATGTGTGTAGATAACATTGCAAATTTTTGACCTAAAATAATAATTATTTACATTTTTATTTCAGAAGAATATATAAAAGTCTTACCAATGCAATTTCTAACTCCAGCATTAAAAGGAACATAACTGTATCTATGTGGATTTAAATTTTCTACAAGAAATCTTTCCGGGGTAAATTTTTCTGGTTCTGTGTATATTTCGGGATCCATGTGCATCATAAACGGAAGCATTATCACCATTAATCCTTTAGGAAAGATTATTCCTTCGTAATCGATGTATTCGGTTAACGTTCGCACAAATAAAGGAATTGTGGATTTCATTCTTATCGATTCTTTGATTACCAAATCTAAATACTTCATTTCTTTTATATGATAATTTTTTATGGTTTGGTTGATGTCGTCACCAAGTATTGAAAATATTTCTTCATACACTTTGTGTTGAATTTCTGGGAATATTGATAAATGATAAAGAATATATGATAACGTTACTGCAGACGTATCAACAGCCTGGAATAGAATGATGTAGGAAAACTTGTAATACAAGTATTTCTATAAGTCGTGGCATAATTTTAATCATAAACATTTAAGCAATTATGATTTTTTTTGTGTAAAATTTTTTAATCAAAACTTACAAATGGCTAAGCTATGGACCTTCAAGATTAATTAATTTTTTGAATATATTCAATATGGTTTGTTTTGAAAAGATAAAATCTGGCAACAAGTACTATGTTATACCAGTAATCGTTTAAGATCACTGTTGCAAATATGCGATCACTGGAATAATGCTTTGCCATAAACCCTTAATTTTTTTCATTAATTCCAAAATTCAAGTTTCCTACCTAAGATACTGATGTGTTAAAGGTGTGTTGTGAATAGGACTGGGCTAAAGTATTGATGTATCCATCCACCAGAACTTCGAAATAATCTTTAATCCTTATCGTGCATCACAGACAATGGTTATTCAATAAGTTTGGCAAAAATAACGCTATAGTTTTTAGAAAGAATAGTTCGGTTGCTCTAACTGCACCGAGACGTGATCCACTTTACGTTGTCAATCAAAAAGAAGTAAGTGCAAAAGTGGCAAGAAAATCAGACGATGATTTGCTTCGATTGCATCAACGGTATGGACATTTAAACGTGAAAGACTTGATGTTGAAGATAGCAAATTAAGCATATTTGCTATTTTCAACACGACTGCTACTTTCACGACTTATAGTCTGTCTTTTACTCTTGTGCCGTACACTTATACATTTTTATTTTTACAATTTTATTTTCTTTTAACAATTTTAATGTGTTTAAACGTTTGTTTGTTTATATTATTTATTTCTATGTGGTTTTTATATGATTGAATTTTAAATTGACTATTTGGCTGATGATGTTAATTTAGTATTAATGAAACCGGTCCCAAGTATATTTAATACATTTTCTGAGGAACAGATGTCCTTTATTTTTATTTATACATACTGATTATATTATACCTCAGTAATTATGGACTTATTCAAATAGGAAGAAATGATGAAGAATTATGACTAGCTGCTATGAGGAAAGAATGTAATACTCTACAAGAAAATGAAACGTGAGTTCTTGTTCCTAGACCTAAAAACGCAAAGGTATTAATACACAGATAGGTATTAAAAAAACTAACCAACATGGAGAAATCGAAAAGTATGAGGCAAGGCTGGTAGCACGAGGATACACACAAGAACAAGGAATTATATTGCTCCCGTAGCGAAATATGAAACCATTAGAACAATATTAGCAGCAGCTAATTTCGGCTTATGTACAAGGGGAATTGAATTGTGAAATATATATGGAGAAATGTTTATTAAGCACGGAGAAGAACAGAAAGTGTGAAAATTACTGAAACCACTTTACGGCTTAAAACAATCTGGTTGTGAATGGTAGACTAGATGCGTTCGTTACAGAAAATAAAGGGGTTCGTACTTTAGCAGATCCATGTGTTTACGTATTTGGTGATCGAATGATCATGAATATTTACGTTGATGACATGATTATGATGTCAAAGAAGGTTGAGTCCCTAGAAAGTGTGAAACGAATGATGATCAATCAATAATATCTTGGGAATTAATATTTATCGAGATCACGCCACTGATAAGATACATCTATCCTAGAAGAAGTACGTAATGGAACTTTTAGAAAAATTTAACATGGAACAGGCCATTTAACATCATCAGTAACTACTCCAATAGAATCTAATTTGAAAGTAACCAAAGAAATGGCTCCATCGACGGACGAACAAGTTAGTTGGAGGTTTGATATACTTAGCAAATGCGATCTTGCCTGATATTACATTTTCTACAATTTTTCAAAAATGATTAAGTTAACTTTAAATTTTGTGAAATGCTACTGAAATTTAAGTTGAGTTCAAAACATAATATCTCAAAAACGAATTGAGATATTCTAGAATGCTTTTGTATGTGGGAAAGTACATACTTTTCTTTATAAACCATAAACAATTTCATTAAGATATCTTGAGAATTCAATACAAAATCATAAATCATAGAAATGAGTTGCTTTGTTAATTGGTTCTTAAAAAATTGATTCAAACAAGGCAACGCTACCTTTAATAAAAAATGTATAACTGTAATAAATATTTTTTAAGTTTTAACAAAATATCCTTTGTGACCAGCTTATATAACATTGACTACGTAGTTTCATATTTTGAAAGTGATTTTCAACGATTTTTCAGGATAACATTGCTGTGTATTAAAGTTAATTTTTCTAAAACACACAATGTTTTTAAAAATGTCTTAACTTGTAAGACCCATATCTTAGCCATTTATGTCATCATTTTTTATTAATCATTTTATTGTAATATTAGTGCCAAATTATGCCACGACTTATAGAAACAGCCTGTATGTATAATTTAGATTTATGCTTACTGTGCTAAGCATCATTATTAACTGGCTTGAAACAAATTGTTCGGTGATATTTTTGTCGTTTTCCATGTGGTTGATTAATATATCAATGAATATTGGTTACCTTACTTTGACATGAGGCAATTTTCCTTTTTCTAATAAGTTCTCTTACATGACAAAAAAGAACTTTTAACGTCTCCCTTTCTTTCCAATAAAGTTGAATACGTATGTTGTACGCAGATAGGTTGATGGTGAAATAGCTTTTTCCATACAAATTTTCATAAACATCGACATTCCATTTAAAAATTTTGTTCTATCAGCTAGTATTGTATCACCCAATGAAGCTTCTGTACAAACGCGATAAATACTTTTGTAATAAATTAATTTAAAGAACATAAATCGTCCCGTAATTACACAATACAATAATTTTCAAAAATATTAAGTAATATAGTGTTGTTTTGGGGTTAAATATATAGGATGATTTATAACTCATGTAATATTTTAAATTCTGATATAAGATTGTTACGTTTGAGCCTCTGTTTATTAGTTATATAAATTTTACAACACAATTTTTGGGAAGAAGGAGATAGATAAAAAGATGAAATTGAAATAATTAACAATATTATCAACAATATGCCTATTAGTCACGAAAGAATCAAGGTAAATAATAAGGAAGTGCCGAATATGAGAAACGATAAGAAACGAAGCGGGATAGGCACTGGGTTCTCCAAACTGTGCTAGAGATACGGATTATCTGAAATCTGTACTCGTCCATCAACAGGACTATCATTTCTGTATTATTTTGAACTGTAGAATTCAGTCAGTCTTTTGTTTTCATCAATTACAAGTGTTAAAAAATTCGGTTTCGTGTGTTGTATTTAATCCATGCATCGTAAGACAACTTTATTCAAATGAAGCAGTAGTGAAAACACTGTACCAAAACGAAAAGAGTGCGGACAATATAACGACCAATATATAGATTTTGGATTTACCTACATTAGCAGAGATAATATGAAACTACCTCAATGTGTTGTTTATGACAAGGTGCTAGAGCTACATACACACAAAGGTAAGTGTTAACACTTGTCTGCACAGGTCTAAAATCGCAAGTAAGTGCGTATGTGAAAATATGAATGTGTATATCAATTTATTCGCGTCAAACATAAGTTTTTAGTTTTCTTATCGAATAAACACATCATTAAATACATAAAAAATATGATGACGTTATGAGAGTGTTCATTGAACTCTATGAAGAACTGAATCTCTATAGAATATAAAATCGAAATATTATTCTAATAAATTATTCTACAAAATGAAGAACGAATTTAATGTGATTGGCAAAAACGTCGCTGAAACATTAAGGGAAATTCTTAATGATATGAAATTATTTACCGGAAAAACTAATAAATGTTTGTTTATTTGAGGTTCAATTAGCCGGCTTAACCCTTTCCCTACCAAAACTCACTATTTCACATATTTTACATGTGGTGTACATGTGCATATTTTACACTACCAACCAGTTCAAGTTTAATTATCTGATACTGAGAAGAGAACGAGAGTGATGAGATATTATAATGGAGATGAGATGCGAAATCTCTTATTGTTACTTACAAAGATGAAGACACAAGCTTGGAGACATGGAATATTTCGGTTTTAGTATCTAAAACGAACATGAGGAGATATTGACAAGCTATTTAAACAAAGAAAACTGCCTGAAAATGTATACTACCAGTGATGACGCACAAACTAGAAACCACGGTGCTGATGAAAAAAGGCATAAACCAATTGAAGGTAATTCAGACAACACAAGAAACAGCAAATTTAATAATTGTTGACGATCCATTACCTAACCAGACAAGACTATGTTAGATGAGACGTGCTGGCTGCTCAGAATAACAAAGCCCAGCGCGGACAGTCCTTCAAGAAGATGGATTGTGAATATAAAGAGAATTACGAAAAGCAGATAGTTTAAGGTGATATATTAAAAAAGCCTTCATTCAGAAGTGGAAAAATAATGAGTGAAAATAGAACGAGGTAGATGAAATATGATGATGGAGATAAGATGCGGAAACTTTCATTATTATTTACAAAGAAGAGGAAACATTGAAAATTGCGGTCTTAGTACTTAACAATTTCCTAGCAGAGTTAATAAATTTATTAATCATTTTTTGTAACCTAGTAGTAATTTGAAGTCCTTATTTAAACCTTTTTATGTAAAACTTTCAGATATTATTCTCCAATTAATTTTATTCTTAGGAGACTACAAATGCAAATGTACATGATTTTAAACAATAATGCAATTCATGCTTATACTAAAACTACCTCTACATAATCTTTTAAAATCATACAAACTGCTTAACATGTTTCAGGAATTATCCGCTCCAATGGTTGTGCTGATATTATTGGGGTGAACTTCAGATCTTCATAATTTTTTCCTGTGACTAAAAACTTGAGAGTGGTATTTTGGCAATGGGTTCATCGTAATAGGATTGGTAAAGAAACAAAAAAGTTGATGAATGAAATCTATTAATTTATTATATTAAATCGGTGCTATACGTATTTCGAGCTATAAGCTCTTCATCAGGCAGGACTAAAATAGATAATAGTTTTATCAATAGATATATATAAGAAATAGTTAATAATTAAAAATTACCGTCAATTAAGGATTATAACAACAATAAGATAACACATAACATTATAGCAATACAACATCATAAAAAATTAAAATTAAAGTTTTCTATTTAAAAGTAAATTATGTTAAATAAAACGGGACCAAGGACATACAAAATTGTTGCATTAAACGTACGCGTGGGCGGAAGTCAAAACTGGACTGAGATAACCTGTAGGTGAGGGCTGGTGCGTGCGTCTGGCGTAAAGAGTGGGGTTGTTAGACAGATTTAAGAAAGTTCCTGTATTTTTTAACATTTTTATTATTAACATATATAAAGTATTCCTCATATAGATCCAACTCTCTGGATTATTTAATTTTCTTGAGAAGTTTGGCATTATCGAAGGAAGATTTATAATTGTTGTCCCGTAAATGTTTATAGAAAGCCGAAGACTCTTTGGTAAAATGCTCCTTAATTCTGGTTTTCAGACTTCTACCAGTTTGGCCGATGTAAAATTGTTCACAATCTCCACATTTCAATTCATAAACACCATTGTGTTCTAGTAGTTTGAATTTGTGTTTATTGTTAGTAATTAACTGACTTAGTTTGTAATTCGAGGTAAAAGCTGGTCTGCAGTCGGAATTGAAATGTATTTAGGTGGTTTTTTGTAGTGAGGATATAGAATTTTTTTAATGTGGTTGTAGTGAACAGTGTTGTAAATCTTCTGTATGTCTTTAAGTTTATATCCATTATTAAGGCCTATCTTTATGATGTTTTTGAATTCTGAAATATAATTAGATTTATCCTTCCACAACTCCATTCTAAAATTTCTACATCGATCTCTACAACCTCAGCTATATTGTATAGAGTATAACGAACTTCTCTGCAAATCTTATGAAGAGGTATTAAACACCACCATGAAGAACCATCAGGCTAAAAAGAAAAACTTATCAGAGTGGCTAAAGATAACAAGAATTCAGAAAGACAGAACAGAACTAGTAATAAGAATATTCATAACACTGTCGTTGGTAAGGTAGTGAACCCTTCATCAAATAATAAATACAACTCTGATCTCCATAATATTGATAACAGTAGTATTTCTCCCAATAAACGTGGTGCCGATACTAATAATTTATTTAAAGCCATAAGGATTGACTTACACGATTCATCCTTCCTTATTAACCTCAAGGACTTAGATAACATTAAATTTACGCCCCGCTATACACATTTGAGCAGTTTTCTTTACGGACAAAGAACAAGAACTACTAAACCTACGACACAAATTTTCCTTCCCTAATCTCATAAAACCCATAGATCTCGCTATCAAACTAGAATCATCAATTAATGTTTGACCCTATATTGAAAAATGTTTTCATAGATAATCGTTCCATAATCAAAAACGTAGATTCTAAAGCCTACAGATTCCACTTAAACCTCAATGATGTTAATAAAACAATAAGATCGAAAAAGAGAATTTAATTGTAACATTAGGGGTAAGAACGCCGGCTTAGTAATTGTAAATAAAGCGACATACATCAATAAAACCAAAACGTTCTTCTCTGAAAATAATATTAAAGAAATTAAATACAACCCCACCACTAAGTACAATAACACATTAAAAAAATTCTTAAAAGATAACCTACATCTTCTTGGAAAGTTTGGTGTTTTCAACTATAACACAAACGAGATGAATCCTTTGATTTCAACAAGTAGCTCCAGCAAGTTAGCAAAGATACTTCAAACCTATCTCTTCAAAACTTTTCAAAATCACTTTTCCTACAGTATTAAAAATTCAACAGAACTTGTTAATAAGACTAAAAACTTAAAAATCTTAAAGTAATACAAACTCATCTCTTTTGACATCAAAAACCTCTGTAGCAATATACCCATAAACTCCACCATTTCAATAATCAAAGAACATTTAATTCACAATAATAAAGAACTTGATCTCAATATCAATGAAATAAACTGCTTTTCTGAACTATTAGAAATTACATGTCAACAAAACTTCTTCTTGTTTGATAATAAATTTTTTATATGAAAGATGGCCTGCCCATGGGTTCGCCTATCTCTGGAATACTCGCTGATATTTACGTTAATCATTTCGAAAAAGAACTCTTCTCTAGTAAGCATAAACCTTTTACAAATGGAATAAAGTTCTACTGCAGATATATTGACAACATATTCATTATATATGACGGTAACCCAGCCCTGTCACATGGTTTGAGTAACCTTCTTAACAACCTATGTGATTTAGAGTTCACTAATGAGCTTGAAAAGGAAGGACAATTAAATTTTTTAGACTTGACCATAAGAAGAAATTCAGCTGAAGAACGTCTCGTTTTTAATATTTACAGAAAAGACACATTCACTGACACCATCATCCGCTTCATATAACTGTGCACAGTATAAAATGGTCAGTTTTAGATTCGCATTCTATCGACTCTGTAATACTCCATTAAATAAATCTAATTAAAATTCTGAACTCAAAAACATCATAAAGATAAGCCTTAATATTGAATTTAAATTTAAAGACATACAGAAGATTTACAACACTGTTCACCACAACCACATTAAAAAAAATGCTATATCCTCACTACGAAAAACCACTTAAATACATTTCAATTCCGTTTAATATTAGATTGCAATTCGAATTTAAGAAAAACCTTTCAAAACACAATTGCAGACCAGCTTTTACCTCTAATTACAAACTAGGTCAGTTAATTACTAACAAAAAACACAAATTCAAACCGCTAGAACTCAATGGTGTTTATGAATTGAAACGTGGAGATTGTGAACAATTTTACATCGGCCAAACTGGTAGAAGTCTGAAAACTAGAATTAAGAAGCACTTTACCAAAGAGTCTTCGGCTTTCTATAAACATTTAAGGGACAACAATCACAAATCTTCCTTCGATAATGCCAAACTTCTCAAGAAAATTAAAAAATGTAGAGAGTTGGATCTATATCCAGTTTTGAGTTCGCGCGTACGTTTAATGTAACAATTTTATATGTCCTTCATCACGTAAACACGTCTTGTTTACTTACGTGTTATCTTATTGTTGTTATAATCCTTAATTGACGGTAATTATTAATTATTAACTATTTCTTATATACATCTATTGATAAAACTATTATCTATTTTAGTCGTGCCTGTTGAAGAGCTTATAGCTTGAAATACGTATAGCACCGATTTAATATAATAAATTAATAAATTTCATTCATCGACTTTTTTGTTTCTTTACCATTGATAGTGGTAGACTAACCCTCAGGTTGTATTATCGTTCTTCTCATTCTTGTGTCCTGATGTTTGATAAAAGAGGTTATTAAATTTAATATTTCAAGATAACTTCATTCGTCCATTCTTAAATATCTATAGTTGTTGGGCAGTAGTTTTAATTCAGTCAATAATTAATATGGATTTTTCTCACGCCTGGAAAGTCAATCTTTTGTTCATTTGGTATGTTTTGACAATTTTTTCATATTTTCTTTATTTTTGATATTAATAAGCAAAAATCTAATTGCAATTAATATTGATTCTTCAGAAGTCATTATATCAGAATATTTGTGAATTTATAACTAAACCACACTAAATCTTCTTCTATCTTTAAACTGAGAAACAAAACTGAATAGTGTATGGCAAAAAATGACGTTTAGATTTATTCGAGAGTTTTACGTGCGGAAGGTTCATTCATGGAAAAAAATATCATTCAATCGGAAAACTGTGCGGGTGTGTGTGCAGATGGAGCTCGTTTGATGTCAAGACAACATAAAGGATTTCAAGCTCTCATAAAAACGAAGGCTCCAAATTCAAAATGGACGCATTGTATTATACATAGGGAGACTCTTGAGACTCTGGTTGCAAAAAAAGGTAGATCACCTGGATTAAACGTTATCGTGGATACAATTATCAAAATGGTAAACTTCATAAAAACAAGACTCGTGAAGGCAAAATTTTTACAAAAGCTATGTGCAGATTGAATGCGAAAAAAACTTTAAAAATACTGACTTTCTAATAAAAATGGCGTATATTTGTGACATTTTTGAAAATTTAAATACACTTAACTGGTTACAACTGGTTGATAAAATTGCAGCATTTAAAAAGAAGTTGCTGTTGTGGAAAAGAAAAATAGAAAATACAAATTGTTTTCCTATTTAAAAAGGTTTCTTGCAAGAACAATCTGTTCAAGATCTGAAGTCAAGTTTGCAATTCACATTAATCCAACACTTATCAATATTAAGCATCCACTTTGATAGACATTTTTCACAGAATCTTGATCAATATGACTTGATTCATTCGAATCGGCTTCAGTCTCATCAACAAGGAAGGATAATTGTTAGATTGTTAGAATGATTATGTTACATTATGATTATTCGACAAAGACAAACTATATCAATTTTCGAGCAACATATCTCAAGAATATTCAATTTGCTCTAGTAGATATAAAATAATTAGTCAGAAGCCGGATGGAATGGAAAACAGTATTTGAAGCGACTAATAAGGATATGAAAAAGAGGGAAAGATATAAAGGAATTAGCCAGAAACTGGAGAAGTGGAGGAATAGGAAAAACATTTATCCGATACCATTATGCAAAATAATCAATAGAAAGAATAAAACAAAAATATCTATAACTACTAATTATCCTAAGGAAGTTAGCTCCAGCTTCTAAAAGTGTTTTAATGCTGAAATATATGTATACATCATAAAGAAACAACAATTTACTGCTTTAGACAAAACTCGTATTGAAAGGGCTTAAATTGCCAAAATATTCGTTCTATTCATTCCTGGAGTTTTCCATCCGTAGAAGAAATTGCTTCTTTAATTCATATTCTTAACAGGTTGTCAATGGCATTCTGAATCCTATATTGTATGTCTTGCCTGGTTGTAGTTTGAGTTGAAACACCATTAATCATCCTAATAAATATAAATCGCTGCTGAAACACTGAGTTTAGATGATCTCTTACATTTATAGCACAATGTGCTGGACAACTGTCCTGTTATAAAAGCAATTCGTGCCGTGTTTCTGTCAATATTTTTCATAGCTTTCAACGAGTGTGTTTGCGCTTCATTTTGCTATTTTTCGTTAAAAAAGTAATATCAGTATATTTAACTTTTGAAAGAAAATTCAAAATATACCTATGTTGAAATATCAAACAATGCGCTCTAATGAGCTCTAGTGATAAGGTAGAACTTAAGAAAAGCGACAAACATATTCGGACACCTCTCATCACTATATTTTTAGAGATTACCAAAAATTGCCTATAATTTATCTATACTTTAAAAGACACTTAATTTTCTAAGATAATAATGAATTTTTTAATTCACGATAGCGGTTGCGCACCTTAGTGGTCATCTTACAAAACTGACAATAAATTCCAGGACGTTTTTTTAAACAAAGTGATCATTAAATTTTTTACCGCAAGTCCCTACAAGGAATAATTTCCGAGATTGGGCCACCCCACATGTGGTCCTCCTCCATAATTTCGCACAATACCAAATTCGCATAATCTGCTATATACCCGAGAAAATATTGCTTGAGATGGTTTCCTATGTTTTCCTACCTCTTAATTAGTAATTAGTAGTAATCATACCTAATTGATGGTATGATTACTAATACGTGTTTAATATGTTATTTACAACTCTAAATAATTACTTTTACATTAAAGAAAGTACCGATTGTTTTTGAGTATTACATCAATAACCATAAACTGAAAAACGTTGCACGGAAGAAGGATTTATGGGTAATATATACACACAGCTTTAACTTTGATGAGCATGTGAGAGCTACAACTGCATCAGCAGTAAGGTTGTTAGGATTAGTTTCTCTACGGAACTTAAAAGGAATTCACCATTAAATAGAATGGTATCATTATATAATAAACTATCAGAAGAAAACTCACTACCAATATTTTCAGTTTTATACAAGGAGTTTAGAGCTAAATGCTTTGTAGCGCTTGACTGAGTATTGATTGTATTTACTACTGTATTTTGATATTTGTCTGATTTTAGTATTATTTTTTGAAAAATGATTTGTTTTATTACTATTAGTTGAAACATGTATTTAGGATTACAACCTGTTTGTTTCAATAAATAAATAAATTTGCATTTATTGACGAAACTTTCTGTGCTTCAATATATAAAACTTGCATAATTCGTAAACTAAGGCCAAACGTCTCTTGCAAACATGACTTACGAAATGACGAATCATTCAATAAGTTGGCAGTATATACCTCCGCATTCGCCTCATTTTGGTGGCATTTGGGAAGCGGTAATTAAATCAGTTAAAGGTCATTTGAAAAGAATTATAGGTAATACTATTTTAACATTTGAGCATATGTACACGGTACTTACAAAGATAGAATCCATCCTCAATTCCAGACCCTTTTCTCCACTTTCCGAAGATACATCCGACAATAATCCATTAACTCCAGCTCATTTTTTGATAGGAAGAACATTTGCATCTATTCCTGAAACGGATTTAGCAAATATTAATACTTCAAGACTTACCGTTCATAAGCGAATCAAGCAGATTCGACAACACTTTTGGCAGCGCTGGTCAAAGGAATACATTGGCGAACTACAACAACGGCTGAAATGGAAGAAAAACAGTTCAACATTAATCGCAGTCGGAAAAATGGTACTTCTAAAAGAAGACAACTTACCTCATCTTCAATGGAAGATTGGCAGAATTGTAACGACACATCCTGGGGCAGATGAAGTTGTGTGAGTGGTGTCATTGAGATTGTGCAACGGTTCAGTCATGAAGCGATGTGTCTCAAAAATTTGTGTTTTGCCTATTGACTAAAAGGATTAGTTGTTTAAAAAAAAATGTATATATATGTTAACGTATTGTACTTATCACACTTTATTTTTTTGTAACTTTTGAAAGCCTTCAGCCTTTCAAGGAGGGACACTATGTTCAGATTTGGCTTAGTACTTTTAGTTTTAAGGAGTTGGTATGTATTCGGACGAAGTGCGCGCAGTTGATTTGAAGGGAGTGAGTGAGCGAAAGCTGGTCGACTTGTGCTGAACTGGTTTACTTGGTCTAAATAAACGACAAACACTCGTTTCGTATTCATTTGTTTTTATTTGCACATAAAAAAGCATCATTTAAAACACTATTTATTTTGATATGGTTATCATGTACATGGAAGGTTGTGTTAACTATACTAATACATTACAATTATTACATTTTTTCCTAAATGTAATATTCTTATTCTATGTAGAAACGTTCTATTTAATATATTTTTGTAACGTATAGTGCTGCATTAAACGTTTATAAAAAAAATTATTTATTTATTCACAATGCTAATTTTATATTGCAACAAGAAAGCTACAATCAAATAAATTTATTAAATAATTTGTCTAATTTTTCTTATCCCTTTTACGAACTCCAACCTTAATCCCCGTTTTTGAACGTAACGTTATTTCAGCGCAGAATATCAATTCTTGTTTGACTTCGGCAAACTCGTAATTTAATAATAATTTTGCAACGGCAATCTGTATAGATAACATTGCAAATTTTTGACCTAAAATAATAATTATTTACATTTTTATTTCAGAAGAATATATAAAAGTCTTACCGATGCAATTTCTAACTCCAGCATTAAAAGGAACATAACTGTATTTATGTGGATTTAAATTTTCTACAAGAAATCTTTCCGGGATAAATTTTTCTGGTTCTGGGTATATCTCGGGATCCATGTGCATCATAAATGGAAGCATTAACACCATTAATCCTTTAGGAAAGGTTGTTCCTTCGTAATCGATGTCTTCGGTTAACGTTCGTACAAATAAAGGGGTGGTGGATTTCATTCTCATCGATTCCTTGATTACCAAGTCTAAATACTTCATTTCTTTTATATGATGATTTTTTATAGTTTGGTTGATGTCGTCACCAAGTATTGAAAATATTTCTTCGTACAATTTTTGTTGAATTTCTGGGAATATTGATAAATGATAAAGAATATATGATAACGTCATTGCAGACGTATCAACAGCCTGAAATAGGAATGAAGTAGAAAAATTTATGATACAAGTGTTTCTGTAAGTCGTGGCAAAATTATAATTACATATTAATATAGATGATGATCCGTGAAAAATTTTTTGATTTAATGCTTAGAGAAATCTTTTAAGATCACTTTTAAAAATGTGCAACCACTGAAACAAGGCTATGCTATAAAGTCTTATTTTTTTTAATTGATTCTAAAAGCTGAATACGAATTGAAATATTCAAGCATGGTTGACATCTGGGAAAAATGCGTACTTCCTTTTTTAAATAACAGGCGGTTTCATGAAGATATCTTAAAAATTCCATTATCAAGAATATTTTAAAAATAATTAAGGAAATTTTGAATTTTGTGAAATCCTACAAATTTAAATTGAACTCAATGCTTGATATCTCAAAAAGGAATTGAGATATTCAAATATGATTTTGTGCGTATAAAGTACACACTTTTCCTTATAAACAACTTCATCAAGAAGATATCTTGATTCAAATTTTCAAAAGTTTTAACGAAATAACTTTTCTCACAACATTGTATGGTATTGATCCCGTAGATTCATAGATTTGCAAGTGATATTTAATGAAATTTCATATATTTAAAAATGTTTTTAATATTAGTGCCAAATTATGCCACAACTTATAGAAACGTAATGTATGTATATATAATTTAGGCTCATGCTTACTGCGATAAACATCATTATTAACTGGCTTGAAACAAATTGTTCGGTGATATTTTTGTCATTTTCCATGTGGTTGATTAATATATCAATGAATATAGGTCTTCTTTCGGTTACCTTACTTTCACATGATGCAATTTTTCTTTTTCTAATAAGTTCTCTTACATGACCAAACAGAATTTTTAACGTTTCCCTTTCTTTCCAATAAATTTTATTGAATACGTATGTTGCACGGAGATAGGTTGATGGTGAAATAGCTTTTTCCATACAAATTTTCGTAAACATTGATATTGCATTTAAAAATTTTGTTTTATCAGCTAGTACTGTATCACCCAATAACGATTCTGTATAAATACAATAAATGTTTTTGTATTAAATTAATTAAAAAGAAACACAAATCATCCCGTAATTCCACAATATCATAATTTTCAAAAATAGAAAGTAAGATTTGTTATTTTGGGATTAAATATAGAATGATTTTTATAAGAAATAAGAAAATATGATAGGGGTGGGTCAAGAGGAGATACAAAAATAGTAGTTGTGAAAAGACAAGGAAGACCCTAACACTGCGTTTTCCAAATTGTGCTAAAGATAATCCGTACAAGTTACCTGCACACGACTTAATACATAATACAATACAGAAGCGAAACTGTTCATTAAATCTAAAACTCGATCACCATCTTGAAGATAGTTATGTTAAGATCACATGTTTGTGTTTTTAAATACTAAATGATTTAGCAGCTAAATTTCAGGTTTACTTATAACGTTATAAATATGTACAGTTTTAATATAAAGTAATCTTCATTACGATTTCTGTCTGTAAATCAGCTACAAAACACCAAAAAGAAAGGCACTAAATCAATTGCTTTCTTAATTACTGCAAATATGGCGAATCTGTGCTCGTCCATCACTAACGAAGTCGACAGAATTGTCATTCTGTATTATTAATTACAAGTATTAATAAATTTGGTTATGTATGTTGTATTTAATCCATGCACCGTAAAACTACTCATTCCGAAACGAGGGAGTGGTGAAAAAATTGTAGGAAAACGAAAAAAGTACAGAAAATATGAGCAAGAATAAGTACCAATATTTAGATATTGGATGTACAAATATTAGCAAAGACAATATGGAACTGCGGCAATGTATTGTTTGTCACAAAGTGCTGGCAGTTAAAAGTATGCTTCTTAATAAATTGAAACGTCATTTAGAAATGTTATTTTCTTTTGCGAAATGTTATTGTTTTCGCAACTTTTTTACTTTTTCAATTCCGTTGATATAAAATGCATAAACAGTAAAAAAAACAATACATTTTTTTCTCGCCATAAAAAAATGGTCCCTGAAGAGGGTAACTTTTGAATGAAAATTCCAAATATACCTATGTTGAAATATCTAAACAGGCGCTCTAATGAGCTCTTAAAAGGAACAAACTTTTCTGAGTTAATAAATGAAATTCGCGAACCTTAGTGATCATCTTAGAAACCTAACAATAAATTCCAGGATGTTCTTTTAATCAAAGTGCTCATTATTTTTTTTACTACAAGTCCCTACAAGGACTTTCCGAGATAGAGTACTTTGCACATTTATTGGGCCACCCCACATGTTCTCCTTCATGATTTTGCACAATACCAAATTCGTATAATCTGCTATATGCCCGACAAACTACTGCTTGAGATGGTTTCCAACAATTTAGAAATCTTCGGCAAATGTGCGTATACTCTTGATTAGTAAATTTTTGCATGAATACTAATATGTGTTTGTGTATAAAGGATTTTAAGTAATTTGCAATTTTAAAACTGATCAGAGTTTCTGTGTTAAAATATATAAAACTTGAATAATTCGTAAACAAAGGCAAAATCTCTGGCAAATGTTGTGAAAAGGTCAAAATATTGCACATTAATTACGAATCATCCTACATAGAGTTTATACTAACGATAAGCTTGGTTTAATGTAAATGATGAAAGAATCTCCTTCAACTCCGTTGAGTCATTATCTATTTCGTCTTCAAATCTTTTTATAAGATCGTTTGACTTCTCATTGAAAACATTTACATTTTCAATCACGTTTGTGTAATCTAAAGATGGATTAAAAATCTTCCTTTGCCGCCGCCATTCATCGCCTAAATAAAAAACAAGATATTTTTAAGTATCTAAACAGACATGTATTTTTATAACAAAATTACCGTTCACCGCAATTAACGAATTTCCAATGCTATTGCTCAACATTTTTGCAAGTCGAGGTGGCTTATTAATGTGCTTAGGGGATCCAAGAAGAAGCGCAAATATCTTAGGATCAGCAGTGACTAGAGTTGGTATTAACCCCACCATGGCGAAAAAATTTTTTCCTAGTACTTTTATATTGGATTCCATCACGTAATATAAATCTACAAAAATTAATAATAATAAAATTAGTATTATAAAATGTTATTTATTTAATGTTAATACAGCAGTACAACGTGTTAAGACTCTTTCACACTTGTCAGATGTCGGATCCGACAAAATGTCGGATGCAATGCGTTTGTATGAATGTTGTTGGATGATGGATATCTAACACAGTGTGAACAGCTCCAAATAAAATGTGCCCTTAATGTTTGCGTAACGACACTAAATCTGTGATAGTGCACCTTTGTTAAAAACTTGCAACAAGGAGCCCTCGAAGAAATGTTAATTAGAGATTCCAAAGATAATTCCCTGTGGACAGGGGCAGACGTTTCACCAAGATCTCACTTGGCATCTTCAGGCAGACAAGTCACATGCTTTGTCGTAGTTTCCTGTTGGCGGACTGAGGTACTGCGGCTCTGGCTCCTTTTTATAGTTGGTCGTCTTGGTCGTAGGTGATAGCGATTAGTCGGGGGTGGGGTGGTGGGGGTGTTTATGTCCGACGTGACGTGAGTCGTGGGTGGTGGGGGGAGGTCATTGATCTGTCGTACGGCGATTAACGGTCCTGGGGATTGTCCACCGGATTTGGCTTTGGTGACATCATCCATGGGCGAGAAGAGGCCACTGAGCCGCTGTCCGGTGAATGCTGGACCTGGGCTGCTCCCACTGGACGCTTCAGGTATAATAAGCAGCTCGACGTCCTGCCGTTCCGAATTAGATGGTCCTTGCCTCAGGAAAGCAGCCCTGGGCCTGGAGTGCTCTAGGACCGTCCTCCACGCTGCTGACAAGTGTAGGGCATCATCCCTCTTGTTGAGGATGCCGTTCTTCGCTATTTCAATGGATTTACTTGCAACCATCGAAATTGAAAGTATGGCCTGTGTGCAGATGGTGGCGGAAGAGAGCAGAAGTGAGCTGTTTGTTTCGGATGCTCAGCTTGTGTTCTTCTACTCTGGCAGCTATTCTTCTGTTGGTCTGTCCCACGTAGTTCTTGTCGCATGAGCCGCAGAGGATGGAATAAACTCCTCAATTATACTCAATTATACGTAAAAAAATATGTTGACTTTGATAACAGTTGTTGGTACTTAGCGTTTTTAGTTTTCGGGTTATTTTGATTTTAAATATTTTTTGTCAAATATCACCATGCCCTTTACAAGCCCATATCTGGTCAACGTTAATTCAAAACCGTTTTGCATTGGTACGATAACTCTTCATATGCTGTTAAATAGATTGTCACTTGTTGTAACAGTATATCTTATACAGGCTGGTCAAAAATTGAGTTACCGTTTCTCTATATTCAATTGCGTGAAAGTCGAAAATTTTAAATAGAACGCCCCATATTTTCAGATCCTATCAGAAAGGGAATTTAATGCTCTACAAATCATCTACAAACATTCCTATACTCATTTATTATAGTTCTCCTGCTATTCAGGAATTTATCAAAATCATACCTAAACCATTTGTGTTTCTGTTAGAAGGCCATGCCATTTTGACAGTTTTTAGTTTAAATTATTATTACTATTATTTCTACAAGGAACTGCGATTGAATAAACTTTAGATTGCTAGCTGTTATTTACCAAAAATAACCAAAAGAAAACCGAATAAATGAAACAAAGAAAAACAACAATTTAATGACAAAAATTAAAATCAATAACATAAAAGAATGAAAAACCTAAACTTATAAAAATAAATTAAGAGAATTTAATTCTCTACAAACTATCTAGAAACTTTCCTGTGCCTATTTGTTCTAGTCGGCCTCACATTTGGAAATTAATGGAAGCATGCAATGCCGGAAAGCTTCTGGCTTTTTTGTAGAAAGCCATGGAGTTTTGACAGCTTTTCATCCATATTTATCTTATTATTGTTATTACTTAGTTGTGTCATCACAAGTTTTGGATAGGATTTGTAGCTTAGTTTTGGAAAGATCAAAATAACAAGAAATCATAGATGTCTATCACCAGCAGATTAAGATAACGGAATAATTGTTTTGTCATATGTTAATGCTTTTCCAAATTCTTTGGTATGAGGTGCTTCGATAGATTTAGATGAACAATGTTTTCCAAGAAAGTACCCTTAATAAATAAAGTGGACTCTCTAGGAATATCTCGCCCATCATTACGTCGAATATTACGCCATATTGTTGTTTTTCATTGTTTCATTTATGCGTTCATTCTGCTGGTTATTTTTGATAAATAAAAGCTAACAAATTAAAGTTTATTCAATCGCAGATCATTATAGTATGGCCTTTGTCCAGATGGTGGCGGAAGAGAGCAAAAGTGAGCTGCTTGTTTCGGATGTTCAGCTTGTGTTCTTCTACTTTGGCAGCTATTCTTCTGTCTTTTCTTAAAATTTCGATTTTTGTTTCTATATTGAAGTTCATGAAGTTCATTGAACATCTCTGGGATTTTACGTTTAGCCAAACCACCAAAGTCGAATTTAGATCCAAGTGAAATCCAGGCCCTGAAGCAACTCAGAAAAAAGCACAATATCATCATACTTCCGGCGGACAAGGGTAATGGATTACAAGCAGAAGATAATGGACTTGCTCAAAGATACGGCCTACAAACCAGCAGCAAGAGACCCTACAACTTACCTCGAAAAGACAACTAAGTCGAAAATAGAGGCATCTCCAATAGATCCGGAGATAAAGAAAACTCTAATCCCTCGAGAGAAATCAAGCAGGTGCCCCTAGCTTTATGGTCTTCCCAAAATACACAAGCCGGATGTTCCACTTCGACCCATTGTGAGTGCCTTCAACTCACCGGTACAAAAACTTGAAAAGTACCTAGCGAAGATCATGCAGCCTATAACACAACAAGCCAACTCCTACGTACGAAAATCTGAACATTTCGTTCAAATTCTGGACAACGTCCAAATTGAAGACAGTGACATCTTGGCGAGCTTCGATGTCAAGTCTCTCTATCCTAGTATCCCGATCGAGGAGGCCCTCAAGCAGATCAGAGAAAATGAAGACTTGCCCAGCCACATCGTAGACCGCCCCAAACACTGCCTCAACAATGCTTATTTTCTATTTGACGGTCAGATTTACAAGCAGGTGGAAGGAGTAGCTATGGGTACCTCACTTTCCCCGCTCGTCGCCAACCTGTTCATGATTTACCTGAAGAAGAAAGCGTTAAGGGAAGCCAAATACAAACCGAAGTTATGGATCCGGTACGTTGATGAAATCTTCATCATTTGGTCTTTTGGAAAAGAAAAGCTCCAGGAATTAAAAGAATATTTGAACACCATTCATCCAAAGATAAAGTTCACCATTGAAATAGAAGAAAACTGACAGCTCCCTTTTTTCGACGTATGAGTAAAGAAATGTCTCAACAGCCTGCTGCTTACTGCATACAGAAAACCTACCCACACGAACCTATACTTAAATGTCTCTTCTCATCATCATTCTTTACAAATCCAATCAGCTCCCATCTCCCTAATCTCATGATCCGTTCGACTTATAGATAACGATAACAGATCAGAAGAAATGACGAAATTTACTTTGGCCCTTGCTCAAAACGGCTACTCCAAATACATGTTGAAGAAAGCCATCGGTGTGCAATTTAAGCCAAAGGACCTACATCCACAAGAAGAAACCAGAAAATCCAACGTCGTACTACCCTACATAAAAGGAACAACTGACCGCATAGAAAGACTGCTACGGAAACTCGACATCTCAGGAATCCAAAAGACCAAATAAAATTGGAAAATCTGGGAGTTTATTCCATCCCCTGCGGCTCATGCGACAAGAACTACGTGGGACAGACCAACAGAAGAATAGCTGCCAGAGTAGAAGAATACAAGCTGAGCATCCGGAACAAGCAGCTCACTTCTGCTCTCTTCCGCCGCCATCTGGACACAGGCCATACCATCAATTTTGAGGGTTGCAAGCAGGTAGCAACGTTCCGCATTGGAGAACCAGATTGATCCGGGAATCCATTGAAATAGCGAAGAACAGCACCCTCAACAAGAGGGATGATGCCCTACACTTGTCAGCTGCGTGGAGGACGGTCCTGGAGCACTCCAAGCCCAGGGCCGCTTACCTGAAGCATGGACCATCGAATTCGGGATGGCAGGACGCCGAGCTGCCCACCATACCTGAAGCGTCAAGTGGGTGCAGCCCAGGTCCAGCAAACACCAGACAGCGGGTCAGTGACCTCTTCTCGCCCATTGATGACATCACCAAAGTCATATCCGTTGTAAAATTCCGAGGACCGTTAACCGTGAAGCACTACGAATTAACAATACCAATAATAATTTATATAAATTAAACGATAAATTGTCAAAATGTCATAGCCTTCTAATAAAAATACGAACAACTTCCAGCATAGTGTGTAGGATTTTAATAAAATACTCAATATGAAGAAAATTATAATAAATAAGTATAGCAATGTTAATATCATTTGTAGAGAATTAAATTTTCGTTCTGATAGGGTAAAAAGATATGGGGCATTCAATTTAAAATTTTCGACTTTATCGCAATTGAATACAGCGAAACGGTGATTCAACTTTTGACCAGCCTGTATAAGGTATACTGATATAACAAATGACAATCTATTTAACAGCATATGAAGAGATATCGCACCAATGCAAAACGTTTTTGAATTAACGGTGGCTGAGATATGGGCTTTATGTGTTTTTAAAGAGCATGGTGATATTTGCCAAAAAACACTTAAAATCAAAATAACTCGAAAACAAAAAACGCTAGGTAGCAACAACTGTTAGTAAAGTCCACATATTTTCTTACGTATAATTGAATGGTGTAATACTATAGCATTCCATTTAAAATTACGAAATTGAGGTCTACTACCGGTAGAACGGAAGTGGTGACCATCTTGAAAATATTGTAGATTAATAGATCGGAATAAACAACCCATGTTACCAAAATTTCAAGCCTCTACAAATAGTGGAACCTAGAAAAGTTCTAATGAACCAAATACGCGAGACACCTGTATATAAATTGCTATTCTCCAAAAAATAGGTTACACCACATTACAAAAGAAACGTCGCCGATTTGAGGCGACAAAATTATAAAAAAAAGTCGTATTTGAGCAAATGCAAATGCTTTTCTGCAGCCCCCAAACTGATGAATATACAAAGGATTTCACACAATAAATATGTAATCATGGAATCATCAGGATGTTGGTGTTAACTGTGATGATAGCGATGAGCAAGTTTTTACTGAAGTACAGTCAGAATACGAATCTGAAGGTGGGTTTTATAAAGAAAATTTGTTTAGTAAAATTAATTACCAATCACAAAATTTTTGCATGTAAGTTTCAGTTTTGCACAAAGAGGTAGAGAGGGACTACCTCTCGACTACGAAATATAATACACACTTTGCAATGCTTTGTCATTATTTGTTAGAGATAATATTATAAAACACCTAGTTCAGTGGACTGGTAATGACTTAAATAAGGCGATTTATGGAAAATTCTAGATTCCAAAGTATTTGTAAGATTTGTTAGATTATTGATATTGATAGGAGTATACAAATCCCAAAACGAAACAATTGTAAATTTGTAAAATTGTATTCACACCAATTGTTAGACTATAAATTAGTGTTTAATCAATGATTGATAGCTGTTCATAGATTGAATATCAACCTCTGGAATTGCTGTAATCAGGAATGAATCTTTTCAATTCTCATTCGTTAAAATAAATAACATGAGTAATCGTTTTTATATTTTTTAACTTGGACTTTTAACTTGCACTTGAACTTGAACAACTTAAACTTACAAATCCTAGAACGAAGAAATTGTAAATTTGTGGAACGCAAGAGAAGGGCACCCTATAAAATTGAAACGCGAAGAAAAAATCGAGATTTAAATATTTTGTCACCAATTAGATTTTTTTGTAACTATGATTACCTCCACTGCAAGGAGCATATACAGGTTAACGCAAACAACTGCTTACAAACATCTATAAATATCATCAACACGTGAAAAATTACGACGAATAGCCTTAATGTATAGGATACATAAACGTATTTTTGCTAATGATTAAGTAAAATGTCTTATTAATTTAGGAATTATTGCAATTGTTTTGTTTTTGTACTTTTTCGGTATATAAATGCAAATGTTGAAATATAGAGTTAAATAATAGTTACATATAGTCTTTTCTTATAGGCTACACATAAGTTCAGTTTATTCGTGCCCTAAAACGTTCATAAATTTTTTGATAATTTCTAATCTTTACTATATGTTCAAAACGTCCAATCGTAAAGTCTGCCGATGAAACTTGCTTTGTTCTTTTCTTTTCACCTGATGTTACGTCAATTGACACAACAATTGATGTAACGTGCGCAAATTACGAAGAAAGATGTCATAGGCTTAGTATTTGCTGAAGAAGAAACAACTAAACCTGAGCAACTTACTTAGAATACATAAATATATTCTAAATTATCATAGCTGTTATCTTATTCTGTTATTACGCATAAAGTAAAAATAATAGGGTAATCGGTGTTCTACTCAATCCGGACTCTACTCCAGACCTACTTTTCTGCACAAGAAATATGAGATACCTGGGTATTTTTGTTCACATCAACACAACATCAAAGTTACCTATACAGACTACATCTATGACTAAAAACTACAAGCTTTGCAACATGGAGAGATTCATGTTAATCAATATTTAACGAAAAACTTAAGAAAATGGTAGACGAAGCGATGCTATCTTGTATTTGTAAATTCTACAGCTTTCCATTACGACCATTTATCATCCGCCTAATCAAAGAGAAGAGATGGCTCTACCGAGACGTTAGTGCATGTGAGATTTCTGGACTGAAAAAAAATTTAATAAAGTCAATAAAAAAAATAGAAAAACTAGTACAGCAATATAGAACGGAGAAATATATCGAAGCCTGCGACAAAATCAATTCATGCAAGGAAATTATTGGCAGGAAGTTCGTAAACTGTCTAGATACCAAAAACTCTTTGAAACAAAAGAGCTCACCGATCCCGCTGATGAAACCGCACATTTGAATCCTGAAGAAATTGTTAACATTCATGCTGACTACCTGGAAGCAATATTTTCGTTTGCCGAGGACGCTTCATTTTGTCAAAAATGATAAAAGGTAAATAATTTTTTCTACATTTTGGTGATATTTTAATTTATTTTATTGTCTATATCTGATTTTGGGCTCTGCCCTTCGTCAGCATATAAAAACCGTCAGTAATTTATACTTTTAAACATACAAAGCAATCAATATCAACATTTTTGCAAGTAACAATCAGTTGTGAAACTTAAGACACATCTCAAGAACAAGCTGTCGTCTCAAAGTACATCCCACCCTAGCAGTTTGGATTTCAACGATGTAAATTCACAACCCAACCACTTACGATATTGGCCTCGAACTTTCAAGTGGCATGAATTAAAATTAAAAAACCCTGAAGAATACATGGGACATTGCTTCAGACGATCATCGAATCTTTATTGGCGGGTACTACAGCAGATCTGTTAAACGACATTGGAGAGAGAAATTCAAAACTATTGCAAATGATAACTAAAAATTGAACGACCCCATTCGAACAAGTATTTCGAAATATAAAAACATAATAATTAATGTATATAATAAATAGTTTTTCTTTTGTATTGTTGCTCGTTTTAATAAATTAAATCTGTTTTGATTGACCTAAAAATGCTTTACGTAATGAAATTAGTGGTAATGAACTTCATTACGTAATTTAAATGATCTCAAATGAGTTACCACAATGCTGACTTATCCAAGCAATCGTAGATAAAAAAATTTATGTATTATATTTTATTACCTTACAATTACCTTAATATCAAAAAGCAGGTAAACTAAAGATAAGTAAAGCTTGTCTAATTCTATTTTTAAAAACTCATAACTACAACTCCGCTACAAAAACTGTATCACTATTCCTACTTATCTTACTTGTAATTAATGTTTTCTAAAGAATAGGCTTGGTTTTGGATAAATCAGAACTCCTTACAAGTCATGCAATGTTTATTAGTGAAAAATTCTCTTCAAGAAATATCTATCTCCACCGTCAAAATTAAACGGTAATTTGAATAATTCGCTCCAGATTGTCGTCATCAATTAGATAATATGTTACTTAGCTTTGATCACTTGTTTTTGTTAATGTGAATGTGGTACGTAAAACTGGTTAATCTATATGAATTTTTCAATAAAGCAACAAAGAAAGTGAAATAATTAATTTTCAGTTATGCTGACTTTTGCCCACTATAAAAATTGTATTTACATCAATTGTTAGACTGTATATAAGTTGTTAAATCAATGATTGATAACTGTTCATAGATTGAATATCATCCTCAGGAATTACTGTAATCAAGAATGAATCTTTTTAATTCCCATTCGTTAAAATAAATAAGAGGAGTGATTACTCCTCCGTTGTTTTGAGTTTTTTTAACTTGGACTTTAAACTTGAACTTTTAACATTGTAGTACATTGTAGTAAATCGTTTTTTAAAAATGCTTTCTATGCTGCTGTTTAATAATCATTCAAATTGGTCTCATAAAACTTTGAGTTAAGCATCGATTTTTAAGAAAAACAAGTTTGTAGAAAATTTGTTTATTTAATTCTTTTTAATTTGTTGTAAGCATGTTTAACCTCCGCAATAACAAAGAAATAAAATGTTCTATAAAAGAAAAATTGGTCAAAACGTTTAAAAGAGTCTTATTATTTCAATTGGATTTAACTTTTCTATTTGTTTTAGTATTTATTACCTCATTAAATATATCTGGTAATTTATCATTGATTAAAAATGCTGGTTTAAGTCTATCAATACTTAATACTAATCCTGTTTTTAATATCACGACATTTTTGGGGTTCCGAGACAAAACTTTAAATGGACTTTCACATTGGGGGATAAAGATGATTGTTTAACTTCAATTTTGATAAAAACAAAATTTGATCTTAACAAATTCTTATGAATAAATGGTTTAAATTGAAAATGACAAGAAGGGTCCATTGGTTTTAATTTAGAAACTGTTTCTCGAAGATTTGCAAGTATTGGCTCATATTCCGGTGGTGATTGCGTGTCAATAAAAAAATATCCCGGTAAGCGAAATGGTTGTCCATTGACGTAGCCCTAATAGAACCAAGGGAAGATCGATATTCCAACGATTGTCATTTCCTTTGGTAATGAGAGCTCTCTTTAATGTAAGATGGAATCTTTCTACTATTCCATTGCTTTGGGGGTGGTATGAAGGTGTACGAATTTGTTGTGTTCCAATAAATTGGTTAAATTTTGAAAAAGGCGTTGATTCAGATTACGATCCCTGATCATGTGTAATAGTATCAGGAATGCCAAATATCGGAAAGTATTGTCGATATAAAGTTTCTGCAATTATTCGAGCAGTGATTGTTTTGAGAGAATATGCCTCAAGCCACCTGGTGAAACCATCAATGACTATTAGTATTTAATTGAAACCTAAAGACAATGTTACCGGTCCAACTAGGTATGTATATGTTGAAACCTGCCGGAAGAAATTGGAATTTTTTGAAGGGGTTGTGTAGTATATCTAAAAATTTTTTGCTTTTTGGCAAACTTAAACAAGTTTTTGACCAAAATTGTATATTTTTTTCCTATGTGGCCAAAAATATCGTGTGTTGATGATGTCGATAGTGTTCACCTGGATGTATTAAACTATCGAAAAAACTTATCGAAAATTATATTTGCCCGAAGAAGTTTTGCACCAAAGTTGTATTGTAGAATAATTTGCAGTATATAATTTTAATTGAAATTTACATTTGTCTTTAGTTGAAAATTGTTTTTCTAAAAGATTCTTTAATTGCTTGTCATTGTATTGTTCATATCGTAGTGATTGTACGTCCAGAATGAGCCAAGATAATCAATGTTTATTCGACATAGAGTATCTGCAACTATTTCCTTTAATATATTTAATATTTGAAGTATATTCTGCAATGAAACTTAAATAATGCGCAAAGGTTTATGGTCAGTGTAGACCAGTGTTTCCCAAAGCATTTTGGCCCACGGACCCCTTTTCTTAGTCAAACTTTGCCGACGGACCCCCAGGATGAAAAACTACATTAAATACATAATAGAAAAATGAAGACTTTAACTTTGTTGTCTTAATGGTAAATGGTGACGTAAAAATAAAATATAAAGTAAACATTTTGTTGAAGAAGTATTTATTGATTATAACTTTTGTACTAAAATACAATAAAATATTAATGGCTTGTATGAACCTAATGGGATGTTATGAGCAACCGCAAATCCCCCCGATTACTAATTTCAAGTCTGTTTCTTTTCTTTGTGACGAGGCTCATAACGGCACTGAATCCACGTTCTACCAAATACGAAGACGGAAAAGCAATCAACGGCTTCTGTACAATAACCCATAATGCTGGATATAAAATTGGGATCTGTTTTTGTAACCACAAATTTTCGTATCAGCGTATGGTTTCAGCTCCTCATTTGTGGATAATTCAATAAGTTGCTCCTGTACTGGCATGTACTCATCTGCATTTGTGCTTTGAGTTTGACTACTTACAAAAGGGTTCAACACCCAGTCGAGAATATCCAAGTGAAGAATGTCTTCAAATCTTTGAGTAAGGTCCGAATGGAGTGCTGTTAAGTGTTGACAATTAGCAAGCAAATCTTCGTCTCTATTTTGCAATTTTGAAAGATTTGTAAACTGAGAACATTCTCCTCTTCCTAAGTTTTGTTTGTATAGCAAACGCTTTGCAACAAAGGCAGATATTACACTTTCAGTTTTGATTAAATTTAGTGTGTCACCTTGTAGTTTCAAATTAGTCTCGTTGAATCTGGCCAATAAATCAGTCATATAAGCGATGTCATTTTTCGAGATAATTAAATTATGACGCAAATCATTGTCTTTACTCTCCAGGAATTCCAACACTGAATCAAAAAGCGAATAGAAGCGATTCAAATACGCACCTTTAGACAACCATCGTACTTCTGTTACGACGAGTAGTAAACGATTATAGTCATCATCATTTTCCAAACAAAGTTGAGTAAATAATCTCTCATTTAAGGCATTCCTTTTGATTTTATTAACTGCTCTAATGACATAATGTAGTGATTCATGGAAACTAAGTCCACTAAGGTTTTTTGCCACCAAATGATGTCGATAAATAACACAATGTACCGATAGTACATTCGGTATGACTTGTTACCATCAGTAGCAACGGATATCAAGAAATCTTTTTAGTTCAGTAAATAATGTTTCACCTTTCGTATCAGTTTCCAAACATTTAGCAAATAACAATTCTTGGGAAATTTTTTCTTCTTTCACAAATCTCACATAAGCTAAAAGTAAAGCCTCATTTCCAGGTAATGTTGACTCGTCAAGCTGTATAGAGAATTGAGATATTTCTAAGTAGTCACATAAAGGGTTTTCCACACTCAGCCATTTCGTCGATCCTTTTTCGTACTGTATTATTACTCAATGGAATTTTTTTTATAATATCGTAAGCTGGTTTTTGGTGCGTATCACGGTGCGTATTAGCTCACTTATAGCTGGTAGAATAAGTTGTTCGCCAATAGTGTGCGGCTTTCCGGACTTCGCAATCATTAAAGATATATCATAAGAAGCACGCAGTGCATCGTCATCTCTCTGAGATGTTTTAACTATGAGTTCTTGCAAATTCGATGTTTTCAAATATTTTTCTGTGAGCGTTTGAAAAAACGTTAAATTCTTATCTTTTTTGTCACTATGGATTTTTATTAAATGTTCCTTAAGCTTAGAAGGTGTCATTGAATCGTTTAACACCGTTTTATTACATAGAAGACAGAAAGGTAATGTACTATTTTCTAGTGATGAAATAAAGCCAAATTTAATATATTCAACACTGTATTGTCTGCATTTTTTTCTTCGGTTTACTCATACTGTTATCTGAAAAAAGGGCACAAAACGATACAGGAAAGTACTTATATATCTTATCTATAATTATAATAAGCAATTCAAAATTAATTAACAACGGAGTGTATTCCGACACAGTAATTCGAAACATAACTGAAGAAACTTAATTACATTTAATTTAATTTATTTATTAATTAATTTACATTTTTATAAAAAAGAAATCCTTAGTGAGTGTTACTGTGATACATAATTTTTTTAATCAATTTAAACAAGAGAAGCCAGGTTTATACAAAAAAATTAACTGTAGATTTTTGTCGTAAATTTAAGAACTCGACAGTTGGGTAAACACATTGTTTATCTTTTGTCCAATCACGAATCGAATTCTAAATTTAAAACTAAATTTACAGCTGAATTTTTTGTAATAAATTTAAATTTAAGAGATATCAGTTTTATTCAAATATACTTACGCAGCGAAAGTACAATATCTGTGTAACAAAATAAAAAATTATACTTCTTTTTGTCCAACACTCGGAAAATTTGTTGATGCACTTCAAAATTACGCACAAAACTTGCAGAGTTGGTGCAGGGATCGACGCTATTCCTGTTTATACAAGATCGAGTAGGCATAAGCCTGCATCGCGATGCCTGTTATTACTTGTATAAAATACAATTACGTACAATTTAGTATGATAAAGTACAATAAAGTACAATGCAATAAAGTACAATTTTATGCACCTGTCTATGTTTATATTTTACTTGGTTTGTAATAATTCCTAATAATTTATTAATAAATAACTTACTAATAATTTATTGGCGATTTTTTATTATAATTTTAACTTCCGTATTAAAAAAATGTGTCTCAATTTATTTATTTTTTATTAAACCTTGCGCCCTAGGGACCCCTTGGGTCCGTATGGACCACTTTGGGAACCACTGGAGACCATAAATTGGTTTCCATCCAGATAAAGTTGAGAAAATTTAATGGCGGAATAACTCGCTAAGAGTTCTTTCTCGAACGTTAAATATTTCAATTGACTCGGACAATATTTTTTTGAGAAAAATGATAGAGATTGTGTTTTATTATTTATTTTTTGTGAAGGAATAGCTCCCATAGATGTGTTGGAAGCGTCAAATAGTGATAATTTTTCCTTTTTTCATATTCAGTGTATTAGAAAGATTGTATAAGGGGCCTAAAACTTGTGAGATATTGGGGATAAATCTATGATAAAAATTTATCATTCCCAAAAATCTTTGTAGTTCTTTAAGGGATGTTGGTTTTGAAAATTTTGAAATTATACTTACTTTTGATTCTGAAGGACGAATACCTTCAGAAGAAATATTATGACTTAAGAAATCAATAGCGTTGATGCTAAAAACTCATTTTTTGAGGTTGAATATTTATATTGATTTTACCAAGCCTGTTGTTTTAAATGTTGCATTTGTTCACCTTCCCTCGCTACTATACCCAATTGTTTAAAAGATCCTTTAGTTATAATTAAATGCAGCTCGTGTTCTAAATCAGCATAACATGGTTTTTCCTCAACCATCAATTCACATTTTTAAAAGATTATTGCACCTGAATTTGTCTGATGGACAGCACATTGACTTGTCTTTTGTAGCCTTATAGCCGATTTTATCGCTCTAATTTTTTAGCCTCCGTCACTGTATATTACTAATGTTAGTTGTGAAAATAACGGGTTTAACAGGTAGACCAGGACGTCTTAATTTTAGGCTTATTGATGGAAATACTCTTTGGCAATTTATGAATATTATACTCTTTATATACTTATCTGATTTACTTGATTTGTCTTTTTTTGTTTTTCTTGATCTTAACGTCTTGACAAAATTTTAAATTTTGTAAATTTATTTTTTCCTATTGAAACTTTATTTAGTGTTTTGAAGATGAAGGAGTGTTAAATGAAGTGTAAAATTTACAATAGGCAACTTCACATTTGTGTGCATTAGCGTTCAATTTGCGATGATACCAACAAATGTTAAGGGGATTTTGGGAATTGCTTCTAGACTTTTGTCTTGAAGCATTTTTTATCTTCATTGCAAGTTTGGTATAAAAAGGTTGGTCGTAAGTAACTTTTAATCTGTTTGTTGATCTTGAACCTCTTCCTTACCAGAGGATAGAAGTGCTACTGCAACAACTTTTGGTAATCGTCGTAACCATAATTTAACTAATAAATTTTATCTAACAACATGAGGTCCTCCAACTGCGGTCAACATAGAACGAAGAAGCCCATATTAGAACCAGAAAGGAGATTATCTAAACGCGTGTCTTCGCTTAAAGATAATCGAACTATTAACAGTTTTTTAAGCGAAGTATATGGATTTATCTCTGGTGAATTTTGAATTATGTTAATAACAGTTAAAAAAGTTTCGGTAGGTAAATTTGCCAATACTGTATTATATTTATTTTTTTCACTGTTAATTCCTTTTAATGCGAAAAGTGCTTCAACTTGTTTGGTACATCAGGATTAGAACACCAAAAGTGTGGAAATATAATTTTTGCAATATTTTGTAATTTTAAATCATTATTAGAATCAATCATGCGGTAATAAATAATTAAATTGTTAATGTGACTCATCTGACGAACTGGAAACTGATGAAAATTTGAAAACTTGGTCAACTTTTAGCTCCGAACTTGTCTTCAATTTTTCCAATTTTCAATTTTGAATCTTTTTCTGAATATGTTTGAGTTGGATTGGGTTGGTTTGGGAAGATTCTAACTTCAAGTTCTGCTAAAATTTCTTTGAGCATCTTTTTAAAGTGTTTCTTGAACTTTTGAAGAACTTTATAGTTTTTAGGATACAATGCGGTAGAACTGATTGTATCTCGTGTCTCTTACAGTTGGGATCAGCAATAAAGAATGATGATAATTTTAAAATAATTATTTTATCCTTTTACTAACTTTTCGTTGACGATTAATAAGCTTTCGACATATTGAATTTTTTAAGTTGTTCTTTATTATATAAGAAATAATAATAATATTTTTGTAACTGATGAAACATAAACTGGGTAACACAAAATTGGTTCGCCACATACTAGTGAAACAGAAGGCTAGCCTGAACGAAAGCAAGACTAGTGCGATGTACTAATCTCATTTAACAATTTTAAAAAAATCGAATAGAAACTATTGTTACAACTGATATATTATCACATGCCTGAATCTGACGAAAACATTAATTAAACAAATTTACTTAAAATTATATAGTTTTATACGAGTACATCTTAACAATAAATGGATAACAAAATTGGTAACACACAGAATTAGTTAATATTAAAACGGTAACAAAATAGTTTTTCGAAAACAAACGAAAGCGATTGTCATACTTTTTTGTTATTTCGAACGTTGCATTCGAAACTTCGTTCTCGAATGCAAAAGTGTCATATCGCAATCTAGAATCAAAAATAACTATTTCCGCAAAAAGATATCCGCAAGAAAAAACAGAAAATAAAATGCAGCAAATGTATTTTTGCAGATTTATTTTTAATAATCATCAACATGTTACTTCGTTGGAATACAAATAACTGAATTTTGTTGTATGTAAAAGTCTTAAATATGTCTAATAAATTTTATATGTAGTCATTATTTTAATAAATTTTGTTACCTTTGTTACCAAACAGTTCTAGTAGTATAGGGGTTAAATTAAAATTATAGAAAAAAACTTACCCACAGTGTTTCGTATTTGGTAAGTCGATCCCAATAGCGGTAGTTGACTGGGTACAGGATATTTTTTCAAAAATTTTCTATATTTAAAAAAAATGTAGTACCACCATGCAGTTAACGTAGCTAAAATTACGCTGATAACAACGATCGTGTTAAAAATCAACATTTTTATTGAAATGTGTACTCTCTTTTGTTTTCAACCTATATATACGCATCAAGTTGCGACCTTTGCAAATAAAAGTTACTTTGTGATTACTTTATAATAATTAATAGTGGATTAAATTTGAACAATTATTACGTCAATTGTAAAATAATTAAAATACATTTAAAAAATTCAAATACATTATTTGAATGATTACTTTTTAAAAATCTGATGTAATCGATTCTAATTTCCCTTTCATGACCATTAGGACACATTGGTTCCAAGTAATAACTGAAAAAAAATCTTAATTTCTAAAAAACCGATGTATAGAGAGTGTTTCTAAATTGAAGCGAAAGATTTCAAGGGGTCAACGAAAATTAAAGGGCAGGCCTTTCACGTCATTTTTGTTCAAAACCCCTTCTTATCCAAGTTCCAGCCCTCTAAAGTTAGGGGAAAACATTATTTTCACTTAATAAAGTATAGAAGAATTCAGAAGGATGATAGTTGGCAGATAACTTTTATTAATAGAGTGACTTTTTTGACGATTTTTATAACTCTTCCATATTGTTACAAGAGTGTGAAGAAAATCTACCCCTATGATACTTTGGATTAGGAAGTTTTAAAAAGTTTACATATAGAAACGTGATTTAATTAGAGGGGCTCAATATGCAACTTTTTGTCTCTTAACATGAAATCTTTAGTTTGTCCTCAAAAAACTAATACGCTTATTATGTATTTAATAATATCAAGTAGAGGAGAAGGGGACTTGAACTTATAGTTATATGAAACACTGCCTTAATTATCGCTGAAAAATCACCCCTTGAAATATTTCGCATCAATTTAGAAACAACCTAAAATTATACATTTTATTGTTTATTAGTTTATTATTTATAAATCATACATTTTATATATTTTTCACGGGACAAGTTGTTTTTGACACCCTTCTTTATTCATAGTCAGGAGAAATTGTCGTTTTTTTAGTATACATTTTTAATTTAAAATATATTTTTTTTAATTTTCACTGCATTATCTTAAATATCAAATACAATTATATAAGCTTATATTGAAAATTGATTTTTTATCGTATCTAGTTCTGGTTGCACACTGTAAAAACATGCTTCTACTGATTTACTACGAAAATGCAGTACCTTTATTCGTAAAATGTAATACAGTCGCATTAATTTCCAATACATGTTCTGTCGATGTATTCAACAAGATTGTACTGGTTCTCAGTGTTGTGTGGTAGAAAAATATCCTCTCTACGATACTCGTAACGAGGTCTTATACACAAAAATAGAAATCCAACAAACTTGCAAAAGATATGGAGTACTACAAACAAGATTTTTAAAGAAAACCAACCTCGTTACCGTAGATTAGTGATTAATAAAGTTTAATGTCAAATCTTAGAATTGGTGTAGTAAACAATATAATCTGTGCCGTTAAATAAAACTAAAATAATAAAACTAAAATCGTTAACAGTGTACCGAGACAAAATAAGCTTAAGAATCACTGCCCTAGACTAACCAGCCGATGTCTTTCTTGACTACATTGCAAAAATCATTATTAACGATAAGTTAATACCTAATACCTTATAAACCGGATACCTGGACCGGATATGTTGATGACAGGATTTGTGCTTGGGAAGGACGTAGAACTTCATAGTGATGATGAGACACGGGCACGCAACCACATGGTGTTGCTCTGAACTTGCCACAGTTGAACGCGAGGTGCGAACTGCCTTTAATACACTAAAGGACTCTAACATCGATTCTGTCCGTCACATCTAGAAGGGTAAGCTGCCAAGTTTTTAGAAAAATATTCGTCAAAAAACGCTTTTACTGGAGCGAGTTTTGGCAGGAAATTGCTTCCCTCGGGCCCTGAACGACATATTGAACATATTTTATATTCTTACCGATAGTCGAGCTATTCAAAGTATCGAAGCAGCAGAAATATACAAAACAGTACATAAACTATAAGAAACTATGCACAAAACTACTGCAGCAAGACTGGGATGATTTTTACAATTGTATAGACTTTGATAGATGCTGAAGTACTTGTATCAAAAATAAAGGAAGCGACCCAGAAAGCGAAGAATGCTAAATAGATAAGTAGGGAAATGAGGAAGGGAAAGTAATGGATAAACTGACAAAACACTACTGGGAATAAATGAAAAAATCAACTATACAAGAGGGTGCTTCAAAGTCTCTGGAACAACTATCTATACGAGAACTATAAAAACATACCCAATCAAATTCAGGCAGAAATGAAAAAAAGAAGAGGTATTATGACGAAATGATACAAAAATCCAAGTGGAAAACCAATGTGGAACTATAAATGATAATAATTATTTGGGAATGGTTTTATAATACTATTTCAGTTTCGTAAGTTATTTTTAACAATATAATGTTTAATATTACTTGGTTTTTAATACTTGCATAAAGTCTTTTTATGTAAATATTTAATAACGATGATTTTTTTGAATCTGTATATTTTGTTCAGTTTTTATTATCAGATAGTTATTTTTTCAAAGATGTTCTATAGGGTGCAGCTTAATTGGTGACATTTAGAATGCAATAAATACCAAACCACAAAAAGTAGAGAAAAACTTGTTTTGAAGTTGTTAACTTGTCTAATAGTTCTCTTTTTCTGCCCCATTCTTGAATCGCTCTATAGGATGTTATAAATCTTTTGAGTCTACTTGATCCTAAATTAGGTCCAAGTTCTAATGGTCAACTAGCTTTACACCACATTTTCTATTTGTCTATGAAAATATCTGCATCCCTATGGAATGGAAAAAGCATTTACAATTCCAATTTTCAAGTCTGGTAAAAATACTTAATCACTAATTATCGTCCGATTTCTCTTCTTCCTTTTGTGTCGAAGGTTTTTGAAACGGAAATGTACAACCCCTTATACCACTGCATTCACCCATAAATCATTTAGCAACAATGCAAACAAACCTGGTTAAATTTGTGAATGCTGTTCTGCAGTCCATTAATGACAAACTCCAGGTTAATGATGTTTATATGGACTTTAGCAAGGTCTTCGATAAAATACATCACAATTTTTTTTGGGTGAACTTACTAAATTTAATGTTCCGAATAGTTTGCTATAGTGATGGGTAAACTCGAATTTTCATCAAACCGATTTAACTGAGTTGAAATTTTGCGTAAAGGGAGTTCAAACCGAGTTGATAAAACTCTAAAATCTGTAATTTCGCAAAGCTCACACTGATTTGAATTCATGGATGTGTCTGTTTTTGTTTAGCTGCGATAACCGATAAAGTACCTTTAGTGTCGGTAGTATGTTCACCAGCTGAGGGAAACATAAGAAAAGATGCACATATTGATTCAGAAGCAGTATATTGAATATATAATATGAAAATTTAAAACAAAGGAATTTGACAAATTTTGACTGAATATGCTCAATTCTAGACTCAATGTGCGACTGATACTGAGAGTTCCAAATAACACTGCAGAGTTTAGTGTGCTGTATACATAGTGTTAAAATTCAAAGAAAAAGTTTTCTAATGATAGGAACAACTTAGGTTGCACTTATTATACCGGATGTAAATATTGGAAGGCAGGGGGTCCGAATTAACAATGTCGCTTTTCGGAAACCGATAGCTGTTCGAGCTTCGAAGGGCTTTATTTAAACAAATAGCAGGTATACGCTTATCTACTATGCTTTATCATAAAAATATTATATTGAATCATCTTTAAATCTCAATGATTTGTAAATTAAAAGGCGTAAAAGGCATATTAGGCATCATTGCTAACACAACCAATCCTGACTTTCGTGCTCGAAGTTACTCCGTGAAAACAACGTTTTACGTATCCTCTGAACTCTTCGGATTGTCATTGTTTGAAACGGTTTCTTGGCGCATTCTAAAACATGCAAGACACAAGCATTCTTGAACATGTAAAGGGCTAATTATTCCAACATAAATTAAGACATATGTATACAAAGTGGAGACCTTGCGAACGGTAGAATTCAGAACTAACTGAATTTTTCATAAACTGTTAGACAATTCTAACGTGGTCATTGTCTCAATTCTTATTAGGTTTCTAATCGTTCTCATGTAGCGTTCTACCTGATATAAATACTGACAAGGTACAAGGTCATCTAAATATTGGGATCTTTCGAGTTTTTGAAATTTCTTTTAGCGTGCACAATAATTTGATCTGGTGTTCCAAGTAGAGATATGAACAATTGGAACCATCCACCCGCGATCAGCTTTGCCTAACGGTCGACATGCAGTACAGATATAGATTGTGTTAGCTTTTCAATATTTTGACAAATTCTTGAAATGTTGCGTGTCTTTTTCTCTGCACAATCAATTAATCTGGGAAACCAAAAATGATAATAACTAGAAGTCAAATATTTGAAGTTAAACAGTCTATAACGTATTGTCTTCTAGCCTCTTGTTCATTCCAACTAAATTATTCGTCTTTCTTAGTCAGCTTAAATATTGCAGCAGTATGTGTTGCAAAAATAGGAATAGAGTTTCTAAAATACCCAGCTAAATCCATAAATTGCCTTATTTACTTTACTATTGGGGTATTAGTAGCTACTATTGCTTCAACTTTACGACGACTAGGCTGAATACCAGCAGCTGATATCTCCCGGCCTAAGTATTCAATTTCGCTTTGAAGAAAAAAACATTTGTGCGTGTTTGGACGTTTAATGAAAAAAATAAAATATTTTTTTTATTTTTTGCATTCCGTAAAACTGTAAGAACGTCTTCCATATAACACAAACCCTCTGCGATAATTGTTAATGGCATCAGTATATTATCAAAATATACAAGCGCAATTGTGTCCTTTAATTTTCCTTCCTAAAGCCTTAACTTTCCATTTTCCTAAGAGCGCGTTGGAAAATGGATATAGCATTAGATGAAGAATTTCCCTTTTCTCAATCGGTGGAATAGATCTTCAATTAGCGGTAGGGGGTAACGATCTTCGATTGTGTTACGATTCAACTCTCGATAATACACACACATTTTATAAGCTCCCTCTATTTTTCGTACTAACAGAATTGGAATGTATGTCCGGTAACATCGGTGATAGATTGTGACCGACAAAAGCCAGCTGTATATGCTTTCCGTAAATTTCCATGGAAGTTGTTAAACAACGGTCATCTTGTATTTTCCCAATTAAATTTAAGATAACATTACGAAACTAGGTTGAATTTTTCCTCAAATAATAGCAAGTACTTCTCAGACATGAGCGATACATCAGCTCCTGTGTCAATTAGATACAAATGAGATCGTCCATTAATTTTGGCTTGGTTTGGTCATAATTGCATACCCATGTTACAGATATGTATGGACTTCCGGTGCTCAATTGCTTGTTTTTATAAAATAATCATCAGCGCTGTGTCGAATCTCTTTTCGAATTATTTTAACTCAATCGAATTATGATTGAGTTTTTTTTCCCATCACAGGTTTAGCGTGGCAAGATTTATTAAATATGACCTACTTTGCCACATCGGTAACAACGTTTTCTTACGCATTTTTCATGCACATAAACATCAAATGTTTTGCAACGATCACCCGTGTACATTGCATCAAGTAATAGATTACCAAGATTACGTTTCTATTGCTACCCTGACAAACACCAGAAGGAATCGATACTCGACTAGAGAAAAATCATTAACCGAAACAATTTGAAGGAGGTTCCTTCAAATAGGAAGCAATCCATTGCAAACGTATACTCTGTATACCAAACTTCGTTAGTTTAAGCTGTAGTAAATTGGATCAACACGATCGGAGCCTTACTAAAGTCAGTGTAAACTGAGTCAACTTGATAAGAATCATCCAAAGTATTCAAAATATATTGTGTGTATTCAAACATGTTACTGTCAACCGAGCGGCCAACTACAAAAAACCATGTTGTCTACGATTTTAGATTTAAGGGCAAAGAATAGAAGTAATTGAACCATTTTGTCAAACCCTTTTTGAAATGTTGTCAAAATAGATATGGGGCGGTAATTAGCTAGCTTAGCACGCTTAAACACTGAAGGATAGACACCCACACTCAATGATGCATTAAATAAAATAGCTAAAGGATTAGACAAAGAATAAGAACATTCCTTAATTAAAGTAGAGTAGATACCATCAGTGCTCACACTGTCAGTAATCCTCATGCCTATCGGGGCCTTCTCGACCTCAATCTTGTCAAACTACATCTGATTCAAACTAAGTGTATCTATTTCCACACTAAGCAAAAAAGAAGAAATTAGTTTCATCGTATGACATCGTAGATGGAATAACCATCGTCGCCTTTTAGATTGAGTAAAAGCCTAAATCTTCTTTGAGCTTTATAAATTTTGCGTTCAGATCATCTAACATACTCCATGTAATCATGATGGCAGTGACATCATGATTGAACTGAATTGACTGACATTGATTTCTTAAAATTGAAAAAATAAAGTTGTCAAGTTGATTACCAACCCGTTTCCATTTACAGTGCATCTTACTTTTCTCCTAAATCAGTTATGCTATTATGAGATAACCAAATAGGAAATCCATTAATAATAGTGCGTTTTAAACTGACAAATTCATTTCTAGCTTCCTATTATGAACAGCTTCTTTTAACTCTTATAAACGTCAAGCAATGAAGGTGAACAATTGTGTTTGTCATTTTACATCTGTTACACTGGACGTACATGAGAGTACTCAAGGTAACTTGAATCAATTCAACATCAATGAGCGTTTCTCCGATTCCAATTTTTTGCCTACTACGGGGATGACTGTAGATTTCTTTCCGAAATTGGTTCTCTTATAGATCTTTTACGTCTATTAGAATTGAGAGCGAATTACTTCTTAAAACAGAGGCGATTTTCTTGACACAAAACTTCTTTTCTATAGCAACATAGATGCGGTTGTATCAGATGCTATGAAATGGGTTTATTATATGTAATAATAAATTATAATAAATGGGTTTATTAGGTTTTATCATTCGTACATCTTGTCCCCTTACTAATATGTGCACCTACCACTAAATCTACAGCTAACCCCAATTCAGCAATGCCACGTCTTTTACACTTTTTCAACCGATATTGTAATGACGTTAATTTATTGGTGGTCTCACTCGCGTACAGTATTTAGAAGTTATATTTTGAGTTTGAGCATTTTAATTTCGATTTTGCAATGAATCCAGTTTATTGATTAGGTTTTGTGGATACTTGATTGGGAGATGTCCCTGTTGGTATCCCGGATATAAATAAAACAAGATAAAAAGATTGGAAAGTAAATTTTATGCCATTTTGAAAAGAATTTATATTTAAAAAATAACATTACTTGCCGAATTTGCGATTTCTTTTTTAGTTCATAAAAAAGTTGTGAACGATGTCTAAATACGTGAACTTTAAGGTATTTCCAAAGAAAAAAATGTTGGGTGATAGTTGAGTCCACTTCATGTAGACCTCTCTTATGCAGTTACCTCATAAAGACACAACTTTGACTGGAAACGTGGCTTAAAGACGAGTGACTGATGGACGTGTGGTGCACACTGTATATGGTGATGTTGTTAAAACGATAGATTTTCTCGCTGATAATCCGCTGATTATGATAATTACATAATTTCTTCAATTTTGAATGTCAAATACCGTCTCCATTTACATTTTACAATGTTAAAACTATCGTTGGTAGCATTTCACGTTAGTGCAGAAACGGTTCCACAGGACTGAGGAACCTCCCAACGAATCGTTCTTCATTTTGTAGAGTTGTTTCTTCAGTTCGGAACGACTCCATGATATCATATAGAATATGCAAGGTACTCTGAGCGATTACAGATTCGCCATTTCTTATAAATACCTAGATTACAATCGTGTGTTTAACTTTTAGCTACGACGATAACTAAAAATAGCGCACTGCTTTGTCGCTTTTATTTTGCCGCTGAGTTTCTATTATTCTGTCACACAAATATATCTAGAACGGTGTAGATTTTAATCAAAACTCTTTTGTTTTCGAGATATAAGCGATCAAAGTTGAGCCAAAAATTAACATTTTATATTTTAGCTATAAATGAACCGAACAATTTGAAATGTTGTGAAGCCGTCAGTGAAACGATTTCAAATTCTGGTAATTACCGTTGCCACCAGAAACAATATTGCACGCTTCCTGATTCTTAGTCTAAAGGACCGCCACACACGCACCAAATCCTCAAGATGAAACTAAGTCACAGTTCTCGATAGCTGACAAAATTTGAAGTTGAAGTTAAAGCAAAATCTAAGTTGCTGTCTAACGGAGCTGATAAAGATTCGATTCGAAATCTTTCTAAGAAGATTATGATATGAAATTGATTACTCTAAATCTGATTTCTGCAAGGTCATAAATAACTTCGGGTATTGGAGGGATGCAAAACCTTCTTGAGGCGTCCCTAACGTCTGGACATCCCCGACACCTGAGGCCAATCCACAAGCGAATGAGCGATTTGAGTAAGGGAAAAAGTGCTTAACCACAAGCCCAGAATATAACACCCGCTAGTTAATCTCAAAAATCGTCAAAAACCGTAATTTCTAGACAGTGGGAACCATCAAATTTCTATGCGATCTAACATCTAAGTTTTTAACGACTTCTTCGCGTCAATCTGCATCTTCCCCATCAGACTGCAGATAGATACCATTTCCAAAATTATCGCGAAGTCCGGCCTGTATACCGGTCGTCGTAAACTTTAGACGTAATTTTTGCTTTGTGAAAACTTCATGTAATATTAACAAAAAAAGATAATAAATATGATAAAGAAAGATCTGAGCATAAACTTGCTCGAAGTTAGAACGGAAAAATATTTCGTATTTTTTCAGACTATACATTTACTGCCGTTTGGGAAGTAAACCAGGTGATCATTTATCTTTTATGTATAATCTTCATAGTTATATATAATGCAGTATTACAAATACGATAAGTCTGGCGTATTCTAATATTAATGATGACAAAACTTTGTGAAAACTTTCATTACATAAATGCTTTAAAACAATAAGTAATCCTTTATACGCAGGACTGTCTAAAAATTAGGTTTATATACTTAATGGGATGATTCTACATCAAAAATCACTAAAAATCTTTGAAGGGCTTTAGCGCCCTTAGGAAACATGTTCGGACTTTACATTAATTTTTCTACGTGATTTTTTATGTAAAATCATCTCTTTAAATGTATAAATGCAATTTTCGGACACCTGTATAAAAACACTCTTTTTGCACATATTCAAAACCTAACAAATATTGCTATTTTATGACTTACAATTAGTATTAAAAAATTATTATGGATAACCTTAATTAGGCCTTTGTAAAACTTAATTGTAATTATGATTTTGGTCTCTAATTTGCTAATAACGTTGTAAATATATCAGTCTTTTTAGTATAGTTTAGGAATAAATATTTGTACAGTCTACTGCCGTTATTTTTTATTGCAATGGTTAGTTAAAAATATTCCTTTAACGAAACAAATAATAGCTTTGTAAATACAGATTCGTTTAAGTAGAAATAAAGGCCTTTAATATTATTTTTATCTTAGGATGTCTGTGTTATGGTCTATTCCAAGGCTAACAATTCAAATTCCAAAATATGTTTTAAGATTCGGATAACTTAACTATTAAGCTATAAAATAAAACTGAAAAAAATACACAAGAATCAAAAGCAATATGTATATACTTATAGTCTAATTTCAAAGTCAACTTCTTTGATCAAACTTGTTGTTACATAACTTTTCTATTGTATTCGTTCAAATTTAGTTTAGTACTTTTAGTTTTAAGGAGTTGGTATGTATTCGGACGAGTTCGCGCAGTTGAGTTGGAGGGAGTGAGTGAACTTAATGGTCGACTTGTGCTGAACTGGTTTACTTGGTCTAAATAAACGACAAACACTCGTTTCGTATTTATTTGTTTTTATTTGCACATAAAAAAACATCATTTAAAAGATGGTCCTTCGAGCCGGATATTAAAAGGCAGAAAAAATAACAGTCGTTTCGGTGCATATTACATAAAAAGTGTTTTTCATCTCCATGCTTCAAGCGAGTCGTCATTGCGATGCCATTGGCAGTAAACAACGGTCAAGTCAATCGATTTTGAAAGATTCTTTTTGGAGGGTTTACGAAGAGTTCGACAGCGACTGCCGATTATTCAAGAAGCCGTTCCAAGATTTCCAATGTGTAACTGCAACAAAGCAGAAAATTATCATAATTCACACTTACCAAGTAAGTAAATCCTTTATTTCTCCTTATCTGTGTACAAGCACCATAAAATTTTAAAAAAGTGGATAAAGGCGAAACATCAGATCAAGTAAACAAATTAAATAATTTAATAAAACGACGTGGATCGTTGAAAACTAAATTAAAAACATTCGAAAGGTTTTTACAAACAAAACAAGATACACAAAATTACACGGTCGAATTATCTTCGCGCATCGAGATTTTCGCGTCGATAATAAATCAATTTGAAATCATACAAGATGATATTGATGGTTTACACGAGAATCCAGATCTTCAAATGCATGAACATGAACAATTCGAAAATTCTTATTATCAATTATTGTCAGAAGCGAAACTTCATCAACTCAAACCAAATAACATACCTAATTCAACCAGTGGTAGTATTGATTCACATGTTTCTTATCAAAAATCAACTACTATTAGGTTACCTCAAATTAAGTATCCACAATTTGGAGGAAATTATGAGGACTGGCTTGAGTACAGAGACACGTTTGAATCGTTTATACATGCAAGTCCAGACATTGGCGAAATGGAAAAATTTCATTATCTCAAAGCGACTTTACAAGATAAAGCAGCTCATATTATAAACTCAATTAAATTTTCTGCTTCACACTATCACATAGCGTGGGATTTGCTGTGTGAAAGGTTCAATAATAAACGTCTTTTGGTACAAAATCATTTAAAATCATTGTTTGGTATTAGCAACATTGCTAAAGAATCTGCTACAGAGATTCGTGCACTTATTGATAGCATTTCAAAACATATGAGGTTATTGGCTACATTGAAACAACCCACTGATCACTGGGATACTCTTATAATATACATTGTGTCAGCCAAATTTTCTAAAACTGCTAGGGAATAGGAGGAGTGTAAATACGAGGCAGAATTTCCCACCTTGAAGGAATTCAAAGAATTTCTAAAAGCTAAGGCTGAACTGTTGGAGACTTTACAGTTAAATCCATTACAGAAACCAAAAAAGATCAAAAAATCTATGTTAATCCCAAAAAATAAATGTTCTATTTGCAATCAAGAACACTAAATTTACCAATGTTCTAAATTTTTAGACATGCCTATCAACAAACGAATTGAACATGTCAAGAAAATGAAGTTTTGCAACAATTGTTTAAAGCCAGGCCATTTCAATGCCAATTGCAATTACATTTCGATAAAACATCAAAGATGAGCAATCAACCGCATTATCGTCTACACATGTCCGAAACCTTGTTGTCAATTGTAATAGTGCAAATGGCTGATAAACGTGGTGTATTTCATAAATGCAGAGCCTTGTTGGATTCTGGATCTCAGTCAAACTTTATAAGTACCCGACTTGTAAATAAATTGAAATTGACAAAAACTCAAATAAATATCGCAATAAAGGGAATAAATCAAAAATTGAGTAATATCACAGAACAATGTAAGACCATTATAAGCTCTTGTACAAGTCACTATAAGGATGAAATTTCTTGTTTAATTGTTCCACAAATTTGCGATCCACTTCCAAGTAAGAGTTTTGATGTTTCTAATTTGAACATTCCATCACACTTGCGTCTCGCTGATCCCACTTTTAATAGACCAGGAGAAGTGGACTTGCTGATTGGTTGCGAGCTGTTTTGGAAATCATTATGCGTTGGCCGAATATCATTAGGAAACAATCAGCCTCAATTAAATAAAACGGTTTATGATTGGATAATCTTAGGCGAAGCTAATGCAATTTCTGAGCCTCAAACAGTTTCATGTAATTTTACTTACGAAAAGGACATTCAACGACAATTGCAACAATTTTGGGAGTTAGAGGAATTGGGAAAGAAATTAAGAAAAAAAAGAAGAAGAAATTTGCGTGTAACATTACATTGCAAATACAATTCGTAACAAAAATGGACGCTTTATTGTAAAAATACCATTTAATGAATCATTGGACAAATTGGGTAATTCTTACAGCATAGCATTGAATAGATTCACTAATTTGGAACGCAAATTGGAGAAAGATGTCGTTTTTAAGAAAGCATACTGTTAATTCATGGTCGAATATTAGAGTTTAGGACACATGAGTAAGATAGTTAACCCTGAAACAGCAAAATATTCATACTACATGTCACACCATTGTGTGCAAAAGACAGACAGCTTAACTACCAAGCACAGAGTGGTTTTCGATGCATCAGCGATAACTACTAGCGGTTATAGCATGAATGATATTCAGATGGTGGGTCCCGTGATATAGGAGGATTTGTTTTCGATTTTAATCAGATTTCGTCAACATAAGATAGCAGTCACAGCTGATATTTCGATAATGTATAGATAAGTACTTGTTGATCCTAATCAAAGACCATTACAGAGAATATTATGGCGTAACAGTACAGATGAAGACATCTCTGTTTATGAGCTAAATACAGTTACATATGGGACAGCTGCAGCCTCTTATTTGGCTATCAGATCTCTTTTGCAAATAGCTCTCGAAAATGAAAACATTCCGCAAGCATCATCAAGAATCAAGAGAGATTTTTATGTTGATGATTTAATCACAGGTTTCGATTCTGTAAAGGAAGCTATGGAGATTTGTGAACAGATAGCGAGCATTTTACATGCATATAGCTTTGAGTTGACAAAATGGAACAGTAATATAGATAAAGGATTTATGCTTGCCTTAGATTCCGCAGTATCGATTACTTCATTGGGAAACGAACAAGTTACTAAAACACTTGGTCTGTATTGCACAGTCGAAAAAGACAATTTGATTTACAAAATAAAAATAAAGCAACGCGGGGAAATAACAAAACGAACGATATTATCATGCATTGGGCAAATATTTGACCCCCTCGGTCTACTTAGTCCTGTCACAATAAGGGCAAAATTGCTTTTTCAACGATTGTGGGAAGCAAAAGTTTCTTGGGATGAGTCATTTCCCATGAAAATTCATTCAGATTGGTTAAGATTTTATAACACGTTAAAGGCAATCGAAAAAATTGAAATTCCTAGATTTATATTGGAAAAGAAGCAAGAAAGGATACAGATTTCTTGGTTTTGCGGATGCCTCCGAAAAGGCATATGGTTGTTGTATCTACATATGAACAAATGATGATTACATAAGCACTAAACTGCTTTGTGCCACATCTAAGGTGGCACCGTTAAAAATTATCACGATTAATAGATTGCAATTGTGTGCAGCTCTACATTTATCTAGAATGTTGCAAATCGTAAAAAATGCTCTGTCTATAAATATAGATGAAATTTATCTTTGGACGGATTCAGAAACCGTGTTGGCGTGGTTAAATTCAAACGTAAGCACTCTTAAAACGTATGTTGCAAGCAGAGTTATCGAAATTCAAAGATTACGAAAGTAGACCATCATGTTAAATCAAAAGAAAACCCGGCTGAGTTAGTAACAAGAGGTTTGAATGGGGAAGAATTGAAAAGTATGAGACTGGTGGTACGGACCGCGTTGGCTGGAGTTTGATGAGCAAACATGGCCTTTATCTGATGAAGAATGCAATATTAATGATTTACCTGAATTAAAGGTTCAATCTCGGACTTTTCTCGTGGTGAAACGGGATTTTTCAGCATTTGAAAAATTCTCTAATTTACGCACATTACAAATAGTAATTGCTTATGTGAAAAGATTTGCATATAATTGTCAGAGAATTACGTCTGATCGCATCAAAGGTGATATTTCCATAACTGAGTTGAATGAAGCTACAAATACATTAATCGGAATGGTTCAAAAGGAAATGTTTGGTGATGAGATTGAACGATTGGAGAATAGAACTGAAATAGACACTAAATGCAATTTTGAATGTTCGTATTTTGAGAGTTGGGGGCAGGTTACAAAAATCTGATTTTACTTACGAAAAGAAACATCCAGCATTATTGCATAGTAAACATGTATTTACAAAATTAATATTTCAGGCTGAGCATTTAAAGCTAGGTCACGCTGGTCCTCAACTATTGCTAGCGAGTATCAGAGAAAAATATTGGCCCATTGGAGGGCGGAATTTGGCAAAGCAAGTGGTTAGAAAATGTGTGATTTGTTTTAAAGTATCACCTACCTCTTTTGCTCTATTAATGGGACAATTACCGAAAACCAGAGTTACTCCATCTTTTCCTTTTGAAGTCGTGGGTGTTGATTATGGTGGTCCATTTACAATAAAAAACAAGGAGGGAAGAGGGGCTAAAACTTCAAAATGTTATTTGTGTTTGTTTGTATGTTTTACGACAAAGGCTGTTCACCTCGAACTGGTGACAGATTTAAGTTCATGCGCATTCCTTTCTACGTTAAAGAGATTTATTGCTCGCAGAGGGAAACCAAAGATTATCTATTCTGATAATGGTACTAATTTCCGAGGAACATACAATGAATTAAATAAATCAAAAGTTTTTCTTAAAGAAAATTCGGATGCATTATCTTACGAAATGACGAATCATTCAATAAGTTGGCAGTTTATACCTCCGCATTCGCCTCATTTTGGTGGCATTTGAGAAGCGGCAATTAAATCAGTTAAAGGTCATTTGAGATAGATTATAGGTAATAATATTTTAACATTTGAGCATATGTACACGGTACTTACACAGATAGAATCCATCCTCAATTCCAGACCCCTTTCTCCACTTTCCGGAGATCTATCCGACAATAATCCATTAACTAGAGCTCATTTTTTGACTGGGAGAACATTTCCTGAAACGGATTTAGGAAATATTAATACTTCAAGACTTACCGTTCATAAGCGAATCGAGCAGATTCGACAACACTTTTGGCAGCGCTGGTCAAAGGAATATATTGGCGAACTACAACAACGGCTGAAATGGAAGAAAAACAGTTCAACATTAATCGCAGTCGGAAAAATGGTACTTCTAAAAGAAGACAACTTACCTCCTCTTCAATGAAAGATTGGCAGAATTGTAGCCACACATCCTGGGGCAGATGAAGTTGTGAGAGTGGTGTCATTGAGATTGTGCAACGGTTCAGCCATAAAACGATGTGTCTCGATAATTTGTGTTTTGCCTATTGACTAAAGGACTAATTGTTTAAAAAAATGGATATATATGTTAACGTATTGTACTTACCACACTTTATTTTTTTGTAACTTTTGAAAGCCTTAAGCCTTTCAAGGGGGGATAGTACTTTTAATTTTAAGGAGTTGGTATGTATTCGGACGAGGTTCGCGCAGTCGAGTTGGAGTGAGCGTAATGGTCGACTTGTGCTGAACTGGTTTACTTGGTCTAAATAAACGAGAAACACTCGTTTCGTATTCATTTGTTTTTATTTGCACATAAAAAAAGGATCATTTAAAACAAAGCATCATTTAAAACAGTATTTATTTTGATATTGTTATAATGTACATGGAAGGCTGTGTTAACTATACTAATACATTACTATTATTACATTTTTTCCTAAATATAATATTCTTATTCTATGTAGAAACATTCTATTTAATATATTTTTGTAACGTATAGTATTGCATTAAACATGTATAAAAAAATTATTTATTTATTCACCATGCTAATTTTATAGTGTAACAAGAAAGCTACAATCAAATAAACTTATTAAATAATTTGTCTAATTTTTCTTATCCCTTTTACGAACTCCAACCTTAATCCCCGTTTTTGAACGTAACGTTATTTCAGCGCAGAATATCAATTCTTGTTTGACTTCGACAAACTCGTAATTTAATAATAATTTTGCAACGGCAATGTGTATAGATAACATTGCAAATTTTTGACCTAAAATAATTATTATTTAGATTTTTATCTCAGAAGAATATAAGAAAGCCTTACCGATGCAGTTTCTAATTCCAGCATTAAAAGGAACATAACTGTATTTATGTGGATTTAAATTTTCTACAAGAAATCTTTCCGGGATAAATTTTTCTGGTTCTGGGTATATCTCGGGATCCATATGCATCATAAATGGAAGCATTAACACCATTAATCCTTTAGGAAAGGTTGTTCCTTCGTAATCGATGTCTTCGGTTAACGTTCGTACAAATAAAGGGGCTGTGGATTTCATTCTCATCGATTCCTTGATTACCAAGTCTAAATACTTCATTTCTTTTATATGATGATTTTTTATGGTTTGGTTGATGTCGTCACCAAGTATTGAAAATATTTCTTCGTATAATTTTTGTTGAATTTCTGGGAATATTGATAAATGATAAAGAATATATGATAACGTCATTGCAGACGTATCAACAGCCTGAAATAGGAATGAAGTAGAAAAATTTATGATACAAGTGTTTCTGTAAGTCGTGGCAAAATTGTAATCATATATTAATTATGATGATGATTTGTAAAAAATTTTTTGATTTATGACGAGAAATCTTTTGAGATCAACTTTAAAAATGTACAACTACTGAAATAAGGCTATGCCATAAAGTCTTATTTTTTTAATTGATTCTAAAAGCTGAATACGAATTGAAATATTCAAGCATAGTTGAAATCTCGGAAAAATGCGTACTTCCTTTTTTAAATAACAGGCGGTTTCATGAAGATATCTTGACAATTCCATTATCAAGAATATTTTAAAAATAATTAAGGAAATTTTGAATTTTGTGAAATCCTACAAATTTAAATTGAGCTCAATGCTTAATATCTCAAAGAGGAATTGAGATATTCAAGTATGATTTTGTGCGTATAAAAGTACACACTTTTCTTTATAAACAACTTCATCAAGAAGATATCTTGATTCAAATTTTCAAAAGTTTTAACGAAGTAACTTTTCTCATAACATTGTATGGTATTGATCCCGTAGATCATAGATTTGCCAGTGATATTTAATGAAATTCCATACATTTAAAAATGCTTTTACATTGACGGCCCATACCTTAGCCATTTATGTCATTTTTTTTATTAATCATTTTTATTGTAATATTAGTGCCAAATTATGCCACAACTTATAGAAACGTAATGTATGTATATATAATTTAGGCTCATGCTTACAGCGCTAAGCATCATTATTAACTGGCTTGAAACAAATTGTTCAGTGATATTTTTGTCATTTTCCATGTGGTTGATTAATATATCAATGAATATTGGTCTTCTTTCGGTTACCTTACTTTCACATGATGCAATTTTTCTTTTTTTAATAAGTTCTCTTACATGACCAAACAGAATTTTTAACGTTTCCCTTTCTTTCCAATAAATTTTATTGAATACGTATGTTGCACGGAGATAGGTTGATGGTGAAATGGCTTTTTCCATACAAATTTTCATAAACATTGATATTGCATTTAAAAATTTTGTTCTATCAGCTAGTACTATATCACCCAGTAATGATTCTGCATAAATACAATAAATGTTTTTGTATTAAAATAAATAAAAAGAAACACAAATCATCCCGTAATTCCACAATATGATAATTTTCAAAAATAGAAAGTAAGATTGTGTTATTTTAGGATTAAATATAGAATGATTTTTAACCTGTGTGCAATATTTTAAATTTTGATACAAAATATTCACGTTTTAGCCTTTGTTTACCAGTTATGCAAACTTATTACATATTTTTTGGGAGATAAAATGATAAAAAGGAGATGGATAAAAAGATAAAATTGAAACAATTAACAGTATTACCAACAATGTGTCAGTGTAACATGGAAACTTTCAGATAAACAAGAAGGAAGGATTGAGGCAACGGAAATGAAGTTTTATCGGAAAATACTGGGAAAAATGAAACGGGATAGGATAAGAAATAAGAAAATAAGATAGGGGTGGGTCAAGAGGAGATACAAAAATAGAAGTTGTGAAAAGACAAGGAAGACTCTAACACTGCGTTTTCCAAACTGTGCTAAAGATAATCCGTACAACTTACCTGCACACGACTTAATACATAATACAATACAGAAGCGAAACTGTTCATTAAATCTAAAACTCGATCACCATCTTGAAGATAGTTATATTAAGATCACATGTTTGTGTTTTTAAATACAAAATGATTTAGCAGCTAAATTTCAGGGTTACTTATAACGTTATAAATACAGTTTTAATATAAAGTAATCTTCATTATGATTTCTGTCTGTAAATCAGCTACAAAACACCAAAAAGAAAGGCACTAAATCAATTGCTTTCTTAATTACTACAAATATGGCGAATCTGTGCTCGTCCATCACTAACGAAGTCGACAGAACTGTCATTCTGTATTATTAATTACAAGTGTTAATAAATTTGGTTATGTATGTTGTATTTAATCCATGCACCGTAAAACTACTCCCTCCGAAACGAGGGAGTGGTGAAAAAATTGTAGGAAAACGAAAAAAGTACAGAAAATATGAGCAAGGATAAGTACCAATATTTAGATTTTGGATGTACAAATATTAGCAAAGACAATATGGAACTGCGGCAATGTATTGTTTGTCACAAAGTGGTGGCAGTTAAAAGTATGCTTCTTAATAAATTGAAACGTCATTTAGAAATGTTATTTTCTTTTGCGAAATGTTATTGTTTTCGCAACTATTTGCTTTTTCAATTCCGTTGATATAATATGCATAAACAGTAAAAAAAAACAATAATTTTTTTTCTCGCCATAAAAGAATGGTCCCTGAAGTGGGTAACTTTTGAATGAAAATTCAAAATATACCTATGTTGAAATATCTAAAAAGGCGCTCTAATGAGCTCTTAAAAAGTACTAACTTTTCTAAGTTAACAAATGAAATTCGCGCACCTTAGTGATCATCTTAGAAACCTATGAATAAATTCCAGGATGTTCTCTTAATGAAAGTGCTCATTAATTTTTTTACTACAAGTCCCTACAAGGACTTTCCGAGATAGAGTACTTTGCACATTTATTGGGCCACTCCACATGTTCTCCTTCATGATTTTGCACAATACCAAATTCGTATAATCTGCTATATGCCCGACAAACTACTGCTTGAGATGGTTTCCAACAATTTAGAAATCTTCGGCAAATGTGCGTATACTCTTGATTAGTAAATTTTTGCATGAATACTAATATGTTTTGAGTATAAAGGACTTTAAGTAATTTGCAATTTTAAAATTGATCAGAGTTTCTGTGTTAACATATATAAAACTTGAATAATTCGTAAACTAAGGCAAAATCTCTGGCAAATGTTGTGAAAAGGTTAAAATATTGCACATTAATTATGAATCATCCTACATAAAGTTTATACTAACGATAAGCTTGGTTTAATGTAAATGATGAAAGAATCTCCTTCAACTCCGTTGATTCATTATCTATTTCGTCTTCAAATCTTTTTATAAGATCGTTTGACTTCTCATTGAAAACATTTACATTTTCAATCACGTTTGTGTAATCTAAAGATGGATTAAAAATCTTCCTTTGCCGCCGCCATTCATCGCCTAAATAAAAAATAAGATATTTTTAAGTATCTAAACAGACATGTATTTTTATAACAAAATTACCGTTAACCGCAATTAACGAATTTCCAATGCTATTGCTCAACATTTTTGCAAGTCGAGATGGCTTATTAATGTGCTTAGGGGATCCAAGAAGAAGCGCAAATATCTTAGGATCAGCAGTGACTAGAGTTGGTATTAACCCCACCATGGCGAAAAAATTTTTTCCTAGTGCTTTTATATTGGATTCTATCACATAATATAAATCTACAAAAATTAATAATAATAAAATTAGTATTATAAAATGTTATTTATTTAATGTTAATACAGCAATACAACGTGTTAAGACTCTTTCACACTTGTCAGATGTCGGATCCGACAAAATGTCGGATGCAATACGTTTATACGAATGAAGTCTTATGGTCGATATTTGACACAATGCGAACAGCTCCATATAAAATGTATTGCTACCACGACATCGACATCTGACATGTGTGAAATAGCCCTTAATGTAGCGGTACGATAGTCAATCTGTGATAGTGCACAATGGATACATAATCATGGGGTATCACTGAAGAGCTTGTATCATTGCAAAAATTTGACTTTTCTTAACTATACCTATTTTAATTCTGGTTAAAAAATCAATTACTTAAAACTGACACAGAAAAGTAAAAGTGTTACACATAATATCATTGGGATCATCAATTCTTTATTTTTGCAGGATTCTAGCCCGTTGATTGATGATCTTTAATTTTCATTGTATTCGCACTGTGTTTGTTTGTTCAGTAATTTGATTCTAGGTTCTATTCTAAGGAAGAAGATCGGTTTGTATAAGTGAGAGAGGTGCGATAGATTTTTTGCTAGAGTGGTTTGAAGAATCTAAATCTGGTGATGAAGATCGTCAGGATGTTGGTATTAACTCTGATAAGGGTTTTATTGGATTTTAATGAAGTACAGTCAGAATACGAATCTAAATATGAGTCGGACAAAGAAAATTTATTTAGTAATGTTAATTACCAACCATTAAATTTTTGCATATAAGTTTCTACTACTACCATATAGATTTAAAAGAGGTAGAGAGGGACTACCTCTTTATTAATGAGAATTTCTAGTGGTCGTGAACCATTACGTAATATAATGCACACTTTGCAGTGCTTTTATAATATTTGTTAGAGATAATATTATAAAACACCTAATTCACCCTATATTCAACAAAACTGCAAACAGCAATAAGTGCATTACAGTTTTGCAATATCTGCACATTGTCAAAATCGAAACGCGAAAAAAAAATCAAGATATACGTACATTATCAAAAATTACAGTTTTTTGTAACTATGACTGCCGACACTACAAGGAGTATATACAGGTTATTGCAAAAAATACTTTGGCGACATATTGACTTTTCTGGATAGACTGCACTTAAATTGAAACATTATTTAAAGCATTATTTTATATACAATAGAACCCCGATTAGCCGTACGCGGATTATCCAGGCTGCGATTTGTCTGTGCCATAAAATGTTCATTAAATTGTTTTCAATTTCTAATCGATCGCCGGAAACTGGAAATTTTACTATATGCCCAACAGGTCCAATCCTAAAGACTACCGGTAAAAATTTCTTTGTTCTTTTCTTTCCATTTAATATTATGTCAATTGCAAAACATCACATCAGAGTGCGCACATTTAGTGAAGAAAGATGACATTAGCATAGCATTTGGTGAGGAAGAAACCACAAAATCTAAATAACTTACTTAGAATACATAACAATATACCAAGTTATCCCAGTTTTTATTCTATTCTGTTATAATAATAATAATAATAATATTTATTGATGTACCTCAAAATAACATGATACAATATATAAAAAAAAGAAAACGGAGATAGAGGTCATCAAAAGGGGTTGAGTCAATGCACCTATAAGCAGGCATATTGTTTTTCATCAACCCCTCGAACAACCAAAAAAAGAAACAAAAAAAAAATAAACAAATTATATAACCTAAAAACCAAACATAAATTAAATTAAATTACACCTTAATTATAGCCGCACAACTTATAAATAATAATTTTAATATAAAAAAGAAACACAAAAAGTATATATATAAATTAAATATTAATTTCCAAAAAGGTAAACAACAAGATGAGGCATACTAAACAGTCCGTCACTGAAGCAAGTACATCTTAAAAGCCGTCTTAAAGCCAAGCTCACTTCGCTGCAAAATGTTCAATGGGATGCTATTATAAACACTGCAAATAACATAAGAAAAAGAGCGTTTAAACAGTTGTGTACGATATCTAGGAATGAAAAGCCTAAAACGATGTCGAACATTAATGTTATGTACATCACAACGGTAGCGAATTCTAGTGGACAAATAAGGAGGTGTTCCAGATAAAACTAATCTATGAAAAAAACAAGCAGAATGTAAATAGTAATATATTAATATATATGTAACGCTGTGACATGTTCAACCACTTAGCCCAAACAAGTGTATGAGAAATCCTGTTTCTTCTTTTTATACCGTATATAAATCTTAGACAAGCGTTTTGCAAACGTTGAATTTGGAGGGTAGTAGCTACATCAAGACAAGAATCATAAATTACGTCGCAATAGTTGAGTAAGGACAAAACAATTGAATCACAAAGTTGAATTCTTAGACGCCGATTCAATAAGTTGCGATTACCGTAGAGTAGGCGCAGCGCAGCATAGGGTCGCTTAAGTAAATTGGATATATGTGCACGAAATCTTAATGATGAATTGATGGTAACACCCAAGTTCTTTGCCTCATTGCTGAACTGGAAATTAACACCACAAACACTAATGTCAAAGGACTCTCGAACATGGGCAACTGCATTCTGATTCCCAAAAACCATCATGGATTACTATTAATATTTAGGCACGGTTGGGAAGCACGATGAATTAATTTGTCTAAATCAAAATTAATATAATTCTGAGCAATATGCATTTGAGCAGGATCAAAGGAATAATGAAGCTGAGTGTCATCAGCATACATATGCATATTGCAGTGATGCAACATACCAAAAAGATTACTTGTATAAATTAAGTAGAGAATTGGGCCTAAGATAGATCCTTGCGGAACGCTGACAACAGCTTCATCAGACCAGTTACCATTAAAAGAAACTCTCTGTCTGCGATTCATTAAGTAGTGCTCAAAAAAAGCAGAGGCATTGCGCGATAGACCGGAATTCCAAAGAATTGCCAAAAGCATTCTATGGTGTACCGTATCAAATGCATTGGAGAAGTCAAGCAGAACAAAAACCGTGGTCTTGCCAATATCCCTCCCTCTGATAATAGTATCAATAACCTCCAAAAGTGCAGTAGCGCAACTATAACCCTTCCTGAAACTAGACTGGGTATCAGGTAATATGGAGAAGGTTTCCAAATGTTCCCTTAGTTGACAAGCGACAAATCGTTCTAAAATCTTAGATATTGCAGGTAATATACTGATCGGTCTTAAATTATTATAATTGGAAGGATTAGTCGTTTTCGGCATCGGTGTAACCAAAGCAACCCTCCAGCAATCCGGAAAAACAGAAAACTCAAGACAAAAGTTGACAATGTGACATATATAAGGCAAGATAACTGGACAACACAGTACCAGCATTTCTGCACTGACACCATCCAAACCAATCGCATTTGTTTTTATTGAAACCAACATGTCCATAACCTCCTCCTCTGAGGCTAAAGAAAATTCAAGCTTTTCAGTAACCGTAGGGATTACATTTGATGAAAAGAAAGTGATTAAATCAGTATCACCCTGCGAGTTATTCTGAGAGGACAAAGAGAAATCATTTAAAGCATCGACATCAACAAGACCTTCAGGAATAGAATGCCGTCTAGTATTTAGAATACCCATCCTTCTGAAACCACCCCACAATTCACGACTACTTTTGGTATTCAGCATATACTCAAGGTAAGCCTTCCTTTCCCTTTGAAAACTAAAATTAGTAAAATTACGCAATTCCTTATAGGCTAGGTAATCGCGTTCACACTTAGTCCTCTTAAATTTCGAGTAAGCATCATCTCTAAGTTTCATCAACAATTTAATGTTATCAGTTATCCAAGGACGAACATTTTTCCTTGCTGAGATAACCCTAAAGGGAGCATGGACATCGAATAAGGACAAAATAAAATGATTAAACAGGCACACCTTATCATCAATATTTTCAAGGTATATGCTCTCATTCCAGGGAATTTGAGATAAATCACGAGCAAAATTGTTACGGTTAAAATGTTTAAAATCCCTAAAGCTAATTGGTCGTGGCTCAGAAGTAGGCCCACCTGCGAAACATAGTTCTACACAAACTATATTATGCATAAAATAAAAATACATATTTGAATTATCCGTGCTTTTCAATGAAAGCACAGATAATGCACATTAGAATCCTGAAGAGATTGTTAACATCTATGCTAACTACTTGGAAGCAATATTTTCGTTTGCTGAGAATACCTCATTCTGTCCTAAATGCCTAGTCATTACACTCGATATAAGCCTAAAAATCTCTGTCTACGCCATCAAATTGAAGATGAAAGTGAGAACTCGCGCAAAACACTGGGTGACCCTGGAAACCTAGGGTGACGCGCACCCAGGGTTTCCACAAAATATGCCTCGCAGATTTACAAATCAATATGCAGACCGATTATAGAATATGAATCTATACTTCTAAACGATGAGCCCAGAAGATCAAGACACCGTATAGAAATCGCAGAAAGATCGGTATTGAGGTCCATAGCACGAATAAGGAATCCCCAAAATCATTTTGTCAACCCAGCAATAATCTCCTTTATAACTTCACTAATGTCCCCCATTAACTTCCATCTACAATCAGTATCTCACAAAGCTACCCTAAATTTCCCTACCAATCTTCTCCACCATATGTTCATTATCTCTCATTATCCCTAGAGTAAACCACCCATCTGACCATCCACCACTCCTTCAAAGGCTGTCATGAACAGAGAAGACTGAAGCTGCCACTAACTATAACTTGCATGAAAGACTCCGGTCGGTAGCCCTATTTTACAACGCCAATAATGTGTCAATATTACATAGCTTGTGTGAAGTTCAGTAACTCCGAGATCGAATCAACACTCAAAGGAGTTGTTTTTTCACCATTAATTTTCACTCCATTCAGAATTTGCATCGTACATTGATATTACGTGTCATTAATCAATTAATTAATCAGAGGTTAAATTAAAATTATAGAAAAAAACTTACCCACAGTGTTTCGTATTTGGTAAGTCAACCCCAATAGCGGCAATTGACTGGGTACAGGATATTTTTTCAAAAATTTTCTATATTTAAAGAAAATGTAGTACCACCATGCGGTTAACGTAACTAAAATTGCACTGATAACAACGATCACGTTAAAAATCAACATTTTTATCGAAATGTGTACTCTCGTTTCTTTTCAACCTATATATACGCACCAAGCTACGACCTTTGCAAATAAAAGTTGCTTTGCGATTACTTTATAATTATTAGTAGTAGATTAAATTTGAACAATTATTACGTCAATTGCAAATAAAAGTAATCATTCAAATAGATTAGTTAAAAAAAAATCTGAAGTAATCGTCTCTAAATTTCCTTTGTGACCATGGGGACATATTGGTTCCAAGTAATAATTTTGAAATAGTACATTATATGTATTTTTCATTGGAAACAAGTTGTTTTTGACACCGTTCTTTATTCATGGTCAGAGAAATAGTCAATTGTTTAATTTTTAGTATATTTTTTGTTTAGCCCACGCTAAACGTTTTATTTTTTTTTGTTGTATTTTGATGTTACATTTATTTCGCATCCCCCACCAGCACTTATCGCTTTTACCTTATCTTCGTGCATCAACTTTTAAGAGAACCATATTTTTAGATATCTCATCCGCAATTTTACGAATATAACTGTTCCGTTTTATTACGCATTATTTAAACTTTTTCTTAATTTTGTCCTATTCTATGGTGAGTAAAATAAATGTTGTTAATTTTAGTGGTTTTCGTGTGAGGTTTTTTCGACCAGCAGTGTACTTCGGCTTTTCGTTGAATTAAGCAGACGTAAAAGTGATCCGGGTGTAAGACGCCACCGCCGCGATTTAAAAAAAATCCGGGCTTTGTGGTTCACAATTTAATTTTGTCTTGAATTGCTTATTTCCCTGTTCCATTTCTGCTTTATCTACCATTTTCGTGATTTTGCATCATAATTATTTTCATTTTACAAGCCACAAAGCTATTTTTTCGTTTTATTTTGTTTTCTTTTCTGAATCCACACCTTCCTTCATTCTCCACATCGGTGTTATGGAACAACTTTGTTTGGTTCCAGATGTTCCAATCGACAATTAAAGTTATTTCATTTTTTTTTGTAACAAACTCAATTTATTGTGATGATTTTATTTCTTTGTTAATTTTGGTTTAATTTTATTTGTTTCTCACCAAGGCTCACAAATTAAACAAGGCGATTTAAAGCGAAACGTTCAAACAAATCGCCTTTTAGAAACTTTGCATATTTGTCGTACGATTCAAGACGGTCTTGGAAGACTGGAATCTGTATTTTTATCGCGTACTGAAAGTGTAGATGAAATTTACAACGAATTTCAAGAGCAACATAATCCAATTATTGTGTTAATAGATGATGAACAAAATTTGAAAAGCACGAAATTGTTGCTCAGTCAGTTCGATGCAAGCTACTACAGAAAAACTTAAACACTCTTCTCAACAAATAGTACAAATTCGTATTGTCACAAATCGGTGCCTCATACTGATATAACTATTATAATTTATTTCTTTACCACATTTTGTATTATTGAATTATATATAGTCGAAATCTCCGAAGGTCCGAATCTAACACGCATCCCATTATTAGGGATATGTGTCACAAAAATTGTGCGTCTTAGATTCGAATGAATACGGTGAAAATCTTATTTTTAACATTTATTATCTACTTTACTATTTATTTATTTATACTTTAATAAAAGTATAATATATCGTATCGATACCGCGGGCCGAATCCACAGGCTTTGCAGGCCACATTTGCCGCGCGGGTACCCTACCTTTGGGTACCCCTGCTATAAACCATATTTACAATTCAGTAAAGCAAAAGGTAGAAATAAGCAAAATAATTTTAAATCAAGAGAAAACCACAAATCCAATAGAGATTACAAATGTGTTTAACAATTACTGTAAAATAATATAATAAAATAAACTATAAAATTGCGGAAGAAGTAGCTATCTTATTAGATACACCAAAGAATGTGAAAAGTGAGAATTTGGGTATGAAGAATTCAATTTATTTAGAGGAAGCAACGGAGGAAGAAATAGTACAAATAATTTAGAAGTTGAAAAGTGAAAAATCACATGGGGATGATAGCATCACGGCAGAAATTTCAAATTTTTCAAAGCGTAAATGAAACAGTACATCCTATACATCACATATCTAGTAAACATCTGTATTATAAAATAACGTTATAAATCTATAGACCAATAACTCTAATCCAATTACAGCTAAAATCTTGAAAACTACAATTAAAGAGAGTAAACTTTTTTGAAAAATATAACATTATCTGAAAATCAGTTTGGCTTTGGTAGTGCAGAAGATACATTAGTAGCGTTAACATCTAAAGTACATAAAGCCCTAGATGAAGAAAAATGTCCTCTTTGCATATTTGTTGATTTGTCAAATCAACAAATGTATCACAAAATTTTGTGGTACAGTATGTCATATTACTGATATCCAAACTATATGACTACGGAATAAGAGGGAATTCATATCAGCTACTGGGAAAACAGCTAAACGCAAGACAACATCAAGCAAGAATAAATGGAGTAAAAAGTGATAAACTTACAATGAAACGGGGAATTTCACAAGGAACAATATTAGTTTTGCCGATGACAGCAGTGCTTTACATAGGAGAAACTTGAGAAGAGACGAGGTATAAGGCTGAAAGTTTCTTAGATATTGTACGATATTTTAAAGAAACGGCACTAGCAGTTAATTAGGAGAAAACTAAGTACCTGCCCTTCATGTGTTATAAAGAAAACACTAGTAACGAAAACGGAAAAGAAACATATAATGTGAAATGCCTGCGTACAGACACAATACACAACATTCGACAGTTTAATGTCGAATTTTTAACTTGTTCTTCACCATTTTCCCGGCAATTGTAAGGATTTTTTAATAATTTTTGTATGTAATTAGTTAATTAATAAGGGTTTTGGATTTAGAAAATTTCTAGCCCTGATGAAGCAACAAACTTTTTATTTATATTGGCTTGAACAAATAATTGCGTGTCATAATGTCTTTTTCTTCATTGATTACGAGATTGAACAACAATCTTTTGCCTATGATTGTTGTGTTAACACAATTCTTTATCAGTTTATAGGTTTGAAGAAGACCTTTTCCCAGTAGCAATACCAACTGGAATAATTAGCAAACTTTTTAATGCTATGAACAAATTTGCAAACTCGCACGATAACAGTTATTTATGTACCAAGTCAGCAAAGTGATTTTTTATCGAATGTCGAGCTAGTGAAGCGAGCGAGGCGAGTAAAGGGTGAGTTCGATTACGACACTTTCCTAGCGTGGTGCATACAACATTTTATCGCCAACCGCTAAATTTAAGATATAATCATGGTATGTGCACTTAAGTAGCCTAAACAACTCTGTGAAACTCTCAAGGGGAATAACTCATCGGATGGCGCTGGTGTTTAAAAATTAACGCACGTGCACGTATGTCATCATTATGTCATCGTACAGTTTGAAAGTTTGATTACAAATTTAAAAATTGACTAGAGAATGGTACGGTATGTTCAAAAGTATCGTTGTTATATTGCTTTCCTTATCCACAGAGATGAGTATTGTCAAAAGGTAAGCACTGTCTTATGCAAAACAATAAACAACATTATGAACAAGCTTTCTCATTGATAATAATTATCGAATATATTTTGATTCAATTATATATTTTCAGGTATGCTCCAATAAATTTGTTTTTGAAAGGAGGGGTTTACGAAAAAAGTGGTACCTCCCAGTTTGAAAAATTTTATATTGAACATCAACGACTTTATTGATTTAATCCACAAACTTTTGGAACGGGGTACAACGTATTATTTTCCCCGCACATAGAATCAAGATCCGCCCGAAAATTACTTCGGTTAAGTACATCAACACAGAGTCCAAAACAATAACTCCACCAACTGGAAAAAGAACCATTTAAGACGTCGTTAATGATGAAGATTGACGATAAAGACATTCTGTGGGGGTAAACTTTGAAGAGGACTTTGATTCATCATTGCTACAATTACGACAATTTGTTATGATCAGCAAGGAACCAAGCATGAGTGTAGAAATTGTATAGAGTGAGGCTCATATTTGTATAGCAATAGATCTACAAAATAAAAATTATTTTGTATCTTATTATTTTTTATCATCTCTTATTTTCGATTTTTAACTTTGTTATTTTAATTCGCAGAATGTGTTACTCCATACAATTATTTTGTTTACTCTAACTTTTCCACTGGTATAACAATAGTTATTTATGTACCAAGTCAGCAAAGTGAATTTTTATCGAACGAGCCTGAGTTTATGAGTCAAGCGGGCGAAGCGAGCGAGGCGAGTAAAAGGCGAGTTCGATAAAAACACTTTGCTGGCGTGGTGCATACAACATTTTATCGCCAACCGCAAAATTTAAGATATAATGATTCTATAACTTGCAGTATTTAAGACACATATTTTGACAGATGTTAAAATATATGACAAACGGTTGTTTCATTTATATACATCGACAAAGATTTATTTAATATAGAAGGTCGGTAGTCCAGTGGCAAGTCGTTCGGCTGTCATGTCAAAGGTACCGGGTTCGAATCTGGTTGTTTGCTAAAATTGTTTCAAATTGACACCAATTAGCGGCAGGTAATAGTATATTACAGTACAAGTGAGGAAACTAAGGTTTTTCACTCACGCGTATGTCAGTTTTCCACACGAGCCGTAGGCGTAAATTTCATCTAACATATCATAATTTTTGCAAAATCTATAGTAGTAGTGATGTTCTTCGTTCAATTCTAAAACGAAAATGTTAATGTTAAAATGTTATACCATGATTCATAGCTCTTCAGGAGGTTCAAAAAATTCTAATAATTTGTCCATAAATAATAAAAATTCAATATTATTCAATATCTGTTGATAAACAAGATGTAAATTAGTATAAAAAGAATATTGAAAACTAGTTTTTTAGATAAATTAGTTTGTTAAGTAGATATGTAGGTATGTCATTTATGTATTACTTTTTAGACAGTATTTTAACAATAAATAAGCGTTACACTACAAAATGAGGAGTTAAATGTTTTTGTAGATTGAAATTGAAAAATAATTACAGAATTATTTAAATAATTGTCATATATTTACGTTTCTTTTAAATGCTTCCTGCGACTGTACGAAGCATGATACGTATTATCCGCTAATATCTGAATACCCTGTATAGAGCAGCAATTCTCAACTGGTGGTCGTGCAGACCTATACTGGTACTGGACAATTTTTATCTTTCCAAGTTAATAATTTTTTGAATATATTATTACTGTTCAAAAATTAATATCATTTCATTTTACATTTGGTGAAAACTTTGGGGAATGTAACCAATAAGGGAATAGGAATTAAGAACCTCCTTGAATTATTTTGAACAATGTAGTCTTAATTATTATTAGGAATGAAGTAAAGTTCTTAGTTATGTGATATAAGATTAGTTAAAAGTTTAAAAGTAAGTTTAAAAATATGTCCCCTTAAAACCACATCTAAACTAGGAAATCGGTAACTAGCTCAAAACACACAAAAGACAATAATTATCTTGGCGCGGGTAGACGAACAATACTTGTTAAAAAATGGCGCAAACATGATAGCGAAATTGGTAGTCATTTGCGGTATAACCGAAAGTACAAAGAGAATCATTTCATGTCCTAATAATCCGTTTTAAAGGCCTAATTAAAAAAAATATGGGAGTGAGCCACTTTTGAGGGACACCCGGTATGACCTGCCTACAAAAAATTTAAATTCCATCAAAATCAAATTTGTGGCCTGTTAACATATGATGCTCAACCAAAGCAGTGCCCTCGATTCCATCATGACGCTCTCAGTCGCAGAAGTAGTGATGGAACGGTATTTTGGAGCGGTATTTTTGAGGAGCGTACCGATTCCATGCGATTTTAAAATACCCATTACAGAACGTAACGAGTTCCATATATATGATTGGATAGATGATTCATTACTAATTAGAAATAATTTAACAGTACAATCTTGATCTCAGAATATGAAGATTTAGCCCAAATTACCTACATAAAATATTGCTCCTGTCTGAATTGCAGGGTATTTTATTTAAAAATTTAAAGACTATTTATGTTCAACACAAAATTGTTTTATGTAGTAAGCTCTGGCCTGAATTAATTCTTTCGGACCATTAGATGCTATCATTGTTGTCATAGTTGTTTAATTTTAAAAAGTTGATTAAATGAAAATGTCGCGGCACAACAATTACACTAATACTGAAATGCGAGATATGCTTTGAGTGTATACTATAGTCTATCCAAACAGACTTATACCCAATCGTTAAACATTCAGTAATATTTTTAGGCGATTAGGAGAAACTGGACAATTTAGGCGTAATAGTGGTATGGAACGACCGAAAATAATAACTGTGAATCAGGAGGATAATATTTTAGTGCGAGTTGCTAATAATCCTAAACTAAGTACTCGGCGTTTAACAACGAGTGGAGTAAGCCAATCTTCAGTTTTGCGATTACTGAAAAAAGAAAATTTATGGCCTTACCAGTTAACACCGATACAATAGTATATTACAGTACAAGTGAGGAAACTAAGGTTTTTCACTCACGCGTATGTCAGATTTACACACGAGCCGTAGGCGAGTGTGGAAAGACATACAAGACATACACCATGTGCCAAATTGTGAAACTTTTTGACGTTGTCATACTCTTAATTGATTGATAAACAACCAATTGTGTCAAATTGTTAATTGTCATCATTATGCAAATTAATTAAGATTAATAATTTATACAAGTGAAATACTTCATTTAATTTTCCTTGTGTGCTCTCTACCGTTTCTTAGTTCACATCCGTTACGATTAAACAAAGAGTTGTAACTCAAAAGATGGTGCTTAGTCATCTGTCAAAATATATGACAAACGATTTGTCATTACTACACCTCGGTAAAGATTGATTAAACATAGCAGGTCGGTAGTCCAGTGAAAAGTCGTTTAGCTTTCATGTGGAGGTACCGTGTTCTCTCTATCACTTTAGTTATTTGTTGTTTTCTTTTCAAATTAACAGCAATTAGCGGCAGGCAAAGTACTTTATCTAACGCCGCTAGGAAATATCATTTGCATGTCATTTTGACGTTTTGTAACGTCACATTTTACACAACTGCCTTTTCATTACACCACTTGTGATGTAACGAAATATTACCTAACTGAATATTGATTTGTTTTGAATGTTACCATGGATATTCGTAGCAACGCCCAAGTAAATTCTTTCAGATTTAAATTATTATGATTAACTCACGTAATTTACAAAACTCACTCGCATCGCTCGCTCGTTTTGGGAAATATTGCGTTCGTTAAACAAAATTAATCTTTTCATAACTGATTACGTAAATGACTATTGTCTGACTCATTGGCGGCGGGTAAAGTACTTTGTCTACCGCCAAATACATAGTTTACTAGACAGTAACATAAAGTGTTATTTACCGCCGCAACTGTTTTTATGAATAAAGTTCAAAACTTCCATGGGTGTTTGCTCGACAGTCAAAACATTGTTCATCTGCTTTATTTCACGGCACATATCTGGGGCAGTAATATCCCTCGGGTATTCTTCATCACTTAAGTCTGTAAGTTTAATTTTTAAGGTTTTACAATGTTATAAAAGCTTTTCTTCAGGCCTATAAGCTTCCGGCTGTATAATTCTTAAGTCATTCTTAAGTCTTCATTTTATTCTTAAGAAATAACACTATATGTTTTGTTTTTAAATGAAAGAATATTTCTCCATTTCCATTACTATCTACAATTTCCTATAATTCACCAAGAATTTCTGTTAAATTTGGTAATTAAATTATAACGGTTTGGTGTCTCGACTCGATTTCCCCAACATATGTCTAATAACTATGCTATTGATAGCTAATAACTATCTAATAACTATGCTATTGATTTTATCTTAAACTTAAAGTACAGGATATTCAAAGTGTTCTTGGCTTTATATCGAATATTTTTTTCTGATGTTCGTTGTACCTGTCCTACATATTCGCACCATTATCAAACCTTGAAAATACATATAGTTATAATTTATGTTATTTTCCTGGTTCATAGTGTACAAGAACAACAAGCACTATGCATCCGGAACAATCAACAAGAACTAATATCGACGAAAGCCCATGCAATCGATTATTAACCAGTGGTTGAAGTGTTCTTGCTATCCAGAAGTTTGAATAAACAGTACATTATGAAAAAAGAACTGGGTGTCTTATGTTCCGTTAAATTTCCGAAAAATCAAGATTTTCTCGGCGACGGAGAAATAAAATTAACTCATACGTCGGTTAGTATAGTTATCTAAGGCGCGATTAAAAGTTGTACTCATCTCTTTTGATTTCCAGTCACCATTCTTCCGGCTTCACTAATATTTATATTTATTAAGATACTACTTATCATTATGTATATTTCAAGATTCTCATGACTATTTTCAGTATATGAATTTTTCAGTTCTCCTTTATTCTTTTCTTCATCTTGATTGTCATTTCTATTGTTTATTCAATCCCCTCGCAGTAAACGTCGATGGAACATTCTCAAGAAATCTTATAAGGGGTGTAGTGATTCATCTGATATCATCTTCTTTTCGTTTTTTTTTAATTTTCTTTGCGGCCTACACGATGATGGTCTTTCACATGCATTGGACGTTCTGTACCCCTTCAGTGCTTCACACAGGTTGCACAGTCTTATTATGTAGAACCACCCATTTAAATTTTACTGTAAACTAATTTTTCTATTTATAAAAACAACTTTGAATATTTTAACATTTTCAATACTTCGATACTTTTGACACTTCGATACTTTCGATACTTATATACTTATGATACTTGAATAGTTGCGATACGAAACATATTCTTCCGTTCATAGCATATGAAGAGAATTTTCCAGAAATACCTGGCGTTTCTCTACAAACAGGGATAAACCAGATAAGCAGGTTTACTTCCTTTTGAAGTCTTATAGACCAATTAGTATCTCTAGACTCTTCACACAGTGATCAGCTTCATCAGTGATGCACACAACCACCAGGAATCCGCCTTGGGGATTTCTATTAGCATGAAAAGCGTTTTAAATAAAACCACCTTCTCCGGAATTAACGAAGCCTTATTGGACCATAATGTTTCTGTACCCTTATATGAATGGATTAAGAGCACACTAAGGCATAGAGCTGGGTTGTTATTACTTGTAGATTCTCTCCCTCGATAACTTCATGAAACGCATAGACTAGTCGGTATAAAAACTACTGGCTACGCAAATAAGTTGATAATCTTTATTAGAAGCAAGTACGTTATTGACTCCTTGAGACGATGCAGGAAGCACTTAATCTAATTGAGAGTTGGTGTAATAAAAATCCTTTTCCATCAATACCAAGAAAACAGAGGTGTTCCCTCTTTCAGAATTCGTTTTAAACCATACTTGACATAGGCAATCGTAGACTATCAGGGGTGAAGACTGAGCTTAAGTACTTGGACTTAATAAAGGACAAATTAATGAATCCCACCACGCTAAAACAGTTTGCGTTGCTCTCGGTGCCAGAGGTCTGTCTTGAGGATGTGGAGTTTATAGCTCAAGAATCCATAGGGCTGATTTATACTGCCGTAGTTGTACTGCCGACCATTTTGAGTCTGAGACCTGGTGCTGTAGTATAGTGGACTACAACTTGAAAGTCCACCGCCACCATCACACTTAATGGAAACAGAGACTCGCCTGTCTGTATGTTGCATGTACGCTACGATCAACTCTCACCGCGGCCATGAAAATCATTTTAAACCTACCAGCAGTTAATCTACATATCGAGGAAGTGGCGTTGGTAACCATAAAACGACTACAATCAATAGGAATTATGAAGAATGGTGACGATGGCGTTGTTTCTACACTCTGGAGGGGGCAGTATTAGACTCATCATTACTCAACATCCAAGATGGACTACGTACCAGCATAATACGTATTCTCAACGAAATATCTCCCAGTAGCATATTAGTACACACAGTAATAGATGCACACAAAACCTTAAAGATCTACACTGATGCCTCAAAAAGACGGAAGGGTGCAGGCATGGAGATCCGGCTCAGAACAGGACTCCTCAGAATAGAGCCACCCTAAGAGAAGTGCTAAAAGAGCTATAGCCCTAGGGGTGCCCTAGGGCTCTGGAGGAATATATAACTCTGGTGGAACCAAACGAAGTTAATTATATGTATACTTATTTGGAGAGTATGGATTGAATTGAATTGGATGATTTGGATATATCCAGTCTTTCCATTCGCTTTTCTCCAGTACGCATATCGACGCCGAAAAGACTGATCAAACGTATTGTCGGTAGAGCACGTTAAATTACCCCTTCTTAAATGGGTGAGGCAGAACCCCGTTAGTGCGAAGGACAGTCTCGTGTCAGTCACACTTCTTGTGTGATTGCCCCTCTTTGACCGAACTTAGAATGAGGACTTTAACACATTCTACAATTTCTGCTTTCCATTTCATAATCAAAAACTGGTTAATTTCATTCTTAATTTTAGACTTATTTTTAATGTTAGTGACAAACAATTAAAGATAAAACAATGAAACAGTTATTTTTTATTTTAAATAGCGAAATGACACTTTGAACGAAAGAGTCATCGTTTTAACTCTTATTGAATAATGTATAACCAAATTCAATTAAGCAATTTTTAATAATTACAACTCTAATAATTAAAGGTTATTCTTTAAATTACTCAGTTATTGAGAAATTTTGCAACATTGATTTATTACCAGGAGATGAATACATTTATCAAACGCTTCTTAGTTTTATTAAATTGTAATTACAACAACGAAACATTGAAGGGAAATTAAGTTTAATTAAAATTTATGATGTACGGCGATTATTAAGGAGGTGTGCTACGTGTAAAATCTTTTTGCCACGTTTTTGATCGTTTAGAGTGAATTACGAAAAGTTCTTTTTGTTTAAAAACTTCGTTTTATATAACAGTACTGACTGGTTATGTTCCTGTCCCTACCTGAAAACCATATTTCTTCAATATATACATATAACTCTTACTAAGTAGTTATTTTCAATATACAAAATTATGTTAGGGTGAGTTGTTGGTACCCCATCAGACAATAATAATAATGATAATTACTGAACCGTTTGAGATAGAAAAATGTTTCATACAAAAGTTGTTTGACTAACTACTCCCTATTAGCCAAAATTATTTTCACTTATACAGAGTGTTCCATTCAATCGTAACGAACAGTATATCACTTTTTTTAATATCCTATAACCCTATATATTTGTAGATATTATGAATAAAAGTAAATTTGTTTTTGTAATTCGATACGGCAACGTTATCGAATTACTCAGCGATTTAAACGGGTGCTGTAATGAGACTTCTTACAGCATTCAATGCTGTAACGAAATTTTTAGTAACATTTTATGGAATCGGTTCAAGTTAGCGACATTGTGATTAATTTTTCTAGTTGTCAATGTAACAATTTAATTTGGAATTTATACTGATTTATACCTAGCCAAATTTAAGTCTTATGAAACGTGTTTCTTTCTTATTCTATTTTTGTAATTCGCGTTTTTATTCTTCTTTAAACAAAAATAAAATATATATATAATATTTTGACAACTTTTGAATTGTGATGTCGTCGATATTTTTTTAAATAGCGACATAAGCCTGTGTTTACATAATCTGAATGGATATTTTAGCTTTGTGAATGTTTAATTGAATTGAAACAAGTTTTATAAAGATTAATTCCTGTATTTTTGCATTGTTTTATGTGTTGTAATTCTTTATTTGTATTTTTGTTCTGTTTTATGTTGTTTAATATTGTATTATGTTTGTATTAGTTATATTGCGTTCTATTCTAATTGAGATTGTTCATTCAGTTTTGTTCAACATTTGTTACTGTTTTGTTTCTATTTTTGAGGATTTGTAGTTACGTATTTATTTTATAATAGCATAGAACTTTAGAACTTTATGCATAGAAATTTTAATTCTTATTGGATGTGGAAATAAAACCCAAATACAACAAGAGGTATGCAATTTGCTTGATGCATAGTACTCTGACAGAGTTATTAGTAGATTAACAGTCAGCAAAATTCAAAAGAAATTTAGATAAACTGGCCATGTTAAGCACATTGCTCATTCTGGACATCCTAAAGTCGCCGAAAACGTGAAACTTAATACTTTATTAGCTGTTGAAGATGATCCCCATAGCAATTCGAGACAAATTGCAATAGATCATCAAGTTTCTCGGCGATCTGTACTACGTATGCTATGTATCTACGTATCCCTATAAAGTGCAGTAACTGTAAGAACTCAATGAAGAAGACACAGATCGCCGTATGGAATTCTGTGAAATTATGTAGAATTGATATGACCGTGGGGGAAGGTGCGCAGCTTCATACAGTTTTTACATTTTGTCTTATATATTTGTCTATGTACTTTGGGTGTTGACCGTTATCAGTAGTATAGATTAGCCGATTCTAGAACCTCCTCCTCGAACCTGCGTCCGAGGAGGAGGTTCTAGAATCGGCTAATTGTTGGAGGAGGAGGAGGAGGTTGTTGTATCTACTAATTTTTGGAGGAGGTTGTAGAATCGGCTAATTGTTGGAGGAGGAGGAGGAGGAGGAGGTTCTAGAATCGGCTAATTGTTACAAACCTACTAACCTTAAAAGTTGTAATGTGGGAGGAGTTTCCAATTAAGTTTTAATTATTTGCAACCTCCCCCCAAGTGACACCTTTAAATAGGGAAACCAGAGAATAAAATAATAACGCTCTGTTGACGTGTTAAGACATGTTCGTAGATGGTTACTCTTCGTCGTCTTCCGATAGAATGAAAAATAATCTTGTAATATTTACTAATATATACTAATTAAAATGATTATCCCATCCTACCTGATTTGGATGATATAATGTGAGAGGGTTTAAGCGACTAATTGAAAATCGTGTATATCGAACTTGCTTGCAAAAAGGTTTTAAATCGGCCGTAATTATTAAATAAGAGTAGGGTTTTTTATACATTTATTCAGGTAGTAATACTGCCCAAGCAAGTTTATGTAAAAAAATATATGCAGATAAGAAGTGCTGTTTTGCTCGAAGAAAAGGAATGAGTCATATTTACCTGGCATCATTTGGGTTCATTATGTTCACAAAAAACCTCCTGCATAAAACTCCTGCAAGAATTGGGAGGAGGTGGAAAGGTTTATAAACGGTGGTAAAGTATCACAGGGACGTAGTTATTCGTTGAGAAGTGAAAAAGAATAAAGTCCAAAATGTTGGTGTGTGATAATTGCGCAAAATGTTTCACCCGGTCCGATAACTTGAAGAGACATCAGCGGCAATCATGCATTGGTAAAAGAATCAAACTTGAAGAAATATCTAAATCAAATATGGCAAAATGTGATGCGTGCGATAAGTACGTAAATAAGCAATGTTATTCTGCACATTTGCGCAGTAATGAGCATAAACGCAATGCGTTTGTAATAATTGACGATGGAGTTGAGAGAATCGCTGGGGCATTTGGCGATAAAATAGTAAGCTATAGAATAAACGAACCGGGAAATTTTGTGGATTTGAAGGAATATTCGGATAGAATTCGTGAAAAAATCTTAAATCTAATTCAAAGCGCTATCGATATTCATGGCAGCATTAAATTAAATCTAGAATGTTTTGGAATGTATTGTTTGCAATCCAAAGAAGATTGGGAAATAAAATCGTTTAATACAAAAAATAAAGTAGCATCTTTAGCGACAGATTTGTATAAAATTTATAATGACTTCATCGATGAAATATCATCAAAAATGTCGGAATTTCAAGAACGTGATTCAGGTAAGCGCTCTAAGGTGCAAGGTTTGAAGAATACTAATTAAAACAATTTGTATACAGGGTGGACACTATTACAAATACTGTATATGGAGGTTAATCTCAACAAATATAACCCCACAAGAGCTTCGAGCTACATGGATCTGCCGTACCATATAAAAGCTAAGCGTGCTGTAATAAATATCCAAAATGCTGATGATGCATGCTTTGCTTGGGCGTTAACATCAGCAGTGTGTGAACCGAACGGTTTACCACAGCGGACAACTTCGTATCCTCATTATGAAAATTGTGGCTTTGACTATTCAAATATAACATTTCCGGTTAAATTACGAGACATACCCGAGTTTGAGAAGCAGAATAAAGTTTCGATAAATGTCTATGGTTTAAATGAATATTTTAAAGACGGAGTTATGAATTATGATATAATCACCATGTACATATGTCGACAAAAGGAAGAAAGACATATAAATTTATTATTAATATCGGATGATCTTGGAAATAGCCATTACTGTTGGATAAAAAGTTTATCCAGATTACTGTCAGCACAAGCATCTAAAAATGGTCATGAAAAATTTATTTGCGAGGGATGTTTGATATTCTTTTCAACAGAGTGTCAACTTCAGCGACATCAAACGCACGATTGCGGCAAGGTAAGAGCAATTTTACCAACAACAAGTATTAAAATAAATAAATATGGAGAGCAAGAACAGGAGAATGTATTACAATTTGAAAATTTTGAAAAACAATTAAAAATACCATTTGTAGTATATGCAGACTTTGAATCGTTACAGAAACCAATCGTCTGTATCGAGAATACAGAAAAGAACAATGAGAATTCATACTCCGTAAAATGTTTTGAACACGAGCCGTATGCGTTTGCATACTATATTAAATGTTCTTATGATGATTCGTTATCGAAATTTGAAATATATCGAGGGCGTAATGCAGCACAAATTTTTATGAACAAGTTGGAGGAAGATGTTTTAAGTATATACAACAACTATTTAAGCAAGCCAAAAGAAATGTTACCATTAGAAAATCTAGAAAAATTAATACATCATATGGAAGATACGTGTCACATTTGTTCGAAAGAGATAAAAACTGGCAGCAAAGTATACGATCATGACCACCTCACCGGCTTATATCGAGGGCCTGCACATAGTGTGTGTAATATAAATTACCAATTACCAAACTTCATACCAATATTTTTTCATAATCTTTCAAATTACGATTGTCACATGTTCGTAAAAGATATGGCGTTAAAAGAGGAAGATGTTGAAGTTATAGCACAAAGTAAAGAGAAATACATATCGTTTTCAAAAAAAATTGTCGTAGGAGATTATGTTGATAGCAAGGGAAAGCTAAGAAGAGTGTCGATGAAATTAAGATTTGTCGATTCATATAGATTTATGGCTTCATCGTTAGAAAAATTGGGATCATTTTTGGAAGATAATCAATGTGTCGAAATCAGAAAGCATTTTAAAAATGAAGAACAGTTTCGATTAGTGCGTCAAAAGGGAGTATTTCCATACTGTTTTGTAGACTCATTCGAAAAGCTAAACTTCAACTGTTTGCCAGATCAAAAAAGTTTTTATAATACATTATGCGATGAAGAAGTAACTGAAGAAAATTACTGTCGAGCACAAAAAGCGTGGAAAGTGTTTAATTGTCACACTTTAGGAGAATATAGTGACATATATCTAACGTCGGATGTTTTACTTTTGGCGGATATATTTGAGAATTTTCGAACCATATCGATTCAGAACTATGGTTTGGATCCGTGTCATTATTTCACATCACCGGGTTTCGGTTTTGATGCCTTACTACGCATGACTAGGGTAAAATTGGAATTGCTAACCGATATAGATATGTTGCATTTCTTTAAAAAGGGTATTCGCGGTGGTTTGAGTATGTGCAGCAAGAGAAGTGCTGAAGCAAATAACAAGTTTATGCCGGAATTTCTACCCAATAGAGAAACATCCTATATTTTATATCTTGACGCTACAAATTTGTATGGGCACGCGATGAGAAGAAAACTTCCAACCGGAGGATTTCGATGGCTGTCAGATGAAGAGATCCGTAGGCTAGATATTGACAATATGAATGAAGATTCAGGAAAGGGTTACGTGTTTGAAGTTGATTTAGAGTATCCGGAAAACTTGCATGATGAACACAACGATTTACCATTTTGTCCTGAACGAATTGTACCTCCAGGCTCAAAAAATGCAAAGTTAATAGCAAATTTATATAATAAATCAAGGTACATCATTCATTACATGAACTTAAAGCAATGTGTACGGTTTGGTTTGAAGTTAATAAAGGTTCATAGGGCGTTAGAATTTAAACAATCAGAGTGGATGCGGAAATATATTGATTTCAATTCTGAAAAACGTGCGAAAGCGACAAATGAATTTGATAAAAACCATTACAAGTCGATGAATAACAACGTGTTCGGTAAAACAATGGAAAATGTAGAAAAGCGGGTAGATATAAGATTAGTTACACACTGGGAATGTCGCCATAGGAAACCGGGCGTAGAAGCTCTGATCGCTAAACCAAATTTCAAATCTTCAAAAGTATTCAATGATAATTTGGTAGCAATTCAGCTGAATCTCGCAGAAGTACGTTATAATAAACCGCTGTACGTAGGATTCTGCATATTAGAGCTTTCGAAAACGGTAATGTACGATTTCTTCTATGGTTATTTAAAAGAAAAGTATGGAAACGACGTATACCTCTTGTACACCGATACGGATTCGTTGATTCTAGAAATATTTACACCAAACGTATATGAGGATATAAAAGAAAATATTGATGTCTTTGACACGTCGAATTATCCGTTAGACAATATACACGGTATACCCCGCGGTGTACCGGTATTGGGAAGAATGAAGGATGAATATCCAAATAGGTGTATCACCTCATTTGTTGGAACAGGAGCCAAAGCTTATTGCATAACTTTGCTCGACGATAACGTAAAGAAGGCTAAAGGAGTGAAAAAGTATGTTATTGATAAACATTTGAGCGTAACCGATTACAAAGCTGTGGTCGAACGTGGTAGATTGATACGTAAGGAAATGTACGTATTTAAATCGGAATATCACACAATGTACACAGAATTAAAAAACAAAATCGCTTTATCATGTAGTGATGATAAACGACACATATTACCGGATGGTTCTAGTACATTGGCTTGGGGGCATAAGTCATTGAATGATGCAACACAAAATATAGATAATTAAAAAATATAATATAAATAATCAATACAAAATAATACATATACTGTAATCTCAGATAGTAAATAAATTATTTAACGTGTATTAGTAATTGTTTTATTGTTTCTTAAATAACGTTACTTTTTGAGATCCAAGAATTATGAGACGGTCCCAAACCCAACCATTTAACAAGCACTTGTTGTCCTTTTCGTCTTAGCACTTTTTCCACCAAGTAAACGTCTGGATGCTTAACGTTTTGTAATTCTTCTCTATAGAATCCGCCAGAAATAATTTCACCGGAAGCATCTTTGAGAAGGTATGTTGTGGGGTTAGTATTACGAACGGTATGTATAGTAAATACTTCGTTAGACCAATTTGGAGTGTAGTTTTTGGTGAAGGCGTGTCGATGCTTGCTTATTCGTACGTAATCACCGACTTTAAATCTTTTTCTAATAGGGTCGACCGTCTTTATGTAATTGTAAACAGATTTCAACAGAATTGAAGCATTTCTGCTGTTTACTTCGCTTGGTTTCATTCCTATCGTCCGGTGCTCTCGGTTGTTATAATCCTGAATTAATTTAGGTAGTATTTCCAACCAACGATAATTACCTTGCATACTAAATTCTTTCCACATCTTTTCCTTTAGTGTTCTATTGAAGCGTTCGACAATTGAACTCTTTAAATTAGAAAATGTGCTGTAATGATTAATACCATAGCGTGTCATAAGGTTCTTAAAGTTTGCGTTATAAAATTCTGTTCCGTTATCTGTCTGTAGGTTCTTCGGTATATTGTTTCGCTTGTCTAACAGAATCGTTTCCATAGCCCGCGTAACTTCCTTACCCGTTTTGTTTTTTAGTGGTACAGCCCATCCGTACTTGGAAAATGCATTAATAACGGTTAATATATATTTAAAATTACCATTAGCTTTTGAATAAGGAATCATCTCTACCAAATCAGCTTGAAATAAGTCCCTTAAACCCTTTATAACAACACGCCTGCGTCTGTAGTTTTTCCGTACTGGCGCGTGCAACTCATTTACAAGGGATCTCTTGATATTACTCATTTTGTGGACAATTCAATGACTAATTCAACACTAAATGGATGCTTCAATAAAGTGGGCGTTACTGTAGGCTTGCATACTATTTTATTCCCGAAGGATAGATAATTTAAGTCATTTGGATCGAATTGCTTCCCATCAATTATGAGTTGTACGTTTCCCTCAAATCGGGAAGAAACAATTTCACCAACATAAAAATAGTTAACATACTGTTTAACGTATCCTAAATTTTGAATAATGAAATAATTATCAACCTTATCTGTAGTTCCATCTCCGCTAAATGTTAATATAATTGATGGTCGTAAATATCGACGCTTCTTCAAATGAGTAACAATGTTGTGACCATGTACATGCTTACCAAACTTATCGATTACCATACTGGACGAGTGCTTTCCGAACCGGTTTAAACTCATCTTTCCTACTTCATGGTCGCTGACGTTTTAAAATAGAAAGTATGAAGCATGTATATTTATGATTTAACGTATAATCTTTGCCTCTGCTAGTTCAGATATGATAGATGTAATTTCGTTGACATGTGCGGAATTACCTGCAGCTTGAGAAGCCATTAACAATCGCAATCTATTGACCAGCTCATTGGGATCGTCCCAGTACTCGTACTCGATAAGAGCGTGAGGAACAACTTGTTTCTGCAATGTACCACCCAAGGTTTTTTTCTTAGGATTCGGCCAGTACCTCGCCCAATGCACCCTGGGTTTGTCACCCTCCATGATAGGCTTGATAATATCTTGAAACTTTTGACTTTCATCCTCCGTGGTCAAACCTGCCTCTGGAATGTAATTCATGTAAGCTGCATTCGAACGTTGCAAGATATCTTTGTAATTGCGCACATCTTGAATTGTAAATCTGCCAGGATTGTTTTTAAATAATAAATCATATAATCCAGTGGTTCCCGCATATTTAAATTTTCCAACGAGAATATCCTTGTCGTCAAATTCAACAGGGCTAACACCTATGTAAAAGCCTTCCGGAGTCTGACGAACACCGTATACTTGATCATACTCATCTGCCACATCCTTAGCCAAACCAACAATATACCTTCTGGGTAAAGGATCAAACATATCCAATGCAGCTTGTACATCGGGACTTGCCAATTGTTCTTCCAATTCATCTTTAAATCGTTCCACTCGATCTTTTCCGTAGGTTATAAGGGCTGCAGTATCATCGCTGGAATCTGAATACTCTTCATCGATATCCTCACCCGGTTGACCTTCAAATATCTCTTCTTGTACCTGGAATGATGGTATAGTTGGAGTAGAAATTACTTTTTTCTTTTCAGGAGTAGAGGTGATTAATTTTCGGCGTGTAGGTTTCAATGGAATTTTAGGTTTTTGTGTAAAATGTTCATCCTCGTATTTGGATGCTATGTCAGAAATGTCGTCCGTGAAACGTTCCATTTTAGAGATCTTTTCGGTCTTCGGATACAGACGTGGTTTTGAATCGGATAACAAACCAACTGTTTCTATTTTTGCAGCAATATCTTTTAATGGTTTCGTAATCGGAGAGTACGCCGTTTCCGTCCGAATTCTTGATTCTGCTACGTCCTCTTTTAACGAGCGAATTTTGTCTCGCAAGGCTTCGCGAGCAGTGATAAGTTCCGCAGCAAGCGTCTTCTTCATAGTGGGATGTACTTCAACGTAATGAAGTAAGTACTGTTTAAATAGACACTTTTAAACTTCAATGAATTTGTCAAAACCATAGCGGAACCGACCGTTAGACAAAGTACAGTCCAGGTCAATTACTAGGACACCATGTCTATTCTTCCAACAAGCATCGGCAATTCGCTTTAGATTATTAAATTCTATATCAGCCATTAGATGATCTTCGAACACGTGTTTTAAATTTGTTAGGTCCTGTTTAAACAACACCAACAAATTGCAGTTGTCACGAATTAACTGTTTAGGAATTGCGCTATAACTTTGACAAATCAAGAAACAATCAATATTCTTATGGCGACCATATGAAAAAAAATCCTTAATTACATTCTGACCAGTACAAGGAACATCGTCAAATATGACTACCGAATATTCTTTCACTTCTTCCGGAGTAATAAACGAATCTATATTAGAAAATTCATAGTAACCACAATCTTTTATAGGTTCTAACAGATGCCTTAAAAAATCATACTTATTTTGGTACAATGAATTAGAACATAAATATATGTTTAGGAAGCGCAGGCCATTACGAGCAAGTAAAACCGATAGCATGACATTCGTTTTACCGACACCAGACGGTCCCACAATTATACCTCGCTTACACTTTCCGCCGAACAAGTCACTATGTCTCACAAAGTATTCTTCGGCTGCACCTTTACTAAAATTAATTATTGGTAGAGTTAGCGGTTGCGATGAACACTTTACCTTCTCGACAATCATTACTCACGACCTACCGCATTCAAAAGTTAACAGGGTAATACTGAACTAAAAAACATAACTCAACATATAAGTAATAATAATATAATATGATATAATATGATATAAAATAATATGATATAATATGATATAAAATAATAATAACAATAATAATAATATAATAATATAAAAATAATAATTAGCCACCTAGGGGTGGCTAATCCCACACCTCCTCGGGTTCGTCAGGGGGTGCAACCGGCTCCGTCGGCGTAGGCGAGTGGTTGGGAGATGCATCCGGCCAAGGGTCAGGCGGTTCTGTATTGCGCGGTGGCAGTTCCCGGTATACATTTACCGCCTCTATATTTACCGTCGTCGCTTTTATTGTCGACGACTCCTTGACCGCTTCTTTGAGCATCTCCATCTCCGCTCTTAAATGATTTAACTGAAAATTTTAAATTAGTAAAACATGTATATAAATATGAATAACTAACGTACTACATCTTTCATCCCACTTATTTGGGCATCCATCACGGCCGCCCTCCTTTCAAATATTAACAGTTTGGCCAAGGTGCGAGGGCTAATAGTGGTCATTCTGTTAAAAGATAATGTATTAGCTATAAAGAAAATAATTTTAATAGGTTACTGTAGAAGAGAAAGAATTTGTTTGTCCTTCGCAACCTCTGCAGTCAAATCCTCAATGGTTTCGTTAAGAGAAATTTTTAGAGGATCATCATCAACCATAAAAGACGTCATCCCTTCTTTAAGCCGCAATAAATACACTAAAGAATGATTTAACTCAGTAACCTTTTGTTGAAGGTTATTGCTATAATTTCTGTGTAATAATTTGACATCTTCCAAAAGCAAGCTTTTAGTTTTTTCCAATGTAGAACTTATTGCAGTTGAAAAAAGGTTGCCTAATACTTCTGAATGTACAGCAGAAGTTGATGGAATGTTAGAGGTAGGAGGTAGAGTACTTGTAATCATTGTGGTCTGTACTTTTGGCACATTACCGATCTTCGAAGAAGAAGAAGAAGAAGCAGAAGAAGGAGAAGTATGGCTAGCGACAACCAAGGAATCTTTCTTGTTTAAAGGAACTTGAAGAGAGGACAGGTCAGAAGTCCTTACTGCGCAGAATTGTGATACCGCCATTGCATTAAGAGAGTCGTCAGAAATGTGCTCGTTAATGCTGGAGGCGACTTTTCCAGCGTCAATTATAGACGCTTCCGTCGGTTCCTCATCAGAAGCACGCTTACGTTGTATTGATCTTGAACGAGCACGTTCCCGTCGTTGCTCTCTATATGTATCCTTCGGTAACCACAATCCTACACCCTTCTTCCAATGCTCACGTTTCCTTGAATTCTGACGAAGTGACAGACTTTTCACTCCACCGGTATTCGAGGAAGCCGTGCCGCTCGGAACTGGTAAGGGCGTCTGTGCTTCATCTGTAGGTTGGACGACGCAGGAATCTCTAGCCTTCTCAGCAGAGGTTATGTCCAACAACTCAACGTTGAAATTATTTAAAATTTCAACCTCTTGGCTGTTAGAAAATCCCGGTTCTGTCAAATTAATTTGACTGAAACCATCTTGAGACATCTTAATGAAAAGAATTTATTAGTTTAAATGAAAATAAACAAGAGAAAAAATTAATCTCTACTTACTTTGGCGATAGATGTAAAAAGTTGAAAAAAAACTTGTAGCTGTAAAACGATATAAAAAATTAACTTTTGTTTGCTGATGCTCGGGATCGAACCCGAACAATTTTGCTAAAAGCCAAGCGTCATATACGCTAGGCTATTGAAGGACACGAGATAAAGTGCTTAATTACTTTACTTACATTGACGAGGGATGTAACGGTTATAGTGGTAACCGTGAAGCAGCTGCAAAAAAAAAATATATGGAATATAATAATAATTTCTTGCCAGCGCTCCGAATCGAACCCGAGCCATCTGGTCGAGAGCCTGACGTACTGTACTGTTAGGCTATCGAAGGAATCGGCTTGAGGTGTTTAAGATTACTTATAGTTTACGAACGCTCAAATTATTGTACTTACATTGACGATAGGCGATGGAATTGTAACCGTGACGCAGCTGTAAAAAATATAGAAAATAATAAAAATTTCTGCCAGCGCTTGGGAACGAACCCGAAGCATCTGGTCGAGAGCCTAACGCACTGCACTGTTAGGCTATCGAAGAAATTGGCTTAAGGTATTTAAAATTTAGTAACATTTTCACCAACGCTCGGGATCGAACGTTTTAGAAAGTAAAAGTATAGTAAATTGTACTTACCAAAAGGTTGCGCTGTTAGTGAACAGTGGACACTAGAAACTGGACACTAGAAAGTGGGAACTAGAAACTTGACACTACAAAGTGAACAGTAGAAACACTAGAACAGTAGAAAACTGTGAGGAATTGTTGTTCATTCTTCCTTTTTATACAAAAAAAGTAGGTTAGTAGATGTGGTAGGAGGCGGAGTAGGGGCGGAGTAAGGGGCGTGGTGGGGAAAGGGGGCGGAGTTAGAGTGGGGGAACTTTTTTCCTGGTGCTTTTTTGGCCGGCACCGGGGGGGGGGGGGGGGGGGGGGAACTAAGCACCCCCACCCCAAAACCCCACTCCCATCCCTACTCTTCCCTTTCCTCTTTCGGGAGGAGTTTAAGGAGGAGCTCCTTTTAAAAGAACTCCTCCCCTTTTCTTTACCATTTTTCCTTCCCTTTTTTCCTTTCTTTTCTTCCCTTTTTTCCTTTTTTCTTCCCTTTTTTCCTTCTTTCTTTCTTCTTTCCTGCTTTTCTTCTACAAACCCAACCCAACCCAACCCAACCCCCCCCCAGCCCCTTTCATTATTCACCCTTTTGTACTAATAAAGATGCAACATTTTTTCGTTATACAAGAGAACCTTTATTTCGTTAAACAATTTACATATAATACATATACAAATTACACATTACAAAAACCACAATTTCCTCGGGTTGGTGGTGGTCCGTCAATATGCGTATCCATATGATCCATATTGTAATGCTTGAAACAAGGTAGCTTACATTGCAGTCGTTCTTCATTTCTGTATTTCGAAGGTAATTTGAACCAAACAGCTGCAAGGTCCAATGGTTTCACTTTATCCAAATAATACTCCATTGGTAAATAACAAAGTTCGTAATTTTTTATATTCACAAACGATAAATCCCTTTCATATCTTTGCATAATGTCCCACACTTTATTTATTATGAAAGTTGAAAGCCCCAACCGCGTAACTAAACGCCAAATACGTTCCATCTCGAACTGTACGCTGTTCTACGTTTCTCAGTTCATTTATACCCTCAAATTTCTGAAGATGTATGAAAACAAGTAAAAAACGTTTGACAGAGAGCACATGCTTGGTGTCTTTTTATGGAAGGGGCACATTGGCAAGCCAACCTCTAATTTACATTCGTGTTCGGGCAATTCTTTGACTGGTATCGTTACAATTCTTTTTAAAAAACATGCTTTTTCATGCCCTTTTACGTAAACTACTTTTGCTGATCGACACAGATAATAAACGATGTCATCGAAACTGGATACCGGGACAAAGCCGACATTCCAATCGATGCAGTGATGATAATTCATTAACCAGTTGGCCGTATTGCGAAATTTGGTAGGTAAAGATGAAAAACTTCGAATTGGTTGGAATATGTAATGACTTACACGGTTCTTATTATCATAGGAGGCCAATTCCTTAGGAATAAATTCTTCATCATTAACCATAAAACCTTGAATATCAATTATAATAAAATCGTTTTCGCAAAGCATGCTCAACCCACTTTTAGACAGGCGTTTTCTTCGACGTTTAGACAAACACTAATTGATTATGGTTAACAAACGTTACTATATCAGTTGCTTGACAATTTTCGTCAGAGGTGAATATGTGAATGCTCTGTCATGTAATATTAACGCGTAGGCCGTAGTGCCCGCCGGAATCGCAGCTTTTGTTGAATACTCAATTTTTATTTCTACACCACTTTTATGTACTGCTTCCTGTTGGTACGTACAATCGATTCCAATTAACGGAGCATACGTTTTAAATTCTTCGGGAGAAAACAAAGGCTCGCTTTCTTGATAGTAGTACGCTTGCTGGAATCTTGAATACATATCATATAACACTGCATAATGATTATTATCAAAATCTACATTCAAATTATCATACGGGAAACGTTCGCCGTTCAGAAATACAGTTAAATTTGTTAAATTGATGTTATCAAACAGAGACAAATTTCCTGTAAAAGCACCCTTACGATTAATTTGAAATCCAATAATTATAAACCTCGGAGTTTCTAATTGTGGTGCTGTTTTTACTGCCCACGTTTGCTTCGTAGTCTGTGGTAATTGAGGATATTCGTGTATTTCCCAAGAGCGAAAAGGAACGTGAATATCCAAATTTCTTTCAGAAATTTTAGTTAATGTCAACTGCTCCCTTAGGCCAACGACCACGTGTGGGACTCTCCATACAATCTTAGTAATAATCAACTTCAATTTTTCATCGACCGGAGCTGTTGCAGGTTGGAAAATAACGTCGGTATCATCGTGTCCACGAATTAATACGAGCTCCTGTCGGACGTTCATCATAATTTTTCTAAAATCTTCAGCAAATCCCAACAATGTTTTCAATGGAACGCTTATACCGAAATTACCATTCTTATCTAATGCTTTCGAAATACCGACTTGATCATTCTCACCCGGTGTAATGTGCCAGCCGGCGTTCTCTAATTTTATAACCTCATTCCGGGTACATGAAAAGTAACCCTTCATACAAGATGTTATACCGACATTTCGTACGCTATCCACTAATATTCCATTTATAAGATACCTAATGTCGCTAAACATAAATGCAACAGCATTGCTAACCAATTGAGCTGTTGCACTAGCATTTTTTGTTACACTACCATCCGCAGCGATTTTACGAACGCTGCCTTCGACGTATAAATAACTCTCGCTCGGTAAAGTGTAATTATCTATTTCTGGAATTGAAATTCTTATTTCATCGTTGTTATCGTATGTCGTCGAACCAAATGGTTGATGAGAATGTAGTTCGTAACTCACAATTGATTGATCAGATTTTATTTTATCAGTCACTTTTAATATATCCATTACAATAAAACTTCGTATCCTAGTTGACTTAAATATCTTCGATTGCTAGGTGTTAATCGACTAATGGACTGTTCTCTACTAACGTTGCGCTCTCCTACAATACGCGCTTTATAGTTTCGACCATTGTACGTTTTCCCGTTTCTATCTCTTCTTGCCCACCTTTTCCTTTTACTTTGATATACTACAGACATAGTCTTTTCAATTTATGGATTTCAAGTGAACTCTCACGGTTAATTCCTCTTCTCTGAAATCAACCAATTTTCCGTCCTGGTCTAGTATGCGTACTGTTACACTACTAATCACGTTCGTTGAAACCGGCAAATAAATAGGCAGCTGTGGCGACTCAATTATTTTAAAACCTGCCGGAACGTTTGGGAAAAAGTGGTATAAAACGTGAACGGGAACTCCGTTGTTGTACGAACCTGTCACCAAGTTACAATAAATTTGTAAAGCGTTTGTTTTGTTTATGTTTACTACGTAATCCGAATACCGTTCCGTATGTTTAGGCACTATTCCAGGCTTAAAGCCCAGTAGGGATCCTATTGAGTTATCGCACGCAAAATTAATTCTTCTAGTACTTTTTATACGAACGTGTTGAGTATTATTATTTCCCGTAATGTCTATAAAGACTCCTTTAGCGTGTCTCCTCAGTAACTGTTCATTCACAACTCCGGCAATATCATCAATATCGTACGTTCCAACCGGTATTTCTATATTGTTTTTAAAATTACCTGTCTTATCTTCGTATTGTAAAATATTGTTACTTTTATCTACGTTTGCCAAACTATTGAACGTTTCGAAATTTAAGAGAGCCAACTCGTACCTTCCTGATTCATTCAAATATATTGGAGGGTTAAAATTACAAGATAACTCCGAAGATTTTCCAGACAATGTAAATGTGTAACTTGTATGTCCTGCTTCTTGCTCCATTATGTTTCTAACTGAACATGTTTTTTACCTACTACATGTTTTATTCATTAGGAATTTCAAACATAATTCGCCACAATTTTTCTCTGAACCTCTTTGATATTGACGATAGTTATATTTTATCACATTACCCCTACCATCTGATAACAAATACCGTTCAACTTCTAATGGTGGTCTTAAATCACCGTAACTATCAAAATACTGTATGTCTTTACCATCCTTCTTATATGCAATCCAGTGTGTACCTCGCCCATTCGAATTGTCAAGATTAACTATACCTCTTTCTACTTTTTTCACGTGCTTCGGAAGATCGTCTTTCATAAAAACACCACGAAAATTTGGAATTTTCAGTATTTTTACGAACCTTTCCAATTCTTCGTTATTTAACGCATGACGAGGTATCTGAATTAGTTTTTTGAATTATTTGTAATACCACAACCTTTCTTATACGGTTTAATATAGAATCCTCTCCCTGCAACGCTAGCCTCTTTTCTATCGACATATAAACCACATCCTTTCTTATATGGCTTTATATAAAACCCGCTGCCTACAGGTTTAGCTTCCAACGCCCTGTTGTGTCTCTGATCTTCTTCCAAACGTTCCTTAGCCAACTTTGCGTCAGTGACAGTTTTCGCAATGGCAGCCGCCCCGCCACCGAGACTACCTAGAGCTCCCAAAGCGGCAAATAAAGGTACTAATGGTAGAAAACCTCCCTTTTTCGGGATTCGAATTATCCTGCCCCTAGGCTCAGCAATTTTTCGTCGTTTACTTTTTAATGTTCCGTATGCAGCTTTCACATTCGCTAATAGATTTTTAGTACCGGTTTTCGCAACTGCATTACGAGCAACCTTGAGCGCTTCTGAAAAAGATAAAGCTCCTCCACGCTTTGAGCGCTTCAATTTTCGATCTTTCTTCTTCACCGATCTTTTTCCAACACCCATGCCTATTGCTACTTTGGCTTTCATTAATGCTGCTACTGCAGATGATGCCGCCTTTTCACCAAAACTAGAGTCCTTACTGAATATTCGTTCCTTCGCCGCTTTATATAATTCCTTATCTGCACCGTGTCTGAATTTTAAATCAGAACTGTGTGTATACGCGATGTCGTGTTTTTTACACGCTTCGTCCAATGGATTCACACCGTGATCTCCTCTTTTTAATCTTTTCTCCAATTTCGTACCCGGCCCACAGAAATTATATCCAGGCAAGTGTAGTTCTATCGGAAGTTTATCAATCAATTTATTGAAAAAACCGTGACCAATTCGTTTACCCCTCAAACGCCTACTGCGACGCTTCGATAGTGTCGATGTCATTTTATATTTTTTTCACGCGCGGTCCTTCTTTCTCTACACAATTATAAACAGCAAATGAATCACCGCTTTACTATCATATGCTTTATATTCTTTATTAAGAAGCATATTATACATATAGCTACTAATTTATAATACTGAAACGCTCTCGATACATCTTCAATCTATGTTCTACACTTAAATATTTTGCTAACAACTCATTTACGATTCTTATTCTACCCTTAAATCTAATTTCATCCAACATTCTTTCTTCCCAATCACCTTTCCTCGCTTTTCGGTAAGCGAACGACCATTGACACATTCTATACACTTGATTTTTAGATTCGCAAATTGTTACTTGTTTAACCATATTAAATTCACTTATTCTACAAAAACTTTTAACTTATAGCTTTCTAATATTAATACATATTTATAATGAAATATTTTTAACACATTCTCAATAAAGTATACAAGTCTATATCCAACAATATCTTGTCCATACCATACACTAGCAACTCTTGAGCTATGCACGACTGCTCACTTGGTCCAGTATTACAAGCTGCCCATACATTCGATTTTATGTCACCTTGCATTCCACTCACAACCTCAATCATATTATCATAATACGTATGGTATTCAAGACTTTTCAATGCGTCTAGCCTCACCGAAACTAATTCGGTTAATTTCCACAATTCATGCAACGAGTCATAAGCTAGGTAAAATACTTCTGAACCCCTATCCATTTTGAATACTTTTCTCGTATTCTCTATCCACATACTGCTGCAAGACACTCCACTTATAAGGAACTTTGCTGGAGTAGATAAATCACCGACAAAACTGTTTAAAATCAATTGTTTGCTGTTTACTATGTTCTTCCATTCAGGTTCAGATAAACTCAAGCATTGTCCTTTTCCCATTAACCGTATCACGGGTTCAAAATGCTGATTCGCGCACAGTCCAACAGATATCCATTTGGTTCTACTTTTGTTTAAATAATAGGTGCTTTCCGAGAACAGCGGTCCTTGGTTACCTTTCTGGTTTATCGCAGATTCATTGGATACAGTACTACTTATTACAGATGGCTGACCAATATTTTCGATAATCTGTTGACTGCTGGGATACACAAACTCTCCCAATTCTGTTGCCAATACATTAGTTGTTTCCGATACTACATTTTGCTTTGCATTTCCAGACGATATATTTGGCAATGATGAGCAACCTTCATTTTTTGTGGTCACAAGTGACTTCTTGTTTTCTCCCCTCCCCAACACATTTGGCGCAGGTCTCTTGTTTGAGCATTTGGAGTTCGGTTTGGATGCCACTATATTTAAAAATCTTTTACGTTAATTCATTATCTACTTGATATTCAATTTGAATTACTTACTTGTATATTAATTACACTAAACGTGCACTCGTTGTGAATCTCACCACTGTATGAATCACTATCGCCAGGCATTTTGTATTTATAGCTGAAGTAATAGAGTGGGGGGAATCTTTTTCACACAAGAATTGTGGGAACACCTTTTGCATTGATATTAATTAATATTACAACATTATTTACATTCTATCAGAAGACGTCGATGGGTGACCACGTTGGCATATAGAACGTTGTCATAATTTATTCTCTGGTTTCTTACTTGGAGGAGTCACTTGGGAGGAGGTTGGACATTAATTGAAACCTCATTAATTGGAAACTCCTCCCATATTGCAACCTCTAAGAGGAGTAGGTTTATACCAGTTACCCGAATCTAGAACCTCCTCCTCCTCCTCCTCCTCCCCCAACAATTAGCCGATTCTAGAACCTCCTCCTCGGACGCAGGTTCGAGGAGGAGGTTCTAGAATCGGCTAATCTATACTACTGTTATCTCGATACATCAAAAGTTAATAGTTCAACTATCTGTTTTTATAATAAAGACATAATATTTACCTAAATTTACTTGTATGACTATTTGTAACACTCTTTTTAAAAAATGAAAAATGTATAAAAGTACCCCATATGCAGGGCACTTTCATAAAGGTATGAGGCAGATTTTTACATGTGAGAAAATACAAAAGTTACACATAAACTGTTTATTTTACGTATTTATTTTACGTATAGTTAAGCATACAATCGTTTGTAATTCATGAGATGTTTAATAGTTTTTCTAAAATGTGCCCATTGCAGAATATTTTGAAAAACACGTAAAACTGATATATTTATCGATTTTATCTTGAAAGTGTATCAAATGATAGTCAAAGCCAGTAGGTAATTGGATACTACCCAAATATATTAAATACACTTTTCTGCATATTCATAATACTCAGTAACTTTTGCTGTTTTTAAAATGTCTTTTTTTTATATTTTTAAATGGTGCATAGTGTATACTACGTGCTGGTTAAATTCTACATCAAGTTTTTTTGAATTAATGATAAGTATGTCATATATTTAACTGTAATAGTTTTCTTAATTTTTAGAATATTATATAGCAAGCCCTAGACACCCAGCTTCGTATGTCCGAATTGCGATATAACTTTGAATAGATGAATGGCGGGTGAATCTACATCTCATTTACAGTTTTAGTATTCCAATGTTATCGTCACAGATATCAGATCATTCCGATTGCTATTTTTGTAACATAAACCTACACGACATAAACAGAAAACAAAGAAAAGTTTGGTTTAACCTAATGTAAGATCAGCCAAAAAGCGGATTCCGCACAGCGAAACTTTGCCAAGACCAAATCCTCCCGACCGATTAATGCAATCGTGTGAAAGTGATCAGAGTAAAGAAGATAGTGAAAATGTCATCTAGCAGCGACTACAATGCCAAAAACTAAGAAGAACAAAGAAAAAACTAAGTGACTTAGCTAGAGATTTGAAGTTGTAGAGGATTGATTGCAAGGTGTTTTCATTCCACTTACAGAAATGGAATTATTTACACTGTACTACCCGTGTAACTGTTTATCGAAAGAGAGGCGAAGCATTTGAACAATTTTTTTTGATCAAATTATTTATTATTATAATAACGTGCAGAGACTGTTTCATGAATTGAAAATAGATCATAACTCAAGTAAATGGCGTCTTTTTATCGAAACCTCTCAAAGCTCTTAAAGCAGCTTTACTTCATTGAAACACACAGTACCAATTATTCCACTTGCTGTCAATGTTAAAGAAACATATGTGGGCATATTAGAGGTTTCGACACTAATTCAGTATAAATTTGAATGGCAGTATTTGAATGAAAAGTTTGTGCAAATTTAAAGGTAATTGCCGCCGTAATAAAATTTAAAAGTAGAAGTTAGTCTACTTTTTAAGTATTGACTTACATTTCTATGATTTTCAGTTAATTGCTGTGGTTACTGGCTTACAAGGCGGTATTATGTTACAAAATATTGCTGATTTCTTGGGATAGCCGATCGAGGGACCATCATTATATTCGCAAAGCCTGGCCTTCTAGAGAATTGTGAGACCAGTATCTGTCATATTGCCTCCACTACACGTTAAACTGTGTTTGATGAAACGTTGTGAAACTTTGTGAGAACGTTGAATCCAGTAAGCTCAGCATTTAAATATATCATCCAGCTCTTTCTATAAATATCGTACGCTAAACTAAAAGAAAGCATATCTGTTCTACATTCGCAAATAGATTTTTTTCCAAGCAATCTTGGAGCCGAAAGTGACAAACAAGGTGAGCGGTTTCATCAAAACTTAATGACGTAGGAAAGATGTTATCAAGGTTACTAGGACGGAGGGATGATGGAAGATTATCTTTGGACTATTATTAGAGAAATCGATCCAAAGACATACAAAAAATTGTCGATAAGTAATCATATCCCGCACTACACTAACAATAAGTGAAGTATAAATTAAACATAAAATTTAATTCCACAAATTCTGTAATATAATTTGTAATATAAACCTAGACAATATAAATAAAAAGACAAAGAAAAGTTTGGTATCGTTTGTAAAATAAGCCAAATACCCGAGTGTGTATAGTGAAACTCTGCCAAAACCAAATCCTTCTGACCAATTATGCTTAATGGTCAACATTTAGAACAGATAAAATAATATTAATTTCAGTGAATTTAATGTTTATACTTAGTGCAATCCATCTATTCAAAGTTATATCCCAATTCGGACAAACGAAGGTGGATATCTAGGGCTTATCTAAATTCGTCAAAGCAAACCCAAAATAATGACGTCTGTCAAGTTGGCACTACATCTTGCGATTTCAATAAAAAACTATTGTATTAATTGTCACTTAATTTGTTGTAATTTGTCGTGCAGTTTACAAATTTGTCACGTCCTTTTTTATAAACAATGTTTGAAACATTGCATTTTTATGTAGCGCTAACTTGACAGGAGGAATCTATGATAAAGAGTGGAGATAACAAAAAACTAATGAAGTTATAAATTTTGAACTAAAATTAGAACTAACACTAGCACTAATACTAGAACTATCACTAGGACTAACACTAGAAACTTTTGGGTTTCGCCGTGCGCTTTTTGAAAAAATGTTTGACGTTTCGGATGCCATGTTGCAACCTTCTTCAGAAACTGATTCGAAGTGAGTTTCTTTTTTTGAGTTTAGAAAAATAGTCGTACTACAAATTAATTATTCGACTTATGGGTTCCTCAAATTCCTCAAATTTCTTCAAATTTGAGTATATTTTTTCTGCGTATTGCAATCAAATCAAAAGTTTTTTTTGGGTATTTAAGATATTATAAGTATAAGAATCTGTCAGATTTTAACACATTTAAAACATAAGTGCAGTGTTATTTATCACAAAAACAATAAAAATAATAGTAATTTAGTCAAGTAGTAAGAGAAAAATAAAATATTTTTATCGAATCTACTAGCGCAATCTTATAGTAAATAGCAATACTATTGAAATCGTTGAGTTACAGTAATTTACTGTATATTTTCACAATATCGTATTTTTATACTATAATGTGATATATCTAATGTGATAGCTAATAACTTCAAAATATTTACTAAAGTTAAGGTTCAATCAGTTTCTGACGAACAGAAACTCATTAAGAGATAAACTATTAAGATTATCTCTAACATCGAGATAATCTTAATCGTTTGTAAAACTTAGCCATTTATGTTTTGATAAAAAGCTTTGATACGAACGATCATCATTTTTATTCTAATATTTCTAATTAAATTATGTCATTACTTACATTAAAATCCGGTGTATCACCGAGCGGTTCAATAGAAATTCCTACTGTTTTGATATTTAGAAATTTACATTAGACAACTGGCAAAGTTGCAGGTAAAAGACATCCGTTATTTGAATACATCGTTTAGCCGATAACAAAAAGGTGTGAAAAGCAAGTCCATTTATTTTTAGATTAGAAGGTATATGTAGTATCTTACCTCATGATGAAAAAATAAAATATAAAAGCTGTGTCTTGCTAGTTTGAAATGTAAATAATTAGGAAATTAGTTGATGTATAAAAAATATCAATCAACAAAAAGAATATAAAAGTAGTTCGTCTAACATAATATCAAAAATCATCAAGTCATCAGTTATAATCAGTTACGTCTTTATTACAAAAAAGATCTAAATATGTTCATATTTAAATGGGAAGAAATTGTTCGAAAATTAAATCCATCCCTGCTCAGGTTGTCCAATATGAAAGAGGATCCAATAAACACTGTCTAGTTGACTAGCATGTTCGCTTTTTCGTTGCCTTGTGTCTCATGTCTTTATGATCTGGAACCTAGAGTAATATCATTATCCTTAGCAAGTTTACTCCGGTTGCCAAGACATTATCTGATCAGTGCAGGTTTAGCGATGTAGGTCTGAATTGACTTTAAGGTGGCCCTACTCTCCATGAAAGTATTTATCGGTGCTCCTTTCTATTCCTTTTCTTGCTTTAAAACGGTGCAGAAATGTACAGCAAGAACTTCAGCTTCAATAGCGATTATATGCAAAAAACGTGGAGAAAATACGCGTGTGTCAGATAACGGCACCGAGTCAAAGACGGTGTGTAGATTGTTTCGATACTTGTACGAGACAAGCACCTTCAATTTTGCTCAATGAAATGTATTTTGTTTAAAGTGTAAATTACCACAATATCATCGTAAGTATCGAATTAATTTATTGTAATCGCTTAACAATAAAATAAATTTAAGTAATTAACAGTTGACGATTTTAAGTTAGAAATAATTATTAATACAACCTAACTTAACCCAACCCAGCTTAGTAGGATTTAAATGGAACTAATCTGTCTTGCTTAATCACCTCTTCCAGAATATGCCTTGAGTTGCTTTATTTACTACTAATCATGTGTTTGGTAGAAACATTGATGAACTTTGAAGGATTGATGTTTCAGACAAAAGCTCCTCTTTTGAGTTTCCCTTCATCCAATGATCCCCGCTCCTAAATATGACCTTAAACGATCTAATGTGAGTTATGGTGGGTTTCCGCAATGTGTTTTTGTTTAAGTATTAATCATAGTCATAGTTTTAAACATTTGCTTTAGCTGCAGTTATAAGGAAAGGTATTGTATCATGCAATATTTAAGCACAGTACATTATAGGACAGTTTTGACAGATTTTTATTAGAAATACTTTGCTTCTAACATTAATGAACATGAATAAAAAAGAAATTGTTGTCGCTGCTTATGTAATGTGCTTGTATTTAACTCTATTAATCGCGCATAGATTAAAGAATAAAATTTATTAAAATATAATCAATTTTAAGTCAATTTGGTCCAGGTTTGATTTCATTGAAATAATTCAACGATTCAGGTTTAGCCGTCTGAAATCTGAAGACGCACGGCTATACTGAAACTTTATTAAACCGAAACTTTCCAATTCTAAGTCAAGTGTTAATTCTAGTTTTAGTTTTTGTATAACCTAGCTTCAGAACTAGCACTAAACCTAGAACTAGAAACATTGGAGTTTAACCGTACGTCTCTTAAAACGGTTAAACCCTCATGTTTCTAGTTCTAAGTATAGTGTTAGTTCTGAAGCTAGGTTGGGTTAGATTGGGTTGCGTTGAGTTCAGTTTTAAGAGAAGAACGGCTAAATCCTAATCTTTTTAGTTGTAGGTCGGTTTTAGATTATTGTTTGCTTGTATCGAACTAAAACTAGAACTAACACTGGACCTAGAAATTGAACAGACAGCACAAAGTATACTGGAACGAATTGTACAGAAGATGAAGAATATGGGACTGGAAATGGCATCGGACAAGACGGAGGCTATTATGATCAAGAGTCGGAAATGTGGCAGATAAGCAAAAATAAAGGTACAGAAACGTATGATCGAAACGAGGCTTTCCCTAAAATATTTAGGAGTAATGATGGAGAGAAATCTCCTGTGGAACAAACAGTGGAATATGTATATAACAGGGCGCAGAAGACTGCTAGCGCACTTCGGAAAATAAAGGGATCCACATACGTATCAAGTATCGAGAAGAATACCAATTATCTGGTTCGGTTGTCTTCTCTCAAATGTTATATGCCTGCAAACTGTGAGGGGAGGCGTTCGATACAAAAAGCATCAACAAAAATTGTCAAGAATACAAAGACTGGTTTTGCTACGAATCACTATAGAATTGTCTCCACCTAGGCACTACAAATGATGGCAAGTATATTGCTAATTGAACTAATGACTAGAGGGAGGATGTCCACTGAAGCAGCAAAGGAGGAACGAACATCCTTGGAAAAGGAAATATTTCAAGTTTAGAACAACCGATGGGGAAGAGACACTGAAAAGGCCAGATTGACAAAACACATATTACCTCAATTGGAAATATGGTTATCTAGACGTTGTAGAGAGGTAAACTATTTTACCAGTCAACTGTTGACCAAACACTGTTGCTTCAGAGCCTATCTATTTAAACACAAAAGGAGTAGTGACGAAAAATACCTTTATTGTAAGGACAAAATAGACGATGTTAAGCGCATCTTTTTCGAGTGTGCAAGATGGAAAATAAAAGACAGGCAGCCTGGCGGAAAGTAAGAACAATATTAACCCTAACCGTGAGGGAGTTCGTGAGTGGAGAAGTTCGTGAGGGTAGTCGAGAAAGAGGCAGAGGAGAAAGCGAGGCAGAACAACATGTAGGTATGATAACGATGAAGGAGGAGAAGAGGTATGGTATGTTTTAATCTTGAAATGTAAAAAGTTTGATGGTGTCGTTTTTCTTTCTGGTTTCCGGTCGTTGCCCTGAATGTATCGAGAGGATGGCAGAGGAGCCATCCTCTCCAAAGGAAGGTACTAGGGCTCACTGAAAGTCCTCCCCAACCAGGCACGGTATGTTTTAATGTTGAATTGCAAAAAGTTAGATGGTGTCATTTTGTTTCTTTTTGCGCTATTTTCCGACAGCTGATGTGAATATGGCGAAAAGAAGTTAGAGGAACCCAAGGTTGGAAAATGTGGAACGGAGTCAAGAGAACGTCTCCCGGCGGTTTCTGAAGAAGATGAGGAAAGGGGTTCTAGTGGGTCGGGGTCTGAAGACGCACGGCTAAACCTGAATCTTTCTAAGTCAAGTGTTAGTTCCAGTTTTAGTTTTTGTTAGACTATAACTAGATCATATTTTCATGTAGTTGCACAAAAAACTATCTCACACTCGGGTACGTAAAATTAAAAAAAAAAATTGAAAACGGGTTTAAATAGATACATAAAGTTGGCTTTCTGCACTAAATAGCTACCCAGTGTTTTATATTTTAATGCAATTTTTCGCAAGATAGGGTACGGTTTAGTTTAAACAGATCGCAATTAACTTTTATGGGCATAGTTTCGGTTTCGGCTCTGTTTCGACCAAAATACTAGCTGAAACCGAAACTTCGCCAAAATGCCTATATTAGGCTGAAACTGGCTGAAATCGAAACCGAAACCGAAATTTCGGCCGGACACTATTTGTTTTATTATATTTTGTTAATTTTTATTTAGAGTTAGGTGGAAGACCAAATACTATATTTTGTAGCAATTTGAACCTGGCACCTTTTCCACCATGCATTGTTCGTAGATCATGTGGTAACAATGGTGGCGCTAAATTCGGACGATAACACTATTTAAAGAATTAAAAACATTGTAATTAATCATAAACATATTTTTTTTGTTCATAGTCCGAATTAAAAACATTGTAATTAATCATATCCATAAACATAACTTTCTTGTTAAAGGTGCAATTATATTGTATGATACCTTTTTGAAAAGGGCTCATCCTGTAGATTATGTTATAGTAATGGCGGTACAATATCCAACAATAACGGCAATATGCTATTAAAAGCGTTATGAGTAACCATATTCATAGCAGAGATGTGCAAATTACGAGTCCCGCCGGGTCACGATGGGTCAGGCGTGACCCACCGTAAACGGTGGGTCAATTGTTGTGCCACTCACGTGAACGTCCGTGATCGTGAGCATCTTTAGTTTCGATGGGACACGGCATGACCAGGTTGGAAGAATTTTTGAATATTTTGATAATAATAATATTGAATTTGTTGAGGTTCGCATTAACGAAAAATATAATACCTGTATACAACAGTTTATTTAAAATTTGAATTTTTTGAATATATACAATCAGTGATCGGCGACAGGAGAATACCAGGAGGGTAGGTCTTTATAAATTGGGTATTTATACGTATTTATAGTTGGTACTTAATCAATTTCAAAAATCTATAGTAATACATAAATATATTTTTTAGAAATAAAAATATCAATTTTTGTAGTTAGTAATGAAAAGTATAGAATGATAAAAGATGATGTCAAAAGTTCATATCTCTAGTATTAGTTATACCTTCAGTTCCAGAAGAATTTACAACAATCAAGCACTGAACGGCAATTAAAACTAGAACTAACTTTTTAGTGCGTCTTCAGATGAATGGCTAAACCCGTATCTTTCTAATACTAAATCTACTGTTACTTCTAGTTTTACTTTGATACAAGTATACAACAATTTAAGACTGAAAAATAACTGAACATAGTGTTTTTGTTCTCTTTCAACTCTCATTCTCGAAAGCAAGTGTTTCGTTATCTAGAATCAAAAATAGCCTCCCATTTTTTGAAAAATTACTGATAACTCAAACGGTTCATCGCTTTACCCACACTGAGTGGTGATAGCAGAGTTTTTCTTTCTTTCTCCAGAGCTTTTGACGTGAACATTTTGTATACCAACAGTATTTGGTATTCTGGAAGCATAATCAAATCTAATTAACACTTTCTTGCCTTTTGCAATAAAAACATCACCTTCAAGATTTTGCATTTTGTTCAATAAACAACATTTTCTGGCAGCAGTTTTACAAACAGTATTAAGTCTTCCCCATGCAGTATAGAGTGTCTTGTAGCAGTTTAAGTCTTCTGGAAGCAATATAAAGTTTTCTGAAGCATTTCAAGTCTTCTGGAAACATATCAAGTCTGTAGGAAGCAGTATGAATCGTCGAAGAAACGATAGGTGATGTTTAGTAATGTTCTCGATCTAGGAACGATGGAACATCCATATCTTTAACAGCCAACACGTAAAACGGTTTCAAGATAGATGAAATAAGGTAATAATGTGTCAAATTCGTCAAAAGACAAAAAGGTGATAATTATTTTTCACGCTTAATTAACCCTTTGAGGTGGTTCAATTGATCTCAACTTGCTCCTATAGATCAGTGACGGCGACCTTTTGAATTGCCATGTCAGATAAAAATTTTAAGACATAAAGATGAGAAACAATATAATTTAAACCAACCTCCTATTATGTACACTACATGGTGATTCACATAAGAACCAACACAGAGCAGGGGCATATAAAGCACCAAAAATTAAGATGATTTTACGCAATTTATCTCTATACTAAATAGTAGCTGAGGAGTTATAGCCCTTCAAAGTTGAATTTTAATAGTTAGAAAAACCAAATTCTTAGTATACTAACAACGTATACCAAATTCGGTTTTTCTAACTATTAAAATTCAACTTTGAAGGGCTATAACTCCTCAGTTACTATTAAGTATAGAGATAAATTGCATAAAATCATCTTAATTTTTGGTCCTTTATATGCTCCTGCTCTGTGTTGGTTCTTATGTGAATCACCATGCAGTGTACATAATAGGAGGTTGGTTTAAATTATATTGTTTCTCATCTTTATGTCTTAAAATTTTTATCTGACATGGTAATTCAAAAGGTCGCCGTCACTGATCTGTAGGATGAGTCATTTTCAAAGAGGTATCAAACAATAACATCGGACTATGAACAAAAAAGTGGTGTTTACGGTTATGATTAATTACAATGTTTTTAATTGTTTAAATAATGTTATCGTCCGAATTTCGCACCGCCTTTACTATGACATGATCAACAGGAAGAGCCCTTTCCCAAAAAAGTATCTCATATTACAATCGGACCATTATCAAGAAACTTTCATTTATGACAGTATACAAATTCTGATTTGGTAATCATATCTGATATTATGTTAACTAGTTTTATATTTTTAGAGTCTAAAGTTAGAGAATTTCTTCATGAATTCGATTGTTTTTTACGGAATTAAAAAAAAAACTAACAATAAGTCAGACTTTACAATGTAAAATCTTTCTAATGAGCTATTAATTATTCGAATCGGTAGCTTCACGCTGGTTTAGTCATATTCTTATAATTCAAATCATTTTATCAATTCTACAATTTTATCGTCACCTTGTAAATAAAGTTGAATTAGATAAATAATTACGAAAAAAAATTATTATATTATGTACATATTGTTATCACAAATATATTAGATAATTCGCTTCATCGAAATTTCGAACACCTCATTATATGTAACGGTTTATTCCCTTCTATCTACTCACAATCTTCATTTTCTATATTAACCAAGCGGATTTTAAAAAGGAAGGTTTAACAAATATAAATTCCTCAAACATTGTTGTGTCACTTTGTATTATCAGAAAATATCCAACGATGTTAACCCAATGAAGAAATATCCGTTCAACGTAACGTTCTTCACAACAACGCGTTCTTTCCCTCATTCACCAGTTGGTGTTCGCTGGTTTCGTTCGCGTTCACAACACGTAACTCGTTCCTCCACCGCACCGGCGGCAATAGCAGCAAGCAAGAGCAAGAGCACAGCAAGAGTGAGCAACAGCCAACAGCGGCTAGGCGGCCAAGCCAAGCGGCTTTTAAGACCGCGGTTTTAGTTTACCTTGAACGTTGGCGCAGAAGGCGTCATTGGCGTCATCATTTTAACGTTCAATCGCGACGCGCTCGTTTCATTTACCAAATTTCTCGGTCTCTCCACGCGGTTTTATCGGCACAGTGATTGTGTTTTCTATGTGAAAAAGTGTTTGAAATCGGATTATACGATCGTCTTCATTTAGTTCCGGTAAGTTTTTTGGAAAAATCGTCTCTTACTACAAATTTAAAGACATTGTAACCTAAGTAAATTCAAGAACGTGTCAGCTGCGAGGACTGAGGAGGTGCGTTTGCTGACATCTACAGAAGACAGGTTCGAGAATCGGGTTCGTAGTGAAGTCTTTTGCGAAGACTTTTACGTCATATCTATACTTGTTTTTTTCTTTTATTTTTTTTGTAATATGTATTACAATATGTTATATAATATTTTCTTGCTTGAAAATGCTTTTTGTTTGTGATACATGTAAAGTTTGAATTCTTGAAGTGAATAAGGTTTTTTTTATTTCTAAAGTGATAAATAACAAGAATGGAATTAATCGTGTAGACAACAACAACATTCTTGTTATCTCTATTTTTTGTAAAACTGCAATAACACTATGTTCTTGTTATAAAAATTATTAACCGATTTCGAAAAAAGTTATTTATTAAATTATTAAATAATAATATTTATTTAAAAAGTCTCAAAAAAGTTCCCAAAAAATTCGAAAAATAAACATTCCTCCCAAAAGACATTTATAATTAGATGTAAATAATATTAAAAAAAAATATAAGAGTTAAGAGTGCTTATACAGAATATTTTTATATGTCGTGGGATAATTTTAATCACTAATACTATTTTACTACGTCATAAACCCTTAAATTTTCCAACTGATTTCAAAAGCCCATTATAAAAATAATTGTACAATTATACATTTTTGATTTAAAGCATCGTTTTTATGTTGTTTCCAAAATACTCAAGCTTCAAGGTTTTAAAGTGTTGTCATTCGATTTCCATTCAATCGTATGTGCTCATGAGAACAAATCAATGGATTGTCTGAATTAATTGTTTAAGTCCCAATTAAGAATTTTTTTGTGATTTATGATTTTTTATAATACCTTTATTCAACATAAATTTGTAGCTTGTCATAAAAATAACAATTTCATTAATTATTTTTAAAAAATCCAGCTTCTAATTGCTAAAATCATTTTTTTAATGCTTTTTTTTTGGGACTTGTAAAGAAAAGTGTTTTTTCCGAGAACTAAACCTTATCTGACTATCTTACTTCATTTTTGTGATATCCACTTTTGAAAACACCCCAAATATGTAACATTTCCTGAAGTTAACTATTTCCTGGATTGAGTTTAAAAAATCGTAGAAAATCAAATTCTTAAGATACCTTGATAAAATGTGTTATGATTTATTAAGTCTCCACTTTCCTCAGAACAAAACCATACTTGAGTATCCCACTTGTTTTATGAAAAATTAATTTTGAACTGTAACTAAATTTGTGGTGTTTCATAAAATTAACAGTTTCCTTGATTATGTTTAAAAAATCATACAAAATCGAGTTCTTAAGATATCTTGATGTATTTGCTCGTGATTTATAATAAAAAGTGTACACTTTTGCGCGAATAAAACCGTGTTTGAATATCTTAATTCCCTTCTAAGATATCAATGTTTGAAAGCAGTGTAAATAGGCTTTCTTGAATATTTTTAAGAAATCGTATGAAATCGAATGCTTAATATCATTAATATATCTATTATTGCAATTTTTGATAATTTATAAAAAAAGTATCTACTTTCCTCTGAACAAAACTATATTTGAGCATCTTATTTGACTTTTGAGGTTTGATACCTCAAAAGTCAACCTTTGAACTCAACCTCAATTTACAGCATTTCTCAAAATTAACAATTTCCTTGATAATTAAAAAAAATCCTATAAAATCGAATCCTTTTTATGATTTATAAAGGAAAGTATCTACTTTCCTCTGAACAAAACCATACTTGAATATCTCACTGGGTTTTTGAGATATCAATTTTGAACTTTGCCTAAATTTAACATTTCATAAAATTAACTATTTACTTAATTGTGTTTAAAATAACCGTACAAAATCGAATTCTTAAAATGTCTTGATGATATCTTTTGTGATTTATAAAGGAAAGTGTGTACTTTTCACGCATAAAGTTATATTTGAATATCTTAATTCGTTTTTGAGATATCAAATTATGAACTCAATCTACATTCGTAGCATTTCATAAAATTAAAAATTTTCTTAATAATTTTTGAAAAAATGTAAAAATCGAAATCTTAAGATATTTAAGATAATTACTTAAGATATACCTCGATTCATTTTTGAGATATCAAGTGTTGAACTTAACCTACATTTGTAGCATTCCATAAAATTAAAAATTTCCTTCAAAATTTTTGAAAAAAAAAAATTTTAAAATCGAAATCTTAACATATCTTGATGATTTCTGTTATGATTTATAGAGAAAGTGTGCACTTTTTTGCTAATCGGATAAAAAATATTTTGATTCAAAAGTAGAAATATTCTTAGTAAATTTGTCTTAATAAAACACAAATATGTTTAAATTTGAAATAAAAATAATATTAATCTAAGAATATTATAATTATATATATTCTTGTTTAAATTTTTTCAACTAAGCATACAGCATTTTGAATTAACAATAGAAAGAAATTGAGTCAAGGAAATACCTATTCTTTAAAATGACAGATAAAATATGCTACTTTAATAATAACAGATTTTTATTTCAAGAATATTTGTGCTTCATTTAACAATAAAGCTATTGCACAAAGAATACGATAAATCGATTTGTTTGGTCAAAACCAGTCATATTCTTAAAGTAAAACATTCTTTTTTATATCAACAATAAACCTTTATCAATCTAAAATTAAATATTTTTAATTGTAAACATCAATATGGCTTGAGCAAAAAATATTTTGTATTGAATTAACACAAATCTACAAGAATATAATGTTCTTATTACAACTCTAAAATTCACAGATATTGAAAATTAATACATTCTTCAAGTATTCAATACTTTTATCCGTATCGTAAAAACCAAATCTTAATAACTGTGATTTATAGAAAAAATTGTGTACTTTTCGCAAATAAAATAGTACTTGAATATCTCAATTCATTTTTGAGAGTTTTAAAGCATTCTAAATTCTAGAATGCTAGAAAAATTGTTCTAGCATCCTAAATTTGAACCGTTTCATAAAATCAACTATTTCCTTTATTATGTTAAAAAAATTGTAGAAAATCTAATTTTTAGATTTCTAGATAAATTTGATTTTTAGGAAATTGTAAAAATTGAATTCTTATAATATCTTGATAAATTATTTTGTAGGAAAGTATGTACTTTTTTCAGAACAAAATCGTACTTGAGTATCTTACTTGGTATTTAAGATATCAATTTTAATTACCCAAGCTAAATTTGTAGTATTTCATAAAATTAACTATTTACTTAATTATTCGTAAAAAATCGAATTCTTAAGATATCTTGATGATTTTCTGTGATTTATGAAGGAAGTGTGCACTTTTTGCGACAACTAAACTATACTTGAATATTTGACTTCGTTTTTGAGATATCAACTTTTGAACTCAATCTAAATTTGTAACATTTCATAAATTATTTAATAATATAAAAATTAATATATTTAGTAAACTATTTGCTTGATTACGTTTACAAACTGGTACAAAAACGAATTTTTAAGATATCTTAATGATTTTTTTCGTAATTCATAAGGCAAAGAACGCACTTTTTATAAATAAAACCATATTTATTCAAACAATTTTCTTGATTATCTTTAAAAAATCGTAGAAAATCGAATTCTTAAGATATACTAATGAAATTTTTTATGATTTATAAAGGAAAGTATCTACTTTCCTCTAAACAAAACCGCACTTGAGTATTTCACTTGATTTTAACTCAACCTAAATTTGTAGCTGTTAATAGTTTGATTCTTCTTTATTATCGTGTGTAAAAAACTCGTGCTTTTACGATGATACTGTTTGTTATATGATATTAGTTTTATTCTAACACAACAATGTTTTATTTTTCCACTGTTTTTTATCCACTGTTGTGTATTATTGGTTTCTTCTATATATTTAGTTTTTCTTTTGCTTTTGTAAACATTTTTAATTTTAGGCGCGAATTTATCAATGGATGATGGCCAAAAAGACCGAAAGCGGTAAAAACTGAAATATAAAAATAAACAGTATCATCGTTAAAGTACGAGTTTTTGAGCTAAAGTTCATATACATAGATTTGTAACTGATGTAACTGTAATGTAAGATTTGTAAGGAGAGTATATACTTTGATGAAAATAAAACCAGGCGTGAGTATTACTGTTCAGTTTTGGGATATTAAGTTTCAACTCAAATTAAATTTGTAGCATTTAATAAAACTAAAAATCATTTTTGAAAATATCGATTTCTGAAGATATCTAGATGAAAATTTTTGATTAATAAACGTCATTGAAACCATACTTGAATAACTCAATTTGTTTTTGAGATTCTTTAGACAAAAGAATCTAAAAATAAAATTAAAATAAAACAAAAAAATAACTTTAAAAATAATTGGGCTATTAGAATCAGTTGGAAAATTTAGGGGATTATGACGTAATAAAAAAGTTTTAAGGAAAGAGCCTTTGAGAGCAGCATGTAAAGCATTGCCATTTTTCCTTCTTAGGATGATTTAAAGTTTTTTAACTTGAAATATTCTATCATTTTTAATGTTTGAGATACAATCCTGTATTTTCACAAAAATGTCATTTTCGGTTTTAACTATTTTTTAATCTTGGGTTGGTAACAATAAATAATATGCAAATATTATTAATGCTTTCCATTTTAGAGATGATTTAAAAAGTTGTTTGTCTTAAAAGATTATTTTATCACTTTTCATTTTTGAGATATAATCCTCTATTTTTTAGAAAATATCAATTTTTGATTTTAATTATTTTTAAATTTTTGGTTGGTAACAATTAATAATATACGATTATTATTAATAATTTTTATTCTTGGGATGATTTAAAAATTTATTTAATGGTTTTATAATTGAAATGGTTTATTTAAAGTCATTTTGATATGATAAATGTTAATAACCTTGTAAATTATAACGCGAAGGAAAACTACCTCATCTATTTATAAATTATAATGTTTAGTTAACACTTTTAGTTCCGCTCTTGTTTACAAATGATTAATTTCTTAATCTGAATCAATAAAAAGAAGTAAAAATAGGCTTTAGTTATGGTTGTGAAACTGATTACAATAGACTAAAATTAGTTTTGGTCGAGATAATAAAATATCTAACATTCCAACATTTTAATCAGTAAGTCAACATTAATGCTTAAAAAAATCAAAATTATAAAAGTTTAGTGACATATTTAGACAGAAACTTTAAAAAATTAAGAATACTGGTTTGCGGAAAGTTAAAAAATTCTACTTTCGCGCATAAACGCCGTGTTAAGCAATTTAATGTTCTAAACGACCTTCGGTTTAGAATTTAAAATCAAAGACTTAGATAATAAAAGTTCAAACAAAAAAAATCTTATTTTTTATTTATTCATATTTTTTTACTACTTTTAGATACGCTAAATTAATGATAGCTTTAATTAACTTTAATTTGGTTTCCGTTCACTGCCCTCTCTCCCTCGTTGAACTATTTATTTGGTTATATTTATATTCGAATTTAATTGCTGTGTTAATTAAACACAAGGCCGATATACATGTGTAATTCGTTTTAGACAACATGTTTTATTTGTTTTCATTTAAAATTTAACTTTTACTTAATTCCTAAGAAAGAAAAGTAACGCTAAATAAATTCGTAAGAGTAGGCACGTTTGAAAAATTAACAGTAAACGATAAAACGTGTACGGAAATAATGCTAAACCAATAAAGGTTTGATATCTTTCTAATCACGTCGGATTTATTGCAGGAACTAAAAACGTTCCTTGAATTTTTATGTTTTATATTTAACTTGTTATCAAAAAAAAATTTTAATAATCTTCAAAATTCTAGAAATAACTATTAGTGTTGAAAAATTAGAACGGGAAGCTTCATTAATTATTCTAATTGTTGGGAATAATATCATTTTTAGGAAACACGTTCATAATTAAAGGAAATTGCAATTTCCAAAGTTCTTTTTTTATACTGTACACATTGAAGTCAGTTCGCTCGATTTGGCTCTACGGTATCGTATTTCTCATCATTTAGTGCCATATTGTTTACAAATACTCATAAAAAATGACGTTAACGCCATCGTATCTCTCGTTGTTAATATGGATATTTTAAGTTAGTGTTTCTCCAATGTTTATAGAGTGACGAACTTTAAAACATTTACATCATCCTGTACTTATAAGTTTTAAATATAGAGAATTAGAAATAACTGTACGAGTTGAGTTAATGAGTGATTCGGATTAGTACAGGATTAGGCTTTATTTTACTGACTTTTTCAATCTTATCAGTATGGTGTTAAAGCTTTCCGTATTTTAAGCACATCCTTGTTTCGTTGACATTGCTGTCAATTCATCAGTATCAACACGAAAAGCCGAAGCAGAAACCGCGTTTCAAGCACATCCTTGAAAAGAAAGAAAAGAAAACTACAAAAATACTACTAAATAAGTTAATAAATTTATAACTTAAAAACTTGATTCTAACATTTTTCCAAATGGAATTGAGTCAGTTAACATGGGTGAACCATGGGTAACTGTTTTTATGAACCCCTGAAGAATAAAAAAATAAAAACTAAACATGATTATATAAATGAGTAATTATAATAAAATAAAAAGCAACAGGAAAAGAGGAAAGATAGAAAAGGCCACACACCAAATGCAGAAAGAGGCATCAACTGGAAAAAAGGAATTGAAAAGAACGTCAGTAGAAAGCACAAGAAGAAATTGTGCAAGTAAGAAGTATAAGAACAAGAAAACAATAAAGTGAACATGAAAGTTATTATAACTGCTAAAGAAGCAGATATTTTGTAAAAGCCGCTTTAAAGCCAGACTCATCACGCTGGTTGATGTGTTCTGGAATACCGTTATAAATCCTGCAAATAATATATATTTGCAAAAAAAAAATATTTAAAAAGCTGTGAATAATGTGCAGGTATCGTAACGTAACGTAATAATCGTAACATCGTAAGTGAAACGATGTCTTATGTTTAGATTGTGTATATTGCACTAAAAACGAATTTTATTCTATAAATTTGGAGGAGATTTATTCAAAATTACTTTACGAAAGTGACATGCTGAGTGTAAAATTCTTCGATGTCCCATATTATGCCAGTTAACCAAGGCGAGTAAATTATACAAGATATCACCTTTTAATTAAAAATTAAAAGATCACAATTGCTCTTTTAATCTTAGATTAAAAAGCATCGATTACTGTAAAGAAGTCGTAGTGTTGAATATGCACACCGAATAAGAGTGGAAATATGTAAATGAAACCTAAACGTAGTATTCAAAACAACATCCAAATTTTGAGACTCATGAATAAAACGTCTATCCGTTCCTACCTTAATAATTAGAGACTCACACACTTTTTCACACATACGTATATTTCCAAAAAGCATCATTGAGGATTTCTTACTAATATATAAAGATTACTATTAATGCATTGTTGAGCAAACGACACTTAGTGAGGAGAAACTCAAAAGTATAGCTGAGTATCATCAATATCACTGCGCTATACATATGTATTACTGGTATAAATTATTTACAGTAGAGACCACAAAACGGACCTTTGGGGTAGACCGGATGTAGACTGCATCATTAGAATTAAGTTCATTCAGACTAACAACCTGCCTTCGATGAAGTAGATAGTATTCAAAGAATAACGAACAATATTATCTGTCATCTCTAACAAAGCTTTAGAACACCTAATTCCAGATATGAAGTCAGATTGAACAGAAGACAAAATCCCAAAAGTTTCCAAGTGATTCTAAGTGATCACTATAGGATTATTATACTTGGGTAGAACAACAATTAAAGCAGTCTTCCAGACGGACGGGAACACAAAAAATTCCAAACAGAAATTAAATATATGACACAAATATGGTAGAATAACGGGACAACATAGGGATAACATTTTGACACCGATTCCATTATTACCTATCATCTCAGTTTCTAATGGAAAGCAAAATTTCAGAAATTTCGTGCTCAGAAGAAATTGAAAAATCAAAAACATTAGAGACAAATGGGAAAGTATGAGAAGAAAAATGACTAATAGTATCATGATCGCCAGGTGCATTAACTTGTGATGTTAAAAAAAAGTTATTGATGGAATCAACATCAGACAAACTTTACGGGACAGATCATAGTCTAGAATTAATAATACCCATTTTAAAAAAAAATTTCACATCTCACGACTACTATTAGACTGTAGAGTAAATTCAACCCTTTATTTTCGTATTCTATACGATAATTTGTAAAGTTGCGCAATTCCTTATAATATGCAAAATTATCTTATGGGAGCAGGCTTTTCAAAAAGAGATAACACGAAATGATTACAAAGTGAAACGTATAAATCTGGGTATATCACCTTGAGAATCTGGAAATCGTAATGTAATGAAGAAACCGAAATCTATTTCACATCATAATTTTAGGGACGTATGCAGTAGCAGATCCACGGGGGTTTTAGGGGTTGAATTTCGAAGGAAGAGTTTATTTTGGACAAAATTTTTGGCATTCAAATTCGTTTGCTTAACAATACACTTACTATCAAATTAAACACATCGATTGGTTCCATTGAACGGACATTAACTTCGATTTTATAATCATATGACATATAGCGAAAATCTCCGTACCGCTCAAGACTGTAGAAGCAGAATTTGCAGCCTCTAATTAATTCGTCCATTGCTTCGTTCTAAACGAAAGATATTGGATTAGGTTTGATTATACTAACTTATTTATGTCAGGTATTAAAGAAACATAGAGGTTGTGATTCATTGACATTGTTCGTAACCCATCAAGGCCAATACATAAAACCTTAGAATAAAGTACACGTCTGAATAAGACGTTAAAATTTTACTTTAAAGGTCATGTTTCATACAGCAAAAATCTCCGTCAAATATAGTAACACATAACATCACTATTTATGAGAACATACATAAAAATTTTAAAGTCTCGAACGTGATGTTCAATTTGTTTTACAGTTATGATTTCCTGTAAAATTTCGGTTGTTATTAAATCATCTTATAGTTTTGACCTTTTGATTAATGAAACTATTTTAACACTTTTATTTATTTTTCTTTATCCTAGTTCTCTACATGTGTATATCGGCTTACATCATCACCTATTAGTTCAGTTTTTTGTCTATTTACATGTTACGGTAACCATCTCAAGTAGTAGTGATTACACGTTCGTATTGTTCACTCACTAAACTTTAGTTTTTAGTTAGTATGAAGATATATAAAATAATAATATGTCACTATTTTCAAAAGGTAATATAGATATGCGAGCTTGTTCAAAGCATAAAAATATATTATGTATAACATCCGACAGAGTTTTACGTTATATATATATATTATATATATTAGAGAAATATGGTATTCGTGGTCAGTTTAGAATTAATTACTGTTCTACAAAACATATTAGCACCCGCCTCATTTGTTAGCATGTTTTGGATTGGAACTAATTGGCTGCTATTTAATATTTTGGAAAAGTTAACGAAATTTGTTTTATTTAATTTAGTCTTATGCTCGCGAAAATCTTGTGGACTGCCATTGTTTCAAAATTATTTCTTTTAAAAAATCCATAAATCATATTTAAACTAATAATATTAATTAATATATAATTTTATAAACACCAAAACATTTTATGGTATGACCTAGAGTACAATTTTTGTGGAGTTTCAACTAACATTTAGGCCGTTTTTGTACCACTTTTACCTTGTATTTTAAATTGCGAAGTCTTTCAGTCCGCTATAAGCAAGTAACAGTGCTATGAAGTTTAAAATTGTAATAAGCAATTAGCTAGATACAAAAAGAACAAGAACGATTGAGCCAACTTATGGACGTGTGTTTGAAAGAGATGGAAGAGGAAGAAAACATTGAAAATTTAGAAGATTACGATGTAGTGGAAAACCTTTGCCGATAAAGAAGGTTTAAATAAATTATAAAGACAGGTACTTTTAAATGGAAAAGATTCTACAAAATGAAAAAAGCATGGTCCATGTCGTGATGTAACAACGTGTGACCAGAATATAGTAAAATATTTGCAGGGTCCAAAGGCTCCTCTAAAAGGTACCAAGAATTATTTAGAAATTTGGAAATAGTTTTTCAACGTAGATATAATAATCATCATTACGATTTGCACCAACAAATGCATTCAAAAACACCAAGAAAACTATTGTAGAGAAATGAATACTGATTACTTAGTCGGAAATAAAAGTATTAATTGAATTTCTTTATTTTGGTGGAGTGTTGAAATTCAATCAACTACACGTACCGGATTTGTGGATTATTTCGGTTAGTTATGATGCGAACTAGATTTCAATTTTTGCTACAAAGTTTACCTTTTGAAGATTTGAAGACGCAGAATGAAAGAAAACTAATCGAACAATTAGCACTTGTATATACTCTGGTGACCAATGGTGATTTTTTACGCCTTGTTATATATAATATTTGTTCCAGATAAATACGCAAGTTATTTATTTATTACATAACATAGAAATAATATACGGTTTCGTTGAACAAAATTTCTTCAAAACTTATCAATTGCCAGGGTGGAAGACTCCTGCCGCGAATGTCTGCAACAACGTAATATACCAAGAGCAACCAAATACAGAATACGAGAAATTCTTAAGCTCGATATCAGAACACAAAAACTACCGCAAACGGCAGGTATGTTTAAGATATTTAACGATATTAATTTACAGCTTTAAGCTTTAATTTGCCACAGTATTGTGCTGTTACTTATTGACAAGCTTCAACTACGTCGTCATAATCTATTGAACAGAGAATTTCATGAGTTTCCGCATTTATATTGTATAAAAGATTATGTAACTTCAGAAATATTGAAGCATTCAGTGGCCACCTCAACGAACATCAATTGGAGTTGATTAAAATAGGTGTAGAATCCTTTTATGACAGTTAGAAGAACTGTTAGAAATTAGATATGATGACGAAAATAAAAAAAAAATGCGACGATGATGGATATGAAAACCTCTGGAAAAATTACAAAGAATGGCAGTTTTTATATCCAAATATATGTGAAATGAAATTTTGTAGAGTTTCAGAATCAGAATTTTGTACAGTTAATCATATTATAACAAACGTAAGAAACCGTCTAAATATTTTCGAAGGCTTGTTCCTCACAAAAATTTAACCGGATATTTATCATTATTGTGAAAGCCCTGAGTGGTTAGAAAATTTGACTACTATCAGAGACACAAAAGTGAGCTGTAGGTAATAATAATATGACACAAAGAATTCACAAAGGATGCAAAGGCGAAGATAGACTGAACATTTTTCGGTAAGATGATTACTATGATTGATGAGCGGGTTTTGAGGTGAAGGATGTGTAAAATCCATCCCCAAGCCACTTCTGCATGGTACTTGGTTTCTCTCAGTATATCAGCTAGGATCAGGGTGCATATACAATTAATCGTCGCCTAAAGTTTAAAATCGTGTTTCACGCGATTTTTTCATCTTTACCTTGATGGCATCGTCGGAAAATTTTAGCTTTCTCTCCAATCATATTACCATGTATTTTCAGGCTTTATTACTCATAAAGCCACTTCTGCATGGTACTTGGTTTCTCTCAATATATCAGCTAGGATCAGGGTGCATGTACAATTAATCGTCGCCTAAAGTTTAAAATCGTGTTTCACGCGATTTTTTCATCTTTACCTTGTTGGCATGGTCGGAAAATTGTAGCTTTCTCTCCAATCATATTCCCAGGTATTTTCAGGCTTTATGAGGAAATAAGACTGTAGATTAAACAATTTCTACAGAGGATGAAAATATGGAAGGAAAAATTGAGTTTTTGATGAGTTAACTTCAGTTCGCCATTTTAATAGCCATTGCTCAATGGATTGTTTCGACGTCTATAGCCTTTATACTGGGAATATGATGATTACAAGTTGTGTTACCAACGTAGTGTCTTCAACGTAAAGAAGAACGTGTGATTCCAAATGAAAATTATGTAGATTGGAATGATAGAAATCGCAGCAGCTAACGTCGAGGAAAGAAGGTGGTGAAGGATTTGTTGAGGAGAAAATTTACTCTAAAATTTTTGAGAAATAATCAAGATAATTGTTAATCTTAAAAATGCTATAAATTTAGGTTGAGAAATTATATCATAAATCATAAAAATAGTTGTTTTTGTGGTCGCCTATGAATAATGAAAATATTACAAAAACGGCCCTAAATATTTTTATAATTTGAAAACGAAATGGGCTTTTAAAATCGCTTAATTCAAAACTTCTATTCGTTTTCATTATATGGCGCAAATTTGGCGGAATATATTTCCATGTACGGTTACAGATTTCATCCTGTTAATCATTTTCACAGACTATTCATTACCGTACTTTCAAAAGTTAAGACAATATTCGTTTTCATTATATGGTGCATATTTGGCAGAATATATTTCCATGTACGTTTACAAATTTCATCGCGTTAATCATTTTCACAGATTATTTATTGTAGGATGAGGAAAGGTTAAGACAATCTTTCAGTTTTCCACTCATATTTATACAGATTTTTTTGTCTTTGGTTTTCTATTGATATGTTTCGTTTATTTACTAAATTGAATCTTATTCTTGTTTTGTGAGAAATAATTATCAAATATTTCAATTCAGAGCTGTAAATATATCATTGAACCTCTTTTCTAAATTACCACAACTTATTACTAACTTATATTATTTAAATTACCATAACAAATTATAATATACCACAACTGCTTATAATAATACATACTCTGCTGAAACAGTTATGACGAGTAGATAAAAATGCTTTTCCGCAGACATCATCGACATTTTTTTACATTAATTACAATTCGTGAATTACAGCTATAGAAGATAATAACGTTGAATTAGCTTAGCATTAAAAATATCATTATATTAAGTTATAGTTCATTTTAAGCCTTTTTGAATCTATACGTTATAATATCATACTAGTATTGACTCTATTGGTAGAACTTATTCCATGAGATAATCGAGTTCACTCATGTTTTATTTAAAATACTACAAGAATGAATAAATCATAAGCATGAGCACTAACAAATATAACCTTCCTAACTGTCGCTCTGCGAATATCTAGTATAATGATTTGAGATTTTACCTATTATATCCGGGTCACACGAACCTAGTTTTGTAAATTTAGATAGCAAGGTAAATTGTCGCCCTGGCTTACTACTTGGAAGATGCTAGTGCTATTTACATGATTGCCAAATTTTACTTTCTATTCAGCTTTATTTCTTAGCAGACTTTTTGTGCGAATTTTCTTTTTTTTTCGCAAAAATCTTCCATAGATTTCAATTCCACGTTTATGGTTAACATACAATTCGTAAAGTAGAGCTTTACAAAGAAAATAATCTTAGTATTGGCCGGTTTAATTGTCTTTAAGTTGACTTCAAATATTTTCCTAAGAGGTAAAATATCGATCTCTAAACTATATGGCAATATGTAGCTTTTCACAAAGACAAAATATTCGATGTCAAATTTTATTGTATTTTATTTTTTATTTCATTTAAGAAAACATTTCATTTTTTTTCAACGCATTTTCCAATAACCTTGAAAAAATTTTATAATGTATCTGTATAGGCTTACGATGTAAATGGCTTTGACTGTGTGGAACTATTAAGATATATTTCATTAACAATCCACTGTTTAGAGGCTACTTCATTATCAGAGTTACTTGCCTCTGTTACTCCCTCCACTGCACCGTGCTTCATGTAAAAAGATAGCAGCGTTGCTAATTTGTTAATGGAACGTTAATTACTTAAAACTTAAGAATTCACGAGGTGATATTTAATAGCAGTAACAAACATGATTTTTTTTACATTTTTACACTATATATACTTATAAATAAAATAAGTATATCTCTATTAATAGTATTTACAACTTTGTTCTGAATAAAGCAAGATAACCACAAAGGTTACATCTTATATTACATTATTATTGGGTATTAACAGAACTTATACGATGAGCTATGAATACAACAATAAATAAATCATGAAACAACCATATGCATTTATAAACATATTCTTTATAATTGTTGTGGAATATCGTGTCATAATGACCTGAGATTTTCCCTGTTACGGTTAAACGATGTTATGACTCATTATATACAATTAAATAATTATCTAATTGGAAATTTATTTCTAAAATTAGGACAGTAACTCAGTGTTTGTGTTGTTGTAAAGTTCGTGGATTGTTCAGTTTTTCGTGTAGAAACTCATCCTGCATTCGATTAGTACGTTATTACCCAGCCATTCATCATTTTCTCCAATAAATTGGGTGACTGATTATTATGCTTTTTTTGCCAAAAATTGTTCCCGAAAAATTCAGAAAATATTATAATACCCTTTCTAATTTCCCCCCTAAACATAGGCACCATACGTTTGACAACCAATATTAAATCAGTTGAACTTTAATCGGAATACAGTAAATAAATAAAAAGTTGAAGCGAATAAAGCCTGTTCACACGTTAACGTAAGATATAATCTTGACGATTCTTTATTATCTTATTTACACATTTTTTCCCACGTTTGAATGTAGTTTAATAAATAGCAGATTAAAGGGTTTAGTTTCTTTATTAAATAATTGCAAAAGATTCCCCAGCATTGAAGAATTGATTATAAATAGAGTTAGCCGCCTCTACCTACAAGTGATTCCAGATTTAGACTCGGAGGCAAATTTATTTTGGAGTTAAATGTTAAATTTGTACGTAGCTAATGAATATTTGATCTAAACGATATAACCGTTAATACTACATATTTTTAATTTACATTTCAATGCAGAATATAAAATTAAATTTACTAAATAGCAAAGTATTGGTATAATTAATGGCACGATGTTTGCTTTAGCAATGTATTTATAAAAATTGGGACAGCGTTCACTAGAATTCAATAAATAATTTAATAAATGGTATGTATACTAATATTTGTAATTGAGATTCGAATAAATTTGATAAATATGTTCCGGCTTTATTATTAATACGTTTATTGCCAAGTTTATTAAGAGTCGAAGTTAATTTATGTATCTTGAATGTTTAATAATTTAATAACGATTATTTATTTATACAATCCTTTATATTTTTATGCGTACGACGATCTGAGTCGAAAAACAATTTTTTTCTTTACACATGCAATGTGTCTAAAATTAAATACAGAATACTGATCAATAAATATTCTAAATGTGAAACAGAACTTTTTTCAATACATTACATCTCTTAAATCTACTAAAGATTATTATTAGAAGAAGTGATTTTTCTAAAATGGCACAGAAATATAAGCTTTGTTCAAACCAGCACTCCGACTGCACTTTGATCGTCAAGTGCAATTGCCCAAACCAAGTGATGCAGGCCAATCAGGCCTAGACATGTGCGATTGCATTTAACGAGTCCGCGACAAGGGAACGCTGGTTGGAACAAAGGTATAGTATGCTTAAAAGGCACGATTTACTTTTCAGTTATACCAAATATATGAGTACATATGTATTGCAAAAGAATCTCGAGAAATTAAGCTTGAGGATCATCTAGTCTATTCATAAGAATGGGAACGGTATGAGGAATGTAAGTTGTTGTATCACAACATATGTCTCTCATCATATGTCTGGAAAAGACATGTGATTCAACATATCATATATCTTCAACATATATTTGGAAAAGACAGGTCCTAACGTGGATGCTAAAGACATGATAAAAAATCACTTATCTATCAGTTATTTATCATTCCGATACATGTTCTTGCCTGAGTAACACCATATTTCTTTGCCGCGCATTTAACTCAAATTATTATCGACAAGATGCGCTTCAAAAACGAAAATCTACATGAATTGAAAGATTTGTTCAATAGCTCCATTGATGAATTAATTAAAAGTGATTCGTTTATTACTAAAGCGATAAATGTGGTAAAACAACGTTTCATTGCGGAGATAGAAGCTCTTAAAATCGCTAACAATGAACTACATAAGGCAAGCAAGTGACTTCACGAAAAATCTCGAGAATCACGAAGATGTGGAAAAGCAGGTTTTATTACTATTTAATGATAATATTCAGAAGATTAATAAGAATAATCAGTCCATATTCTATTATTGTTAAATTTGTGAGTTATAAATCTCGTGATTCAGTCATCAAAGTCTGCAAACTTTAGCGTTCAAAAATGTCTATTCAGAAAGATCTTGCCACTTGTACCTATAAGCTGTATATGCTTTAAGGTGAAAAGTAAGGGATCGGTAATTGTTGGACTTATCACCGTCAAAAGTTATTCTAACACATTAAGATGTTAATATAACGACCTAATGTGAGCCGCTGGTCGTTAAAAATATGAATTTTCAGTTTTTGTAAGTAATACACGATGGGAGGAAAATGTTGCAAATTAATGCTTTTCTTACTAATTTTTCTGTTTTTTCTTTAAGTTACATTTGGGCTGTCAATTCTGATTTTCACACAAGACCGGTTTATGTTGCTTATCTCAATGTTCACTCACACGTTGCTCATTTTGATAGTCTACGTGACCTATTTATTAGTATTGTAAAAAATAATTCAGGAAACATATCTGACGATTTGATTCATATTCCTGGTTATCGGTTATTTAGGCATGATCGTACAGGTATAGGGAAGGGGTAGCAATTTATATTGTTGACGCATTGAAAACAAGTATACTGGACTACATATAGCAATTCAATTGAATAATGCTGGATATCTTTTTCTCTCAACAAATTACAAATTTGTTTAGGTGTATGTTATAGGTCTGATATATACAATAAAAGATTGTATGTCTGATATATCCATAATTTATCCATGTTTTGATCTTTGTATACTTTATGGTGACTTTAACATCAACTTACAGGAGCAAAAGTTATTTCTGTACATAATGTAAGCGATCATTTTCCCTATAGGTATATCAGGTCTTCTAAAATTTTAGACCAAGTTCTCTTTTTGAAGTTCATTTTCAGACACTTCTTTTTGTGGATGTATATCACCTATACGTCGTCGATGACATGGTAAACTAAATCATTTGTTGATCTCAGGTATCGATATACAGGATGTTTCATTTAAACTGACATATGCTTATATTTCAAAAACAAAAACTCGAATCGAAAAAGCTTTCAAGTAAACATTTTTGGTGAGAAGGGGGACACATTGTACACTTGAACAGAATTCTTCTTAGAGTTGCCTAAAGACCCTTCTGACGTCATTATTTTTTTTTCACATGGCACATATACTTTTTCTTTCAATGTCATAAACAACTTAACAAACTGACTACTTCTTGCATACAATTTTTTTCGTAAAGGCTCAGTTGTGAAAATATCAACAAAAATAAAAATATAATATCATGTTTTAAATGTAATTAAAAAAAAATAATTAAATAAAAACCGATTTAATTAATCGTAAAATAATATTAAAATTATTCTTAACTTTTAAAGTCGTCTTAGAAAAGTGATTACATTTTTTTTATGTTTATAAATCAAGTAAATCCTGTTCTAAACCTTGTTTGGATGTGCACTAACTTGCACGTGGAATAAAAATGTTCTTATAACCAGCCCGTTCTCTCGAGTGTACTCAAGCGAAAAAACCATTGTGATCAAAGCAGAAACTTCTCTACTCCACAGAAAATTTAGATGGTGTTAACTTACGGTGAAAGTCGTGAATATTTCGCATTTATGTTTGAAAATTCTCCTTTAGAAAAAGTGCCTTGTCCTAAAGCTTTAAGCTATCGAATTGGCAGTTAAACATTTCTGGAATGTAGTAATGTGGAGGGAAAAACGAACACGTACAAGATCAGTTACGAATGAATAGAATCAAATATTTGTTTTAGCAGCTGTAGGTAATCCTCATATAAGTTACCACCAATCGTCAAATTATTCAGGCATTTCGTTAACGAGTGTACATCGGATTTTGAAACTCATTAAGTTTCATTGGTATTATATCTCTCTACATCAACAATTACATGGCGATGATTTGTAAATCAACATAACATGGCATTACTGGTCACATGAAAATCCTCGTTGGTAAGGTAAGTTGAGCATCAAAAACCTTGGTCACTTGAACATGAAATCCATCGTGATATCGGTATCGAAACTACCAAGTCAAAACGATTACTTAAAATTTGGAAAAATAATTAACAGGCACTAACTGAGTTTATTAAGGCAGAGTGCAATATTCCAGTAAATCAATCTAGTTTCAGAAAGCGATATAACTGAAACAGCTCTAAGCAATGTGGTGGAAGATATTGTTACTGCAACTGATTCCCAATAGATTGACTCTTCTGGGATTATTGAACTACTCCAGAGTTGCTACAGAGAAAGCCATTTGACGAAATCTTCAATAAGTTTAAACGTGACTTGTATGGTATTATTGATGGGGTACGGGAGTGTTGCTTAAGGATAAACGCTAATAAGATCGAGGTCATTCTTTTTGGGCCCCCGAAGTTAAAAGAGAAATTTATTGATGGCCTTTATCATATTTACCATCGATCAGTATCATCTTTACCATCGATATGAAATAGTAATATTCCATTGAGTAAATCTATCAAAAATCTCGAGTTGGTCATGGATAAGGCGTTAATCTTCAGATATCATACCAACCAGCTGATTAGTTTATTTTTATTCAAGATTGTATTTATAAATTTGCTCAAATAAAGTGATTATTATTATTATTAGGCTCAGCTAGTAACGAAGAGGTGCTTAAGTTTACGTATCTTGCTTTTAGCGTGAATTTTAACACTAATGGTAATATTAATATCCAAAATCATATATGATGATGACGATATGATGACGGCTAAATCCAAAATTTCCAGTTGTAGTTTTACTTTAATTGAAATACACAGGATAGCCAAAGCAGTTTGTAAAATACTCTATTCCAGCAACTATTCATTTTGGAGGCATTCGTTAAAAAGATGTCTTCAGATGCACGGCTAAACCCAACTCAACCCAACCCTGTATATTTAACTGAACCAGAACCATCCTAACACATTCAGCGCCCCAGGGTTGGAATTTTTCATACAAAATTTAATGCCAAAAAAGGGTCCGCGCCTTAGAGGTAACACTGGGTACATGTAAACCATATTTATATTTAAATTTTAAAATCATGTTATATCAAAACCACATTATGTACCTTGTTATAGGTGGGATGCTTGTATTATATAATAAAGACAAAATCACTTCGAGGAATTGGACAACCATGAATACGTTGAACTCCTTAAATTCCACAACACTAGCCTTTTTGTTTCCATGTTATTGCGTCGGTTCTCTTATTTTCTATAATATTTTTACATTTATTTGCTAAGACTATCAGCAAGTCTTTTCTGCTGTAACTACATATAAAAAGTACTTGAACTAGGTATCGTAACAATTACAACTTTTAATTTAAGTTATATTTTGATTGTTTTGTAATTTCATTATTTTACACTTTTTTTTTAATTTTTGACACTATCTAAAAGGTTCTCAGTACTTCAAACTGGCAGGTATCTAAAGCCCACTTTTACTAACCTCCAGTTAAACTAACTTGTGGTGGTTATATCGATTTTAAGCGCTCCCATTGGCTATGAGCCGGTTTTTAACTGTTAGATAAATTTATCAAGGGGTGGTAAAATGGCCCTTAATGTCATATTTACCTATAAGATAACCCTAAACAATGTATGAATAAACGATTCGTCGAGGTTAACTATCAGCTACAATTCCAACTGATAGATAAATCGTCTTAACTAGATATTGATAAGCCTTAAATGCCAAACATGAAATATATATAACGAAAAGATAGAAACTTTGGAATACTCGGCAATTATCGTGTTAAGGTTTATTTAGCATTTAAGCGGTGTGGTGCAAACTGACATAACCGGAAGAGAATAAAAGAAAAAAAAATAAACAGTTTTGAACTCAAGCTTTTCAAAAATATAGGTTTAATGGCAAAATGCCAACACATCCATCACGTTTGACAAAATCATTAATTATCGCCTTACTTTGCATCAACAGACAAACATTCGTCTTTCCTTCCTAAAATAATTAATAACAATTAAAATCATCTTTTAATTTGTTAAGTTACAGAAAATTTTATAATTAAAGTATATAAAAGGGCTATCTTTATTTAAAGAAATGTATTTTGGACGTTCAAATAGAACCAACTGAATCACCTTGTTGGGTCGCGTCATCACTCTTAAAGTAGAATATGAAAACCTATCTTCTTGGACTTAAAACGGACACCGCGGGTGGCGTTTGTGTTCTTAATACAATCTTTACTATTAATAACGCCGTTACCGTAAATAAACAGCACATTTAGCCGTTTTAGACCACCACACGGTCTGATTTCTATGAATAATAGGTCTACATTATTTAATAAAATAAACATTCCACATAAAACAACTTCTTTTTGACATAACAAACAGATTTTCTCTCGATCATAGGACAAAGTGTGTCAAATACTGTATTCTAATTTAACAATAATTGAATCAATCACAAAACTTTCGTAATGTAATAAAATAAAATCTCGTTAAGAAGCGAAACTCGTCGACATAAATTTGTATTTGAACCGATGAGATTGAGGACATAAAATTACTTTAATGTGAATAGCAAAGTATGTCAATTGCCGCGTTTCTTGTTCCCCTTTTCACTCACTGTTTGTGATGTATAAAAGACGATCCCGTATGGTTTGTTTTTGGTTCTTTCAATTTGGATGAGGGAAAGTGTTTGAAAGGATTCGTTTGTTTAAGGTTCTTTTTTTGGTATAAGAATTTCATTCTTTGTGTGTATTCCTAATTTAAATTTGAAAGGTACACCTGCTGATGACACCAAAAACCGTTGGCAGGTGGAGCGAGGAAAAGAATACCGGAAAAGGGTTTCGAATTTTACCCTTCCATGGAAGGGTTTGAATTAAAATAAATTGTTATTGTCATTATAATTAATTATATATCAAAAAGTTTGAGTGGGTTTATAAGATAGTAAAATATTTATTTGTTTATTTATGAGGTTTGACTAAAAGATACTAAGAGATAAAGAAATTAATTTTTTGGTTCATATTAAACGAAAATCCGTTACACGATCGACGGGATACCGTTGCAATAATAGAAGAACCAATGCGACGGCAAAACGGGAAGGTTCTCTGTATGTCATTGAACCGAAACACTTCGTGCACCTGTGTGTCCTGTATCTGTGCGATGATGGTGGCGCTCCAAAGACGATATCCCAGATATTTTCTTATCGTTCGGCACGATTCAACGCCCACTTCTTGTCCCGTTCATTGAACAAGAAGGAATCCGTTCCTTTGCCGCAAATACTTTAACGGGTTCCGTCTCATCAATCGAAGTCGTAATTTCCATGGTAAACACAAATTCTGGGACAATTGGTTGGATTTCCGCCGGAAAATCGTTCCGATTGTACTGACGTTCTAACTCATTGATTTTGTCGTCAGTTGAGTAATGAAAATTGCGATTTAACTGTGATTTCAAGGATTTTAATCTTCATAAACTACAAGGTGATTATTTGTGAGAAGTTACTGTTTGACATTAATATTGTACACATATATGCAAATAACCATATACAGGTGTTCCGCAACGATTGTATAATACTTCACCAGCGTATTCTTTCGTCGAAAATAAACAGAAAGTTTAATAAAAATAGGTTCGAAAATGATCGTTTTCTAGATATTCAAGGTTATAATTTGATGTTGTGTGTGTTTTAGTTTGAACGTTCGGCGATAGTGTTTAAAGTTCACCTACTGTTTATACTTTATACCAATGATTTTCAACTGGTGGTCCGCAGGCAATTTTCATGTGGTCCGCGAAGCAAAACATCTAATGAATTTTAATGTTGAATCTGGACAATAATTGATGCATCACCCGAAATTGGTTTATTCAACATGGGATTGCAATTATTTATGTGTTTTGTAACGGGAACATCGAGAAAAGGCATTCCGCCGAACTGTCTGGAAATAAATGGAATCATCACGAGATTTCACCGTCTTTGTCGCTTCGTGGTCGACTTAAAAGGAGTCCACTGGAAAATAGTAAGGTATTCTCGGAACGACCTTGCAGATGTACGAGAATCGAAATCGGGTGATATATAGTAAGCGACTGATTTGGTCGTGAAGATTAGTCAAAGAGTTGGAAGCGCCGAGATAATTTACAATTATCAATTATTATTTGCGACGATAGCAGAAATAAATGACCAGCGTGCAAATAAATGTAAATAAGACTTGTTTTATTGTTTGGTGGTGTGTGATTTTGTTCCTTTAAAATTTAAAGAAACACAATTACGAATTTTTATTTATTTAAAGTTTAAATAAATAAAAGTTAGTTTTTCATTTTTAAATAAGTAATTTTTTCACGCAGAAAGCAAATACGTTACAGTTTTTTCTTTATTGATTGTATCTTTCTAAAATGAGCAAACAGATGTAACTGTTCCGATTTTTTAAGAAGACGTATAATTAGGACACTAATGCAGGATGTTCTACTAGTAATAGTGCCAACTGTAAGTACAGCCCTGACTACATAGCGCTTGGATTTACATTCAATGCAGAATTTGGGATTCAGTTGCCTCAATGCATAATTTGTGCGGATGTTTTAAGTAATGAACTAAATAGCCGGCAAAATTAAGTAGATATTTTGAAACAAACCATAAAGATTTTGCCGTAAAATATGTAGATTTTTTAAGCGAAAAGAAGCTTAGCTGAAAACGTCAGAAATATCCTTAAATAATAATGATAATAATAATCGTCTTTATTTTCCATCTACACAATAACAAAAAAAAAGAACTATCTTGACATAACTTCAAAGAAAAACTAGTACTAATAACAATACAGAAAAGAAAAAAATTGACTCAATGATGGAACCACAAGGTGCAATTCAGGTGAGCTGTTCATAAGAACAACTCTCTGCTCTTACACAGAAATGTTGAAAATTAAGTAAATTTTCAAGTAAAACAAAGGCCTATGATTATTTAAACTATACTTAACCTAAATCTAAAACTAAATTTAAATCCGCAATGATGCAGGCAGAAGAAAACAATACAAAAGAAAAAAATCCAATTAGCATAACATATTATTATTAGTGTAAATTATAGCTGTGAATAGAATAAATGACAAGGCAATCATTACTCCTGCAAAAGCATAGTATGAATTGCACATCTGAACGCAGTCTTCGATTTTAGATTTACTGGTAGAGTTGTCTTTTAAATAGATATCGTAAGAAAACGACCTCTCGAACAGAGCGGTTCTGTGAGCTGGTGGGTCTATCAGAAATCTATTTCTGACATTGATAGAGCGAATATCTCCTCTAAACCTTACCTTTCTCAAAAGATAAGGAGGTTTGCCCGTTAATAAAATGCGAAGATAAAGAATCAGGGAGCTCAGAACATAACGATTCTTCATATTAAGCCAATGTATATCTTTGAGTATATATCATATTTACGAATTTTTTATATAAACCTAAACAGGCATTCTGAACTCGATGAATTCTACGCGCACACACCGAATCTAAGCAGGAATCATACACGGGCATACAATAGTTAAACAGGAACAATACCATGCTATTGCATAATGTATTAAGTTTCTAGCTTCAGCAGAGATTAGTATCGGTATGTTCCACAAAATAATATTCAATGAACTCTTCATCATATCTACCTTTTTGGGGTTGCCAAAAAGCATCACAACAGTCTTCTCCGGATTTAAAGTCAATGAATGTGATCGAGCGTAATTGGAAAGACTTGCAAGATCACTATTAATCCTTTCCACAGCACTGCCCTCTCAAAACTCAAATATAACTGTGATCATTAGCATACATGTGTATGTTACAAAAAGTAGTACACCTCGGCAAAAGCGCCGTATAAGTACAGAATAAAAATTATCCCTTTGGTAATTGAACCGACTGCTGACGATTTACTAGGTAAGATTGAATAAATAGCACAATATTGTCGCATCCAATATGATCCAAAGGCTTTACTGAAATCAAGGAGTACTAAGGCGGTAAACTTATTATCATCTTTAGCGCGAATTAAATCTTCAGTAATCTTTATAAGAGCAGTAGTGCAGCTACTAAAATACTAGAAAAATTTTGCTTGATGAATCTACAGATAATACCAATAAAGCATTCTACTTGTTTATGTAAAATACATAGACAAAGATAACAAAAAGTTATCTGAAGAGTTCCTGACTTCAACTGGGTTGCAAGGTCACACAATAGGCAATGTCATTTTTAAAGCCATTAAATATGAATATTTCAGAGTTAGAAACCTTTCCTGGAAAGACTGTGTTGGACTTTGCACCGATGGTGCCTCGGCAATAACAGGATACAAAACTGATTTGCCAAGTTTAGTCAGGAAAGAAGCAAACAATGATATTGTTTTAACACACAGCATTATTCATGGAGAGATACTTGCTGCTAAAGGTCTGAGTCTTGAACTATATATGGTTTTGACTACTGTGGTAAAGACTGCGTTACTTTATCAAAAGTAACGCTCTCAACTCGAGACTGTTTCTATTGTTATGCGAGGACATGAGATCTATTCATTCAAATCTCCTTCTGCATACTGAAGTTCGGTGGCTCTCCAGAGGCCGGTTCCTAGCCAGATTTTATGAACTTAGTGAAAAAATATGTATGTTCTTTTAGGGCTTTAAGGCTGTTAGCTTTATTTGCCGATATATTCGAACAACTCAACATTATGAATCTTGCTCTCCAGGCACCATTTAAAACTGCATTTGACCTATGGAACAAATTGTATCATTGAAGACAAAATTATTGTTATGAAAATCTGTAACTGGAAAAGGATCGTTTGAAATGTTCAATTTGTTTTCATATTTTATTTCTGAAAATGAAGGCTTAAAGAAAATTTACATACAGTGTTTAAGTCCTACATTAAATCACTTGAAAATTATTTTGAGAAGTACATCCCGGTTGTTACAGATGTAAGGAAGAACAATCTATGGGTACTTGATCCCTTTTTAGCTTGCAGTGATAATAATTTATCTAATCGTGACAGGAGCAACTTATTGAAATATCTAAAAGAAATGAAATCTCACTGTGAAAACGTTGCAGACTTTAGGTTGGATTGATTAATGAAATTCCACTACTTAGTGAAAAGGCACTGGAACTTCTTCTTCCTTTTTATTCCACTTATCTCTGTGGAACAGCATTTTCGACTTTAAGTGTTATCAAGAATAAACATAGAAATCGTTTATTAAATTTGAATGTTCCAATCAGACTGGCATTGACCTCTTTGAAACCGAATGTTGAGAAACTTTCAGATGAAATGCAAGATCGAAGAAGTCATTAGAGTACAAATTTGGCCACACTATGAATGAAATTTTTATGCCCACAATGTCTTTATCAGTATGTTTTCTACTTTGTAATTAATAAAATACATTGATAAACTTTAGCATTCATTTCATTCTACCTATAGTCTATTCAAGTCCAAGACGAACTAAATTTAAACAGAATCACACGCTGATCATGTGATTGTACGAAAACGTTAATCAGGTCCCCATTAAAAGCTAAATATTTTGATGTTAATTCAGAATTCTATTAAGGGGACCACTTGACGAAAAATCGCAAGAAAATCGATTACTTTTTTTATTGATGATTTTTATTAAGTAGAATTTCAGCTTTAATTTGAAACCTCATTTATAATTTTATGTTCAAAAACACCTTTTGATTTGTTCACTTTACGAACTAAAGGTCTCATATCGGTTTAGTTTTGTTTATTTAGGACCTACAAACAAAGTATAAAACCAATTTATAAATACATGTCTTGATAATATTTGGCTCATTTTCACGTTCAGTTTCGTATAAACCAGTTCGATTTTCGTTTGCGTTTTCAGTCATCTAACATAAGAACTATTGCGTTATATTATTGTGATTTTTCACGAGTTTTTAGTTAGTGTCCTTGTTTTAGTTATCTTATATAAGCAGATTATTATTTCGTTCTAGTTTTGGTAGCTTTTAGTCAGTGTTATTTTTTAGGTATCTAATATAAGCCAGTGATTTCGTTTTATTTTTGTGACTTCTCGTGAGTGTTTAGTTTAGTGTTCTTCTTTATCTAATATAATCAGACCATATCCTTTTTTTGTGATTTTTTCGCGCGATCTTCGTTTTAGACTCTTTTTATTTTGTTATCTTTGCTGCGTTTCTTGTTTGTTTTATTATTGAGCCTAGAAGTGACAGACTGTGTAAAAAACGAAAATTCAAAGGTAACCAATTTATAAACATTGATAACCGCCGCGAAAAAACGCCATGTTTTACTATCACGCCTCAACAAACAAGTTCAAAGCCTGCGCCATCTTCTTCAAAAAGTAAACTAAGTGCTTCTTTAGAAAAATACAACAACTACGATGACTCTCACATATACGATATTGTTGATTTGAAAAAGATTGAGTAAACCTTGCGAAATATTGCTGTGTGCAAGAAATGTCGGGGTTGTCTACAAATCACTAGAAAACATCTTTCTGGGTTGGCTTGCGAGATAACATTTTTTTGTAGTAAGTGTGAGGAAAAAACTATTACAAACAATTGTGATTCATTTCAAGCTGAATATAATGATGCTCAGTGTATGTTTTATGATCTAAACATTAGATTACTTTATGGTATGCAATTCATAGGCAAAGGTAAGGCTGCCGCTGAGAAACTTTGTGGTATGTTGAATCTTATGGCACCTGTGAGTAATTATCACACTCATAAAGCCTACCTTGGGTTTATCTCCGAAAAAATTTGTAAAGAGTCGATGAAAGAAGCAATCGAGCAAGCTGTAGACCAAAACTCCGAAGAATCTAATCCAAGAGAGCTTGCCATTGCAATTGATGGCTCTTGGCAAAAACGTGGCCATACGTCGCTAAACGGCAATCTTTCAGCGTCTTCCCTAACAACTGGCAAAATTATTGATATTGACATTTTCTCCAAATATTGTACATGTAAAAGAAATACTGGTGACTGTCGTACTGCTCATGGAAAAGGTTGCTACGCAAATTTTTCTGGGAGAAGTGGTACAATGGAAGTATCCGGAGCAATTAATATTTTCAACCGATCCCAAGAAAGTTATAATGTCCGGTATATCGAATATTTGGTTAATGGTGACTCTAAGGCCTACCAAGCTGTATGTAATGAGGAGCCTTATGGTAATGATATACACATAAAAAAGGTGGAGTGCGTTGGTCATATCAAAAAAAGAATGGGGACCAGATTGAGAAAATTTAAAGAAAAAATAAAAAGTCACCGTATGGAACTGCCTTAGGTGGCAAAAATGGTTTGACGTTATCCGCAATCAAACTACTGCAAAATTTCTATGGTTTGGCAATCAGAAGAAGCACAGATTCTGTTGTGAATATGCAGACTGCTGTATGGGCTTTGTACTATTATGTGCTTTCAAGTGACGTAAAACCATCGCACGACCTCTGCCCAAAAGGTAAATCCACTTGGTGTAAGTATAATGCAGCAAAGGTAAAACAAGATTATCAACACCAAAAACATTTTCACTTACTTGAAAAGATTATGGACTTCATAAAACCAATATTTCATGATTTGTCCAAACCAGAGTTGCTTAAAGGGAAGGACGCATACCAAAAAAGATATTTATCAAACTGCCTACATTGAAATTCGGTACATATGAAGCTGTTACGAGCTTCAATGATGGCCATATAGGCAAATGCAAATTATTCACTAGAATTGGATTAAAACCAGGGCAAAATTTCATCAAAGTAATGACAATGTTAGATGACAGACGCATAAAGGCTGCCGAAAAAGCGAATGAAGCGCTGGCAAAGAAAATCAGACAGCTTTTATGTTTACTAAAAAGAAAACGTGAAGATTCATATGAAGAATAAGAAGGTGAAGATGTATCATATGCATCTGGAGTGTACTGAATTTATTTAAAATGACTAAAAACATATTAGTCTGTAGCAAGAAATACTGTTTTTTTTTGAAAACGTTTTTGTTGTTTGCCGAGAAACTAGTTTTTTGGTATAAATGAGTAAATATTTCAGTTTGTATAACATCTATGAATTTAACATTTTGTAGACACATTATACTTATAAATACGCGAAACTGGAACCTACAAGCCTTATCATACAGCCATTTTATATCAATAAAAAAAATTAAAATCAACAAAAATATAACTAAAATTTTTAAGTACCAGTAAAAAATTTATTACAAAAAATCTAAAGCGAAAATAATAAATATTTTAGGTTCCACTAACATAAAAAGCAAGGTCTTTCACATAAAAAAAATCAAGTTGATATCTTTCCTGGAATCTGAGGAAAAAGTACATAAGTTATAATGACAAAGATAGGGAAAAGTGGTTCCCTTAAAACCATTTATGTGACTTAAATTATTGAAATGTAAGTTAAAAAAATTCTGAAACAAGATCAAGAGTGAAATCTAACGGTACGTTAGGATATAAATTGACAATGTCAAAGGATATTAAAATTTTATTGTTGAGGTTTATATTTTGAATTTCGTTGATTAATTGAAGAGAATTGGAAATTGAAAAAACTGAATTAAAATTTAAACTTTTAAAAATATTAAGCATAAAATTGGCAATCTTTGTAATAGGAGAATTTTTGAATGATGTGATGCGCATATTTTTATGTAGTTTAGGCAAGGTATAAAATTTGGGTATAGAAAGGTTCATCTTCTTTCATTTTAAGGTAGTGTAATCGTTGACGCAGACATCGGTTGTAAAAAGTCAACTTCTCTAAATAAAAATAATAAATATACTTTGTTGAATGATCAACTAGATTTAAAGTTTACACCACTTTTTAACATTCTCCAAAACTTATAACATTTTCAAATTTTTAATTTTGCTGCTTTCTGATTTTTATATCAGAATATTCTTACTTTATTGCGGATATTCCGTCTTCCGCAATTTCGTCATATGTCGTCTACTCATCTTTTAACATGTCACATTCGTGCATCTAATAATATTAGTGGCCTTCGAAAGACCCAAGCTTTATTTATCGATAACCATGTGACTATATGATTTTTAAATATTTTTCACAAATGATTAATATACTTAGTAACTTTACATTCAAAATTTGAAAACAAGATATGCACAAAATATTAAAATACAGCTTTGATGGTAATTTATAATGATATCAAAGCTGTCCACGCACTATTGACTCACCCTGCATTAGCAAACTGAGTTGTATTAATGAATCTCTTTTTTTGTCATAAAATGAAGAAGATCCACTTTATGTTTTGATTGGTTTTGGCATTGTAGTGCGAATTCGAAAGAGAAACGACAAATTAGAATCTACCAAGTTAAGAGATTTTTGTTACTGTCTACATAGTGAAAAGTTTTTGAAAAGGGTTTGTTGTTATTTTATTTAACTTGTTATAGCATACATAAGAAGTTAACATAGCGAACAACTGATATAAATACAGTGTAGTCCCGAAAATGCCCCTCTTTAATGCAATCTAAATAAATTTGCCTATATTGAATGGGGGTATAACGAAATAATTATTATTGATTAGTTCCGGTTATCATGAACGCTTCCCTATGTTTAAGCGAATTACTGAGCAATATTAGTTGGTACTATATAATTGATAGATTAAATATGTCAACAATGAAGCAGGATTGTTTGACGAGAAGATGACATGCTACAAAGTTTATTTCTAAAAGTTGTAATGGTATCGCGAAATGAATTTTACACAAGACTACATAAACTGTGATGAAAATGTGGCAATCTCGGAATTTTTAACGGACGACGAAATTTCCGCTACAATCCTGCATAAAGAGACTTGCAAACGAGATGATAAAGAGGATGCCAGCGATTATGAGGAAATTGAAACGTTGTCGATTCGTTCTGCATTATAAAAATTTTATTAAATTCTAGAATATTTACAAGCGGTATTACCGAAATATATTTTAAATAACTTTATTAATCAATAAAAATCTCTCTCAATAAAAATTTGATTTTTTTAATTATTGCCTATAACGAAGTTCAGTACAAGGACCCGATTTTCAGGTCCCTTGATGGTTCGTTATATCTATAGTATAGTGTATCATTTTTATTGGGTAACCGTGCTGCTCACTACCGTAAACATCTATTAAAAGAATTAATTGAAGAGTTGGACGATGAGAAAAATTTATATTGCAACTATTTGTTGGATTCCGGTCGAATAGTGACGCTAATATAAATACAGTTAGACAAGAAGTAATTAGAAATTACTTGAAACAATCAGACAATTATGTTGTAAACCTTTAACTTTTAACTAATTCTAAAAGCCCGTTTTGTTCCTAAATTTTTTTATACCCTTATAAATTTTTGACTAAACGCATCGTTTTCGAGTTATTCGCAAAAATATATTAAGTCGTTTTTAAAAATATACAGGAATCATAGGCGCCATTAGAAACAAATTATTAAAAATGCAGTAAGCAACCGTCAAATTATTACCCCACATACGTTGATGGCTAATAGTTGTTTAAAATGGTAAATAATTACAGTTTAGTCTGTAAACTGACATGCTTTTAAAGCTGGGAAACTGTTTAAGTAATTCTAACGCAGCAATGAGACAAGTTGATAAAAACCAGTTCTAAAAATATGTAATTAATGGGAATCAGATGCAAGTTTATACTTCGAAACTAGAAGAAAATAAGACATGTTAGATTTTGTGACAGATCGTAGTGCTACTAATTCTTCCATACTGTTGATATAAGAAGATAACTTGGAATATTAAAAATATGACTGGTATGACTAAAAGTTTTAAGGAAAGTCGCACAGTGATTACTTTTGACTATCTAAGCGAGCAAAATTATTTTGTCTGGTAAAACATATAATTATCCTTTGAAAAGCTTTATGAATAGATAGGATATTACATTAAGTGAATAGTTTGTAAGCACTGATAAATATATTAGTGAACAATAAAAGTAAAATAGAAAGAAATGAACAATGTACATAAACGAAGGAATCCGTTGTTGCCATGGGTTTTGGTATAACTACAAAAAAACAAGCAATAATAGTTTTCAAACGGTATTAATAAGAAACTGAAAATAAAAATAAACGATTTTTACTTTTTAATTGTTGTCCATGTCACTATCATTTGACTCATTTTTATTATTATCATTTGCTTTACATTTAATCATGTTTTTAACTTCTGATGGTAATGTCCTACTTTTCTGGGGCTACGATGATCGCAAACTGCTAATTAAGGGATCAGATGATAAGAGTAGCATATGCATCATGTCTTCAAGTGTTTGCTATTGAGTAAATTTTCGTGAAAGAAATTCTCTGTATTATTTACAATCTTTATTTCACGATTTTAGTTCTTCTTCGGACATTTGGCCGATAGGTAAAATCGATTTTTTTATTAAATCTGCTCCATGAATCAATATTTTACGTAGACTTTGTAGCATATAATACCGAGGATAGAAGTTGACATAGATCTTTGCAGTACCAATACAATAAAATTTAAACAATTCGTGATTTACTTCTCAACCACAAGAAATAGTAACTAGATGAAACTTATTCGTTCCATAAAATCTTTATTAACCCCTGTGATTTCAGAAACTAATTCAGGATTTTTGAAAAAAGGCTGACTGAGTTGCTATCATTGGTTGTTTCAAAAGCTGGCATCATATCAACCAAAAGAAGACTAGTTATGACGAAATTTTTGTTGCATTTCCTTCTATCTTGTTCCTACTACATATCTCCAATCTATGAGCAATATGTAAAATACACACAAATGTTTTTATCCAAGCATGGAGTCTTGATATTCTATATTCCAAACTACCTTCTGTCATCACTCTTTTTAATACAACATCTATATCATTTGTTTCGGAGAAGCTCCATAAAGATGAGTTTTGACTGGGCGTATCAGATAACCAACCACAAATTTTGCCATCAATTATAATTACAAAAAAAAAAGAAAGTTCATATATTTATTATTTTTTATTTCATTTTTGACAAATTCCTTTGTTTCTTTGTGGAAAATTATTTTTTAAGGTCGATATGTATTTTTTTGACAAAGTAACTCATTTTGCCAAACAACATATTTCTTTTTGTCTTCAACTACAGCTATAATTCGTAATGGCACTATAGATATTGAGAACAAAAATGAGGCATCATTTTCTTTGTGGTCGAAAATTAGCTTATAGCAACTTTGTCCCGCGGCATCATCACAGCTCCACTTGAAATAAATGTCCATTTTTCTAACAGTACTACCTCTATTGGTGATATGTTCAAGCATTTCATTTTGAGTGGAAAGCAGTTTTTGAATCGTGTGTTCCATTAGTTGAACACACGATTGGAGCCGGACCTCGGCTGAAACCTCACTAATTGTTATACCAGTTGGATAATATTGTTCTTTTGCAAGCAACAATGGGTTATAATTTGGGTAAATGCATTATGCGATTTACTCATTTGTTGTGCAGCAATGTATTGTTTTTTCGTCATTTTTAAATTTACGTACAAAGCGAACTCCTTTTCAGGTGTAATTTGTGTGAGTAGTTGTTGTGAAGAAGGATCTGTGAAACACATTTTTTAAACATTTTTGTGACCCTTTTAGGAGATAAATTAGACACACGTTCAATTATATAAGCTTCATTTCTTTTTCCAGTTTGCATAAGATTTACAGAACGTGATAGACCTTTATGATGGAAGTCCTTATAAACAATTTTGTCGCCAAGCCATTTATTATTCTTTAATATAAATAACTTTTTAATGCAATGGCATTTTTTCCATTTTATCATTCATTCACTGCAATAGTTTGTAATCGTTTTCTTAATTAAATGTTTAAAATCCTCCTCATATTCCAAAAAAATCGCTTTCTTCTGCTAAAAAATGAATGCTGCTTTAGCTTTATTATTCACGTTTGTTTCAACCTGCCAAATGAAAAATTATTTTTCTCGTTGTATTACGCATGACAAATCTAAAAACGTAAATAACCTCTATGGTTGGGAAAAGTTGCAGCAATATTTAATATATACCAATAATTCAACAGTTATTTAATAATCTGAATATAAATATTTCGATCCATACACGCCAATCTATATTATTCTACCTTTTCAAATTTAACAAAAAATTTAAAAAATTCTAATTTGTAAACGCAATTTTTAAACAAATATATCTTTACTAATGTTAAACAAACTCCGACTATTTTTATAGTATAATTTGCTTACTTACGTGTTTGTTCAACGAGAACAGAAAAAAAGCAGTTTATCCAGCGTATATTTCAGTACAAAAGTAAATGACAGACATCCGCGTAAGTGCGAGTGCGTCAAAGCTTTATATGATCAAGTTGATTGCAGCTTTTTCCTAGATCATGTTTGACGTTGAAATGTTTTAATTGATAAATTTAATACTATCACGGATTCATGATTATTATTATTATATAATAAGAAACTTTAAAGTGTCCGATAGAATATTTTACTCTCGCTTAATTAAATTGCCAAATTGACCACTGTGCGACGTCCGGATGCTTTCATTAATGTTTTATTTTTTTTAATCTATTTTTCCAGAGCAATTTTACATCTTACCCACTGTTTCACATATCAGACAACTTTACTATTTGCCCATACATGAGTAACATATTTGTCTTTTATAGTTTATCATCTTATCCCTTATTAATTTAGTTGCTTTATGACATCTATGATCGTCCTCACATGTGTTGTATTTAGGAAATATATCACACATATGCGGTTTTTTCGGATTCTATAGATTTACTTCTTGTATGATTAGAAAAACGACCTTTATCTTTAATCTATTTCTCCTTAACCTTCCTCCTATTTTAAATTGCACGCATTCGAAATACTTTATTCTGCAATATTCAGCAGAAAATATTTTGAGTATTAGTAACTGATGTTAATACCTCTATGAATATAAGGTTAAACAAACTCATTTGAAAACAGTTTAAAAGTTTGTTGATACGAGCCACTGGCCACTGTACTCCGCCTCTATAAGATATCTGGGAATGTAGATAGGCACGGAATGTACCCGAGGGTGCATATGAATTATCTAAGTACTTAGAACAGTCACGGGTTGTTGAAGTTAACGATTTGTGCGAAAATAAATTATACGTTTGCCATTAACCACCATGAAAACGTATACCTAGGGACATTTTTTAATATATTTCTTTGTTTCTCTTAACACAATTAATTTTTAAATTTCCAACTGCGCTCAGATTCCAAATTATTAAACTTAATAAAAATAAATGTCAAAGCAAATAGACTTTTATTGTACCATAGAGTGTATAAGTATATATTTCTGTGCGGAAAAATCTTTAATAACATTCAAATTCAACTTAAAATTAATATTACGAATTATTTAACATTTTTTAATGAACAATCTACTTTTAACATTATTGTTTGCCTTATGACGGAAGTTTTTCAATAATGTCTTTTATGAGATATTCGTTCCGGCATAAATCCTCCTATATTACCTACTTTTTTATAATGTTTTATTTGAAACTCGGAATTAGTGGAGACGTTAGCAATTTCATCGACATGAAAATAAGAAGAAATTTTATTCCAAAACTATTCGTCTAAACAAAATCGTATTTATTTAAATTATCATGGACACAATTCTCTTGAATCTTCTCTTGCACATTCCAACGTTTTGTATTTTCTAATAGAGTTCAACAGGTTCTACTAGTAGCCATCTGTTTACGACAGCATTGTAATCGAATTTGTAAGTGCCTAACACTGTACGGTCCAACGAGTAAAGCTTACGTGAAGTATGAAGTGAAAAAATTAGATTAATAGAATTGAATCATCGTTTGAAGGTCTCCTTGAGCTTTCATCTATTAACGGATTGGTTTGGAAAGTTGTATCTAGTCATTACATCTGGTAAATTTAGTTAATGCAGTCTTGCTGAAATTGCGGGACAAGAATTACTCGTCGCCGCTGGTTTCGTAAACTTAAATTTGTAAACCACCTAACCACATTTATGTTAGATGTCTTTTATTCACTACCATTCTTTAATATTTTAGTATGCTGTTCATAAGTAAATTCATACTCGTATTTCATTGCTTCTCTTTTTGTGAGACCATATTGATGTTAAGCTGCATGTAAATAATAACCAACCAACTAAAGATTTCCATTTACAGGAATCACGATTTTTTTTGCATTATTATCTATAACTTCCTTCACAGCTCTTTTCACTGTACTAATATCTGTTGCAACAGCTACTGCTAATACAATTACTCTATTGCCAAAAATATAAATGACATCACATGAACATGCAATGTTGTACTAGGATATGGTCCGAGCTACAACTAAATTAATGTCTTGACGTATATAAGCAGAATATTATTCTTATTGGATAGTTTAGCAAAAATATCTAGACTTCCATTATAGACTTCCATATTTTTTTATTTTGCAAACTGAACTTTGGTTTGTCCAACAAAATGTAAGAGCGAGAAGTCACGAGAATCTTATGCATCAGAAAAAGAGATCTGAATGATGCTCGCTTGTGTCTTTTTGATCTTACAAAGGTTTTTGTAAGTTTAAAGAATACTAATGTTAATTATAGCAAAATGTATACAATTTTAAAATCTGAAAATGTTGCCAATCTTCCTAGTTTATCGATTTCTTGAGATACTTTCATTCTATTTGATTAAGGGTAAAGGTCCTATTATATGGCTGCCGTTTCCTTTCAAGTTACCTTAAAACGTGATCATGTAACTAGCTTCGTTACACTTGGCAACAATATTTTAAAGAAAAACGTTCAATTAACTTTCAGATTTTTACGACTTTGAGTTAACTTTGTGTTAACTGTCCTAACAACCGTTTATTACCCAAACTTTATCGATTTTGATGTAATTTATCACAAGAATCTCTTTTCACTTTTATAACAATAAGCTTTCCAACACATAGTGTTGTTTTCATAGTTGAATTGTTTTGAGCGATAACGTTTAAACCGAGTTTTATAAAATACTATACCGTTTATATCGCGATTTATCAAGACATATTTTGATAAAAACTAAAAGCTAATAAATATCAAAATGACATCCGCAAAATAGCAGTCGAAATCTCAACATCACTAGAAGAGTCTTCATATTAATGTCAAAAAACAAAGCCACTCGCGTAACAGAACAAATATAACACATAATTCGCACTATAAATTTTATTTTTAATTACCTAAGGTGTCAAACCACGCACATTAATTAATATCGCATTTTATCACACAATCTAACGGATGTTGTCTTCTTTGGTTTGCTCTTCATAATTCACCTGAACAAAAAACAACAAAGTAGTTTATTACAACAAAAAAATAAATTAATATGATGCTACTTAACATCGGTAAAACAGTAATCCAATGATCCCAACATCACTGGAGTTGTATTCATATTAATCACATAAAACACCAGCACTCTCATAATAAGTTTTATTTTTAACAATCCCTTGATCGGTCAAAGCTCAGATCAGCCATGATGTGACAATAACTAATCACATCAGAGTGACACATATCACAAACATTGTTCGGATGCATTTGAATCTCACCATATTGCGTAATTGAACTAAAAGTCAATGTTTGGAAAGTAAATAATTACAAATCAAAACTTATAGCCACAAAATCGGAGTTTAGACGACATGGTGAGGATATAATAGCCTAATCTTGCATCCTGAAAGCCATCAGCAAAACAAATTTGTTCCTTCACCAAAAACATCGATGACCAAACTTGATTTTCCTATTAAACATCCTTGAAGCTCGTTATGCAAGACATTACTAATAGATTTTGCGATTAAGTTCAAAAGAAAAAAGAGCTGCTATCTTTATCTCGTTATGCTTTATTTAAGTTATTATAGTTATTCACGGTAATTTAAATTCATGACATACATTTTTATGATATTTTTGTTATGATTCTTTTTACGTATTTATTGTTAATCTAATAAATGTCCAAAAATATGTTTTTAAAATCTGTTCTCGCAAAATCTGTAAATCATAACATTTAATAAATTTTATCTAAATGCCTAAAATTGTGTAAACAAAAATAAACTGTCTAACGTAAAATAATCAAATTGCTTTTATACAATTTTGAGAAAAGATATTTAGTTCGGTAAATCCGTTTTCCTAATTGGTTTTTATTCCGAAATAGTATTTCGTTACACGTGAATTCAAAATTCATGTACATCGTGATTTGTCTAAATATGTTTTGGTAAAACTTAAAAATTTTAAAACGACTCACCGAACGGATGTTGTTTTCCTTGGTTTCCTCTGCGCAACTCAGCTGAAAAAGGCCAATAATTTATTTTATTACAGCAAAAATTAAATTAATACTATTATTTAATACACCATTTAACATCCGTATAATAACAATCCGATGATTCCATCAACATCACAAGAATAGTCTTACTATTAATCACATAAAACACTGATGATTTATCACTTATTTTAATTCACTTAATAAGTTACATTTTTAACAATACTTGATTAACATCAAATAAAATCATATTTTCTTAATCACGCACTTAATGTCTTTGAGTTTTCTGTTTGGAGATCAAATTTTTTTCGAAATAGAAATAAAAACGAAATACTGCTACGAACACAAGTATTTATTGAAGTCAAATATCTATTTTTCACGTAATTCGCGTTATAAGTTTAGTTTTTAACAACTCGATCAGTCGAAGCGTGCACTTCAACTAAATCGTGATAACGGGATACCAACGTCTTAACATCCAACTCTTTTATTTATTGTATGGAAAACGAAAAGTAGAGGTGAAATGACAAAAAATGTTGGGATGAAAAGCCAACTGGTTGTTTTATGATCAAAAAATTTTAAATCTTTTTTAATTTACAACGTTTACTTCGTCGTTTGATTTTTAAAATGTTTTATTTTATATTTAAAATACAACAGTATATCGTAAAACTCGTAAAACTAAATTTAAGTTTTATAATTTTTTTGTAACTGAATCGGACATTGCGTGCTGTTTATAATTTTCGGGTTTTTAATTTATTATTTTCTTATCTTCGTTTCTTCTACGTATTAATAATTACAACTTATTTGTTACAATTTTTTTCGTTTATTTCTTAACTTTAATAATATTATCTTTTACGTTTTAATGCCGTAACAACATCGCTTTCAACATTTTATTCTTAAGAAAACGAGTTACTTATCTATTTTACTCAGTCTTTGCAGTCAGATTCAAATGGGGAAAACACCTAAGTAATAATTTTAAACGTAAGCAGATATTACATTATTATTATCAACTAGTATTTTTTAACGTTACTAAAAACTCACGGTTGGCAAATTCTATGTATGGTGTCCATTGTCCTTGGTTTGCTGTCACTTGGTTTAATCACACCTAAGTTAACCATTTTAGCTATTTCTCCGTCTAGAATTTTTCGTACTCTTGGAGATTGTGAATATATTTTGGTTCGGTGCTCTGGGTGCATAAGCACTCATACGAAATTTTAATGGATTCAGTGCAGCCATATTCGTATACTCATATTCGTAACTCCAAATACGTGGATTGTCTGGATGTAGAAACACCTATACAACATTGTTAATGAAACAACGGATATCTGGATTGAAGCTGACATTTTCAATTAATGTTTTAATTTTAATGTACTATTAAGATTTTTCTTCGCAATTCAGTCCCAGCATCTGTTGTAAACGTTTTTAGTACGTAGATACTGTTTCCAAAAAACCTGATAATGCTTCTAGAATATTTGAAATACTTCCAAAAGACTTGATATTTCATAGGAAATAGGGTAGAATCGAATTGCTTCCAGAAGACAAGAAGTACTTTGAAAAGAGCATATACAAAAATTGTTAATGGTTTTATTTGGATTAAAATTATCATTTTCAATAAACTTTTAAAATTTTAGTGTATTAATATTTAATTGAACTTATTTTTCTTAATTTAATGTCAGCCGCATTTGGGGAAAGCATGTATGATATTTTGCATTTTTTCAGACCCAATTTATTCTTTTTTGGAGAACCGTCATTCCTCGTTTAAGTTCACTAATACACTGATGTGTAACCTGGTTTAAATGTAATTTTATCAAAGAAAAGACAATCTGTGTGTCCTCTACATACAGGTCCCTACATCAAGACATGCTCAGGACATTCAAGAACGTCCTAAGCTCCTAAGCCGTTCCTGTAACTCCGGAATGTAAACATTCTAGGAAATAAATATCTTATTTTCATAAGCTAGGTATCAAATAAAATTATTTAACGAAGTCTATGTTTCATCCTAGAATTAACTTTTATCCAATAGCATCATCAATTTCAAACGTTTGTTAATTCATGACTTTCAGGAAGCATGGTATATCCTTTTTTGCATTATTGGAGAATGATATTTTTCAAAAATTGACAATCACTTGAAATTGAAAATGGAGTTGGAAAAAAATTATTTGTGGTATGAATCTTAGTATCCATCCGACTATTTCATTTGATACCTGGCTCACGAAAATCAGAATGTAAGTGACAAAGTTACAGCTTAAGGTGTTCCTGTATGGTAACTTCTACATTACAGCGTTTCTCCTCTTTGATAAAATTACATTTAAAATAGATGTACTGTATATCAATGGATTCAGAACAAAAATCTGGGTCTAAAGATGTGTAGAAAAATATACCGAGCAATTTAAAATACAGAAGTTGACAGAAATTTTATTGTAGCGGAATCATAATTTTCATTAAACCATTTCATTTAATATCTGACTCATCAAAATCGGAATATAAATGACAAAGTTCAAGTTTGGGCAGCTTTCTGTCTGACACCCGGTATTTTCATTCCTATTTCTTCATCCTCCGAAAATGTTACATACATTTCAACTATTTCAGGTTTTTCATAATAAGATTTCAATAAAATTACATATGCAAAGATTTGTTTTCTTCTTTCAGTTAGTTCTTTTAGTATTCAGTTGGTGTCTGATGTTTTCGTTGCAATGTGTTGCATGTGGTACACTTTTTATGGCAAATATTGCTTAATCAATATACTTGTCTCACTCTTTTCCATATTTGTAACTCAAAGCTGTGATGATTCTCTTAAACACACCATAAAATGTTTTTACTACAAATGTAAGTTGTTGACTGGGGATGGTATAATTAATATAAGACCTGTGGATCATTTTGATACAACTTTGTTCTCTACTCTCCCCAGCTCTGTTTGTATCTGTAAAGAAAAACCAACTCTAGAAAATATGTTCAATAATACTTTTACCATTGGTTCTAAGTCAGCTATTTATAATGATGTTGTTGTGATACGCCTGGGGAAATATGGACAATTTCTGCATATAAAAGATAAACGTTGATCAAGGTTCGTTCACCGATCATTACGTTCCTTAAAAATCATGGGATCGTTTATCTCTAATTATTAGAATTCTTAGTACCGCCAATGTTAATAGGATTGTTTTTAAATTATTCATAAATGAATATCATTTTACATTTTTCCATGTTTCGACAACTGTTTTTGTTAATTTGCAAACAATAACTGTAGACTATGTTGTTAAAGCAGAACTAACATTATCTGAATCAATTGTGTAAGAAGCAATTCAGAAGGCAGCCCATTTTATGATTTACATATTATGATTTATTTTCTGAACCTAATTTTGTAACATTTCATAAAAAATCATTTTTGAAAAATTATACATTATCGAATTTTAATTTTTTTATATCTTGATTCAAGATAAAACCCGGTCGTGAGCATCTCGATTCGTTTTTGAGATATCAAGTTTTGAACTCGACTTAAATTTCTAGCATTACATAAAATTAAAAATTTCCTTCATCATTTTTCGATAATCGAACTCTTACGCTATCTTGACGATTTTTTTTTGTGATTTAAAAAGAAAAGTGTGCACACAGTATTTCCGAGAAGTAGACCATGCTTTGGAACTTAACCCAAATTTGTAGCATTTCATAAAATCAACTATTTCCTTGATGATGTTTAAAAAATCGTGGGAAATTGAAGCCTTAAGATATTCTCACAACAAAACCATACTTGAGTATCTCACTTGGTTTTGGAGATATCAGGTTTAAACTCGACCTAAATTTGTAGCTTTTTATAAAAACAATTTCCTTAATCATTTTTGAAAAATCGTAAAAAATTAAATTATTAAGTCATTATGTACATGAAATTTTTTATGATTTCTAAGGGAAAGTCTGTGCTTTCCTTGGAACAAATCTATACTTGAGCATCTCACTTCTTAAATTGGTTGCATTTCATAAAATTTTTAAAAAAATGAAAATGCAATTAATAAAAAATCGTATAAATTGAATTCTTATCGTATAGAAGTGATTTTTTATTTATAACGGAAAGTATGTATTCTTTCGCGAATAAAACCATACTTAAATATTTCAATTCGTTTTTGAGATATCAATTTTTGAATACAATCTAAACTTGTAGCATTTCATAAAATTAACGACTTCTTTAGTCATCTTGAAAAAATCATAAAAAATCAAAATTTTAAGATATCTTAACGATATCTTTTGTCATTTGTAAAGGAATGTATGTAGTTTTCCGAGAACAAAATGATATTTAAATACCTTAATTCGTTAATGAGATATCATTGGTACTATGTTTGTAACATTTTATAAAAATAAGGCATTTCTACGATTTTTGAAAAATCGTAGGAAATCAAAAAATAAAAGTATTTTATAAAAGTACACAACTTTTAGAATCTATTGGAAAATTTAAGAGTTTAGGACATAATAAAAAGTTTTAAGGAAATAACCTGTGTGAATACCCTGTATAGCATTGTTCCCGTGGTCGCATATTTTCAAAAGTGATCTTTAATGACTGTATCTTTCTAAGGCGAACCATATTAAAAATATTGAGGGTTAACACAAAAATTACTACAGTGTTTGTGATTAAAATTATGCCACAATTTAGAAAATATCCTGTACGTTATTATTAGTTTATGTAAATCACTTAAGTGTTTTTCACTATCATATGATGTTGAAGTTATGAGTTTCTTTTTAACATTCTGGCAGCAGGTTTTTCAGCTGATGATGAGCATATTGCTCAAAACAGGTTATACTATTTTTTAAGCAAATAAGAAATTGTTTATTGCAAAGCAATTGTTTAAAATAGAATGTTTTAGATTTTTTTAACTTAAACATAAATCCCAAATACAGAGTTATTCACATAAGAACCGACACAGAATAAGGACATATGGAGAATGAAAAATTAAGATGATTTAAAGCAATTTATCTCCATACTAAGTTGTACCCCTGAGGAATTTAAAGTTGAATTTTAAATTTTTAAAACATTCTATATTTTTGTCATATTTTAAGCTAGAAAAATTTTGCCAAAATAAATTATATTAATGTGCCTCCTCTGAGTCGGTTCTTGTGTGAATCGCCCTGTATATCTTTTAATATTTGAAAAATTTTAACTAAAATTTTTCCTCCCGTTTTAAAAATATATAATTAAATTATTCGTTAATTCTAAATTTATTGCAGAAATTAGTATTACATTTTCAAGGATCGTTAATTCATAAGGTATCCGTTACCGCGACATTGATCGCAATATTTGAGACGATACAAAAGAATCCCTTCGCGTGCAGTCACTTGAAGGAAGTCACGCACTTGCACAAATAGCAGGAAATGCCGTTGACCACACGAGATCCGGTTCTTCGGACCAAAACCAAACAATTTTACTCAAAAATGGTGTGAATTATATTCTATAAAAAAATCAATTTTTTATTTTTATTAAACCTCATCATCATTCAGAAATCTATTCACATCAACGACTTTACACAATAACGAAGAAATCTTGTGAAAGTCTCAGCCCCATAAACGACAGCGACTACAGAACGCTCTTGTGTTCTACCCACGGGTGGTTTACACCTATTTAATAACAACATCTGATTCACTAACAAGAATCGCCATAATAAGAGCGAGTGTGGTTTCAATTTAAATTTGTGACGTTTTATAAGACCTTATTGAGATCAATCATTATTGAATTTGACGTGGGTATCAGGTATTTTCATTTAAAAAAGCGACTGTGACTTATATTTTCTTGAGGTATCGAGGTCATCGTCACGGTCTAGTGGCGCACAGGGTCTCTAACATCGTCGGAGAAATTTGCATGAAACCTTCACATGTTGTACGAGGTGGAGGAAAACAATGAAATGAAGAGAGGAAATTACTAACTCATCCTGTTTGATTCTTTAAATAAATAAAACTTAAGACGCAAAAAATGAATAAATAAATTTATCAAAATTTTCGTTTTATACATTTTTTACATCGTCGACTCACATTTTCTTCTTCCCTTCACTTTCCCCCTGTTTCTTTATAATTTGTAACGGGGTCGGTCATTAAAGCATTATTAATTAATTGCTCTCACACTCTCTACGCGTTCAAACAACCTTCCTTTATATAATCAACTTCAAAAGAGACTTCTTCGTCTTCATCTTCTGTATAACAAAGCAAAAATTAATCAATTTTTTCTCCATTGTTACAGGATATAATGACTACAATTACATCGGATTTTCGTTCGAAGAATGAAACCCAATCGATTTAAAATCGATTGTTTTAACGAATGTATACTTTATCGGGATTCAATGTGATAAAGAATGGAAATTACATACGAATTTCGCGTAGATGCGTGAAATACAGGTTCGTACGAGTTATTATCAGAGTGGCGAAAAAGAGGTGACCACGGTGTCACCATGTGGTGGAGGCGCAATGACCGATTGGGACCAGATGTTCACCAGATCATTGTCGAGGCCGCCCACGTGCAGATCATTGCACGACCTACAAGTGATATATTATTGTTTGAGCGGTTTAGAAGCTTTGCAAACTTTGCGAGATTCCGCTTTAAGGGCACTTTGCAAACTTGTCAGATACGAAAAGCATTTAGCGAACGATGTACTTTATTCGTAAGTATTTGTTACGTCTTTTCTTATGTCTTAATTAGTTGTTTTCCTTTGAAATTGAAGTGTACATAAGTTGTACTTTATACTTGTATAGTAACTGGAACGAAATGGACACAATAATAGATGGCAATTGACTCACCATAACGGGTGTTTATCCTACTTCTACATGGTTACTATTATAACATCATACCATAACAAGAATCTTTTGATGTGATTGTAAACAAAATCAGAAACAGTTTCAGCTAAGAATTCAAAGATACTTTTATGTTGTACACTCACTTTAAAAGGAGCGTTGAACTTCCCTTCGTTAACTCTGGATTAAATAATAAATTACATAATGTTGGTGCGGAAAGCTAAAAATAAACGGGTATAAAATAATTTTGGCGCTTTAAATTTTTTTAATGGTTGACCCAATCTGTTTAATATGAAGTAACAAATGAGACGTCCCTGTTTGGAAGAAATTTCATTATCGTTAACCGTTAATAATACCTTCACGACGATGCAGAAGAGAAAGCAAGTTGAGGCAAATTAACTGTGCAATTCATTCGAAATTCTGGCACGTCGTCTTCATCTCCTCTTTAAACCGCTATTAAATATTTTTTTCATAAGATTAATGTTAAATACATTATTTTATTGGCTATTTTAATTGAATATTTGAATAACAAAATAAAATACAAAGAAGTTAATAAATTTTATTTTAATAATATAGTTTTTTAACCGATATTTTATAAGTAGTTAAATAAATATTTTTTTATTATTTTCTAGAACTGGAGAGCTATCAACATGTTGGTACATACTCCTTTCCGGATCGGTGTTTATAGATGGTTCTATGTTTCTTCCTCGTTCAAGGTAATAAAAAATAGCAAATTCAATTTTTATGTGATATACTTTATTAACTAATTCGTTTTTATACAGTGTTTTAGTTAAGAAACTTAAAAATAATGATAAATAATTAAAAGAAACGTGGTTAGGCAACTATATTTACACATCATAATCTGCAATTACCTCAATATAATTTTTAAAAATTGCTTAAAAAATATAATACAAAAATATTGGGAATAAGGAATATGTAACTGGCTTTAATGATTGAATTCTGAAACTACGATTTCAATTATTTTAAACATTTATGGCATCTAGAAACGGTTATGAAGCCTGTATATCCTATCTTTGCATCCCAAAATATGTTCAGGTGGATCACTATTTCTTGTTCACAACAAAGCAAAAAAAGTTGCTCATTAATTATATGTATGTTGAAGATCCTATCCACAAAATGAACTTCACAATACTCATAATAATCATTAAAAATGCTCCGTGATGTTCTAGAATATGTAGAACTGATAACATAAACATCGAGTTCTTAAAGTACGAAATGTATAAGTGGGCATTAAAATTCACAAAAATATTCGGAAGTATCAAAGAATATATAATGCTGTTATGGTATAAAGCATTACATTTTTAATATGTAAGAAAGGACCAAAAAAGCGGTAAACTGTTATGTTATCCACTTAGGAAGAAAAACTACAAAACCAAATAACTTATGATACATTGAGTTTGGGAAACCTGCACTGAATGTTGAAGACTCAAACTCTAATGAACTTAATGATTTTTTTTTCAAATATTCAAACCGGCCCCATAACATAGTCTTTCTGAATAAATAGAGCTTAATGAGTTAAGCAATTATATTAAGTATCGTTCAGCTTACTTAAAATGGGGAATCAATTCTTAATGAGATTCAAAGCTCACCAATACAGGATATACATCGTATGGGTTTATAGTTCTGTCTGCCTTTGCTAATGAGAAATAGTGCGCGGTTTCTTCAACCCAGCTTTCTTAAGTTGTTCTTAGAAGGCTGTTCTGTCTGTAGATTTATTAAAACACACCGAAAATAGTTTATGAACAAAATAATTATAGCCCTTTTTCATAAATCAAATCCTCCCAGAGAACATACTTTCTGAATAAACAGAGATTGATGATATAATTAAGTATCGTTTAGCAAGCTTACTTAAAATGGGCAATTCAACCTTATTGATATTTAAAGTCCACCATCTTATGGATTTATGTTTCTCTGGGTCTTTGCTAATGCATTGTACCTACCATAGGTGCCGGTTTTTGAAAATACGTATGGGTGCTGAAAAACAGAACTGAGTTGGGAATAGACTCAAACGACGAATAGCTCTCAAAAAAATAAATAAATTGCTCAGAAAAAAGTCTAAATATCATACGTGCTCTCTAAAAAACAAAGTCTTCCCGAGGCAATACCAAGTCTTCTTGACGCATTATTTCAAATCTTCTAAAATCAATATGAAGTCCTCTGGAAGCATTTTAGGCCTTCCAGAGGCAATATCAAGTCTACTATGTCTAAAGTCAGTATCAAGTCTTCAGGAACAATTTCAAGTCTTTTAGAGGTATTGAGACCCAATATCAAATCCTCTATATGCAGTATTTCAAGTCTTCTGGAAACAGTATTAAATTTTCTGGAGGTCTCTAAGTCTTCCAGAAACAATATTAAGTCTTCTAGATACAGTGTCAAGTCTCTGGAAAAATTTTAGATCACTAACAACGTAGGATGTGAGTGAGGGCACAACGCGTATTGTTGTTCTTGTGTTGCATAGGATTTAAAAGTTTTTTTTAGTTTTTTTGTGATAGAGTGATTATTTTGTTATTTTGGATATTTCATAGAAATAGGTTAGTGGAAGATTGGTGAAAATTGATCTAATATATATAGGGCGCATAGTTATTTAAGTTTATTGTTGTTCTTTTGTTTATATTTTTTTATTATTTGCTCAATAAAATGTATAGTTATTATTATTTAAAGTCTTCTGGAAGCATATCAAGTCTTTTAGAGGCAGTATCAAGTCTTCGGGAGGTCTTCAAGTCTTTTAGAAGCAATATCTAGTATTTTGGAAGCATTTTAAGTTTTCTGGATGCGGTATCAAGCCTTGTGGAGCATTCAAAATTTTTTGGAAGAATTTCTAGTTTTCTGGAAGCAGTATCTACTCTTCTGCAAGCAGTTGAAGTCTTCTTGTATCTTGTAGAAGCAGTAATAAGTCATCTAGAAGCAGTATAAAGTCTTCTAGAAGTATTTCAAGTATTCTAGAAACATTTTAAGTTGTCTAAAACCAGTAGCCAGTTTTCTGAAAGCATATCAAGTCTTCTTGACGTATTTCAAATCTTCTCAAATCACAACATCAAGCCTTCTGAAAGCATTTCAAGTCTCCTAGATGCAGTATCAAGTCTTCTGGAAGCATTTCAAGTCTTCTAGAAGCAGTATCAAGTCTTCTAGAGGTCTTAAAGTGTTCCAGAGACAATGTCAAGTCTTCTGGAAGCATTTAAAGTTTTCTAGAAGCAGTATCAAGTCTTCTGAAAGCATATCAAGTCTTCTTAACGCATTTCATATCTTCTTAAATCAGTATGAAGTCTTCTGGAATCATTTCAAGTTTCCTAGATGCAGCATCAAGTCTTCTGGAAGCATTTCATGTCTTCCAGAAGCAGTATTACGTTTTTTGAAAGCATATCAAGTCTTCTTAACGCATTTCAAATCTTCTTAAATCAGTATGAAGCCTTCTAGAATCATTTCAAATCTCCTAGATGCAGTATAAGTCTTCTGGGTGCCTTCAAGTCTGAAAAAAATGAAAATATCACACGTGCTCTCTAAAAAACAAAATCTTCCCGAGGCAATACTAAGTCTTCTTGACGCATTATTCCAAATCTTCTAAAATCAATATGAAGTCCTCTGGAAGCAATTCAACTCTCCTAGATAAAGTATGAAGTCTTCTGGAAGCATTTCAGGTCTTCTTGAAGCAGTATCAAGTCTTTTGAAAGCATATCAAGTCTTTTTGATGCATTTCAAATCTTCTCAAATCAGTATGAAGTCTTCTGGAAGCAGTTCAAGTCTTTTAGAAACAATATGAAGTTGTCTGGAGATTTTTAGGTCTTCCAGTGGCAATATCAAGTCTTCCAGATGCAATATCAAGTTTTGTGGAACATTTCAAATTTTCTGGAAGCAGTATCAAGTCTTCCAAAAATAGTATCGAGTCTTCTGCAAGCAGTTGAAGTCTACTAGAAGAATTTCAATGCAAGTTTTGTAGAGAATTTGAAACTTTCTAGAAACAGTTCGAATCTTCTGGAAACCGTATCAAGTCATCTAGAAGCAGTATCAAGTCATCCAGAAGCAGTGTCAAGTCTTCTGGAAGCATATCAAGTCTTCTTGAAGCATTTTAAGACTTCTAAAAACAATATCAAGTCTTCGCACTATCAAAACAATGCGATTAACGATCATCTACTAAAAACGTTCGCAGTAGATGCTGGGACTCAATTGGGAAGAAAAGAAAAAGTTCGAGTATACTAATAATAATATCAAATTATACTCAATAGTATATTAAAAGTAGAAAATTAATTGAAAATGGCAATTTCAGTCCAGATCAAATCATTAGCAATTTTGTAAATTTAATAAAGAATTCTAGAAGAAGATGTATTCTACAACTTCTATAACTTAATCTTCTCGCCAAATTGGAAGTGTAACTATTCGCGGTATCTCTAATTATTTTTAAAGATTCAATCTAATATAGTCTCGTTATGATCAATTAGTTGAATAAGTGAGAGAATGAAAATGAATGAGTAATTCCAGAAGTTATTAAGAAAAGAATTGCCTGAGAAAGTCTGAAAAAATTCCTAAAAAGTCTGCTTCAAACTGAGCGGAGCCAAACTGTTTCAAAAATCCTCCCACTTGATTAACTGTGAGACAACATCAACAACAAGACGACCTCTATAAGATAGAGTAAAAGAATCAACAACAACAACCGTTTTTTGAAAAAGTAAAAAAGAAAGACCACAACACAAGAAACATATCAAAACAAGGAATATGACTTTTAAAATGTACTTTTTTGGCATGACATGCTCCTGAAGATGATTATAATAAATTATTGAAACCGGTAGAGTCGATAGAGTAAAATAAATAACCATACATCTAGCAATATACACATAGTTTTTTATTATTCTTTTATTAGACCAAAATCACAGTTAGAACAAAATATAAAGTTTGCCACAAATAATGATATTTCCTCAATTCATTTTTCAGAAAAAATAACTCTATGGAAATCTTGTTGGCAGTCTTCTTGATTAAAAGGGCGATGAAAATTCTTTAACTATATCGGAAATTATACACTATAATAGTGAATTCTTATTGATTCTGCTTACACTATTTGGTATAATGTCTTACATTATAAATATAATTATTCAGAGTAGCTGATTAGAATAAGTATATTTATATTTCCTCGACCATTATTCTATTTATGATGGTACTTTCTATTCATCCATTAAGACTGTGAATCTGTACATAATTCTCCAATAATCAAATTGTCTGAATATGATGTCTTGCATATATGGAAATGGTGAATGTTCTAATTTAAATATAATTTCAATCTTGTTTAAAGTTACCAGGAGATTCATTCCGTCTCACTTCCCACTAGTGCAGTGGAGTTTCTTGTAGACTTTTTGTTGATATCAATATTGTCTTGTATTATTATGTTTTGGGACAATATCTAACAATTATCCGTGAAGTTATGCAACCAAATCAACGTGTATGATTTTTGTTCTAACATCATCAAGTTATTATAAATTTTAATAGTTTCTATAACAAATTACTAAAAAAGAAATACTTAGTTCGTATAGCATATAAAAAAATAATTACATTGAATATGATTTATTAAATTTTTAAAAATCAAATTATATCATCGTTTAGGCAACCAAACTAACAATTACATTTTTTTTCTCGAATGTTTTTATTTTTCGAAATATTTTGTTGTAAACGTTTTAATAAGCGATAATTATTAAATTTTTAAATCAACTTATTATTTTAAAATTCGTAAATTATTTCAAATTGACCAAAAATGTATTAGAGTGTACAACCCACTTAACATGAAAGTTATATTCTTTGTATATTTGTTATTGTTCATTCATGAATTAACAACATTATGTTAATTACGTTTTAGATTTTACTTAAATTAATAATTATCATATTTATGAAAATATTATTATGTTAATGTTGATCAATTTTAACTAGGCAACCAAACAAACATAACTGATTTATTATTATTTTTTGTCACATACATTTTTTTCCGACGTAAAAACCTTCATCAACATACTTATAATTTTTGTACTTACCATTAAACAATTTAATATAACCTCTAATTCATTGTTATTTGTTATTTTTAAAGAATCAACAGAAAAATTCTTTAAACACATTACTTCCGACATTCTCCGTAACGCGCCGCTGTATTCGATGCTGGTAGACCGAGTTTCTTGTAAAGAGGTGTGTTGCGCGAACGGTTTGTTGGCGTGTGTCGCTCACTTACGTTTACGGTAGTGTTCTTTCAAAATGTTGTTGTTTAAAACGTTGAACGGTATTCGGTAATTATTTCAATAATAGTGCAATCATTCACCAACATGTTAACCTACATTTAAAGATTCACGTTTGTTTAATAAATTTTTTGGTGCCCAAAGAACATTACGATCGTTTTCACCCAGTATTCTTTTTTTTTTACTTTGACATGTCATCGAAACAATCGAACTAAAACAATAATACACCGAGTGTTTTTTTTTTCGTTTGTTTTCCAAACAAGTGTTTAAATTAATTTAACTTTAAATTAGAAGTAAATAAAAATAAATAAAAAAAACTATTGTGGCTATACAATTATACACGATATCTGTTTGTGGTTTATATTTTTAAAGAATTAATACCAGCACCAGGATAATTACGTTTATCATCACCGGAAAAAATGGTACGTTATTTCGTTGTATCTTTTTTTAGTTTTTTGTTTTGGTGTTTTATCAATTGTTTGTGGTACCTGCTAGTTTTTAAGTGGTTTTTTTTCCAAGGCTGAAGTGAAAGAGATTACTTTCATATCCGTTGCAACAACGTATAAATGCCGTGGTCCCAAACCAATAAACGTTGTTCTTATGGACGAGGTCACCTTGTTCTGTTTGCTCTATTATGTGTATTCATAATGCTGTAATGGAGATTTTAACGGCGAATTGTACTTTGGCCTTGTTTTAAACTATGTTTTATTGCGCTGGTTTTAATAGTTGAACTTGAAAAATTTTTCAGATAGCGATTTATAGACTAGAAATTATTGGAATAATCGACAGCATGAATCAAGCAAGTGGAGAGTTTCACTTAATCATTCAGTGAACCCAAAAATTTCAATATGTTGAATCAACCAGTAACCTCAAGTGCACATTAATCAATCGATTTAAAAGGAATTCATTTTATTACAACTTAAATTATAATTAGATTTTCTATTTTTAATAAAAACTGAAATTGCCTTTGTCATATAATAATTAATGTTGCAATCGTCAGGAAATCATCATTAATTACTGATCATATTCTTAAAACGTTTATGGTATATCATTATAGCTCAACGTATCCCAACTACAGGATGTCTAATTACAAACATTTACATACCTGTATACTAAGGCCACTATGCAGGTGTATCTGATTATTTGGCCAAACATCATCAATGTGATGTATGGACCAAAACTGAAAAAAAAATTCTTTAAGGGAACAAATACATTAATACAATACAAACACATTAATCTTCAAAAAACTCAAACATTCTGAGAGAATGCTATTACACTCTAGTGTAATGGCGTTCTCTCAAACCATGCAATTATTGTATAGATAAGATTTGTGACCTTATGAGACTGTGGTATTACTAAAGCCTTGTTTTCGTAGGAACACAACATGTTGGCCGACTTATACGTAGTAATGTAAACGAAATTTGTTTCTTGTCGGGACAGTAATTGACCGAAATATCGCACCTTCAAAAATAAAATGCCACCACTCCAAATTGAATATTTTGTTATTTAATATTATTCATAAAATGTCATAAAAAGACATTCTCTATCAATTTGGCAAACACTATTATTTGAATTGTGTCACTAGTGATAAATAGTTTGCAATAAAGATTGTTTAACGTAGAAGCAGGGTTGCCAACTCTGTCAGATCATTTTACCGTATCAGCAACCCAAAAGTACCGTATTTGTAGCCGAATCAGAATGTATTTTCTTTTGCACAGACTTTACTTAAGGTTGAACTAGAATTAGAACTATCAGTGGGACTAATCTAGATTTAAAACTAGAAACTTTCGGGTTTTGCTGTGCGTATTTTGAAAAATGTTTAACGTTTGCCTGATCAAGTTGCAACATGGCATCCAAAGCTAACGCATAAGCTTGCAAGAAGCCCGGAATTAAATATGATGGATTCTTTCTTCTGAAGTTACGTAAAATTTTTAAAGTTCGTGCAAAAAGTAAAGGCCCTCACTTTAGAGATCGATATCTTCATAACCGCTCAATTAAAAATAGCTGTAAAGTTTGTTTTAATCAGTAAACATTTCTGCATATTATATTTTAATAATAAACATATGTTAAATTGTCGGTCCTTTTATTGCGAGATAAGTGAAAATAGTTCCTGGTTTTTGAGAGTGCGTAAGATATTGACCTCTACAGTCAGGGGTCTTGACTTTTAGCATGAACTTTAGTGTATAGTGAAGAAATAAAGAAAATTGAAAAAGTAGAAAATTGAAGATCTGGGGAATTTGCGTTTATGAAGTAAAAATGCCTTTGAAAGTGCAAGGCAAAATCTGAACAATATCTTTGAAAGCAAAGGAGAATATTTTGTACAAAATTAGTTTCTACTTTGGAATTTCATTGTTTTAAATATAAGCAGTTTATTATTACAACCTAAATTTTTGTAAATTTTCACATCAAAGAATGGTAAAAGAGAAGTGATAAAAATCTTCATTCGTATAAAATAAAAAAAAAAATACCTCTAAAAATATCTCAAAAATGACGCTTATATGTCAAATTACAGTGATACATTACAACTTTTTTTACATTTACAACTTTGGAACACTTAACGTTATCGTAACATATCTTTAGAAGGACAAACAATGAGAAATTGTGTTATAAATATTTTTTATTTCGAAAAGGGAGATCTATCACCCCTTAAACTTTTTCTACTCATACCTGATACACTGGTATATTATTATTATTACATATACAGAATGTTTCTAAATTGATGCGATAGATTTCAAGAGGTGATTTTTCAGCGAAAATTAAGAGATGTCTTTTATACAACTTTTTGTTCAAAACCTCTTCTTTTCCAAGTTCAGCCCTTAATTTCCGCTGAAAAATCACTTCTTGAAATCTTTCACATCAATTTAGAAACACCTGTATATATGATTATGAATTATTGATTTTAAATTGATTATTCTCAACCCAATCCCCATCCAATACAACCTTTGGGAATGATATTAGAAATAACACCAACCCAACCTCTTCAATCTGCTTTTGTTTTTAAGTTGTAGTCAAAAATTAAGATTTTCCCGATTCTTAAAAATGATAATACGTTAAACCTCTCTTAAGACACCTTTCTGACAAGAATAATTTTTGATATTGTTCCCATGAGTTGGGTAGGTATTAGATATATCAACCAAACACAACCCACTTCAACCTTTGGGAATGATAGAAGTGTGAAAACACAACTCAGGGATTTCAAACTTTTTTATTTTTAAATTGTGGTCAAAAACTTAAAGTTTTGCGATTTCGTGAAATTCGTATTTCATTTATTTTAGATTAGATCATTTTTTCAAGGGCGCCTTCCACGCGTCTTTTTGTTAAAAAGCTTCTAAGATTCTATCTTTTACGTTTTCGCTTTAAATTTTTTTAAGACTTTAATAATTTTCTTACAAGACTTCCCGCTAATACCACAATAGCTGATACTGCTTGTTCAACTTGATCGTCGGCATATTGACGCGAACTGCAAATTTAGATTTTGCAGACCGTTTCCACGACATGTCGGTTGCCGATAACCAGCTACATAAACATACGTCAATTTTTCAACTTGTCGACCAACAAACATGCCGAGCCGAATTTGTCCTTACGAAAACGTACCTTAAAATATAATGTAAAGTTGACGTGTTGTAATTTTAACATCCCAGGTCTTTTTACTAAACATTTTGATAAGGTTCATCTTTTTTGCGATGTTGATTGTATAACATTAAAGTATATGATTAAAGATTTGATTATTATCTAACTCGTAAATGTCTTTTATGCTCTGTACAATGGCACAATATACTACTTAGTTTTGCACTTCTAATCTCAATTGTAAACTATTTCAATGTGCAAATCTACTATAAGAACTTTTATTTTACATTTAGTTTATATTACATTTAGTAAGGACTTTTATAACAAGTGCACGCTCTTGAGCATATGTTTATATTTATCGCCGGAATTGGCAGTTAAAGAATTGCACAAAATGTGATGCAATATACGAAAATCTATGAATGCTATCTACATTCTTCAGTCAAAAATTCACATTCGAACGTTCTCTTGTAAACAAATTCTGTTGGATAGAACAAATACTACAAATAGGTAGATCAGAAGTCGTCTCTCCACAAAACTTAAAGAACACAAATTACGCGCAAATAAGTTTTATTAACTTTTAATAGAAGAAAGCCTAGTAATTAATATTAGATGAGAAAGTTGTGACTGCATAATTTTACTTTTGTGATTATTGAGCTCAATCAGAATAGAGAAAATACGTTCTAGTATACATTGACAGGAAACGAACGTGTTCAAGGGTCAAACAAGGTTTATTCTGCACTCAAACATTTTCTTATTGTTAACTCGGCTGTTATATTTAGACTACTATGTCATGTACAGAATAGTATCTTTACCGAAACTGTACACATACAAAGGTAAAAAACAGTAAATATGAAAAGTACTTATACTAGTTCTCTTTTTATACCAATCTCAAAAATGCGTTAAATAATTAAATACCATACTGCCCATAAATACGTTAAGTACGAGTATACGAGTATGTACACTAAAGATGGGCAACTTATTCTTCTTCGGCACTCATTGATGAAACGCCGTTCAAAGTAGAGCTGCGACTGAGGCACTAAATACTTATGTTATACTACGCCATGCCGAACATGATAATAAAATAAAATTAACGTGCAAAAAGGAGTAATGTTCAACATTTTTAAAATATATAAAGTTAACAGATGAAGGAAATACGTTCTACTACAATGCTCTAAGAAATGTTGGTGCGAAGGATACAGATGATACGGCACTATTCCTTTAATGTTGCTTTGTGCTTTGTTGTTGTTTTGTCAAATGTCCAACGACTTGGTTTAATTTTGGCTTAATATTTGTCCACTAAATACCTACTGTTTGGAAGAAGTAAATAGAAAAAATAAATTATTCCTAAATATTCATGTTGCTTCTTGATTATAAAATATGATATATAAATGATATCAACACATTCCCACTGAATATGTTCAGTATAACTTTTACATACATTCAGTCATATCTACGAATAATTCATTTATAAAAGTGTAAGTCTAAATAATTATTGGACAACAGTTGAACACCTACATTTAATATCTCTACTACCTTATCTTACTTTATACCTTAAAGGTTACCAAAAATACTCAAAAGACAATCAAGACCTCATATACTTACATGTTGTTGGTCATTTACAAAAACAGAAGCGTTTAAGAGATGTTGCCCACGAATTAACATTTTATTTCTCAACTACGCGTTGTGAGTTTAAAAAATAAAATGAATAACCGTTTTAAAGAGTAAAGGAAGACCAATAAAAAGAAATTGAGATATAAAAAAAATGAAATGAAAAAGAAACATAAAGAATAAAATGTGTTAAGAAAAAGTATGGTTTGCACAATATATAAATCTGACGGGGCAGGTTCCCAAGGATAATCGAAATAAACAATCAAAACCGGTAAAGCCGAAGATTAAATAAAAAGATCCATCTTAAAAATACACGTAGATTGACTTTTATTTTTACGTCGATATACGAGTATTTTATATAAAAAAGGAAAGGCTATGTGAATAAGAATTTGATTTTAAAGTCAATAAATATGTAGCATATAGAGAAAGTTTTGAGCATTATACTATTTTAACTGAAAACGAGCGAACTTGTTGACTACATATTTTAGCACATTAAATAAATTAGATGGTTAGTTGGAAGTTACTTCAGCTTACCTAACACGCCTGAACGTAAAGGGATTTGGAATATGAAAAGACTTCATTTGCAATTATCACAAGAATTTAAGGAAATGCGAATCAAAGAGAATTTTACATATAGAAATAGAACGACGTATGAGAACAGAAGTCCACAAACACAAAAAGAATACGAAACTGAAATGATTTATTTGCAATTATGTCAAAGTAGTACTACTAACTTAATGTGTAAATATAGTTTCCATGTCTTCATAACGCTCAGAAAATGAAGTTTATATGCAAATACTATATATAAGTAAACCATGTAAGTTAGAATAACATGAAACTGGCTAAGATTAGAACATTAATAATGATTCTTGTAATATCCGGTAAATAAGAAACAACAGGTGGATGATAAAATACAACTTGAAGAATTGGATGGATATAAAAAATCAATATAAATAGATGTATGTATAACAATTTCTACTATTTACTACGAATTAATAAATACCTAAAGTGTGATAACAGTTCAAGAACTGTGCTTTCATTATCATCTATAAAATCAGCGCAGGTGCTACATTTGTGCAAGATGTGTACAAGAATTATCTAATAAATGCAAATTAATCGTCATCTTTAAGAAAGAATAATCTACAAAAGGTCTTAATTAATATTTAAAACATCTAAAATATTATGGCCATACACCGAAACATTAATAAAAATGGCTTGAAAAGAAAGGAAAATTGACTGATGCTGTGAAAAGATAACTCACTATATACATTTTTCCAATACTATATATATATAGTATTGGAAAAAGTAGAGTTACGTTTAAAGTTTTTCTTGCTGTGGCAATGTGTATTATGTAGTGATTATTTAGCCGAAATTTTACAAATATAGCTTTATTTTTATAGAAATTAAACAGAATTGGAAAAGTTGGAAAAAAGTAGAACCACTTAACAATTTATAGGTAAATAACAGTTAAATTGAATAAAAAGGAAAGATTTTTTAGTACTTAATACAACCTCCTTTATTATTAACGATATCATGACACCTTCGTGACATTGAATATATTTAATTATCAAATGTTTCTTTCGATATTTTATATCATTTATTTTGACGAGCAGGAAATATTTCGTCACCATTTTTGTAAATTTTATTTCATATTTTATCAACTATTTTCTATATTGTTTAAGTCTGGCGACTGTGATGACCAAGTCATCAAATTTATTGTATTTAATTTTTATAAACCATGCCTTCACGACTTTAGATATGTCTTTCAGATCAATGTCTTATTGAAATTTGTAAGAGATAGGTAGATTTTCGTACGCATAAGGTTCCATAGTACATTATTACAATATTGTATATTGAAATTATCAGCAAAAAACAAAATTTTCTAGATAAGATATGTATAGGACATACAAGAGAATTTACTAATTATATGGAATTGTATATATAAATATGTAAATATCTATTTTGATTTATACAATGAGTACATACGCGAAGTGACGAAAATATATTCTTTTGAACGTAATAATTCAACTGATAACTAATAATCAACTGCATCCTCCGTTATTTTTTTTATAATTAAAAATAGCGAAACCGGTAGATATAAATAAATTATTACGTTCAAAAGTGCACAATTTTTCGTTTTTATTGATTCGGACGTAAAGAAAAAAAATCATTCCTTACTAAAAATATTTTCGACATAAGCATGTGCATGGTATATATCATAATGTATAATAACGTATACTTTGTATTATTTCAATGGTAATGTTTAACAGTAATAAGAGTCAAATGACTGTGCTTTCATTATTATCTACAAAATCAAAGCAGGTTCGATCTACATTCGTGTAACATATGTGCAAGAATTATGTAAAAACGTAAAAATATCCTTACTTTTTAAGACAGAAACATCTAAAAAGTTCCTAATTCATTCCCAGAACATCTGGGTTAATATGGTTATAAACCGAAATATTAGAAAAAATAGCTTGGAGGAAAAGGAAAATTAACAGATGCTCTAATAATATAACTGACTACGTTTTATGGCCTGGCTATTAGAACATCGATAAACAAACATCCAAATTATCAGCAATGTCAAAAAAGTGAAAGCTTCTGGATCAAATCATTTAATAAATGTATTAAAATCTGTCTTCACATAATTTGCTAATTAGATGTTTGGGATTAACCCTAAAATTCTTAGATTTCGGCTTAAAAATATTCGAATTTTATTGCGGCTAACGTGTAAAGTCTATTTTGGGAGTTTTATGTCGCTTTGGAATAGTCTGGGTCGTAATTCATCACCTTTTTGATGAGTGAATTGGGTAGACCAATTTTCTTCATCTTTCGTTCTCGCGCGAAAACCTTTTCTGAGATACTTGTTGTATTGGAACCCTTCGTTTAGTAACACAATTATATATTACAATGTGCGTATCTGCATTCGTTATATAAACTTTATGCAAGAGTGACTAGCTTGTATTTAAGATATTTTTTAAAGCAAAATTTAAAAAATGAGGTAAGATGGGATTGTCATCAACATCATATTCCTACAGTATAAAACTAACACGACCTTTCTCGAAGACATAGGCGTATCTCTGGCCATGACTAAGAAAGTGACAACCTTGAGATATCACATTTGGAGAAGATTTGAGATTGCAAGGAGTGAGAAGGCAATTAGGTGGATTATACTGTCTTGGATATAATACCAGATAAGAAATAAATCTATCAACTAATTTTTTACAAACCGTCATCTAGCGATAGAATTAGAAAAACGGAATCTGTCATTACTTGATACAATCCTTGTATTTGGTGCATTGCTTGGGAATCTCATATCACAAATAATACATACAGCTGTAAACGTTTTCAAACACGGCCGACATACTCTCTTGTATCATGAGCAATACTTGAGGATACACTTTGTTACATTTAAAACAATATTTTGGGCGACCGACGTCTTCAAAGTCGACCGAGGTTCAATTTTATGTAAGGAATCATATTTTTGGAGTTTCCGACATCTTCGAAGCTGGTTTCTTATATTATCAACAATTCTTGGGACAATACTTACAATGCCATTGAGGAATATGATAAATAATAACATCACAGCATCTGATACCAGAACAGTGTCCTTGCTTGACCATTTATATGACTGTTTTATAGCATTTGATAGAAGAAACAACAATATTTAATATTGAATCATATGGGTTGGTAACAAAAATAATTTGATTGTGAATTATCACACAGAGACTACTAATAGCCGTTTTGTTTTTCAAATTCTGTCTAATACCTATGTGAAAAAAGATTTCTTTGAGGGATATTTTTTTATATTATTTTTTATGTATTTTGAAAGTATTCAAGATTATATGCCATCATGTGCAAATGTTGATTTTAATATGGTGTGTTAAACAATTCACTAGTTTCGCTTCGAAGAAATGTGGCATATCTTTAATTTCTAGTGGAACCCATAAAGCGTTTGAGTAAAACCGTAATGTTCCGCGGAAAACAGGATGAACAACACTGGGCTAGACTTTCTGTGTCGTGAATGGTAACACCCGGTTTTGATCAACTTGAAACGTCTCTATGTAACAGTCATGTGTTTAAGATGATTGCTCTAATAAACACTTTGTTAAGACAGTCAACATTTGTAGCGCACGAACAGTGACTTCTATAATACCTTTTAAGCAATAAGGAATGAGTCCATCACATTACAGATTACTTGCTGGACGTGCGGCACCTGTGATATATCTCTTATAATGATGTTGAATAGCAAAGGAGAAAGTGCTGGCCCTCGCAAAGTTTGTGCTCTCGCGATAGCGGCCGTAGCTCGGTGATGTTCAACTTTGATTTGTAACATTTTTTGTGCTAAAAGCAACTAAACGAGTTATAAAGTACGAGACTGTATATCTTCGTGGTGAAAATTAAATCGACTATTATGTCAAACATTATCAAATGCACAGAATACGTCAAGGAACCAATTTAAAAGGAGCAAGTTGGTATGATGTTAATTTCTTTCATTTTTTCTACCAGTCATCGACGATCTTTCACATTCAATTTTATAACCAACCTTTGCCTTTTTATTATAGACATTTTTAAAAGAATATTTTAATCTTTAATATATCTGTGTATTTTAGATCGCTGATTTAAAACAAAATATTTTTGGACCATCTTTTTGTAGTCTTAATCAGCTTTAATAATTTATCATCTTTAATTAATTTAATAATGAAACTTGCTTATCTGTATTAAATGAATAAGATTCAATCGTCCCCTATGGTCGCTTATTTATTCTTTGATGTGGTTCAAGGATGTCATCACGTATGCTTATCGACCGCCTTAATAAGATGTACAGATTATGATGGTCGAATTATGGTTAATACTGGATTAATTCATAAAGTTTATTTTTGCGGTGCTATAAATCTAAATTTAATTAACTTAATGGAACGTGATTCTGACATTCATCTTTATTAGTTTGGCTAAAACTTGGGTGTCTATGAATAGAATATAAAACTTTTTAAGCTTATCAATTAATTAATCTAGTTAATCTTTTACCAATTCTTTTATTAGCTTTGCTTTATGATTCAGAGTTGAGATTCAATTTTCTCCGTATAAAAAAAATTAAGATTTATTCAAATTTCTTATTAAATTTGTTCATGAATCATTGACAGATTTCGAAGATGGTATAAAATGATATGAAATGGAGATCGTTTTTTTTGCATCATTTATATTCCATTTCCTTATAACCCATTGACTATTAATACGTTTTATTTTACTCCAACTAATTACATGAATCACAAAATCCGCTTCTCACGTTTTTCAAGGCGGTAGGTATCTTTTCGTTTTCTTTCTTCTTTAATCAATTCTCTTTTCTAAGAAGTATAAAACTAGTAACAACATGAACTCAAATCGTTGATTCTGCCCATGTTAAATCGCATCACACAAATCATTTGATTTTTCAGTTTCATAAAGTAAGATAGAAAGTTACAGTTAAAAGAATCTAATACTTCGGTGCTTATTGTTCCTAGAAAAGAATATTAAAGTCTAATATTCGGTGCCATTAATCGAGTATTTCGGCGCCATTCTAGACCCTTTAACTATATTTAATTATTAGCAATGATTTTCTACTATTCATTTGCAATTCACACAAAAATTTTAAACCATACAAAGCGGTATTTATATTTAAAGATTTTTAAAATTCGTAGAAGGTGACGGTAAAATCTGAAAAATTTTTGGAATTCCTTTGTTAAAGTAAATTCCAATCGTTTTTTTTTAACTACATAAACATGTTACATACGCATTGAAATAAGTATTTTTTTTATTTTTCTACTGAACACGACTTAAAGCGACATAATTCATTTAAATAACTCAGAGGTGAAGTCTATTTTTGATAAGTAAATTAAGCATTAGAGTTCAGTGATCGCTTTTGACCGAAGTATATTTCATCTTAATGCTATCAATGAGTATTAAGAATAGATAAGTATGGGATTTTACATTTTTTTAAAAGTTTTGTTGAATTAATTTACGTATATATAATACGAAATTGTTCTAAAATCTTTATGCTATCTTCGGTATATATAAATTATGGGTGGAATTGTTATCTCTTTACATATTTCCACATTGTATTTGTTTTGATAGAAAATATATGTTTTTAAGTACGGGTAATCACATGAATTTATTGGTAAATTGTAGTAAACAAAAATGTTTTTCAATTTTAAGCTATGGCGAACTAATTGTACGTTTTTCTTTAGTTCAAGAAAAATATACAACACTTCAACGCTTAATAACAACTGAAAGTAGAACTAACACTAGACGTCTTAAGAGGCGCTCATGGTACATCTCGTATTATTAATTCTTGTTGTGTTCAATAAATATAACATGTAACAATCAATTGTGAGTAATAACTGTATATTATTATTTTTTATCGATAAAATAAGGTTTTTTGTAGGTATCATAAATGTTGGAGCAGGTGTGCGGCTAGGTGTAATTAAGGATATACGAACTTTACTGCGTTGATACATGCGATATTATTCATAAATTTCCACGGTATCCCATTTTTTACTTAATTATTGTAAGTGGATTATTTCAATGAATTTTTATAAAGGAAAAATTCAAATAATTTCATCTCGTTAACTGAAAATTAGACGTCAACCGGTACAAAGACATTTCCCACGTACGCAAGCCGTTTCTTTTTCCCTAGAAAACGTTAGTGAATGGCACAATGTACCGCTATACGCGAGGAGGCATTCGTCTTCGTATTAAGAGATGTTGTTTTAGTGTTCAGTGAACTCTCGCTTGGTCGACCCTTGCGTTCAACACTGCACGCACGCGACGTTTTAATACTTTTAATTGCCCACCGGCGAGAAGCTTATTCTCTCGGTGCTTTTCAACTCTTATATGCACAATATAAACCGACGTTCTTCCTCCCCCAACAGACGTATGCCAATTGACAGAAGTAGATTCTAAATTGGCTTTTACTAAGGCAAACGAGATATCCCTCTTGGCTTAACTCCCACGTCATTCAAGTTATTAAACGTGAACGATTATTTTATTTATTTTTTATTAATGCTTTTAATCAGTATAGGAGATTATTCTTGATTATAAATTAAGATAATGTCAAAGATTAATGAAATTGTTTAAATTATTTTTAAAAATGTTATTTTTATTTTATGCCATGATTAGTTTTAGATGTTAATAATTCATGGTTCATACGTGAATCATCAAAATTTTTATACGTTTTATTTTATTGAGATTTTCTTTAGAAAACGATTTCAACATGAACCTAAACCATTTTTATTGGGATGACTCATAAATCTTTGATAAGCTCCTTTATTTATAAGGTCTTGAAAGTTGCTCTCATTCCCTAAATATATCATTTTGAACTAAAATATTTTCAGAAATATTTTTTCATCATTTTTATGGATATTTTAAATGGGTATACATATAATATAGGTTAAGGAGTTAGTAAGTAGTAATATTGTGTAGGTCAATTCCATATAGAAACTCTTATGTTAGTAAACCAGGTTAAAAGGAAATGCTTGAGACATTCTAGCGTCCGATAAGAACGCAGCACAGGCTTAAATAACCGAATGAATGATACTAGCCGCAGTATTCATAAAAATACTGGTTAACGGTGAATGGTTTTAGCTTGGGACAAGAATTGCTAAAAGCAGGTCAACGATTCTGTCTCGGTAATCAGCTCATCGCGCTAAATGGAGCATAAGATAATGAAAGGGTTAAGACCGTGAGAACAGCGACGACCTTTGCGAAAAACTTCCAATTCCAACGACATTTGTTATGCAGTAAAATAAACCACTTTATGTATTTTCGATAACAGGATATGATATTATTTTTATTTTGTGTTATTTTGTTTATGAATCACCAAAAAATCGATTAGTCTTGATAATGTGTAATAAGATACAAAGATAATTTTTTTTACAAGCGGCAATACATAACACAAATGTTAGTAAATTGCAGATTGTTTTTTTTTTGTCCAAATCATTTTTTTTAATGATTTGGTTACCATATATTTTAGCAATCAGCGATCATTACGCACTGAAAAAATTAAAAAGTCCACCAAAAGAAATTTTAAAAGGATCGAAAAAAGTTTTACACGGGATAATCCCCGCTAAGAAACAGATCTGCCGTTTCAAGATTACATTCATACATATTCAGCATTCCAGGAACTTTCAAAAGTAAACTCTGAAGATTGTTATCATATTTGTATGCTGGTTTCAATCAATATGCAAATTGTACGTCTTCCTAAAAATATATTTTTTAGACATTTGATTATATTATTTATTTGCGTACAAACTTTGTTTATATAATTACAACACAGGATGCGCTATCAATTGAAAGTACAATTAATCCTTAAAAAGATAAGATTTTAATTTTTTGGTTAATATGGATTATTACGACAAATGTGTGACATGTATTCGATGTTAGATTAGTTGTTATAAAAGGACACCAAAATAATTTAAAAAAATTACAAAAACAGGGACGATCCACGATTCGAGGACGATCGAATCGAAGAGTACTAATACATCACTTTGCCGTCTGAATACGCAATGCAAAATCTGAAATATTAAAAGAACTAACATTTTATCTAGAACTAGACACATTCGTGTTTAATTATCTTAAAAAATTCACGGCTAAACCTGAAAGCTAGATTTAAGACTGATGTTAGTTCTAGTCCTTATGATAGCTTCAGTTTTATTAGAGTTGGACATAAGCTTCTATAGATTAACATAAGAACTAAATAGTGCTAGAAGTATTTTATACTTTTATTTAAGTAAAAATAGAACTATACGAGAGAATACGATAAAATAATTACAGGAAATGCTATTGCAGAACATCATTAAACTTGCCAATATTCCTTAAAGTGTTTAGCCATTCCCTCACAATAAAGTAAAAGTTAGTGTTTCTCGAGTTCATAGAATGGTGATGTACTATATATTTTTGGTGCATAGAACATGAAGCACTTGTGACCGATCGTCTTAGAAACCTTTGCCGGTTGAATATCCATACGAACCTTCGATCTAGTATGGTGTCCGTGATCAATACTTCGCATAGTGATTTCAATATATACTGTAGAATAATAGATTGGATATAAATTATGTCTACTATCCTGACTCTAGTTAAGTGTCACACCAAGTTATCTTGCAAACCTTACTTTATGAATCTTTGGATAATGGCAATCAATTGTCTGACATGAATCAGCATACATCACAATATCTTCTGACGGTTGTGTACTGTTGTATGTAGAAAAGGTTGTAAAATTCGTTTTTGCTAACAAGAGCTCCTTACGAGTTCGGCATTATCGATTTTGTTCATATTTGTAAGAATTGAAGATCAATACTCGAACTTCATTTTTCTGAAGCGATTCGATGCAATGCTCAAAAATACTCGAGAAAATCGACTTCAAAATACTCAAAATATTTCGCAACAGTAGAAGCATGGTAACTTTTAATTTTCGTTTAATATGTCAATTAGGCTAGGGAACTATGAGTTCGGCTGTCAACACTGAAGTCATGGGTTCAAAGCTTAAGTGTAATGGCGATTGAACTTGCTCATAGTCCCCTGGGCTAATTGACGTATTAGACCAAAATTACAATATATCATATTTACTGTTGCGAAATAGTTTGAATACTTTGAAGTCGTATACATTCGTACTGCTTCAGGAAAGTGATGTCCGAGTACTAAACTTCAATCCCTACAAACATGAACAAAATCGGTGATGACTTTTCAAAATTAACGCAAGACTTGAATTTGCCACCATTTATACAGTAAATTAAGCTGCCTATTGTGCGAGGGAGATTTAGAGATTCGAAAGACAGCTGTTTTTGGCAACCCCGACAAAACAAAAATTTGACAACTGAGTATTTAGCATTAGTAAAATGGCGAAAAAGATAACAACTTGTTTCATTATTAAACAATATTTTGAAAATTATCAGTCTGAATACTGGTTTTTACCTCGTCAACAGTGATAGAATTGATTGAAAAGTCCAGGGAAATTGGAACAGTTGGAGATGCTAAACTTAACGCACGTCTAAAAACAAGCCGTGCAAATATCAATATCGAAGCAATACGTGAAAGTGTTGGGGAAAACCTAGGAACATCAATCCGACGCCATGGACAGAAATTGAGAAATTTCAAAAAGTTCTCTCTACAGCATATGCTCACAAATGATTGACACTGATTTTATATAATATGATGATTGTAACAATAAAGCACATATTCATTTTGATAGCTTTGAATCGACAAAATAGCCTTGTTTGGGGTTTGAAGAGCCCACATGTGATTATCGAATAACAAATGCATCCACAACGATACATTTTTATATTTATTTACCCATGTATATACAGGCTGTTTCACGTAACTGGTTCATTAGAACTTTTTTAGGTTCCACTATTCGTAGAGGCTTGAAATTTTGACAGCATGGATTGTTTATTCCGATCTATTAATCTAAAATATTTTCAAGATGGCCACCACTTCAGGTCTACCGGAAGTAGACCTCAGCTTCGTTATTTTAAATGGAATGCTATAGTTTTTATTACACCATTCAATTATACATAAGAAAATATGTTAACTTTGATAACAGTTGTTGGTGCCTACCGTTTTTTGTTTTCGAGTTATTTTGATTTTAAGTGTTTTTTTGTCAAATATCACCATGCTCTTTGCAAGCCCATATCTCAGCCAACGTTAACTCATAAACGTTTTGCATTGGTACGATAACTCTTCATATGCTGCTAAAGAGATTGTTATTTGTTGTATCAGTATATCTTATACAGGCTGGTCAAAAATTGAGTTACCGTTTCTCTGTATTCAATTGCGTGAAAGTCGAAAATTTTAAATGGAACGCCCCATATTTTCATACCCCATCAGAAACGAAATTTAATTCTCTGCAAATTATCTATAAGTATTCCAATACCTATTTATTATAGTTTTCTTGCTATTGAGGAATTTATCAAAATCATAGGTAAAATGCTAGAAACCGTTTGTGTTTTTGTTAGAAGGCCATGACATTTTGACAGTTTTTTGTTTAATTTATTTAAATTATTATTAGTATTATTTCTACAATGAACTGTGATTGAATAAACTTTAGATTGCTAGCTGTTATTTACCAAAAATAACCAAAAGAAAACCGAATAAAGGAAACAATGAAAAACAACAATTTCATGACAAAAACTAAAATTAATAACATAAAAGAATAAAAAACTTAAAATTATAAAAATAAATTAATGGAATTTAATTCTCTACAAACTATTTAGATACTTGCCTGTGTTGTAGTTACCTACAACAAATAGGCATCATATATGGCCATCATATTTGGAAATTAATGGACGCATGCAATGCTGGAAAGCTTCTTGTTTTTATGTTAGAAAGCCATGGGATTTCATCATTACGTCGAATATTACGCCATATTATTGTTTTTCATTGTTTCCTTTATGCGTTCTTCTGATGGTAATTTTTGGCAAATGAAAGCTAAAAAACTAAAGTTTATTCAATCGCACATCATTCTTGAAATAATACCAATGATAATTTAAATAAATTAAACGATAAACTGTCAAAATGTCATAGCCTTCTAACAAAAACACGAACGGCTTCCTGCACTTTGTGTAGGATTTTGATAAAATACTCAATATGAAGAAAACTATAATAAATAGGTATAACAATGTTTATAGATAATTTGTAGAGAATTAGATTCCCGTTTAGATAGGCTAAAAAGATATGGGGCGTTCCATTTAAAATTTTCGACTTTCTAGCAATTGAATATAGCGAAACGGTAATTCAATTTTTGACCACGCTGTATAAGATACACTGATATAACAAGTGACAGTCTATTTAGCAGCATATGACGAGTTATTACAGCAATGCAAAACGGTTTTGAATTAACGTTGGCTGAGATATGGGCTTGTAAAGACCATGGTGATATTTGCCAAAAAACATTTAAAATCAAAATAACTCGAAACCAAAAACCGCTAGGTACCAACAACTGTTATCAAAGTCAACATATTTTCTTACGTATAATTGAATGGTGTAATAAAAACTATAGCATTCCATTTAAAATAACGAAGTTGAGGTCTACTTCTGGTAGACCGGAAGTGGTGGCCATCTTGAAAATATTTTAGATTAATAAATCGGAATGAACAACCCATGTTACCAAAATTTCAAGCCTCTACGAATAGTGGAACCTAAAATAGTTCTAATGAACCAGTTACGTGAGACACTCTGTATAGTAACAAACCATACCCAATAATCCTGTGGCACAAGGAATCAAATTTATACAAATAAAAAATTACAGTTCATACATAACAAACGAATATTTAATTTTTTAAATAAAAAATTAATAATGGTATAAAAATGAAAAGAAAAGAAATAAACTAAATGTAGGTGATATAAGCACAACACATATCAAATAACCGACCAAGGCAGCAAAGAGCAGTGTTTTAAATGAATAAAACGAAAGCTAAAACAAAATCTCTGTTGACACAACTCGCGGATCTTGCCATTCTCAACCAAAGAGAGTTTTGAGAGGCATTTGTTTTAGGAGTAGATTTCATAAACCTAAAATCATAGCACAGTAATCTTGGAGGAACAGGAATACTTATAAAACCGACAAGCATTGGAGTATCCCAATTGTTGTTTAAAAATTTTTAGAAATATAAAACATCACCACAAATGCGATACTGGTTGAGGGTTAACATATGAAAAGATGATTGATTCATAATCATCTCTAATAAATGAGACATGTTGTAATTTCTCTCGCCACTCTTACAAGTGGCGCTATAATGGTAAAGGATTGAGTTTATCTTCCTAGAAAAGGAAATAATATTACACTTTGATAAGTTTAATAGAAATAAACTTATTGGTGAAGCAAAAGGCATGAAGATTATTTAAATCAGAATGCAGTCTATAACAAACGAAGGGTGAAGCGATACGGAGAAAGAGTTTTAAGTCATCAGCACACACAAAATATTGGGCATATTGAACGTAAATGTCATTAACACCGGATTGAAGAAAACAATTAACCGAAACAATCTGTCATCTCTCCCTCAGATAGGAAGCAAGTCATTGCAAAAATTTACCCTTAAGTCCGTATAGACAGAATCAACTTGATATGAATCATCTAAAAAATTAAAATATATGCAGGGTGTTTCGGTGACACGGGGCACAAATTAAACCACATATACTAGAGTAAAAATGATGATGATTTGTGTAAAAATTTTTAGTCTAAACTATACTACTGTTAAAGGTAGAGCGCTGAAATTTGGTAAAGTGTAAACCAGTAGCAAGTAGAATCATTAGTAAGGGTGTGAGTTAATAGATATGGGGCATTAATTAGATATATCACCACGGTCCCCAGATACAAAAATGAAAAGAATAAAAGCTCGCTTAAATAAAATTATTAAAGGATGAGACAACGAGCAAGATCATTCCTTAAGTACAGTAGATGGGATGCTGATGCACTGATGGCAATCAGTGCCAACACTGTCAGTAGTCAGTAGTATTAACTTTATGCTGGACTGGAGATGGATCTACAAAAACCGAAGAAAAGAAATCAGCGAACAATGAGCGTACTCCGAGACTCGTCACCAGCAACAGTTCCGTTCCATGACATCGTAGATGGAATGACCTCCGTACGCCTTTTAGGATTAGTAAAATCCAATTTTTTTCCTGAATTAGAAATTGAAAACCAAATAAGATAACCCTTCGTAGTAGTGCGTTTAAAGGGACAAATTTATGTATAGCATAATACATAGTTTTAAACAATTTGGACAACAATATTTTGATTCCACAGTTCTTTCCGCCTAAATTTGATAAGACTGTACAACATGCCGTTCAGCCAGTGAAGCAATTCAATTATTGCATGATACATTTCCTGGTCGAGACATCTCCTTTCGGTGATCATAATTGCCCTCCTAAATCATATGATTTTTCTTATGGGGTTATTTGAAGTCAAACGTGTGTCAACTAGTGTGTCAGCAAACACATATATATGACAACAGGAAATTAAATGCATCATTAAAAAAATTCACACACAATTATGTAAAAAGATCATGAATTTTCAACAAAAGATTACGTTGTGCCAGCAAAACCGCGGAGGTCCGATGTGTTATTAAATAAATAACCCTGTCATATGTACGTTATGATTCAATGAAAAAATAACAATGTAATGACTAAACACTTTTTTTTTCTATTTTTTTTTCCTATAACAACCTAGCGCCTAGAACAAAAATCTTTATTCATTTTCTTTATAACTCTTCCAACTTGTTATTAAAAATTCCCATAAGGCTCATAGTTTGCCATCAACGATTACTATTACTATAGAAAATAGAGGAAAGGAAATCTAAAAGAAATTATATTTAATAATTCTAAAATCATAAATGAAAATAGTAAAGAAAATTTACTGTAGTTACTTCTTTGTTACACTCTGAATACAATTCTCAATGTTTCTCCCACAACACAAAAGAAATTTTTTTTTTGCTCTGCGGTTATTCGCTCATAAAAGTGTTGTATTATTTAGATAGCAGTTTCATCTGTACATTTTACTACTTTTAAAGAATGAGGTTTTGCTTTTAAAGAAAAATTTGCTTCGTACTGCGAAGGGCTTTTGTAGAAAAATATTATTTTCAAGCTAGCCCCACAAATCGATACACTCCTTAACAAAAATGGTGGATTGTTTTTTACTATTCAGTAACATCATCTTTTTTTGTTTAAATGTGAACCTTGATATTAAAACTTCGAATATTTGCCTAAAGCGGCTTTTTTTAAGAACCTTGATATTAAAGCTTTGAATATTTGCCTGAAGCGACTTTAATAACTGAAGAGTGGAAGTAACAAACCTTTGTTAAAATACAGTAAACTCACGATAGTGTGATCCGAAAAACACGGATTGTTCACATTATCGATTTATTCACTTTAATGATCTAATATATAATAAATACTTATAATTAACAAACCTAATACTAATGACATGGTAGCTACTTTTTTCTAACTCTTTTAGTTTTCGAGGTAGCCTATTCGGACTTCGAATTTGAACTACCCTATACACTGTGTGCATAAAGTATGGAATCAATTCGATATAAATCCTGTAAATATTCTAAGAAATAAAAATACTTGTACATTAATGGTATATTTTTTAACGCACAAGTTTTAAGATATTCCAAAATTGAAATATCATGCCTAAATTGATGTCCTTACAATTTTATATTCTGAAAATATTTCATGTCTCATGTCCCAATTATTGGGACACTTATGTACAATTCAATTATTTGAAAAAATGCGCATTTATCAATATAACATAAATGTTCAGTCGTTTTTTTTAAATGCCCCCGGAATTTATATCGAATTGATTCCATACTTTATGTACTAATACTATTTACACTGTATAACACTGTAAATAGGTTATCCAGTCAAATATTTGATCCTATGTCAGTCCCGGAATTTCATGAATGAAATGAGAGGTCCGTTGCCGAAATAAAGAAAAAATTAATCCTTGTTTTGTAATGAAAGTACGCTCGGTATTAGGAGATAAAACTTTAAAAGCAACTTGGAGAATGTTTAAATCCACTTATTTTATTTTTGGGGGCATTTTAAATGTTCTGGAAATATTGTAATCTTTTTGAAAGCATTTCAAATCTCTTCCAGCAATATCAAATTTTTTAGCGGCAGTAGCAAATCTTTCAAAGCGAGTAGTAAATTTTCCAGTCCTCCAAAGATAGTATCGAGTCTGTTCAAGCTTTTCCAAACTTCTAGAAGCAGCATCAAATCTTCTGCAAGCATTTCAAATCTTCTAAAAGTAATATCGAGTCTGTTAGAAGATATTGCTTCTAAGTCTTTTGAAAGTACTTCAAATTTCCCAGAGGCGATATCAAGTCTTCTGGGAGCATTCCAAATCTTCTAGAAGCAGTATCATGTTTTCTGGGTGCTTGTAAGTTTTCCAGACACAGCATCAAGTGTTCTGCAAGTATTTCAAGTCTTCTGGAAAGATGGAGTCTTCTAGAAGCAAAACCAAGTCTTGTGGAAGTATTCAAATCTCCCAGAGTAAATATCAAGTGTTCTAGGAATTTTTCAAATCTTCTAGAAGCAGTATCAAATCTTTTGGAAACATTTCAAATATTCCAGAGGCAATATTTGGAAAGTCTCTTCAAGCAATATCAAATTTTCTAGCAGTATTAACAAGTGTTTCAGAGGCAGTAGTAAATCTTCAGGAAGCAGTATCAAGTCTTATTTCAAATGCTTTCCGATAAAAGCGTTTGCAGCAAATGCTGGGATTGCATTGGAAAGAAAGAGTTGGTATTGAAAATGGCAGCTTCAATCTAAAAATAAAAAAAATTGCACTTTTGAATGTAATAATTTATTAATCTTACGTTCAGAAGTGCACAATTTTTCGTTTCTATTGATTCGGACGTAAAGAAAACATTAAAAGTTTTGTATAAGTGCGTACCCAGAACACCCACGTATTTGGCTGCTATGGATAAATCCTGCAGTAACATTAAAGTTCAAAAAAAACTCAATGCAACGGTTTCAAATGTTGTTTTGCAAACGTATTTTCATATAGGGGCTAGTTTCAGGCATCTCGCCATCTCCAACTGAAGTGTCGGATCATTTTGACCATATACGAACATTACAACGACTAACAACGAACTGCCCATTACCGGTCCATACAATCTACTGTCAATTCATTGTGAATGCAGCGACTTCATTAGGGAAGTAACATATACAGGGTGTTCCCGTGACTCGGGGCATAAAATTAACCACATATACTAGAGCAAAAATGATGATGATTCGTGAAAAAAAATTATTATAAAAGTCTTCAAATGGCCAAGATATGGGCCATCAAAGTTCAGAAATTTTAACACATTTTTCTAAATATTTTCAAAACCATTAATGGTAGAGGGTTGAAATTTGGTACAGAGTAAACAAACATCATGCAAAATCATTGAACCAATTTTGACTTTGGCCGGATGACGGCAACCATGTTATACAGGGTGTTCCTAAAATTTGTTTGCTCAGAACTTTTTTGTTTGTTCGTAACCCTACATTTATTTTTGTAGTTTTTAATAGAAAATTTATTTTCGAAACTTTTTTCACTCTTTGAAAATTTTGATAACATTAACCGTTTGCGAGTTAAACGCGAAAATATTAAGCTTCGATTTCAATGGTAATACTAAACACAATAATTTTCGAAAAAGTTGGCCATGGCAATTAAAAAAAAAACAAATTGAGCCGTCAACTTGCTTATGTAGTTTAAACATAAAGTTGTTTGTTAATGAAGTTTTTATTAATTTTGCGTGTTCAAAATGGACAATTACACATTTAGTGAACAAACTGACATGATTTTGACATTGGGAGAATGTCATGGAAACGCCGTAGCAGCCGCTAACCGTTATCGGGAGAAATTTCCGAACCGCAGAGCGCCCAATCGAAAAACATTTTTAAGAATTGAAACCCGTTTAAGGGAAAATGGGACGTTTAAGCCGAATTTTAGTAACAACGGTAAAGTCAGATCAGTCCGAACAACCGAACTAGAAGAAGATATTCTAGACTACGTACAAGAAAATCCTACAGCTAGTACTTTGGATATGGCGAGGCATTTTTTAACGTCAAAAACAACTATCTGGCGTGTTCTTCACGAGCAACAGCTTTATCCATATCATAGTTATAAAGTTCAGGAAGTTCGACAGGCTGATTACCCACTACGACTGCAATATTGTCAAATAATGCAGCACAAAATCCAAATTGATGATCAATTTTTAGAAAAAATACTTTTTGCAGATGAATCGACATTTTCTAAAGATGGAATCATCAATTTGAAAAAACAGTCAATGTTATCAAAATTTTCAAAGAGTGAAAAAAGTTTCGAAAATAAATTTTCTATTAAAAACTACAAAAATAAATGTAGGGTTACGAACAAACAAAAAAGTTCTGAGCAAACAAATTTTAGGAACACCCTGTATAACATGGTTGCCGTCATCCGGCCAAAGTCAAAATTGGTTCAATGATTTTGCATGATGTTTGTTTACTCTGTACCAAATTTCAACCCTCTACCATTAATGGTTTTGAAAATATTTAGAAAAATGTGTTAAAATTTCTGAACTTTGATGGCCCATATCTTGGCCATTTGAAGACTTTTATAATAATTTTTTTTCACGAATCATCATCATTTTTGCTCTAGTATATGTGGTTAATTTTATGCCCCGAGTCACGGGAACACCCTGTATATCAGTTATTTACACTCAAAGCAACGGCTCGTTATCGATTTTAAAAGTTACTAAAATTCATTTCCATAACCGAATGTGCAGTTTATAGTTGTTCACGGTATTCGGTGGCCTTGCATAAATATTTTGTTGTTCACATTATGCGAGGTTTCCGCTATGTGATGTTCATACTCGCGTGTCTGCTGTAATTATATTACTCATCATTTATCTCATTTGATACATTCCACGAATATTTCAGTTAGTTATTGTTCATTTTTAAGTAAAATATTTTTAATTCCTATACAAGAATTTTAATCACCGCACGTTTTTATAACCTGTTACACCTCCAAATAACAAGTTATACGTTATTATACGCACGTGGCTATCTACGTAATAAATGCAATTACGTAGTTTGATGTGCGTGGTTGTTGTTGTGCGAATGTTTATAACACTATACTGAAATTACTATTGGTAATAATTTGCATCTGTGTATGTATGGTGCTTAAAAAGAGAGAAAGAATTAAAAATAGTTAAGAATTCAAACTTTTAACTATAATTTTTTTTCTTAACACACGCAATGTGCGCATTGTGACGCAGACAACTGGAGAAGAATTTTTTTACATGTCAACGGCTCGTCTCAATTCTTAAGTGAGACACGCCATCGTGAGTCGTTGTCGAGTTATTTACGATGCTACAACGGACCATTTAATCGTACATAGTCTATCTTATATCAAATAAATTATCCGAATCCTTCTCTTCATTTTTCGCTTATAAACGACTTCAGTTTCTACGAAATTATTGTAATTCTCTCCATACTTGATGAAATGCGAGCTTTTTTAAACAATGCTTTGCGAGTTACTTACTCGTAAAGCTAACTACGTCAACTTATCGATTTGTATATATATGTTTATATCCCAAATTATTGTGGTAAGTAGCAAGTGCTCTCCAATATTCGTTAATATACAATTCCATTATACCAACAATATAATTCAAATTGTGATTATAATTAAAAAGTGTTGACAATATGTCTGTGTAGATATACAGAAAGCTTTCAACTGATAATTTAAACCAACACAATTTAGGAATGCCTCGCCTATTGGCGAATTCTGATTGAATCGATGAGGCTTTTTGAAATGGAATTGTGATAGTTACAAACACAAACAGGGAGATGTTCTCTATGGAGTGTTCCGTTTATTTCTAGGAAAAGGGGACATTTTTAACGTTCAATTAACCTCATTTCAATTTTTTTTTGTAAGGTCTTAAAACATAACTGTGTTTTAATTAGTTTTAAAATTCCATTTAAAAATTTTAAATGAAATTTTGTTCAATTTTATAAATAACGTTTTCTTCAAAACCAGACAATATTGTTGATGTAATAATAAATATGAATATCATGTAATAGACGAACGTAAATTAGAGTACAAACAAATTGTACAACTTTATTAAACAATATCTTTTGTTGTACAATCAAACATCGTTTCATTACAAAAGTAATGATAACTCATGACATACCTATGTAAATATATCTTATTACGTTCCCAAATCAAGAAGTAGTTTATTATTTATTGCCATGTAGTGAGGATTTAGGAAGGTTATAAGGACACAGGATCAGATAAATGAAAGAATCATAAATGTAACAAATCATGGATCTCATGATACCTGGGTGTAAATAAACTGTAATATTGATATGTATAGTAAAGACTACCTAATTCACCATCTAGCTGCATTAAATCAAATCATAAAAATTAAAGCAAGAACTGCATTTATTATTTATGGATTTAAAAAGGTGACATTATGCACTATATACAGGATGTCACAAAAGAAATGATACCTTCTTCAATTTTAACTATTTGTCATTATTTATTTGATTATATAAAACCGCTTAAATTAAACAAAACGAACATGTACAAAGAATGGGACATGAACGGCAACCAAAGAAAATACGAAGCTAAATACTACAAAAAATAAAAGTAAAAAAGAAAGGCCGACAAGTAAATAAGAACAACATTAATAAAATTAAGAAAGAAAATCAAATCATACGTAAGATTAAAACCAAAATTAAAAATAATTCCTTGATCATAACTAATGCAGACAAAAATGCAGATCTAGTTATTCGGGATGAAGATAATTATGTAGATAAAGCCTTAAAATTTACCCCCACATCCTGCTTTCACTTAATGGTCAAGAAAATTGTTAAAAATTCATTGGAATTTCTAAAGTTTAACGATTGTCACCTTTTATTTAATAATTTATTCCTTAATTAAATTGCATAAAAATAATAATCCCATTAGACCAATTATTTCATCTATCAATTCAAGTACATACAACATTGCAAAGTTCTTAATACAATTTTTTAAAAACAACATTCAATTTAAGGCAGACTATACATTTAATAACGGTGCCAATATGATTAATACATTACATGCGACATATATTTATGAATTTTGTCAATTTGAACATAAGTTGTTTAATGAAGGCTTACCGTATAGGTTCTCCCCTTAGTGGTTTATTGACGAACATATAACTCAATCACCTAGATTATAATTTCCTCGATGATACAAATAACACTAACAATAACGTCATTATTTGGCGAAGATATGTCGACGGTATCATAGTAGTATGGAATGATTAAACTGAATTGATGATTTCCATGCATACATTAACAACTTAGATACCAAAATTAAATTTACAATAGAAGTAAAACAGAATAGTAAACTCAATTTTTTAGACCTAACTTTGACCAATAACAGTAATTCCATAAACTTTGACATTTATAGAAAGCCTACGCAAACAGATTCCATCATCCCAAATAGTCTTTAGATCTTACCTTAATAGATGGTATAATACCCCACTTTCCACTGAAAATAAAAATAAAGAATTAAATGTAATTAAGTTAATGGTTATTAATAATAGTTTCGAACTAAAACAAATTAATTCAATTATTAACAAATTTATAATTCAACAAAACATCAAAAATTCCACTAGCTTACCATACCCAGGTCATGCGGCCCACAAAATTAAACACATTTAGAAGAATCACGATATTAATCTATCATGTAAAAACAATAATACGTTATATAAACTTCTCTTTAATGCAAAGGATAAGATAGATACATTAGACAAAAGTGGAGTCTATAAATTAGATTGTGCTACTTGTGACGTTTATTATATAGGTGAGACTGGTCGCTATAAAAAAAGATTGTTTACATGATCACATTTCTTATTCAGGTTTTCCAATATATAAATCTTTATCTAATCCCTTTCCCTAGGATACCGAGGACTCTTTTGAAACCTTACATAAGAGTCGCAGATCTTAGGGCCCCTTAGTTTGATTTTGGTACTTCTTAAAATTTCTCTTCCCAAAATAAAATTTAATTTAAATTTCTGTTTTGTTACCTTTCTCTTAATTTGTTGTATTGTTGGAATTATTTTGTAGTTTCTGAGGATGCCTGCACTGATCAGGCGAAACATGTAAAAATTGAAGCAATAAATTACTGATTGTAATTCTTTGAATCAAATATTTTATTTTAAACCAATGCAAGTGCAAAGTAAACCAATTTCCCTATTATATAATTTTAAACCTATTGTTTGTAACTTTTATAAATACTGGTTAAAATGGATTTTGAATAAACTACGAGAAAACTACTAGTATTGATGAAGAAGGTTGTTGAACTATCACGAGGACTAATGCTAGATCTAAAACTAGAAACTATCGGGGTTTGCTATGCGTTTTTTCCAAAAATGTTTGATGTTTCGAATGCCATGTTACAACCTTCTTCAGAAACTGGTTCGGAATGATAAAATCGGGAATCGTAAAACAATATATCGGTCAAAAACTAATTTATACTAATTACCAATTAATTACTGTGTCGCGTCCGGATTTTTGAGTCATATGCGTGTTCACCACTATCTTCCGTGTCCTGCTGAATTAGTCCTAGCCAGAACCTTTGTTTTGTTGAAGTCTATTCGGTATCTCTCTGAATGGCAATGTTCCGCAACCGCCGGCTGTTGAATCTTCCTCAGCCTCACATCTCTCTCGTGCACCTTGATACGGCATTCGATATCACGTCCGGTTTGGTCAACGTAAAACTTCCCACAACTACATGATAGCCGATAGACACCCGCTCCTTTTAATCGAGGTAGCTTGTCCTTGGCTATCAGCAGTGTATTTTAAATTTTGGTGACCGTTCCGTATCGCACCACGATGCTGATTTTCTTGAGGTGTCTTGCAATTCGTTCCGTTTCATCGGAATCATAAGGAAGACAGATAAATACAGCTGGTTCTGTACTTGCTGCAGCTTCTTTTCCCTGCGTATCCTCAGCATCTAACTTAATATTTTTTACCGATTCCACAAACTGTAGTCACTAACATATGATTCCGTGTTGTCTATAAAAGGAGAGAGAATTTTCGCGGGATGTTTGGCCAGTAGGTACGTTGGGAAGTTGCTGGCACTGATGATAGGAGGAAGGGAGACGTCTGGTTTATGGATCTTCGATAATCCATAAATTCTTGCTGGTACCGGCGCCTACACAAACAAACCTTTCTGGTGTTCCGGTGTAATTCCTGCAGATTTTAGAAGGTTCTTCATTTTCTTTACGATCTTATCTGTAGGGTCCTTTTTAATCCTCCTATAGGTGGCCGGGTCCAGTAGGTCCATCATTTTGGCGTCATATTCTTCTTTGTCCATCATAACGGTGGTATTCCCCTTGTCTGCTGGTAATACGACGATTTATGATTTTTCTTTAACATGTAACTATGTCATTTGCTTTCCGATTTTCATGAACCAAGTACCAAAAGAAATGGTTTGATGAAGTGTATTTCATTCTATAATACATGCCTATATCTTGTAACTATATCATTTGCATTCTAATTTTCTTGAGTCAAGTACCAAAGGAACGTGCAGAGCTGTTGAAAAGACTACCTATTCTTGTGATATTTCACTAAAACTTATAGCCTGTCTATCCCGAATCGTTTTCGTTATCGTTCTCCGTGTGTTTAAATAGTTTCCGGGAAGCTTTTCAATAGCGTCGACATTACCATACAACATTCTGTATATTACAACGTTCTTCGACCCCATATCAGCCTTTACAATGTTAGTTGTACCCAAGGGGATCACTTATCTCTTTGAGTACCACCATCCGGATCAAGTTCTAATGCCTTTTAAGTGATTCGCTACCCCTTTATATTATATTATAATACGCCCCCGGACGGAGTACAACCTAATCTACCACAAATCATTCACTTTTAGAAGTTTTTCAACTCGTCTCTTGTTGCAGAAATAAAAATTGAATCCAACCATTGTTCATCAGCAATTTCGACAAAATGTTAAATAAATAACACTATCTTTAGGTTTCATTTTTATGGATAGAATAAAAATCTAGGCATTTGGTAGATAACCACAACTTCCTTATTATTGACTATAGAAAGTTACTTACCATATAATTGATATCTGAACACTAAAATGTATGTATAAGATGTTTAAATGTATAACAGAATATTCATGATACAATTTTACTTAGCACTGATTCAAAAAGATCGAAATATAAATAACAGTGCTGCAACTTGAGGTATTTTTTGAAAGACACCCTACACGTTCTTTATAAGGATCATCTATTGTATACATATCTATACTTAATTCAATGTGATATGTCATAAGTATTATAAAAATTTTAAAGCAAAAGTGACTCAAATTTAATCAAAAATCTCTCCTCAATCTTGTACTGAGTAAATATATGACAGTAACAATCATTTACAACAAACGGTCACTTAACTTTTTATGTTGCAAAAAACAATACATAACAATAATATTGTTTTATAAATAAATGTTTAATTAAATTCGAAGCCCACATATACTTATTAATATGTAATTATTAAAGTCGATAATATTTACGAAGTTCGGTATCAAAGTCACGTACGTAATCAAGATCGTGTTGTTAATTCGTAATATGGAGCTAGTTTTCCAATAAATTTCCGTATAGGGAAGAGTTTATGCATGTAAATACCGTGTTCTCGTCTTATCCAAATAGATGTGCAAGCTGGAAAATATTTAGATAACTAAAACGAAGCATAAATAGGCACGTGTTTACAACATGATACGAAAACATTTTTAATTAGCAAATTTATTTATTTGAATTGGAAATCAATGACATCGTTTTTTAATTAATAGTAAATAATGTCGAAATTTAAAACAATAGGTATTTAATTATAATAGTAATGAATTGTAATAACAAATATTTTAATCGAACTTTTCCAAGATTCGATTCTTTTTTATTTCGTTTATTTTATACAAAATAAACAGTTACATAAATTTCTGTCCACAATTTGAAATTTATTTTTCAAGATAACCCGTTTATGTACAAACACCTTCGTTCATTCGTTCGCTGGCACGAAGTTACTCATAACTATTTAATGAAACGTCGTCGGATTTATCGTTTTGCAAATTGTTTACTCATAACCGATAACAGTGTTCAGATTATTTTCAGAGGTACCATGATTTAGTGGAGTTTGTGATTTGAACGATGCAAGAAATTGTTACTTAAAAAATTATTCTTTTTAATGCAGTGCAGTTGATTCGCGATAGTTTCAGTGAGGTTTATTATTGATTTTTACTAATAATCTAAATAGTTTTTTAATTTTTTTCGGTAAGTCCCAATCAAAATTTATTTATTTGTTAATTGTGGCTTATAAAGTTGTTTGTTATATATCGTTATAATTAATATTGGGAAAATTGCTTTTATCAATTCATTACTGTTTGTTTACTTTTATTACTTACACTTTATAATCGTTATGATAAAAGCTAAAAAAATAAATTTCAAAAAAATGGTTATTTATTAGTTTGTATTTAATAAATGTTTCGTAGGCAATTTAACAATAAATTACACAATTAACAATAAATAATTAACGACGAATAATTAAACTAAATAAAACAATGAAATTTAATGTGATAGTAATTGACTTTTTACATTAATCACATCAAGTGTTTGGAAGTTATAACTCACTCCACAACCCCTCCTGTTACGCCCATTTTAAGTTGTATTTTACCACGGGATTATGTACCTCCTCGCCCATCTTCTATCCATTATTCAGCTTAAACTGGATGAGATTGTGAATACTTTGTGGCCGAATTTACACCTCCCACCTAAGTAATTGACTCGGCACTTGAAACTTGATATGTTTTTTTATGTAGTGTTACTAAGTATTACAAAAAGTCACTTTTGCATCTACAATTATTGTTATGTTCCTTAACATGTTCGTGTATTACAGGGAAATAATCACAATTTTTTTTTGGTATTAATCTGAGGATAACAATCCACGTTATCTTATTCATTAGGATATGTTGTTATGCTTCTACACCAATTCTGAAACTATAGCTTCCATAACACATATCATATAATATTGATATAACTTGTACACCGATTATTCAAAAACTTGTCTGATATGTGATTTGTTTTCATGGTGCTATAAATAAAACATAAGCAAATGTTTAAACGACATGCACCTTTTAAACATATTAATTTATTAAGCATACATCAAACATAATACTAATAATTGAAAACGGAGAGAAGTAATGAGTCACGAAGATGTTTCAATTCATAAAGGAATTTTATACATTGCATCAACGAACCACAAGATTGGTTCGAAGAAGCTGTACCAAATTCCATGGAATAAACGAGAATATAATATGAATTTTATTTCTACAATGTCACTACTTACTATTGATATTTTTCATCAATGTTTGTATTACACATTTCAAACTACATCATCTCTTTTTGTGATTGTGATTTATTTTCTGGCAGCACATGTGGTTTTGGAGCTTTCTAATAATGTATACAGAAAACCTCGTTTAGATAAACTCGGTTAACGCGAACAACTCGTTGTTATCACAAACAAAGTATTGGTCCCAAGCAATATGTTTCCAAATTGCATTACTTTTTGCTCGGTTAAAAACAATTTCCGGTTATACGAACTGAGGACTAGATTTTTTTTCATTCGGATAATTCGAACTCGATCGAAAACCGTGGAATATTAGAGACGTTTAATAACTAATTTAGGAAGACGTTTAAACATGTTTTAGTCTGTTATTAATTGCTGAATAGAATAGTTATTAACACAAAATGTGATCTCTGAAGCAAATCAAAAAAAGGCCAATTGATATTAAAACAAAGAAAATGATTTTGTATGTAGTCTGAGGAAACTAAAACAAATAGCAAAAATGTTCGAAATTCCTAAATCAACTCTTTCTACAATTATTAAGAAACGTGAACAAATTTTTGAAGTCTTTCGTAACAGTTCGTTTCAACAAAATTGAAGCGGATAAGAACTACGACGTATGAGGATGAGAATTATTGGAATGGTTTAATCATATACAAGTTTCTAATATAGGAATATTATTATAATACTTCGTACGACATCCTTGTCATCTGTAGGATATGATCAAGGTGTGATCATCCCTACCCCACCACAGAAGAAGTTAATGCCCCTTTACAAGTTTGAGCTAGATTTTCGGCAACTGTGAATGGAAGTGAGCAATTTGAAAATTGTTTAAAGCAAAGACGAATTACTGATTTTTTAAAAGTCAATAATCAATATTATTAATATTTTATAATCAATTACTTTTCCTTACTGTTTACTCGATTTATACGAATTCGTTTATCACGAACAAGTTATTCTTTGGTCCCTTCGAGCTTATTGACAAAGATATTGAGCCAAAGACAAACTTCATCGTTGAACACAATCTTTCGATATAAAATAGGATTATGTATGAACTTTAGTTGAGCTCATTTTGAGAAATTTTGATGATCCGAATGATCATAAGTGTTTAGTTCTGGTTATTTTGATCTGGCCCAACCATAAGACATATAGGTCTTTAAGCAAAATTATTCACAATATGGTTGAGGGATCTCTGCTACCTATAGAGCCAAACTGATTTATTCGTTTTAAAAGAGATTGAAGTGATGTACGCGAATCACATCGTCACCATTTAACATCGTTTCAGAAATAAAACCATTCAACCGTATTTAAAATTTTATATCGAAACACCCTTTTTATACTAAAATAATTACATTTTCATGCTCCTCTTGTACACTGAACACACTTGCAATGTATGCACCACTCCAACCTGTCAGGTTTCTCGTTTAATTCTCTCTTCACAGCTGCTCATTCTTGCATATAAAATCTTCAATATTCATAGTAAAATATGCTTTCATTATATTATATTTAATTGTTGGATATTAGCTGTCAGTTTCACAATGAGAGTATTGGTTCTTTACGATTCAGGTGATCTTATTCTTTAGGATACATTGTTATACCATAATTGATCTCTTTACCAGTTCTTCTTATAAATCTATCTATCTAAACCAATATTAAACAGGAATATGATATTCTGATATTTCTTATACTATTAAGAACTTGAGAGAGAATTTCTTTTCATGATTCTATAAATAAAATATATGCAGAAGTTTTAAATGGCATGCGGCCTTTAAATATATTAATTTATTTCTAACATTCTATAAAGTCCCTTCAACGAACCACAGGATGCATTTTATTTCTGCAAAATCTCTTTGTAATGTTGATATTTTCCACCAATGAATATCTGATGTGTATTATAGTGTATCGTAATAGGTCTACAGAAGTTCTAATCAATTCCAACTACAATATCATTTTTTGTGCTCATTTAGCTTACTCATTGAAAATACTAACAATAAGCCTAAAATGAATAAAAAAAATCTAAAATTTAAATTCTTTTTTTAAATTTTCAAAAAATATCAGGATTTTATATAAACTTTAGTTGAGCATAATTTGTGACGTTTTGACGCCCAAAATATTTAGCTTTATGGTTATCTTAATTTTGTCAGAGCCTGAGTTAATATCTTTACCAAAAATTTTCTACAATGTGGCTGAAGGGTCCCTAATTCCTACGACTCTATGAGACTTTATGACTTGAAATTATGTTAGTAATGTTTCATAGTTTCCAGACGTAACCTTCATTATGATAACAAAAGTTAGTCATCACTGGTGTTACATTCCTGTTACAGCACAAAATTGTTATGCTCCATAATGTTTCCAGACATTAATAGTACACATGTTTTTTTGTAGAAAATTGATCACAAAATGTTTCACACTTTTAGAGAAAAATGTTAGGTCAATTAATAATTCAAAACTGTTCTATTATTTAGAGTAAGCATCTGGTATTTGCGAAGGCGAATCCTCTAAAATTTAGAAGATTCGCGTTTTTTATGAATGTTTTAGAGTCAAAAATATTCACAATGATATTGTGATCAACAGTATGATAAACATGGATAGCGAGTTAAAAGCCCCCAGAAAGTCAATTAAATTAATGGAGGATGATTTAGAATAAAAACCAGAGGTAATTTTTACACTACGTAACTTACTCTTACCCAATCTGTTCAATAACAGTAAATATTTTTGATTTGACATTTTCATACTCCTCATCTGGTACACTAAAGATGTTTGAGACGTATGTTATGTCATAATTGATCTCTTTACCAGTTTTTTTACCACTATACTGTGTTCTAATTCTAAACTAATATTAAACAATATGATCTAATATTTCCTATATATATCTAGCAACTGAACTACCGCGTTTTCATGGTGTTATAAATAAAACATAAGCAGAAGTTTAAAGGACATGCACCCTTCAAACATATTAATTTATTAAGCATACATCAAACATAATACTAACAATTAAAAGGGGGGAGCAGTAATGAGTCACGGAGCGAATGTTTTAATTCACAGAATATCCTATAAAATCAATTCGACGAACCATCTTGATTTGATTATAAAAAGAAGCGGTTCACAAAACCTCACTATATAAATTAATATGAATTTTATTTCTGCAAATATGTAACATAGGGTTTTTAGTAAATAAGATCCGTTTTTTAAATGATTTGTCAGCAAACACTGTTTGTCAATACTAGCGTATTGCTGTTATTTTTTCACCAATGTTTGTCTTTCACATACTTGATATCTGAGGTGTATCACATTTGGAGCTCGCTAATAATGTATGGTATTGTTATTTACAAAGATATTAAACCAAAAATGAACTTTATCTTTGAAGACGATCTTTCGATAGAATTGAGGATTTTGTACAAACTTTAGTTGAGTTCAATTTGAGAAGTTTTTTAATTAAATTAATATTACACCAGTTTCGTTAGAAAATTGACCAGGAAATATAAGGTCTCAAAGAGTCACCATATTTGGAGAAAAATGTTACTTAATAATTCAAAACTGTTCTATTATTTACAGTAAGCATCTGGCGATTGCAAAGGCGGATTCACTAAAACATTCATATATAGAATGTCCTCGAATCAAGATACAAAGAGGGAGAAAAATGTATTACTGATTTTTCAAACTTATCTTAGCATAAATTATGCATCGGATATGTTCAAAGTACTAAATCGCACCAATTTTATTCTCTAAACGTGGAAATGAATTAATTATTCCTGTTTTTATTTAAAATTTGGACTATTTTTCTAAATTAAAAATTTTACAAGTGATGTGTGTATATACAAGTTGTAACTTTCATGGAAACTATAAAAGTTACAACTTATGCTGGTGAAAAGTACAGAGATAAATGAAAATATGGCTAAATAATTGAGTGTTTTAAGTGTAAATTTATGAAAATTTACGTGTCTTAGAATGGTTAAACAAAATATTTTTAGTTCCATGTCTAATGGAACTCTAATATATGAAAAATACATATGATATGTATGTTGAACATGTATATTACTTGTATAACTTAAAAGATTTTCATATTTTCAAAAATGTTTACATAAAAATGGAAATAATTAGTTAACTTCTCTAGTTAGACTATAAAATTCGTGTGATTTGAACATATCCGACACATAATTTATGCTGAGATAATAATAATAATATTTATTGGCACAACCCAGATACTTTACACAATTAAAGTTAGAAAAAAATCAAAGATTAATATATGTACAAGAAAAACAAAAAAGAATTTTCAAAAGCAATATATGTTACAATAGACCGGTGTTGCAACCAAATGGACTGCGTTTGGCTCATAACATAGGGATATAACTCCTCCATGCAGCCCGAAAAAAACTCCTTTCAAACAGTATAGATAGACAACAAAATATAGATTAGGCTAAATAAATGAAGTATCACATCAAAATTGCTACATCTAATCGTACCACCCTTACCACACCCAATACAGATATTTTATGACAACCTTTTTAAACTCATATCTCGACTTAAAACAAAAGCCACGATTAAGATCAATAAAAATACTTTATAATATTGTGGTAAAATGATTTCTTAAATAATTGAGTACTATGCCTTGGAATTGCGATTTAACCTCTGAATCGAGTACCGAGATTGTGAATATCAGTTTTGTAAGTTATACGATAGTACAGGAGGTGTTCGCCAAGTTACCACACCATGACAAAACAAAGCGGTGTGTAAAAACCTTCTCTTAATACCGTAAATAAATCGTAAACAACTATTCTACATCCTCTGAATTCTATCAGCACTAATTCAATCTATAAATGAATGATAAAGTGTATCACAGTAATTAAAACATTCAAAACTATTTTGTGCGAATATAATTGCTATAAACTGGCAAATGCTCTCCTGACCAGATAGGTCACAAACTGCTTTAATCTTAATTCTGAATAAATCCAGACTCTGACAAAGATTACATATTTAATATGTTGGGTCGACTACCTCCAAACAACAGATTATGTGAACAATTTCGCAAATAACTATCCATTAACTGAACACCACACTGGCTCATTCCAACATAATGAAGTATACATAACAGCAACCTATGATCTATCATATCAAAAGCCTTTGAAAAATCTAAAAGCACAAACACTGTAGTTAATCCCGCATCCCTAACCGTAACAATGTCATTCATAACGTTTTCCAGCGTAATGGCATAATTGCAGCCAGATCTAAAACCTGACTGCACGTCGGGCAAGATTTTAAACTGATTTACTTGAACTTGAATCCATACGGGCCTAATATCAAATAAAGTATGAGAACCAGATGTTTTGGGTAATGACGCAACTAGCGAACGTTTCCATTTGTTTGGAAATACCTATTCAACTATACAGGTATTAATCACATGTAGGGCAGTAAAACAGGTAGATTCAGTTTAATTATTTACATGTTCACACCGTAAGACCCGACGGAATTAGTTTTAATAGTTAGTAATGCCTTCATTACATCACTCTCTTCGCAATCAAAATTTGAAGTGTAGTGTAGTTGTATCGCATTAATGATATGATTGTTAATACTATAAGCATTAATTGTTTGAATAGATAAATTGATAAATATGTTCCTTTAACCCAATTCTCAAATTTTTTAAAGTATTCCACGCTTCTTTGCGTGATTTTGTACGCAAACAATAATCGAGATATGCTTTCTTGTCATTTTTAAATGCAGTAAATTTTATAAAATTTGTCAAATTACGCAAGTCCCTATAATAGCACTAGTGGGCAATTGATCTAGTTGCTCTGTATTTCCTGAGAGCTTTATCACGTAAATCCATCATCACTCTTATGGTATACGTTAAACCAAGGTGCAGGAAAACGCATAAAGATCATCGATTTCAGGGGGGTGTGCTTATCAAAACGATTTAATGTACATTCAGTTAGTTTACTTACTTTAGTATTAATGTCGTCCCCTAACAGAAAATCCTGCCACTATAGCGAATTTACAAAGATATATGTATATCTAAAAGAGTCTATCACATCGAGCAACTTGAATGAACGGTAAACCGTATGATTACCCAAATTCACATTGAGATCAGTAAATAAGATAAGTTTGAAGATTAGTAATAAAAAATTTTCTCTCTTTGTAAATCTATCCGGGGACATGTTGTATATTAAAGTCGTTCAAATGATGTTGTGATCAACAGTATGATAAACATCGGGTCATCGGTGAATCAACAGCCCACAAAAACTCAATTAAGTTAATGGAGGATGATTTGTAACAGACACCAAAAACAATTTTTACACTACATAGATTACTTATCCAATCTGTTCAATTGCAGTTCTTTTTTGCACATCGGTTTCGTAACATTCATTTACATGCTCTAAGTAATTCGAAATCTCCTCTTTTACTTAGTGTAATTGATTTATTCGTTTTACAAAGATTGAAGTGTTGTACAAGAATCACCATCGTCACCATTTAAGCTCGTTTCAAAAAGAAAAACCATCAACAATAACTAAAATAACGACATCTTCATATACTGAACACGTTTGCTATGTATGTACCACTCCAGCCTGTCAAGTTTCTCATTTAATTCTCTTTTTACAGCTGCTCATTCCTGCATATAAAATTCTCAATATTCATAGAAACATACGCTTGATTTATATTTAATTGTTAGATATTTGAATTTATCGAATTTTTGGATCGATTAATTTTGTCTTTCAATAGTTAATTTATTAAAACCACCCTAACGAAATCGATAGCCCCAAACACAATTAATTTTCATTGTTAGTTAAGTGAACATTTGGTATTCGTAACACACGCTTCCTTATTACTTCCCCTCCCTAAAAACCAGAAACACATTTCATTTCCAACTTGTTGCAACCTCCTTTTATACAATAACGACTGGAAGCTAACAAAAAAGGGGGAAGAGGAAGAAACTAACTAGAAGAGTAACAAAGATAACACTACCGGCTTCTCCCTTTAGAATTTTATTTTTGAATCTCTCCAATAGCGTGGCGTAAAACCGTTCATCCCCATCCGAATTTTACACCGATTCGTGTGTGGATGAAAACAACGGTCTCGTTCTATATTCGTGTCCCTTTTGTGTCCGTCGGGCGTTGTACCCTGGGGGACTAACAACACGCCGATTTGTCCTACGGCCTTGCGAAAATAAGACTACCACGACCGCTACCGTCAAGCTTTTCAACCTCCCTTTTGGAACCGAACCGAGCTTTCGTGTGTGCGCGCGGGGTGCAATCGATAGGATGACGGGGGACGGCGACGGTGGCGAGACGAGGGCGTAGAACGTTTCCCTTACCGACGCGACGACTAAATCATACAGTTTGTTCTTGTCCACCGTACGCGCAACACGCTTTATACCGCAGAACATTTTAAGCTTTAATTGATATACTGTCAATTTTAAAAAGTCGTCAAATTGGTTAAATACAAGAATAATTTAAAACAGTTTCGAAATTTGGGTGTGTTTTAGTTTTCTTGTTTGTTTTTGTGATGTATATTTACGTTTAACATAAGATGCCGGTTGATTGTTTAGTTTAGAGATGGGTAAACTTGTAATATATGCTATGGTAAGGTTTTAAACATTTCTTAACCCGTATATTGAGTAATGTTGGACTTTATTACATTAATCTTCTACACACAGTATATTTATCTTTTAAAACGTATGGAAGTTTTTGTTTGTAAATTTTAAATCACATTGGAATTTTATTTAGAAATACATTAAATAAAACGAAAATCCCTAAGTTTAAGAGTACACAATAAAATCTTTTATGGCATCAAAGGAAATGGATTCTTTTGTATGTCTTAATAAAGTCGACGTTAAATCTAATTAAATTCTCTCGGTTGGGCAGTGATTAACTTAATCGAATTAAGCGAATTCGAGACCTCTTCTACTTTGGTCACCATTTTCTTTGCTATGGATTAACAAAAATCACGTCTATATCTATCTACAGGTGCTTTTGAAAACTTGATTATGAAATATGTAATCGATGTCTAACCTTTTTTTTAAATTTATTAATAATCCTTATAATTTCGATAAAAAAAGTTTTGTTCGATTTTGACTTTCAACATTAAGACTGTTCGCTCTAAGAACGAGAAGAATTGTTTACACCAAAAAGAACAAATTATATATTTCGTAAAGGTCACCGCGGGGGTTGATAAACCAAGTTTGTTAAAAATTGATTGATTTTTTTGTATAGGCTAATAAAGTTGACAAAATATCGTTTTTATTGTTTAATATCGTTTCGTTGTTTTTACGTGACTGAGTTTCCGATACTTCTCTGGTTCGTGTTGTGCCATAATTATATCTATAAAGGATTCATGCAGAACTCAAAAATCCACGACACAATCCTATCGAGCGGTGAATTCAAATGGCTATTATTTCGTTTGGACCCGTAACGTTATAAAAGTTCAAAAGCACTAATATGCAAAAGCAAACTAGCATAAGACTGCTCTGGGTTTTATTGGTAATAGAGTTGTTTGGGGTTAAACTTTTAATCACAAACATCAATTTCAAAAAATACGGCAAAGCTTCGCTAATCCGAATCAATTAAAACCAGCTTAATTCAAGTTATGGAAGCATGTAGATTATTGAAGTCATATTTAGATGTTGTCAAAAAGTCTTATAAACACATATACTTTTACTACACCTGCGTCTTTATGGAGAGACCTCAAGCAAATTAGGAATAATTTGCTTCAGCATAATTCCGATTTCTTTTAATTGTTGGATGAATAATGAAATGGCGTCATCAGGTTCCTCTTCATTGCTGCCCTAAGATATTTCACGCGCCAGGACTGGGTTGGACGAGCGAAACGAGTGCGCCTCTTTTCATACAATATTCAAAAAAAGATTGTAATTTAAATTGACAGAGTTGCCAAATCAGTTTGTATAGTACTCTATTCCAGAAACTATTTATTGTGGAGGCATTCGTTAAAAAAATGTCTTCAGATTAGAGATGTGCGCGTGAGACTTTTTATGCCCACTCACGATCTAGTCCCACGCGGGTCACGCAAACCACTCACGTGAATATCAGACATGAATCACGGTATTCACGCGTGGGTCACGTCATTTCACGTGACTCGCTCTTGATCAGGTGATACTAATTGATATTAATTAATCGTGTTTGACAGAATGGCAGAATTAACAGAAAAACATTAACCCTAAGAAACCCTAACAAATGTTCCTTGAATAAAAGGACCACACCTTTCTTGCAAATTGTAGTGAGATTATAGGATTAAATTATTTTAGTTTCAACAAATTTGAATTTGATCATGTTTATGAGTATCATAAAAATCTGACAGAAAATTCACAAGGCATTGTGTTTAACGTAATATATTTAAAAATATAAATGGTGTAGATGTGATCAAACATTGGGAAATATGAACTCGCCAATTTTAATAGAAGCCCTTCAGTGTTTTTTTTTTAATATCCTCTTGGTCTACAGAGAACGAAAAATCTGTTAATTTCGATTAGTGAATACTTTACCAATTCGGACTATAAGGGACACAATGCAAAGTCAATATTTTCTAATTTTGTTCGGGTTACAAGGAAATTCGCATTTATATGGAACATGTTTCGACTTTCGTCATCATCAGCCATATCTATAAACATCAGTAACAAATATATTAAAAGGTTTATATTAAGTTTATAACTGCTATTTAATACACTACTTTCAGTCAAATGTGTTAATAGTTAGAATACATTAAAGAATAGATATACTCAATACAAAAACGGAATCGACAGTAATTGTAAAGTAAAACGAAAACATTTTTTTTTAATAAACTATTTCTAATTGGGTTAAAAGTTATAAAACGAACGACCAAAACAAGAAAAGAAAAATGTCTGTCAAACAACACGAGAAGAGTTACAATGAAAGTCATTAAAAATTATTAATATTTTAGAAAATAATATAGTTTGTAGAACTCATCATTAAGTTAATCATTAATTCGGTTGAAATCCATATTACTTTTCTCTTTATCAATTTCTAGACTTTCTATTAAGTAAAGTTTAAAACCCTTATCAAATTTATGAATTAATTTAACGTTGTTATAGTCAATAATGTATATAATAAATAATCCAATGTCAATTTTAAAGACGTTAGATGAAGGTCCCCATGAAGTTACATGAAGGTTTTTTGTGAGATTTTTGTCTTTAAAGTAATTTGTAAAGATGTTTTCAACAAATTTTTGGTGTGTAGTTAGTATCAACGTTGCTGTAAAGATTACTAATATCAAATGAAACAATAATGTATTTTTCAGGTTTTATGAATTTAATTTAATTTATAAATTCTAAAGAGTTTTTAACGGTAAAGTCAGGTCTAAACATAATCTGAATCTGTTCTGGGAAAACAGAAAATTGCACATATTTAGTTGTTAATAAAGTAATATTTAATTAATACTTAACATAGTGTTGAGTTATGCTGCCTTTGTATGGCACTAAAGCTTTTTGAGCCCTGTCTTTCCCTACCTTTTGTCTCTCAGAAATAGTCTTAAAAGAGTTATCTTTGGTAGCCTCCTTTCAGCAATCAGTTGGGGCGCTTTTTATCAATCTTTTTATCATCCTCATTAACCAACCATGCAAAAGAATTCCTGAAATTTTCGAAATTTATTACTTGGGTGGATTCAATATTTCATAAGTACTTAGCTATCTTTATAATAAATTTATCAAATTTCTAAATTTGGTCCATCATATCCATCCTATTCAACTCCAATCAAATTATAGAAACACGCGAGTTATGTATTTTGAATATCAAAAACGATCAATTTCAAAAAATATTACTTATTATTATTGGGGTCGATATAGTTCACCAAAAATGTTATACAACAAAAAGTTCTTATTCAAAAAAGGAAGATAGCCAGCAAAAATTTCTGGTCAATCTAAAAATCAAGTTCCTAAAATTCAATTTCAAACAGATATAAATTCACTTCTACTCCATTTTACAAAAACCCTTTGATGGGGGATTTCGTCGCTCATCTATTATCCCTCCATCTAATATCTTCGTTTTAGTCTTATGAATCTAATAACATCCTGAATATTTAGTTCTTCTGATCTGAAAAATCTGGATGGGCCTTACATTGTGGTATTACGAAAAGTTTATTATTAAGGGTTGGGTAAAATGTATATTGGGTTGGGTAGCTTTGACGTTGGATAACTCACATTTATAAATCATTGAGCTTTTCAAATGGAATGTTTAAGTTTCATGCCATCTCTTAGATGGTCTACCAGGAAGCCTCTTTGATGAGGAATTTCATCGCCCATCTATCATCGCTCCATTCAACATCTTCGTTTTGATCCTGTGAATCTAATGACATCGTAAATATTCAGTTCTTCTCTTATTTACAGTTTTATCAAAAATTTTGATGGCTCTTACATTGTGGTAGTGCGTAAAGTTTATTAAGTATTTGGGTTGGGTTTACATTGGATATCTAAGATAACATCGTCAACTTTATAAAAATTACCAATTTGTGCGTGAAGTTTATGCTGGGTTGGGTTGAGTTTATGTTCGATATCTAACTAAGATAACATCGTCATATTTATAGAAATTAGGTTTTCGTTCGTAAAGTGTATGTTGGGTTGGATTGCGTTTACGTTGGATAGTTAACCCACCCAGAAATTCGCAAGATTTCAACCCAAAGCATTTATAAATCATTATATCTTTTAAACGTAAATATAAAGTATCTTTTCTAATATAGAGAAATCAACATTTATTCAGAAAAAAGAGTTTCTATGAGATATCATTCTTTATGTACCAAGAAAATATTAAACGAGGAGCGACATAAAAAAGCAGATGTTTTACAATCCAATTCTCAGGGCGGTGAAGTTCCGAACGCAGTCCTTATTAACTCCCCTTATTCCCCAAAGAATCGATTTCTTTATGGGAGCTTTCCACGGCGGATGGAAAGCTTACACATAGAAAAAAGAAACAACTGGTAGGTGTATTGATGTCTGAATATTTTTGCTCCGTATCATGATTAGAAATGGCATAACTTTTTAATTTTAAGTTTCATATTTATTTACACCAAGGGCACAGAACGGAACAAATTAAAAAAAACAGTGCTTTAAAAATTACAACAAAAAATAGAACATAATATACATAATCTTGATACAACATAACAAAAAAAATAAAAATATATAGCTTAAGAGTTCTAATTAGATCATTACGTTCGTTAAAATTTAGTTAATAAATTATTAAATGCATATATTTTTCGTAAATGTTCTATTAATTGATGTAACGATCATTAACATCTTCTCCATGTTTTCCATCAATATCTTTAACATATGAGTCGACATACAGGCAACATATTGGAAGTAACAATTGAACAATTAACATCTTTTTTATTAATCTTTAATCTTATTTTCTTAGTCATGTAATCACCAACATCTATTCCAATTTCTCGATATTAAAACCTAATAAAAATTTTCTTTTTCTTGCAAAAAATTATTTTTTACTTCTTTTTTGTTCTTATTTCTTTCAACATAATTAGCCTATTGAAATATTACTCAATTTATAATCACCAATTCAATTTATATCAAAATTGAACATTATTCTGAAGAAAACAATGAGTAATGCGTGCAATTTCTTGCATTTAGGAGAAACCACTATATCTTTGCTAATGATGTAAACCTACTGATGTAAATAAACTAACACAGTTGAAGGAGATTTATTGGAAACACAGCTACAATGTTCACATACAAACAGTTACCGGTTTACAACTACATCGTGTAATCCAGATGAATCGATATACTATTCGGTGAAAAATTTTTCCTTTTACTAATTTATTCTTTGTGTTTTAATCGTGCAAAAGCGAAAACGTGGAAAAATTGTACCATCCACAACAACGCTTAGCATATTCTCTGACGTAACCATAATCTCGTAATTAAAAAGAAGAAAGACAACACTAAATTGTTTAGCAGCCTCCGAAGCTTGAACAAATCTCCTTCCCTGTCTTTAATATTCCCTTTTGTTTCTCGTCAGCTTTAATTCACCTTCATTCTTTTCATTGAAGTGTTTGTTTCATTCTTTTCATCTTCGTCTCGTTTCGTCAGTGGGTATAATTTTTAAAATATCTTTTACAAATCCTAGTATTTTTTTTATTTTCTACTAATAATTCATCTTAAAAGTAAACATTGTTTGTAGTGTTTATCATTATGGTACTTATCTAACTATATCATTACCTATCGTATAATTAATATGATAAGTGTAAATATCATACAAAGATTAGTTTCAAATGCTTAATTCAAAATACTTATGATTTTTTTTGTAAAGATTATTAATTTATTATATTTATTTTTAATATTTTTTTATGTTAATTAATTATGTTTTTATCCTCTATGCTCAGAGCATCCGGGTACTCTTAATACTTTGTTTTATAACACACACTGCATTAACCCAGATTTCATAAGCATATATCACCATGAATTAGCATTCTATGAATTAAACAGGTGCACCTTACTCTGTTTTTAGGAGTTCTTTTCGTCAGTCTTCGTATCCCGGATATTTATCAAAAGATATAGAGTAATTAAAAATTATACACAACTCTATGGAATTTAACTGTACTGCTCCAATATGTTTAATTTATATCTCCACCACAACCGGGTTTTAGCAACTTCGTAATTATTAAGTGTTTACGAGATGTTTATGTTGCACATTTCTTTTGAAATAACCTCTATTGCATATTCATTGGTGTTTGTCTTGCATCGTTAAATATCTAATTGATTTTTTTTAGCAATACACATTTAAATTTGAATTCTTTATCAAACTATTTTTGTAAAAACTAAACTTGTCAAAAATTGATGGTTTTTATCATCTTCTTTTGCTCATCTTCGTTATTTTGAATCCATATATCCTAAATATTCAAAGCTGACACTACAGTTTGTTATAGCCTTTTAACATAAGTTTTTCATCAGATTCTAATCCACTTTCATGAAGTTCTTTCTCACAATTCTTAATTATACAGAATTAAAATTACGCATCGACAGGATCCAGATCTTACAGGTTATTTTTTTTTCAACATAATGTTGTAAGCCAATACATACAGATCAGCACATATTTGTAATTTAAAAACACTTTTTTATTCTAAGTCTTAAGGGTTCCTTTCAAATTTGCCCCTAAGCGATAGATAGATTTGGAAATACCTTTGCGTTATAAGTAAACTGTCTTTAGACTCAATAACTCCGCTGTTCAGTTGAATGATAACGAAATAATGAAGACATTTTGAAGAATTCTAAAATATTAATAATATAACAGTTAAAGTTTTCAATGTAAGGTTTAAATGTGCCAAATGTAATCTGGAAATTTCTTTCTACGTTTCCCACATCCAATTTGTGCCAAAACAGAATGTTAAATCAAATAAATTTGGCATAGACATGTCCAATAGCACAACCTACATAAACAAAACGTAGGACAGTAAGATATCAATATCCAATGTTCGATACAGCGCTATTATCTCGCATAGTTATGAAAGTTTTTCCAAGAATTATTCATATCTACATCGATTGGAACGAAACTTTAACCTTCTTTCGAAACTTCTTCCTATAATAAGTCAAACTGTGTCTACTAACATTATTTCCAAGTGTTGCTTAATTAGCATAAACAATTAATATCATTACAAATCTAGAACTGTCTTCCTTTGAATAAACGTTAAAGAGCGATACAGATTTTAGTAAATTGAAACTGTTCTACTGATTTAACCTAGATCCTAATATATCAGATTTCTCTTTGACTAAATCTAAAACTCTAACAAGATCGTTTAACCCTGATTAATCAATTAAATCCGCATCTGTGTATTGGCTATGTTAAGGACTTGAAATTCCTGTTCACCAGAACAATCGGGTTCGCTATCTTTTTCAATAGAACCCGATGAACTTGAAGGAATGCGGTAGCGGAATTCGTTTAGATCGATACACAAACCCTCCTTGTTTGCGAAAAAGCGGTAAGTTATAATTCTGCAGTTCACTACCTACTACGTAGTGGTAGACGTGATTTGTCTTGATTTTAATTTCAATTTTAAAATAAGCTTTATAACACTTTTCAAACAATGGAGAAATCGGCTTTGTTTTGCTGTAAAAAATGAGTTTACCACAAACATTATAAAATAGGTTTAGAAAATTCACACAAGCTCGCGGCATATTGGACATTAACTTTAACGTCAAACACCTGTTTCGTTTACGTAAAGTAAATCATTTTGTCGAACAGATGGGACAACGCCGTTTAACATCTTTGAAGTTAATTAAAGAAATTGAATTGCACAATGAGTTTATGCTAAAATGTTGACTGTTAATTGACGTGTTAAATATTTATTATATCTTCTATTTCCTAACACAATTTTATGTTCAACTTCTTGTATAAGATCTTATTTACTAGGATTTTCTTTTGCATTTAAATGAATCTATTTAATGTTATTGGAAATATTTTTAATTTATGCATAATGCAATCGGTATTATCATTTTTAAATCTTATCTTAATCGGATCAGTTCGCAGCTTTCGATCTAGCAATTGGATTTCGTTGGTCGATGTAGCAAAAATAGTTGTACGATATTGGATTAATTTGCGGATATAGTATTTCTTGAGAATTCTTATTTCTCTTATAGGCTCGATTTGACATTGTTGTTAGAACTGTATTATAATATTGTAACACCATCTTGCTGGTAAATCCCCATTCATGTTTTTTCATTTCTTTTGGACAGGTTGCGATACGACTATTTTTATAATAACAAATAGTAAGAAGTGTTTGAATTTTTGAAATTGCATGAGCAGAATGTTGTAAATAACAAATATTGAAATGTAGTGTTAGCTCTACTTTTAGTTCAGTACAAAGGTTTCGCTGTTGATATGTACGTTTTCGAAAAAGCTTTCTCTTCTGTCGAAAACAACATTTTTATCGTCTAATTTTTTTGTAAGTATATACAGTAAATGTTTGTAGTTTTTCGTCAAGTTGTACTTATAATTGTAATTGTTATTTAAGCTTTGAATTGTTGTATATTTTTTATGAACTTATGTAGGGATAGAACTTGAAGTATTTGTGTTTACATAGCTAAACGCGAATACTTCGCATCTCTTAAGACGGCTTAACTCGAATAGTTCTAGTTGTAATTTAGTTGTTATTCAGCGCTATATTATTGTAAATGTTATGTTGAACTAAAATTAGAATTATCACTAGAATTAGTACCAGAAACATTTCTTCAGTTCAAACCAGCAACTGTTTAGTTCAAGGTCTTAGTCGGTTATCCGTGCCATAACATTTTTATTATTTTTTTAATTTCTGGTCGATGGCTGGAGTCTTGAATCTCTAGTATATGCGCACGAAAATCACCGAAAGGCTCATCTAATCAACAAGTTGATGAAGCGCTTTTCAAGTGCTTTCTTAAAAAAAGAGTCTGAAGGCATATCTATTTGTTTAGCACACGGGCACAATTTGTGCTAAACAAGTACAACATTTTCACGAACATTTGAAAATTAGTGAACCATTGCTTCAAGTGGTTGCAGCGATTTCAAAAACGTCTCGGGAATTGTTTTTGCTATTCAAGGCAACACGCTATGGTAGAGTTTTGTTGTGAGCTTGGAATATAGTTAAAAAAGGAGCTATACTGATGGACATTGTCTCCTAAAACTTTAGTTACAAGTAATGAAGCAAGTGCATCGGAATATAAGAAAAGAAATCCACGTCAAAAAATGCTTTTAAAAATACACTACTACAATCAACAGTTACTTAGAATACTTGTGACATCTTCCAAGATTGATTTCATAAGAAGTTTATTCCTGTCGTAGTGTCGTATTTGTAGAAGGAAAAGTTGCGTCAAAAGGTCCTTTTTCTGGACATTTATCCTAATGAAACAATTCTACAGACTGTCGATGGAAATTTCTTTGTTCTTTTAATTCCACTTAATGTTACATCAATTGCACAACCAATGGATCAGGGTGTCATTAAGACACTGCATCGTATTTACCGCAAAGAATTAATGATGTATTTGTTGGATGAAGATAATCTAATGCAGTTTTGAAAATCGTGGCAAATGTGTGGACTGGAGTGAACAACCATCTAAAAAGCTTTTTACAATATAATGACGCCAAAGAAATATGTTAGTATCTGATGAGGAAGGAGTCCAAATCTGAACTTGTTGCATTAGTGTAGAACACCTATCAATTCAAGGAAGCGATGATAATGAGATCGAAAAATGAATCCGGTGATCTCATGGTGATATAGTTGAAGAAGTATTGGGCCAATACAGCCTTATTTATCCGAAAATGAGAGTGGATTCGAAAATAGTGATAAGGTGGTATTAGTTAAGTCGGTAACGAACCCCGAAACTGGAGAAGCTGAGAATGTTCAACAAGACTACTTTGAGTAGTAAGATTCGTCGGACATTTTAGAAAATGTGCAACTCAAACCAAAATGACATAATTTTTTTAAAGAATATCTTACGTAGAATACATAAATACGCCCTAAGTTAGCTTAGTTATGATCTTTTTATTCTGTTGTTACTATACAAAATTTTTTTTAATTAATCGTGCTTACCAATTATCCGTGCCTCTTTCGGTCCCGCGCGGATAATCGAGGTTCTACTTTACATCAAATTTTGTTTTTGTTAGAGCCGAAGGTAAACGACCATTATTTACTTTTGCTTAGGAGGGACCTTATAAGGTAATTGAAAAACATTGCAAAATTTTTTAAATTCTTCGAATGTTTGTAATCTCAAGATAATTTGTTAAACAGATGTTTGGAAGGTTACACTCAAATTGTTAACGGAAGTTTCAATTCAAGGTTTGATGGTTGATCTTAAAACATCTACAGTTCCGCTTAACATTTCTTTTATTGTTGTTAACCTGTTTAATGAAGGACACCGTACAGTTTGGAAATAAATGAACTCATTGAATATTGTCATAATTAAGTAAGCCAAAATGTATGGAAAAATAATATGGATGAAAGCTGAATTATTCGGAAAGAATGATTTTGGAATGACTGTCCACGGAAACTCAGAAGCACGGAATGAATAGCTGGCTTTTTCATTCCATTGCTTCTTACAGTTAATAGTCTTCCAAAACAGCAAAATCTTCCAATCATTTTATAGGGAGTACGTTCTGCATTGAAAGAAGATCTCGATTGTACTCTCGTCAAATTATTATATGACCTAACGCTCCTATTACCTGAAGAATTTTTTGTTACTTCTTTGAAAAACATAGTAAAATTTTTTAAATTCTGTGAATGTTTCTAGTCTCAAGATAATTTGATAGTCAGATATTTTTAAGGTCACACTCAAAATATCAAGGAAAGTTTCAACTCCAAGATTTGACGGTTGATCTTAAAACATCTACAGCCCACTTGATATTACTTTTATTGCGGTTAGCCTGTTTAACGGACAACCTAGTACATTTTGCAAATAACTGACTTATTGAATATTGCCATAATTAAGCAGGCCAAAATATATGGCAAAATAATACAGATGAACGCCGAATTATTCGGCAAGAAAGACATCGTCAATTACATTGCATGGAAACTCAGAAGCACAAAATGAATGTGGCTTCATTTTTTCACATCTTCATTTTATGAAAAAATGGAAGGTTGATTGTATGATCTTGAAGTGACAAACGGCATTTTAGAAAAATTCCATCGAACACTTAATACCGACCTTACAGATAATAGTTCTTATATAAGGTGGCTTTTTCATTCAATTTATTGGGATTGCGTGCTGCATTGAAAGAAGAGCTCGGTTGTACTCCCGTCATATTATTATATGGCCAAACGCTCCTATTACCTGAAGAATTTTTTGTTAGTTCTACCCCAAAAAGAGAAATGGAATTGAAACTTGCACCTCGCTATTTCCACAATTAAACCTATTTCTTCATCGTTTCATACCTGTTCAAAACCATTCATTCTCAAAGATTTATATACTTCAAATTTTGATTTTGTTAGAGTCGAAGGTAAATGGCCGTCATTTACTTTTACTTAGGAGAGACCTTATAAAGTAATTGAAAAACAGCAACATTTTTTAAATTTTGTGAATATTTCAAGTCTCAAGATAATTTGTTAATCAGAAATTTCTTCGAATTTTTAAAACCGCCCTTACAGTTAATACTTGTGGTAAAAAGTGGAACGAAACTCTTCCATTCATTTTATTGGGAATGCGTTCTACATTGAAAGAAGTCCGTTAAACTATTATATGGCCAAACGCTCCGATTACCTGCAGAGTTCTTTGTTACTTTTACCACAAAAACAGAAATTGAACCGCTTTTAGCAAGTTTGTGCCTCGTTTTTTCCACACGTAAGTCTATTTCTTCATCGTTTCATACTTAGTCTAAATCATTCATCTACAAACATTTAAATACTTCCAATTTTGTTTTTGTTAAAGTTAAAGGCAAAGGTCCATTATTTACTTTTGCTTGCGAGGAACAAAAACGGAAATTGAACTGCTTTTAGCAAATTTGCAAATCGTTTTTTCCACAATTAAACCAATTTCTTCATTATTTCATACCTATTCTAAACCATTCATTCACAAAGATTTATATACTTCCAATTTTGTTTTTATTAAAGTTAAAGGTAAATGTCCATTATTTACTTTTTCTTACGAAGCACAAAAACAGAAATTGAACCGCTTTTAGCAAATTTTGCGAATCGTTTTGCCACAATTAAACCAATTTCTTCATTATTTCGTACGAGACACCTGATCACGGTCTAAATCTTGGAAGCACAGAGTGAAAAGCTGGCTTTTCCATTTCTTTATTTTGAAGAAACGGAAGGTTGATTGTATGGTTCTCAAATTACAGAATAGCGGGTAAATTATTGTGAATTAAAAATAATCATAATTCTCTAAAATTTGTTACACATGTAATAGTGACGTTGTTTTCCATTTGATCTTAAAAGATTATATAAATCAGCGTCTTGACTGGGCTAAATTCGCCAATGTCAAGATTCTGAGTATGCAAATGAGTAAATTAAGAAAGCAGAATTTCCATTTTTTTGTTAGCTCAATGTAAGATGTGCACAGTTTACTTTATTAAAGATAACGTTTGATAGTTTAAATGATTTTGTTATTAGGACTTAAATTGTACGACAACTATTTCTTTTACAATATACGCCTTGTTTTCAAGGAAGACAAACATATTAGCCACAGAAATGTGCTTTTTTCATAAAAATTTATGAGAAAATAAGACAATTTTTAAAATATTGATTTTCTTATTCGTTACTTTTCTTCCTTGTAATTTTTTTACAATCACATAGAAGTTATGAGTGTTATGAATATTCTAAATGAAATCAGTAATTTTATCTACTGTAATAAATCCCAGAACGTCTAAAACGAACCAACTAGCTCTATAACCGTCCCTAAAGCTGCCTTTTGTGCGGCGGAGATTCCTAACATTCGGAGATTGGGGATTGGGGATTGGAGATTGGGGATCGTTGCTGATGACGAACGTCATACGAACGTCATCGTCGCACAAAATGTAGTTTTAGACGATTTTGAAAGCTTTAAATATAAATAAGTAAACAGTACTCTACTTTAAAGCTGTTTTTTATGCGAGGAAGATGTGGATTTTCATTCGGATTGAGTGATGGCGATCACGTGACGGGATTACGTTCGCCATCATCCAATCCAAACGAATCTCCAAATACTCAAATCTCTCTGGTATAAAAGGCTCTCAAACTAGTTTGGGAGTTCACCAAACTAACAACGTTATAAAATACGAATAGAATAAGTTACGCATTTGCTAATTCAAAGTGTAAAATTGCAATGGCTTATTTATGCGTGACGTCACGGACAGCCCTTTGAGTTCTGCACCTGTTCTTAGGATGCAACAGCCATCCTAAATTCTACAGTCCCTTATACATATAAATATGAGTTCAGGTAAACTAGGCCCAACCGCGTGACACCCTTTCCTTTTTTTAATCCGTTATATTGAAGTTTTGCAGTAGCATTATTAATAATCATTTATGGAAGGGCATAAATATTATAAGGTAAAGACTATATAATTAATGCAAATTTAAAATAATGATTTCATATAATTTTAGTATGAATTGCATTTTTTTTACATTTCTTTGTAAATTACCCATCATTTTTTCGCAATCAACATAACTCCACAAAATCATTTATCTTTTTAATTTATTCACAAAAACACTATCAAAATATAAACAATTTAATTACAAGGAAAGGAAAAATATACAAAATCGTTTATTTTTAATATTAAAGTAGAAAATCTCACATTGACATTTCTTAATCATGTACTTTTTTATTTTACGACGGAAACGATACTATTAATCTTGTGAAATTATTGCAAATATGCACATTTGGAAATAAAATGACGCATGCTGAGCGTTAAAAATTAAAAACCATTGTTTATATTTTTATTTATACATTTCCAATAATTTATTATTACTTTATTATTACTTTGTTGTTTTTTAACTGTTCGAAACTTTGTTAAAACATTTTTTTTGTGGTACCTAAAGCAATTTTGAAACTTCCGGGAAAACCTTTTACCTTTAATTAAGGCTACCTGTTGTGTATGCGGAACTTAATTGTTTGAGAGGCTTTACGTTGAGGTAGAACACTAAAATGAATTATAACTTTTCCAGGTATCTACCTAGTAATTTTCAGTAATATTATTTGCATTATTTCAAATTTGTTTACGGTTTTATTTAAAACATATTTTTAACTTAACATTATTCAACAAAAACAGATAAAACTTTTAATAATGCAAAATATTATTAGTATTATTAAAATAGAAAAAGATTTAGTCATTTATTTAAAAAGTTTCGTTATCGTTTTCAATGGAAAGCTTACACATAAATCGGGAAACAATCAATTTGTGGTAAAACCGTAAATGATTGAAATTTTCATCATTCGAACAAGATCACGTCATCTTTATAAATAACACTCATTTTCTCGTTTCCTGTTTATCTTACCGTCTTCATCTAAGTACAAGAAAACAACCTATCCGTATATGTACGTTCATTTATTTTTGTTTTTTTAAAATCTATTAAATTATTATGTTCATTTTAAATTCGTACTTTTACTTTTCTAGATAGTAAAAATCGTCTTTGTTATTTAAGTGAAAGTTGAATGTGATTCTTTTCTCATTCTTTTATTTATTTCAGTTCTTTCTTATTCCAAGAAACTCAAAGAATAGTAAATTTACAAAGAACTTTTTTAACACAATATGCTCTTTGATGTTAACTCCTCGTATATTTCTTTCTTTTATGTAACCTCTTTTTGTCACCTGTGTAAACGGTTCAAAGTTCTCAGCAATTTTCAACCAGTGCAAAGTATGTTTCTAGGTTGCGGTAATTTCGTTTACCACTTCAACAACTTATTGCTTCTTGCTGCTACCACTACCGCAGCCTCCGAACTTTCTCACGGTTCTACCACTGGCAGTAAAAGTTACCTCTGCTGCGTTCTGTGTCGCTGGGTACCTAGAGGGCAGAGCGAAATGCCATGATAGAAAGTGTAATTTTCCAATAATACATCTTCGTTTTTATTGTTAACTACTCCAACTTTTCGTTGTGGCGTTGTACCTTTGTAACATTCATTCGGTTTAATTGAAATTCATAAATAATGATGTGAAAGCGTAAGAAAAACCGCATAATTATACATGATTATACGTTCAGAGATTAGAAGTAATATTTAAAACTGACAAGTTTTCCACTGTTCGTGTCCTTGTTCTCGTAATTTCTGTGCAATTTATTAAAATGCACAACGTCAGGTGTGTCAGTTAGTTATGCTGTCACTTACCGGAAGAATAATGTTTTCTTAATCGGACATATTCGGAATATATTTATATTTCGTAATACAAAAAACAAATTGTCTTCAAATTAATTATTATCTCTTTGATTTTTTATATATCTTGTGATAATCTATATCATCCAGCTATATCACCAAACTTTCTTTTATTATATAGAGGTGAATGAATTATAATTAAAAGAACAAGAAGCAAAATGGAACAAGTGCATTTTGACTTAAAAGTAGTTTTGTACGGATTTGGGTAAATTATGATTTATGAGTCATATTTAATAGCATATCTAAACAATTGCATACTATACACGTAGCGCCATCTAGTAGTGATTAAAAACAACACATAACACAAATCTACTAAAACATTTATACTACAACGCCAATTTCTTAAATTAAATTTTTCGTGGTGTTTATTTACTTTTAATAACTACTAATATTGAGTCAAAACCAGATGCGAATGAGTTTGACTGTTATTAAGAATAACCTAACGCTCACTTGCTAAAAAATCGACACAAGTCAAAACATTTCAATTTGAGATAATCAAGTTATAATTGTTAATTTTATTATCGCATCTTGTGTCCTTATTTATAATATATTGATACCAAATTTTTAAGTACCGATAATCACAGTTAATGAAGTTCTATTGATACTTAATAGATGTTAAAAACCTTATGAAGCCAATCTTTTCACAACGAATGATTATAACACAGGATAAGCTACATTAATCGTGTTATCCCGTTATAAAAACACACAAGATAAATAATTAAAAACTTAAAAACGGCTGTAGGCGAAGAATTTGATTGCAAAAAATATCTGAAGTTGATGCACAAACCATTTTCTGTATGTTTTATAAACTTATATAGAGTTTATTAACTGTTACGTTTTTTGCCAGAAATGTTTATTGCATCATGTATAAAGAATAAATTGAAGATTCACCAAGGATAAGATTTTATATAAAACTGCACCATTTAAATAAAATTAATGAGGATACCCGCGAATTGTGCGTCGAGTTCTTGGAATGACGACAAAAAAACAACATCATCATTCTACCAGTAGTTAAAATGATAATTCTTTTGAATCCTGTAACCTGCAACAAATGATATCTACAGAAATACTAGCAGAACATGAAATAAAATTGTTTGTACAGGCCTCAGTACCGCCAACAATTTATGGACTACTTAAAATTCGTAAACAAGATATTATCAATGGCATAAATTCTCAGCGTAGCAATTAGCGAACCTTCGTGACAAGATTCTATCGTCTTTTACAAGTAAACAAAAATCATTTATCAGAAATTCTACGAATTTTACGTAATCATTAAAAATTATGAAGTTAGATCATCAAGAAGTTTCTAAGCCACCTGCACTGCAAAATCCCATCACCAAATTTACTGTTGAAACAGCAGCTAGTAAACAGTAAATAGTCATGTTGTAAAATGAATAAGAAATGGAATTATTAAATAGGAATTAAAACTAAAACTAGTAAGTTTTGGGTTTAGCCGTATATCTTCAGATGCATGAGAAAAGAGATCTAAACCGACCCATACATTTTGATGCAAAAGTTTCACATTTGTAAATACAGCTAATGCACACAAGCAAATGTATGCTCTAAAAATGAAGGTGTAGACATGACGTGGTTAGATCTGGCTGAGCTTGATGTTGGGTGGCTCATCGTGTGCCAGTTTGTACGTGTTGAGACAGTTCATATTCTTCTTGGCTTTATTACTATAATTTATGGATATACAAGGCGTGTCGAATGTCTGGATTAAAGCGAATAATTTCGCCATTCGCGTTTTTAAAGAAAAATGTTTCAAACAAATGTGGTTTTTATTGTTTTTTGTTTCGTTGCTATGGCAACCAACATTGTTATTTTAAATAGGATGCATGTTTTTTTTGTATAGGGTGGCCAATTATGCATGCAAAATGCCATGTCTCAGTAACCGTTTTTACAATAAAATTGTAGAAACTTGCACTAAAAAAAATTGTGACTAAAGTCACTAATTGTAAGGGAAAATGTTGGAAATTATTTTCAGATTTCTAAAATGACCGCTAGGGGACGCAAATGCCATCTTAATTTTAAAAATGTAGATGTGTTGCGTTAACATAACACAAAAGTATATGCTTTTTAAAGGTTAAATAAAGTGTAGTTTTTTTGTTATAACATTTGCGCCCTACCTCTAAAAATTAAGTTGTAAATATAATTTGATGTTTAGCCACTAGAGGGTATTTTCCAATATTACATCAGAAATTATGAATTCTCTTAGGAAAGCTAAATCTGTTGGTACTACTTTTTTATCATGCAAAAATAGCAAAATTAATCCCTAAACTCGATATCTTGTTCCTAACCTAACCAAATATCGACGAAAGAAGATTTTATGGGAAAATTCAATGGATTACGATTATTGCTTTACCATATAACTCAAAACTTTTTGAATTGAAAAATTTTGAAATGATTAGCATATTTACAAAAATTTTCAAATACTCCCAACCACTTTATTTTTAGAGATAACGCGATAATTATAAAATTTTCGCGTTAAAAAAACAAAAAAAAACTATAATTTATCTAAATTTCAAAAACTATATAAAGGGTATATCAGGTATGAGTAGAAAAAAATTAAGAGCTTAAAGATCTCCTTTTTCTAAATAAAAAATACTAATAATACAATGTCCCAATGTTTCTCCTTCTTTAGATATGACATAAAGTTAAGAGTTCCAAAGTTTGAGTACTGCTACATAATGAAGGACAGTAAGCAAACTTTGATTATGTAATGAGTACAATTTGACATATAAACGTCGTTTTTGAGAAATTTTTGTTATTTTTTATTTTATACTAATGAAAATCTTTATTATTTCTCTTTTATTATTCTTTTATGTGAAAATGTACAAAAAATTAGGTTTTAATAACACACTATTTATATTAAAACCAACGAAATTACAGAAATAGAAACAAATTTCACTAAAAATATCCTCCTTCTCTTTCAAAAACATTATTATTCAGATTTTGCCTCACACTGTTTCACTCTTCTTCATTTCTGCATACTACACTAGAGTCACACTCTAGAGTACACTCGAGAAAAAATCCATTATATTTAATTCTGGGCTTATCGTAAACCAATCTATCATAAGATTGGATAAGAAATAAATCCGTTAACGCATTAAACGTTAAAAACTTGAAAGCGTAAAAATGCGATACAATTAATAAAGAAACCTTTATTTGTAACATTTAACGCACCCTGTATATCAAAAACTTGTCTTTGGAAAGTGAAAACACTACTCAAAAAAATATTACCGAATTCGAATATTTCTATTCTTTGCCGTTCGTTTAATTGCATCATATTGTTGCTTAAACTGTCATTTTTTCGACATTTAAATGTGACAACGACGTCATTTCAATATCTACTATTTTCATAAAATGTATTTAATATTTTCATAATTGAATTTTTTCTCGATTTTTTCTATACCATTATGCCATGATACCAAAATATCGCCTGAAAACATGTCACAATTAATAAAGAAAGTTTTATTCGAAACATTTTTCTTTAAAACCACTAACGATCAAGTTATTGAGTATATTTCAGACATTTGACGCACCCGGTGTATAAAAAAAATACTTGTCTTTGGAACGTGAAAACTACTGATTGTATGGATAGAGATGGATGATAGAGAGGATGACCATATTCGTTATAGTTAACAAGTCGTAACTCTCTATGAAACCGATACTTAAACTGACAAGTAAATTTGAAGCGAGTATTCCATCATTTTCGTTTCACATTTGTTCGCATGCAAACATGTTTTAGATTTGCATCAACCTTGTATTCGCCTGTTAAGGCTTTCTAATATTAGTTCTAGTTTCAGTTATTATTCAATAGATAATTTGCTTTTATTTTATTAATTTGCATTACAATAAACTAAAATAAACTATATGATACCATATGATGAATAATATAAAACGGCTAGTTTTTAATGAAATATAAGTAATTGTAAGTAGTGTAGAAAATCTGAGCTTATGAATTTATTTCAAAAGGTCCAAAATCTCCGAATAGTGGGAAAACAAAACGAGAATAATGTTTGAAGCTTTTTTTTTTGCTAAACTCAATCCTATCATTTCAAAGTTGTTCTTTATAACAACTTTTTTAATTTAGTTTATAATAACCGTCCCGATAAAGTATTTTTGATTTTTTTTATTAGACTTAACATCATTTTGAAGAAATCACTTGCAAGAAATCATGAAGCTGAATTAGGCTATCTCTTGCAGAACCCAATGTCCCGTTTCCAAATTTCTTTTTTCTTTATTATCGTCACTATCCGAAAATGATTCAATTCCTATTTATATGTCAGAATCATGAAAAATAAAGGTCGGTTACTTCCTCCTCTGGCTCAATAACAAATCTCAGCTGAGACTGTCAATAATCTGAAGACTGAGAATTTGCCGACACTGTGAATAATTGCAGCAAATTCTATATCTATACTTGTATTTACTGTATTTGTCTTTTCCATTTTATTATTTCCAATTAAATTTTTTTGGTGTGTCAATGGCAATCATAGTTTTACCATTTCTTCTCTTCTTAGCTAACACTGTCCCAATTATTTTGGGGTAGCCCTTTTATCATTTTATTTATAATTTATACCATTTATTGCCATGGATAAAAATACAAAATTACGTAAGATACACAAGAAGAAAAAAAATAAAAAAGATAATAACAAAAATATATACGAAGTGAGGGAATATAAGTTAGTAGCAAAAATTACGACGGACCACAGGAGGAACAGAGCAGCCAAATCTTTTTAAAGAGTGGAAGCAAGCATAAACTTTTTTGCAAACATTTTGGTATGACATTACTATCCAGCATCAGATTACTGCAGGTAGATGGATTAATCTTACCAAACAATTGGTGAGTGAATTCGTATGCAGAGAGGACCGATAAAGAAGGTGATGATTGACAGAATCAAAAATCTTGCGGAAATTGATACAAGCAAAGTAACACATCTGCTATCGCAGGCATACCTAATATCATCAGTAATTTTAATGAGGGCGGTAGTTATACCCACTGCGAAAACCCGATTCCGCAACTCATTGTGTAAATATAACTTCTCTAGAAATCCGTATATTTGCAAATAAACTAAGTGTCCAAAAGCTTTTGATAGTACAGATAAAATTGAAATCGGACACCAGAGTTACATGGAGGGGACTTGGATTTAGATCTTGAAACGACATGAGCAACCTTCTCGACAGAGGGAAATAAAGACCGCTCATGTTGAAGATATGAGTAAAGAGAGGAAGCATTATATTCAGGATATGAAGAAGAAGATTGGGACCGATCCATCATCACTTGGACTTGTGAACGTTGTCGCCATTTCATTTTTTTTTGAGGATCTTTCTGACTCTTTACATATTGAAGACAAACTTTCATCGATGTCAATACGTTTTGTAGAGGCTAAAAGATCTGCATCAACCAATAGACTTTTTGATACTTAGCTTTCCATTTTTAATACTTCATTGATATTTCATTGAAGACATGACGATCACATGAAAATATCTTAATATTTTTGAAATAGATGCACTGTTTACCCAAAGCATAGAGCAAACAATACATCTATAATAGTACCTTTTGTAAAGGTTATAGGATCTGTATCAACTAATAAACTTTTTGATACTTAGATGCAATGTTTGCCGAGTGCTTTTTCTAATTCCATAAAGAAAATGATTTACTCTGCAGTAAAGTAATGTACAATCAGATTGGCTGCTTCTCTAATATCATTTTCAGTATCTTCTATGAGTTTTATCAGTTAATTCATTATAACAAGACTAGATTCACTAAATTATTGATAAATCCTTTCTATTTTGCTTCCTAACAATTCGATGATAATGGCTTGTGAAAATTTGCATATCTGACTTTGTGATAGAAGTAGATAGCATTCTAAGCATTTTTGTAGGATATTGAATAGTGGAATATACTATTTTAGGGTGTTTAGGTTTACTCAATAGCAGAAATTAACCAATTTTACATATTATGAACACAAAAAATTACTTAGAACGCATTGTAATTAATTAACGTTTGTTCAAAACACGTTGTAGAACATGTGAGGATTGCTCACAACGTGTTGTGGCTATTCAATATTTACCAATTTATTAAATGAACGCTTTGACCAATGTAGGCAACTGAATATACAACACTGTATATCAGTTGCCTATCTGAACATTCTAAATTTCTTCAAATTTATTGTCTTTCGAATGAATGAACTTAACTGTGTTAATCCTTAACAATCAAAATCAAATAAATTAGTATTTTTTTGCAATTCTCTTAACGTATAATTTTCTTCAACGTACATGTATCATTATATACCATTATGTTTATTTATCATTATAAACAAGAACATATATTTTAACAGGTGTGAATCACACCTTCAAGGTTATTCACAAAGAATTGCATAACAACAGTTAATCCTACCGACTATAACTGTATCGAACGACAAGGTCATCCTTTCATTATTTATTTTCACGTTTGATATGCCCGGGTGTAATTAAATTGGATTTGTATCACGTTTCCCCTTTTCATCAACACTATAAAATCGATAGATCAAAAAAAGAAGATAATTGCTACAGGGTGGCTAATAGGACCCAAGGAATAAATGTCGTACAAAACGTGCATAATCTCACGTTTTGTAGAGAGATTATTATGGAACGGAAAGTGCTTTTCCAACAAGTTACCGTTAATTCGATTAACCGAACACGATTTTACGATGAACTGATTTTTCGCGTTGTAATAATGCGGTGTTGCATTGATAAAATAAACTAACGTTATTTCTAACAATGGAAACAATTTTAATGATGTGTTAGATTGCAGTAATCTTTTGATATTAAGTGAGTGTTTTTCTTTGTTACAGTTTTGGAAAGCGAACCGGGGGCAGCGCAAGAAGACAGAACGAATGTTTCGTGTTAGAACCATCGGAGATGATCGTCGTAAGTACATTTTTCTGATGAAAACTAAAAAGTTTCATTTCGAAATACTTAAGAGATTTTGGACCACATGTTGAGTAGAGAAATAATGTGAATTCATGTCAACCGTCTGTTTACTAAAGCAACCTATATTTTATAAGATGAGAGAAAGTAAATTCCGGTTGATAGAAAATTATAATGATGAGAGAAAGTTTTCGCTTCATTAATCTAACATGAGATCTAATAAACAATAAGCTTTTAAAAATAGCTAATCAATTCTTTTCGTTAACAATAGAGACACGTTTTTATTCTTTCGGTTAAGACAACCCAGAAATTCTTGTTACGGTTACAACGCTTTTAAATAAACTATTTAATGGCAACATTTGTTCGTCACATAATGACTAGAAAATTGTATTAGCTTACTTTAATTTAACGTATGATGAAAGCAGAAAATGAAAAGTAAACACATAATATTAATGCTTTGTTTGTACGGTATTAACATTGAGCGTTATTGGGATATTTGGTGTCGAAGTAGTTGGTTAAAATTTACTAACAAATTGTGATTAATTTGTAAGAATTGGGTTTTCTGATGAACTGCGAAATCTTATTTGCAAAACTCGTAGCAAGTGAACGAATATTGCCTTGTTATATGGCCTTAATTGAGTATGTTGTAATCATTTATAAAATTACTGGTAAAATTACTTTAAAATGCCAATTTTGGTTGCGCAATTCAACTATAATTTTATATTTGTTCATTTATCGTGTTTATAAAGACGTTTACAATATTTAAAAAGATTTAGGAAGGGAAATTGTGAGAGAAGTTTTAGAACGAAAGGAGATTTAGAAACTTGGAGAAAGTAGAACTCAGTTTTTCCTTCGTCGTAAGACTAGTCACATCATCCGTTTTGACTGAATCTTTACCTAAAATCATGAGAGATAAGTTAGTTGCCATCCATACTCTAAAAGAAGCAAAATCTCTGGTAGTAGACAAATATATAAATATATTTGTTATTAATAAACGTACTTATGTATACTTTGTAGGCTTATTGGCGATAAATACATTAAAGTCTTAACTGATATTTTAAGAAAAGCTGCAACACTTGAATCACTCAAATTATTCGCTTACCTTTAAAAAAAAACAGAGAAGTAAGGTAGGTGGTTCGGAACCAAGAACCTCATAACTGTGAAGGATGCGAAAGCAGAATATCACTTTGGGTTTATGAAAAAAGTTTAGGACAGATTTTTTAAATAATACTTTAAGAAGCTACTTTTCTCTACCTCGAGATGTGGTTATAAAGTAGGATGATATATGGTTACATGAAATGGGTAAGCATGGGTATGCTTTTGATTTCAACGTAAACCATACACAGAAGAACGTAGACCGATGAGGGACCTGTGTGGTTTGTAAAGCTTGTAATAAAGATGTATTAGTTATGCGGAATGATGGAATTATATGGTTATGTCGTTGCTGTTCAAAACAGTTCCTAAAGCAAGATGTTTTCAACGATAGCAAGTATTTTTGTCAAATATTAATATAATTCGGAGGAATAAGATTCATGGATGAATGGGAAGTCTGTAATAGATATAGTTCAGTGACAACGAAGGTGACGAAAACTTGATTTTTATACTGATAATTGCATGACATAGATGTGACATGAATCGTAAGCCTCTTTGTTTCACTAATGCATGTAAGGACAAATCTTTCAACTATAACTGAAAACAGCTCAATTTTCTCAGATTCTATATCAACTTTAATCATTTAACGTTGTTTTCTTCTATCTATATTATATTATTCTATCATTTAATTTGTTCTAAATAACCCTGATATTTCGTTTTATTCTGCTACTTTGCAAAGCTTTATTATTCTACACTCTTATTTTGAAATATTTTTTAGCTACTTTATTAACTTCTGCGATTATATCAGACATAAAACTTGATTACACACGGATATAATATTGTTCATGTTTTTACCGATTAAATTTTGAATGTTTTTGGTAGTGACTCAACCTACGATGTGGTTGATTTTCGTTCCATGAATCCATCTATTATTTTAAAGAATGTCATTGATCTTCTTCAGAAGTTGCCAAACAAATTTACGGCTTAAGGTGACAATCTTTCAGCGTTCTTTATCCGTGATTGTAGTGCAGTTTTTTCAGCCTTACTTTGCGTGGTCATGAATTTTTGTGTCTAAAGACAGATGTGTCTCCTAAGATTTGGAAGCATACACGGATAATTAATGTTTTCATCCATGGTAATCATAACGGCAGTGCTGATTGTCGTCCATCTCCATAGTTTTAGTATTTGAGCAAATCATTTTGAACTATTTATCCGTAAGTTCAATCTTTTGTATTGATTCACTAATATGAGTTTATTAAACGACGCGAAATTTTGCACTTATGTTACAAATATTATGTCCGTGCATTGACGTGTGTTAGAGTGAAATGATTTCTAGCGCGTACGTCTGTTCCGTACACTTTTAGGCTCTCTGACTTTTAGGTCACTCTCACTTCTCGTGGTATAGACTATTCTAAACTTAATCACAGATAAAGTGGATGTACTGTTCTTTTCTAAGGCGTTTGATGGGATCCATTATGATCTCCTCCAGAAGTTCATAATCATATTTGTCCAATAGCATTAATTATGGACTTTATAACTTCTTCTAGAGTCCCTAAGGGCTCTAACTTCGATGTAATGTAATACTTATTGACGACTTATTAAACAAATTCAAGTGTGGTATACTGGGTTATGCTGATAATCTTTAGATAATTCGCCCTATGACCTTAGATGATATGGTTTCGATGCAGTCAGATTTTGATGTCTTGGTGGATTGGTACAATCGTAATCAACTCCCGATTAATGTGCAAGTGTAAAGCTACTCCCTTAACTGCTAATAGCAGACTATCGTTTATTCTGCATATAGAAGATTATATTTCCTGTGCAGCTAGGATGCTTGGCTTTGTGGTCCATACATGACGTTTATTCACGGATTCTGCAGTATACACTAATGATAGGCCAAATCGAGTTCTCGTCAAACCAAGTTAACCGTGTTGAACGTTTTCGAAAACCGAGTTCAAACCGAGTTGATAGTAAATCTCAAAATTAGCAAAGCACTGGCTTAAATTGATGAATATTCAATTAAGTTGCCTTTTATGCGAGTGAGATCCGAAGATTTGGTCCCCAGGAGATTCTTTTTGACTATCTGATAACGATCATGAAACATCGAAATTTCGAAATCTTCCTCGTACTAAGGACACTTTAAAGGTGCCATAATTTCTGGACAATTCAACCTTTTGTGTCTTCAGCTTCCACAATGTGTCTTGAAATAAACTTGAAAAGTAGTATATGTCAGTATATCCGACTTCTCATGCACACTATTCCTTAGTTGCCGAGTACTTTACAACTACTCGCCAAGTAACGCGTAGTATCGATCCAACATTAGGCGGCCTCTGGCAACGCTTTTACGCAGTATCTGTTCAGTTGTTTCTGACTCCTCGTTGTAAAGTCAACAAGTTTGATCCTCGGCTTATCCAATATGGAAAAGGTGGTATTTCAGGAATTTCCTTTGATTAGGCATAAAACTTCTTAGGCTTTGTTTTGCAAAGGGGTTGTCATACTTTTCTCTTGTCTGTGACCAGGAAGTTCTTTCCAGCGTGAAGCTATCTGTAAGGCTTACCAACTGTTAATTACTTGTTTTATGTGACTTTTTTCTGCTGCCTCTTTGGTTAGCTTGGCTGCCTATCTTCAATGACACTGTGACATTATTGCTCTTAGCGTATTCTCACAGGTTGTTCGCAAATGTCACAGGGCGGCCAGACTCTCTGTGAAAAGAGAGAGTCTAGAAAGAGAGAGTAGATGCACTTTATTGTTCCTTTTGGAGGTTGAAAGCAGTGCAGAAGTTTATTGCAAGAACTTCTGCCTAAAAGGTGATTGTGTCTGAGCTGTTACTGCAAATGTATTTGAAACATTGGTATACCAAGCAAGGGTTCCTCCTGCTTCTAAATAAGACCTCATACGGCTGGTCGAAGTTGTTTTTTGTTGGAATAAGATGCATAGAGGATTTTAAGGTGTTCTCTAAGGTTATCCTGCATCAACTTGATTGAAGAGCATATTCAATCAAAAATATAGTTTAGCTAGCTTCTGTAATAGATTTATTTTCACTTGAGAATTGGTAGGGATCGAGTTTTCTGTCTATGTATAGTTTTATCATCGTGGCTGCTGAATAAGTTGTAGTGGAGTTAGACTTCTCGTCGGTTGCTGATATTTTTAATTGGGAACACCAGAATATAGCGCCAAAACCAGTAGATATAAAAACTTCCAATGATAAGTAGTCGTTTAGTTCATTTATTATCCATATTTGCGCATTATTAGCATTCCTTTCTGAACTAAATACAGATTTTGTTATATCGCGCTTCAAGGAAAGAAGCTTTTGCTATTGTTCTATTGATTTCATAAAGTCTATGTAATTAGAGTTGCTATTTGTGTATGTAAACTCAACTTAACTTAGTAACCGTTTAACTCGAATAGACTTGAAGTAATCTCAACTCGAGTTAAACCGGTTTGATAAATAGTTGACCCATCTCTAGTATACACCACCAATATATACTAAGGCTGAAGTAGGGTTCTGCGACGCGGATAGAATTCAAAAAGATTTTTAAAATACCCTTCTTGACGCATTTATAGAATTTATTCTGTTCGTGGTACTGACAACATCACCATTTTTTTCCGTTGAATACGAAGCTGTTGTGTAGTGTCGAAATCGAAGAAGCTGGTATGTAGTCAGACGGATTGGAGCTAGTTACACCAGTGTCTTCTACTTGAAAAATTGTAGAAATTACATTCAAGAAAGCTCTACTACAGAGTATTAACTTAATGTTTAATTATGTTTTCTGTTAATGTAAATTTGTATTGTATATTTTCCTGTAATTGGTTCTTTTTAAGGAACAAATATGTATATTATTATTATTTCGTTGCTATGGAATGCCTGTCAAGATTGTGTTTTTGTTGTATTTCACTCTTTCACAATAACTGAAAAAATTACGAAGACACTAAATATCTACTTTATATTGCTTTTTGTAATTTCTATTTCTGCACTATAATGATTGGAAGCATGCGGATTATTGAATCATATTTAGATTTGGTCAAAAAAGTCTTAGAAATACGTATTTATATATACTAAATATATATGTATTGTACTAAGGTCCATTACCACCATCTTTAATTATATTTATATTATAGATATACCTATCTATTAGCTAATCAGAATGCGTAATTTGATACTTTGGTAGAAACAGCCACGCAAATTTTGTAAATACCATTTACGATTAGTAAATAAGCACTTCATTATACCCATTGTACCTTTTAAAGTAAAGTTCAGCTAATTCGTACACACCCAAACCCAATTTCCTTGTAATCCGAATTTGTAAAAAATTCGCTAATCGGAATTAATAGGTTTTTCGTTCTATTTGTAAAGCAAGAAGATATTTCCAAAACACTTTCTATTAAAAAAGCTGACTTTATCCTTTCTAATGTTTGTCAATAATTGTAATTTATCAGCAAAATGCTAGAGAAATATATTTGGTTAATCAGATGAGGAACAGGATGCCATTCCATTATCCAGTCAATAATTAAAAGAAATCGGTATTATGTTGCAGAAAATAAAGCAGTTTTCTCCATGAAAGTGTTCACGAAAGTGTTAAAAATGTTCACGCCTACAAATTACAACATAACCTAGTTTTTCACAAATGTTCACGCCTTCAAATCAAAAACACGATTATTGAAATAAATAATAAAATTAAAGTTTTACACAATTGCAACAAGTGATAAAAGAAAACAATAAGAACATAATAGAAAATGAGTGTTGATACGTATTTAATAATAGAATGAATTCTAATAACGTGATTTCCTGAAGATGATAATTAAGTTCAGAAACCGGTAGAAACTAAAAATCAATAAAAAAAACTTTTATCATCGTCAAATACGACAAATCATTTTTAATTCAAATATCCTTTTACATGAAACTACTTGTTTGAATCCAGGAAGGAACTCTGTAAAATGGTGGTCCAAAACCACAATATTGAACACACTGATTTTTTTAAAGCTTTGATATACTTCTATTAAATTACAGAAGCGATTTCATACACAATTTTATAATCACATCACAAAAACAAAAAGTTTATTGATTGTACTAACTTGCAGGCAAAACAAATTTTCAAACTCAACCCTGATAAATTGAACAGCGTATAAAATTACTTGGAAATTTACCGTGTACAAGATTATATTTAGATCCTTTTTTTACTCAATTTCGATGTAAAAATCGTTCATGCGGTACAAAACGAAGGCAAATTATATGCTGCATGAACACCCAGCCAATGTTAAACTAATTGTTATGCTAAAGTTTCATTTGAGGGGATTATTAACAAAGCAAAGGATTCCTAGAAAAACTCTTTTAAACAAGCATTACTCAGCAAAGTTATATGTAACAACATTTTCATTACAAAAGATGAAACTAACGCTTTAAATTTCCAAAAATCTTTTTACCTGCATATTTTGTAAATGTTACAAAAGCGTTTTGTATAAAACAAAAAATGTTCCCCTTTTTTAAGACCTGTCACAGAGGACATTCTCCCATTTCATTGACTTCAAGAGAATGCATTAAAAAGCCAGGTTAAGCTTATTTGTACTCAGCCTTATTCTGTAGCTATTTTATCATGACATTAAATATTAATAAATTATACTTTCGAGTTTCCACCTTACATACGTATACAACTAACGTAATCATAGACGGCTTTTTCTAACAGCATTAATTGCTCGTATTGTGTAATAAGTGCCAGAGATCAAATTTATCACGATGTATGTACCGACTTTATTTACTTAATTAATATCACACGCTGTATTAAGTTCTTATATAGTAAAACATCCATACATTGAACTATAAGTTGAAGTAAGACTAGATCTAGAAATAGTAACACTTAAAGTTAGTCGTTTTAAGAGATAAACTCTTGTTGTTTTAATTCAAGTGTTAGTTTTAGCTCTTATTCTGAAATATTGCGTTGTTCTAGAATGTTTTTTAAGATTATTTGTTTTCTTATTGTATTAAAGTATTCTACCATCTCAGCACAGCGAAAGTAATTGCGAATGCACTGAATATTTTGGTTCAGCCGTACGTCTCTTGTGACGAAACCAAATCTAGCTTCTGAGCTAATACTTGAGATAGAATTTTTTTATTACGCATAATACAGTTATATAACACCTAGTAAATATACACAAATTAGTTACTTGTTTTTGACGATAAAGCTTAAAAAATCAATGTTTTGCAGCTTTTCCTTGCACTGTTAATATGTCCATGTAAAAATTAAGTTGGACTAACTTTATCGAACGAAATGTTCAACACATGACACATTATTTCGAAAGAAAAACAATTTAAAATTTTCGCTATCACAATCATCATTGTTATTTGTTTTTAAGCCACACATAAGGTTAATATGTGATTTTACTGCTGGCCTTACTTACCTTCTGAAAGTCCTTCACCATCAGAATCATTCATGCCTTCGAAAACATACCTACCCCTCTACCACATCCTTGAAAATTCATTATTTACTTCATCATCTGCACAATTTCAGCTGATAATTGGCAACCTAATCTGATGAGCAAGGCAAACGGTATCATCAAGTTGTTATGTCACTGGAGATGAGGTAATACTAGTTATTCTTGCTTCAAACTCATTTTAATAAAAAGTAATTACAGATACATTACTAGATACACTTGCTAATACTGCACCTTTGGAAAACGCTTCATCATCAAACATGCTTACTACTTTTTTGCGTCCTTGAAAATTCATTATTTATATTATCATTTAAACTTCTTCAGCAGACAACTAGTTTTACTAATTTTATCGAATTAATCTCAAATTGCAACCTAAAATGTGGCCGATTGGCAGGACGCTTTTAATAATTTAAAAAAGTAGAAGATAATGTCAGGCTGATGACGTCCGTATTCTGCAATGTATTGCTATAATCGATCCTCAAAGTTTCTCATTACCTTCTCACACAGGTCGATGTTAATTCCCCTCATTTTTATATGATGAAGATATATTAATAGGAATTATACATTTAAGCCTTAGCTATAATTTGGTGAAGAAGGAAATAAAAGAACATCAATGATTCTTGAGTTATAACTGAAAACCCAAACAAACAAACATCAATATAAGGAAAAAATATAGTCTTAATACAAATGTTTGGCTTGAGAACGTCATACCTTTTGAAGATTTTGCTTTACTTTCATTTTGAATTTCATCATAACATGTTGAATTTCATCCTAACATGGAATTTCTCACCCACCAGAATGGCTGTTGTTTATAAATCCGCACTATTGCTCGCGTTGGAATCGCAAAATTAGGATACTAGGTAAATTTAATATTAAGTTCCTCACTTATTTATTAACGTGAGGTTTCCAGACATTTGCCATTTGTGTGTATTGGCACACAGTTTACTTTCTTGTAAGAATATTTTATCTATGTCAATTTATTCGTATTTAATTTTATGAGTCATTTTTGGTCTAGTTTTCAAGTGAACTTAAGGCTGATTCTCAATTCAGTTCCAAGTCTAATATTAATTCTAGTTTTAGTATTTGTTTTATTGTTAATACATTCTCTCTTTCACGGTTAACATCGCATGGAAAAACTTAATTTTATGGTTTGTTTAATTTAGGAAAATGTACACTTTTTACATAAAAATGGAATGCATTCAAAGCATGTTCAGTTCCAAGCACGGCTCGAAAGTAATCAGATGAGATTTGATTATTCGTGCAAGTTTGAAGGTAAATACGAAAATATATGTCAATTTATGAGAGTCAGCATCAATTTTTAGTTTTCTCACCGAATAAACATGTCGTGAAATACATAAAAGAAATTAAAAGATTATTCTAATAAATAATTCTGAAAAATGAAGAAGACAAATTTGATATCATTGGCAAAAACGTCGCTGAAAAATTAAAGAAAATGATATGAAATTATTTACCGAAAAAGTATAATATAATAGACTATTGTCTATTTGAGGTCCAATTAGACATCTTTAACCCTTCCTCTACCAAAACTCACTATTTTACATATTTCAAATCTGGTGCCACACTACCAACCAATTGAAGCGCATACAGAAACACAATAAAAAGCTACATTTATAATGGATTATTATCCACAGACAAGACTGCGTTAAGCTTGGGAACATGGAATATCGGTCTTGGTACCTAATACGAACGTGAAGAAATATTGGCAAACTATTTAAATAAAGAAAACTTCCTTGCTATATCAATTGAAGATAATACAGAAAGCACAAGAAGCAGCAAAATTTGTAATGGTGGTCAAGCTATTACCTAACTAGACAAGACTGCGTGCTGACTGGCCAGAATAACAAAGCCTAGTATGGACAGTCCTTCAAGAAAATGGATTGAGAATATAAAGAGAATTACTAGGACATGAGAGATACACATGGAAGCATATTAAAGAGGCCTTCTTACAGAAGTGGAAAAGTTGACTTCGAAAATTGCGATATTTGTATTTAACTATTTCCTATCAGACTTAATCAATTTATTTATAACTTCTAAGAATAATCTTAAAATGTTAAAGATTGGTACGTTTATTAGATAGTATTAAACATTTTCCTTTACAAAATATATTATTACATAAATAAAAAATGTTCTTATTGAAACTATAAGCTTCCTAGAAATAGGCCAATTTATTAATTATTCTCAAATTTAATTAAAAAATAGTAAGCTATAAGCCAAAGTTCTAGTAGTACAATTCTGGACGAAATTTGGGAAATTCCACCTCCGTTTAAAACCTTCTGATATTGTTCTCCAATCATATATATTCTTAGAATATGATTAGAGATATCGAAAGACAACTACAAATGCAAAAACTAAAACTACCTTTACATAATCCGCCCCAATTATTGTGTTGATATTATTGTGGCGAACTTCAGATCGTCACAATTTCTTCCTATGGCTAAACACCTGAGAGTGACAGACAATCATTTAATTCAGTCAATAAATTATCATTTCAAAATTTTTCACGTTTGGAAAGCCATTTTTTTGTCCATTTAGTACGTTTTGATATCTTTTTAATAGTTTTTAATAGTGCTTGTTTTTATATTAATAAGCAAATGGCCAATTGTAATTAATATTAATTCTTCAGAAGTCATTATATCAGAATATTTGTGAATTTATGACTAAACCATACTAAATCTTCTATACAATATCATTAAACTGAGAAGTTGATCTGAATAATGTATTGCAAAAACGCGTTCAGTTTTACTCGAGAGTTTAACTGTACATATTTACTCGCGGACTTATTTCCACGTGTATGGGCCGCTTTAAAGTATAAAATTTGTATGTATAAAACTATTTGTAAGTCGGCCCGGGAATATGCCATATATAGGTGTATATCTTGTACTAATTCCTTCATTTCAAAGAAAAGTTTCAGTTTCGGCCGAAACTACGACTATAGCCAAATCTTGATTTTGGTTTAGGCTCAAAATTAAGGACACTAATCGTCGGACACTAATTTCTAGTTCTAAGTGTTAGTGGTAGTAGTGCTAGTGTAAGTCCTAATTTTATGTCTTATTTGGCGCTGGATTATTGTATATTTTTATTGAAGCGCAAGTGAAATTATATCAATGGCAAGGGTTTCGATACATACTTGTCCGATATACATTTTGTATATATATTAAAGTTATTTATTCAAACAATCTAAAGTTTTGATCATACCCTTCCATGTATTAATTGGTTATACTGTTATAATGTACTTATCTTTTGAATAAAAATAGTCTATTTCATTGATTGAAACTCATCTTAATTAAGATATAACAATGTAATCATTTTTATAACTAATATAATTTTTTTTTAATTAATCCTATAATTGAGTCAACCACATTTATAGACGTCATAAATTTTCTTGTAGCACTTATTAGTAACGTAATTTTATCACATATCCGACATACGTTTACACAAGTCTAATCTTATATCCGTCACTGATGATATCAAAAAGAAAGAATCGTCAGGTTTGCCATATACGTCATTTCCTGCTTTCTTAGTCATCGTTAAATTTTTCGTACAACACTCTATTGGTAATAGATTTTTTAATATTTTCGTAACGTTATTGTCATAACATCTCATTACGAACACTCTAAAATAAGCAACAACGGTTTAAATTATACTGCGCAGAAAATACGGGTTGCATGTTGAAAGTGAAACGAAAGGCAAAATGTAGTATTCAGGTCGACCAGTGACGCTCTAATAAATACTTGAAACATTTCGATTATAAACTGTTTAAATTTGAGAGCCATAATTACATCCACGTTAAGTATCTATCTTAATCTATTTAAAATACACATAACTTCGTTATTGCTTTGGCAAACAATCGAAACCGGTTTCATATCGATCAACTTCTTTTTGTATTACAACATCAGATAATAATTGTTAACAAACCTATTTTGTGTAAAAATTATTAAAACACAATGAACTACAACGAAATAACTCGTTTAGCAACATGTAACCATTTCGTGACTGTTGAAACGAATCACAACAACTCAAAGACGATCGGTGTTCCGAGGAAAAAAATAAACAATAAGCTTCTCATAATCTTAAGAGATTATTCTTAGTTTTAGATTTGCCGTATAATTATTATGTGTGAGTGTTTGCATAAAAATTACGTTCAAGAGACCGTCCGGTCCGATTATAAAGGAGGAATAGTCGGGATTTGTTTTCCACTTTCGTATACTATACGCGGGGATTGTTGTGGTTGTTGCATTGCCGTTGAATTAATTACTGGCTTTATGAATATTTTGATGAGCTTTCTGGGAGGATCAGGTAGCACTGGTGAGAGAAGTTGTCAGAGGAAACGTTCTCACCTTTGTTCCTTTAATAAGTCAACAATTGATTATGGTTTGAGATAATTTTAAATAAACTGTCGAAGGTTTTATTCAAGTTTAATAAATATCCATATAAAATATTTATATACATCGTGTTAAAAAAGAATGTAAACATGATACATAGGTCCTTAAATCGACGGTTTCGGTTATATGAAAGGTAGAAAGTGGAGTGAAGGTGGTGAAAACATCTTTATCTGAAGGATAATCGATTTCTCATTAGCTGCTTTTGTTGATTTTGTTGATTAATTCGTAACTGCAGCTTCTCGAAAGTATTCACACAAATAACATAGAGTTCTGTCTTCAAATATCCCCAAAAAAATACTTTTGGGGGGTTTAACACTTGGTGATCTAACAATGGTGGTCATATACACGTCCGTGTCTTCCTATCCATCTACCTGAAAAAGTTTGATCTGAGTGTTTTCTACGTATAATCGAAAAATTGAAATCACATTTGTAGCCTTTGATCTAAGGGTATCTCATCAAAAAGATTCAATTTCCAACACCGGTCATTTAAACCCATGTTTATTAAAATTTCTTTGTTTTATCAACACCTCTTAAAATAATTTATTAAATATTTTATGAAAATATTTTATTAATTCTTTTTTTAACACCACTTTCACTTTATTGTGTCACAAGTTGATGATTAAATCGTTGATATGTAATAATTAATGTACCTACTAAGTATTAGTTTCGGTTCAATTCCTGAAAAGAAAGTTTGCATCGAGGACGGAAAATCATAAGTTTTCATTTTTAATGCGAATACGCTTCATTAATTTTAAGCCAAGTCGGCTTCTTTAATACATTTTTTTAAATGATTTGTAATATACAAACTTGAATCGATTACTAGTTCAAGATTCCTTGCTTTTGGAATAACTTCTATTCTTTCGATACTTAACATTCTTGATTTTATTGAATGTAAATGCAATGACATTTTATGAGAATAATCATATAGAGATATGAGTTCTTCATTTATAATTGAGCACATCAATGCAAGAGGGTGAAGATTTAAGTGTTTAAGACTTGAAGACTTGAACAGAGAACTTAAAATGGATCCCTGTACACTGCGCACCAATATTATTAAGTAATAAGACAAAGCATTAATCATCGTTATTGTACTTGAACACCACGATTGTGACCGGACAAGGAAATTGAAATTAAATATTTTTTGATTTGAAAATGATTATATCAGATCTGATTTGACTAAAACTGATCTCTAAAACAAGCACTTCAAGATACTGCAATTGCGTTATGAGCATTTGAAGGTTTACCTTATCGAAAGCCTTACTATAATCCAACAATATCAGAATAGTGCATAACTTTTTATCTCCATCATTTATTATCCGGTCTTATGATCCGGTCTTAGGTTTAATCGACAACGAAATTATAGAGATTATTTTGCACCGTAAAGGGTATCAAAAAATATTTTCCGTTGTGCAGTTGTGCGTCATGTAAAAAAAAAAATAAGAAAAGACCATACCCTTACTGAAAAATAGGCGGTGTTTTTGCTAAAATAAAGATTTTCTAGTACTATTAAAGATACTTGAACATGATATAAATAACGTCATTTGGCCTAGATTATGGTAGGCGTGCAGAACTGCTTAATATATCAAATTAAACAGCTGCTGAACGTCCAAATTCGCTGCTAAAATATCTATTTAATTGATCAAGCTGATTTTACTAAATATGGAATGTTTCTCACAACCATCATAATTGATGCAATACCCTTCCATCTATTTTTGTATAAACACCTACAAACAAATTTACTAGTGCGTTTAATAGATTTTAAGTAATTGAAAAATATTTTATCTGCAATTGACAACAATTTATTTGAAAATCTGATACAAATTCCCTGGCAAGATGATAATCTATTGCATCAAACGAGATAGATAGATCCACCCTATCCATCAGAGGATATATTTGCATAGCAACTAAAAGACTAATGACTAAAGTTACTTAGATTTCACTAATTGTAAGTGAGCTATAGATTGGACGAGTCCTTCTCGTCCAATATAAGAATCATATCCTATAAGAAGAGTTATATCCTATAAGAACCATATCCTATAAGAAGAGATATATCCTATAAGAACTATAAACCACAATCTGCTTAGTATAGCAGATTCTCAAAACTCACATTTTCGCAACAGAAAATTAATATAACATAAATTTTGTTGACTGCAATTACTTTTAACATACTTTTTTGCAATTTCTCAAAAAATTCTTTTTATCTTGCATTGTCCCAACCCGAATTTTACTAACTTTGATAATCAGGACTCTTTTGCATCAAAAGCGATAATGAATGAGAAAATTTCAACATAACTAAACGTAACTTCAAGTTTAAGTTATATATTATATAGTGTGTCCATAAAATTATGGTGCACTTTTGATAAATATACCACACCAATACCACACATTGCGCAGTATCGAAACTTCCACAATATTATTCGTGAGCTGCACCATTAAACTTTTAATGTCAGATTTTACTTTAATAGATGCTAGGTCATTTGTTATAGTATATATTGATAATACACAATGTTATCTGAACACAACCCCACCCAAGTAGCTAGTTAATGTTAGTTATTAGTTGGGCTAGGTTGAGCCATCAATTGACCTGACGAGCATTCAATATTTTATTGAATTTATTGCTTGCATCACGAACTCACTATATTATTATTGTTCAAAAATTAACATCATTTCATTTTACATAGTTTACAATTAACACATTCTTCAAAATAATTTACCGGTCCGCGCAATTTTTTGACTAATTCTACAGGTTCGCACGTCAAAAAAGGTTGGGAAACGCTGATTTATTACATTTAATACCAAAATCGGACTGAATTGAAGATCTCATTATGATTTATATATTTACGTAACTCTGTTTTCATTCAATGGATAGGTGGGTATTCATGGAATGCAATCCTGAAATTTTAAAGAAATCTACCTAAGTTTCTAAGGTAAAGGCGTACAAGAGCAACTTTCTAGGAATCAGGAAAAATTAATTGTTTTGTTATAACAATTACCTTCACGAGTAATGTATAATACCAATTTGTTTGGTTATATTACTGTAAAACCTCTTAATAGCGCTCACAAACATTTATTGAAAAAATGGTCGTTAATGGGAGGTGATTGTTATTGAGTGGTAATAAATAACTAAATAAATCGTGTGAATTATTTCATTTAATGCAAAAGTATAATTATATTTTCTTGAAATATTATAATTGAAATATATTAAAAAAAGTAACTTTTGAATTGTTTCGTTCGTATCACGTGCGATTCACATTTTGTTAAACAAAAAACTTTGTACATCCCTTAATTTTACACATACTTAAGCCAATATGGCTGAAGAGATTATTATGTATGTCTAATTAATATTAGACATACAACTTTCAGATTTTTCAAAATAAGAGTATTTTTTTACTTTGCTTTCTCATTTTTTCAACTAATTGTTTTAACAACGAAATCATAATATGTGTTGTCATCCAGGCCTTTTTATTACACTGCCATTTTAAAGGAAGTTTGTTGATGTGTGATACTTTAAAGCAAAGAGGTTTTTTACTTTTCCCGATGATTAACGGGCCCTCCTGGTCTCATTCCATGTTTGCACAAAATAAAATTGTCAATCTTTGTTTGCTTTTTTCTACCTGTGGACTTATCACCTTTCGGAGTAAGCGTTTTATTCGGCATTTTAAGATAAGACACACCAATTTGTCAGCATTGTACACATTTTTTGGGAAGTAGTTCATCAGCTGATTTATCACAAACGGGCGTACACGGGTGTCTTCGACAAAATATTTTAAGGCAGCCATTTGAAGGTGTAAAACTCAAAACTGCTTTATCTTTTGATAAAGGTCCAAATATGATGATGTTTCTATTTCTCGCCTTACAGAACCAATTCTAACCAACTTGGTAAAGTCCTTCGGTTTTAGAAAATTTTCTCTTTTGCTCTAGATTAGAATTTTCTTCAAACAACTATTTAAAGTGGTATTTATTTTTAAAAATCGTTCACTTGTGTCCTTCCAACTCACAATTTTTCAACCAACTTTCTAGCAGTATTACTGAACTTTTCACTTTCTGTAATAATACCAATTTTGTCTTTAAGAAATAAACGTTTTCTTTTTAGCGACATATTGATACACGTAGAGCGTAGACTAACTCAAAATCCACCCAGGATTAGTATTTTAAACATAACCTGTCATGCTACTTGTATACAAAACAAAGTTTATTGTTACAACCAGTTTATGACCGCTATTTAAAGGTAAAAGTGGAGGTAATTTTACTCGCAATTTTTGCGAATTGTGGCCGTTATGGGGGATACCGTTATTGGGAGAGTTATTAGACCGGGATTTCCTCCGTAATTGTTCCAGGAATTTGAAAATTTGCCTTTTATAGAGGTGACCGTTTTTTAGAAATGGCCGAATATAGTGGGTTTACTGTAAGTAAAAAAAACTATGACGTTTCATATTTCCCCATATTCTTTTTTATTTTAACGTAATATAGATACATCTAGTTCACTCCGGGAAAATTTCCTGGAACTACAAAATGTAAAATAATAGTAAAGCAAAATATTCCTGGATTCGATAACATTTATTCTATTGACTTATAAAGTTTCTCACGCTCGTTCGTTCTCATTGTGTATCTGCAATGCGTTATATTATTTTTATATTACTTTTAGTTCTATTTCGACTTTTACCTATATTCAGGTACACATTTTCCAATTTAAAATTATACGCTGGTTTTTATTTTTTTATCAATACGTAAAAGAATTTTATTTATTACTACAGTACAAGCTCGATAATCGCGCACCATAAAATTTCTCGCATTGTACGAAATTACTTGGAAAAAAATTGTTCAATATTGTATTTATCTTTTATTATTGCGAAGTGATTGTAAAAGAATACTTATAGAAAAAATTTATTTTTTTCATATTTATTAATAATAGATTTTATTAAAATATATTTTCTCTATTTCTTCAGTTTTTGTTAAATAATGTTTTACTAAAGTGTTTTTTTTTTGCTGTCCATTCAAAGATTACAATCAAAATATTCTAACTTATTATCTATCTAGTCAATACTCGTTTGATTTATTAGTTCATCCCCAGTTATTATTGATACGTCGTCAAATTTATCTCTAAACTATTTTAGAATATTTTACTCGGTAAAGATACATCTCTATTTTGTTCCATTTTTTTCAAGTCTGTAATTGAGAATTCGGCTTCTAAATGTCTTTGATCTTTAAGTTTATTGTTATATAGTGATGACCACAACTTTTTCCATGCTGGTTGTATAACTGTATCGTAAAGTTTCTAACAGTCTACGTTGTTAACTAATTAATATTTTTTTAGTTGAAAATATGTTTTGTGTTTACGCTGTGTTATTTATACGTCTGTTATACAAAAATGACTTAATAGGATTATTTTTGATACGTACTGTGATATACCATTTGACGAAATAATAATCAGGTCGGATAGAGATCGTACAATATTATTGAGTGCTGGTTGATAGAGTAAATCATAAGAGGATCAGCTTTTAGACTTAACATGTATAAATGGGAATAATATTATTCTATACGGAATTGAGTGTTTAGTTTCTATAACATCCTCACATTTCCAATTTGAAACTGTAGCAAAATATTGCACCTGGAATAAATTCTAAAGAAATGGGTGAATATCGACCATAGACAGTAACATATATAATAATATCCAAAATATATTCAGGCTCCATATGGAATTTGTTTTTACTAGATATAGGTCAATGAAGGCTAAATGAAGTACTTGTATGAGGAGAAGGGAATAGTGGTGCACCTGCTGCACCTGGGATTATGCTTTGTACAACGTGAACAGACTAGAATTTTGGAAGAGCTTGAGACCGAGAGGGGTGAACGAGATGATTGGCTAAGGGTTGCGAAGGAGGAGGGATTGTGCACAGGACATTTGTGATTTTACCTGTCTATTATGAAAATGATGGTCGTACCCTACAACCTGCAATAAAGAAAAAAGTTTAGCCATTAAGTAAAATTGTTTAGTCGTAAACTTGTCATCAGAAGTATTAGGTGAAAATGAAGGGTAAAGGTTTTGATTCTGATACCTATAGAAAGAAAGTTTATTCATTTTTTTACTTGTGTTGCCGATCGTTTATTATTCGTGAGTATGCTTAACTTGTTATGTTAGTGATGTGATGTTCAAATTTTTTTTAAACCGAGTAAATTGTGTTAGTCCGAATTGAAGTGCTGGTGAATGCAAACGTAATTCAATCATTACATTACTATTATTTAATTGTCATCTTCCACGGTGTATTGTACTCACGTTCCAGCCCGGAGATTAATTATATCAACTTCGTGGTACTATAGTCATTAATGTTAGAAGACTTATTTGTTTACAGTGAGCTTAATTTATTAAGGTATGCATATAAAATGTTAAAGTCCATATACCGTCCGTATTGTTGTGTTAATTAATGAGCCCACAGCGATCAATGATTTCGTCCAATTAAGCCAAGGTTGTTTGTGACCGCAAGCGTTGCAGTTAACATTATACTAATGTCAAATCGGACAACATACGTATGTTACATTACCTTCATTAATGCGATATCAATAAAATTTTGATTAAAGAGTAAACGATTTAGTCGGATTGAACAGAGATTATTTGCTGGCAAATTATACGTTACTATATCAACTCTTAATTGGTCATCATATTGCAACATCTAATGAAAATCTATGAGTTCGTTCTGTTAATCCGAAACCAAATTATTACCATATCAATCTAAATTTCATAATCTAAGGTATGATTCCGGAAATTTCAATAGTTTGCGAATATTAATCTTGAAATTTGTCTATTTCTCTTTATGGTATCCAATCTTCAATTGCAATAGATGGATATTTTTTGCTTTATTGTGTCTTATCTGATTCTGCATGCTGAAAAATATATCAAAAAGTATAACTTAATTCTCATAATCATAATAGTTTTCGGTAAATATTATGTAATCATCGCAGTATAAGTATTGCTACGAACAGTCAAATTGCTCACTTATGTAGTTCTTACGTAAAAGTACAATAATCCATCCTTTTTGACTAAATACCTATTATAAGTAATGTTCACAAATTTTCAATTTTATCGAAAAAAGATTCAGATAAAACTTTCATCATATAAATGGCGAAAATATTCTGTATGGTTAACATTCAGAATTTCATTCATACAGTCACTTTGATAGTCCCTATGACAAAATATATAACTACTGTTTAAAAAATTTTATCCATACTCAAACTTCTACCAAATGAAATTTTCATATTTTAGTACTTTTCTCAATATTGTCGCATCTACAAACAAAAGTGCAAGACAGAGCAATATTATTTAAAACAAAGTTTGTCACAATTTGTATTCTAAAAGTTTTCTTACAATTTGCTTCGGTTACCAAGTGTCATTAGCAACTTGTAAACAAAAGATATTTATGACATTTTCACATTTTCCTAATTTTCTCGACATTGACGCATCAGAGAGCAAAAGTATAATAGTGCAATATTGTTCTATATTTGATTAAAAAATGTTTCATTAAACATTGTTTTATATGTTGTTACAATTTGTGTTTTAAAAGCTTTTTTGTAACATGCTGATTACCATTAAGATCTTATGAAGCGGCGAAATTCATTAAATTTTCATATTTTTGTATTTCTATCAATATGTATCTAAGAGCAAAAGTGCAGGAGTACGCAACATCTAACAATTTTTTTGTAACATGCTTCGATTCCCAAGTGATACCCTTAGAAAGTTGTAAATAAAAGAAATTTTGCATATTTTAAGTTCTTTCAGTCAAGTTAATTTCTTTCATTATTTGATTCAGTAATTTGTTATAATTTGAAAAGCTGTAATATTTAAAAGGCTTAAATCTCATAAAAATACAATATTTTAGGGATGGAACAGATATCCGGCAATTATTCTGTGTCCGACTTATCCGGGCACTCTTTACAATCCGGCGGGACACCGGATTGTTGCTGAATATCCGGCTATTGCTGGATATTAAGACAGGTTAAAGGTTTCCCTTTTACAAGTAATTAGAAAATTGTTATTTGTATAAAATGCTACACATTTAGATCCAGTTCAAAACATTATATCCCAAAAACTTAAAATAAAGATTTTTAAATGCTGTTTTGTTCATGAAAAAGTACATGGTTTTCTCTACAAATAGCCATTATTTCATTAGTATATCTCATGAATTCTATTCTTTATGATTTTTTGAAAATCAATGGAGAAAATTGTTATTTTCGTAACCTAATAAAAATTCTTTTTGCGTTCAAAAATTCATATCTCAAAAACGAATAGATTTATTTAAGTGATCATGAGAAAGCACATGCTTTTCTCTACAAATAGCCGTTATTACATGAACATATCATAAGAATTCGTTTTTTTATGATTTTTTGAAAATCATTGGAACAAATTGTCATCTTCGTAAAGCAATAAAAGTTCCGATGGAGTTCAAAAATTGATGTTTTAAAAACGAATTGGGATATTTTTTTAGTATTGTGCGTATAAAATTACATATCTTTATTTATTATGACGCCAAAAACTTTCGGTAAATAAAAAAATTTAACAACAAAAAAAAACAACAAAAGATATGTTTACAAAAGTAAGGCGCACGCGGGTCCTCGACCGGCTCAGTGAAGAAGGGAGGGGGATTTATTTGGCGCCACACAGTTTACCCCGCGTGGTACACGAACTGTGACGTGAGTTTTAGTTTGTTGATGTAAACATATAGGACGACACAACATAAATAAACCCTTGACACGTGGATTTTGAGTTGCAAAAAAAATAAATTTATTAAAAAAAAATACAAAAAAAAAGGTAAGTAAAATAAAATAAGTTGAAATCAGATAAATGTATGAGAAAATTATGAAAATTAACACTTTTATAGGTTACGTTAACCAAGAAAATATTGCAGTTAGCGAGTTCAATAACCGTAGAAAAATAAACTAAAACAAAAATTACCGAAATAAAAGAAAATGAAAATTGACTCGCGTCTAGACTCCGTAGAGTTGAGCTCAACGTAAAGTCCTAAAATGAAAATAAAAATTCAACGCTAAACCAAAACAAATTAAAAAAAAAATTCTCGCTAACAGGAATTTACAACAAACAAAAAAAATAATCAAATTTAAATTGCTAACAAAACAAAAAAAACTAAAATGAAAAAGATTTTCTTAAGGAAAATCTACTTAGAATGTACTCAAAGTTCGTACTCAAGCTTCACGATGTTTCTTCGGTGAAAGAAAAGTTAATGGAAAATAAATGATCTATCTGACCTTTTATCCCAAGAAATTCACCGGTCTGAATAGATCTGATCTCCTTCAGCAGCACCTCTGGTGGTTTAGGACAGGTAAGAAGGTTGTTCGTTTCTTTCTCGGGTGATTAAAGTTTATGCTTTCAGGAAGAAACTGAATAGAAGTCTCACTTGGACAACTGGTTCCAAAATACTGGTTCCAAAACCATCCAGATTAAAAGTTATTCCCCAAAATAATAAATGAACCAGGAATTGCTCCCCTCGTTAAAACCTGATAATGAATTTGAAAAGAAAGAAAAACATTAAAACAAAATTAAGAAATTTAGAATTAGGTTTAGGATAGTTCGTAGGATAAATTATTATTATTTTTTTTTTTTTTTTTTTAAAAGGTTTGTTTTTTTTTTTATAGTTTTAGTAGTATAGAATAAAGTTTTGAATGAAAGAAAGGTTGAATGGGTGAAAGGGATGTATGAAAATTGTTTTTTTTTTAAAGAAACCTTAAAAAAAAATGCTTACCTCTGATGGTCGAGGTTTATTAACCAGAAATAAAGTTGAATTGAATGAAAAATACGTTGAAAGCCGGATAAACCGTAGATTTTAAGAAAAGAATACCACTTTTCCAAAAATATATTACGGGTGATGAATCCCACAAAAATGGAAATAGAAAAATTCACTTAAAAATCCAAAAATGGCGAAACCACACACAATTCTATGTCACCCGTAACATGAGTATCTCACTGGTCAATCAGTAAAAGAGAGAGAGAAAAAAATTTTGAAAGGCCTTATATAAGAAAAGGAAATTAAAAAAAAATTAACATCTGCGCAAAATAAAAATTTTGCAGCACCATCTCAGAGGGAAGAGAAAAAGTCGAAAATAAAATGTGTTTTAGGAAATATAGGGAATGAAAGGAAAAATCCAGAATTTGCTGCTGAAAGATAAATGTTAAATTAACAACAAAATGTAAACTAAATAAACGCTTAAATGAACCAAAATAATTAATTAAATATTCCCGAATTTATGCAACTCAACATCCACCGATTAAAGACAAGTCACAAACACCAAACAAATAAAACAAAATAATTTCGGAATGTAACATTCCCCTCTTTCCTCCCAAAGAAATTTCAAAGAAATTTCTTACATGTACAAAAACAAACAAAAGGAAAGCACCAACAAATATATATATTTTTTTAACAATTAAATATCTTCTCCGTGGAAAGGTTTAAGGTGCATCACATGCCAATGCCCATTCAGTAGTTCACCGTCCAAATTTTCAAGTACGTACGTGTCTGCGGATGCTTTCTTTCGCACGCGATAAGGACCGACATATCTCTTTGACATCTTTGCCGAAACACCCTTAATTGCATCGGACAAAATAAAATTACGGCGCCATACCAACGAATTAGGTTCAAAATTCACCGATCTATGCCGCAAATTATACCGTTCACGTGACCGCTCCGATACTACAGCCATTCTCCTATATAGTTCTTGATACAATTGCCCAAATTCTTTATTACGTTCAATAATATTAGTTTTCGTAAACCCTTTACCCAAATTCTTATGTAAGTTGCCGTCTAGAATCATTTCTTTCCCGTAATTTACGAAATAGGGTGTGAATTTAGTTGTTTCGTTTCTAGCATTTCTAACAGCACACACGATTTTAGTTAAATATTTGTCCCAATTCTTATGGTTGTCACTAACGTATGCAGTTAGCATAGTTTTCAACGTCCGATTAATTCGTTCCGTAGGGTTTGCTTGGGGGTGATAAAACGCGGTATACTTGGCTTTAACATTATAATTTTCTAATAATTTACCGTATTCTTTTGACCTAAATTGAACCCCATTATCTGAAACTATTGTCTCAGGCACCCCATATGTCAAAAATACCCCGTCCTCTAAACATTTTACCACGTTGGTTGCTGTAGCTTTTCTTAACGGAAAGCACACCGGAAATTTACTAAATACATCAAATATTACCAATATATAAGAAAACCCCTTATTGCTTCTAGGTAAAGGTCCTATCAAGTCTAAACTAAGATATCTCCAAGGTTTATCAGCACCTAAATGACTAGTCATTTTACCTGCGGGAGCTTTTTGTTCAACTTTCGTCTGTTGACAAACTTTACAATTTTTGATATAACGGATTACGTCACTCTTTAATTTGGGCCAATAATAATGTCTAGTCAACTTCGATACAGTCTTAAAAACCCCAAAATGTCCCCCTGTTTCAGCTACGTCGTGATATTTACGCAGAAGCTCTGATCTATCTTTCTTTCCTACTACAATCCTCCAGCCTTCGTCCATTGTCAGACTCGGATAATTTGTTTTTACTTGTTTATATACAACGTCGTTCTCTAGTCTATAGTTCGGATATTTATATTCATTCGTTATAATATTTTGTTTCAATTTTTCTAACCAAGAATCGTCCGTCTTAATTTTCGTCTCTACCTCCTCAACAATTACAGGTACTGATCTGGATAATAAATCGGGTACAACATGGTCTTTTCCTCTTCTGTGTTCGATGGTGAAGTTGTATTGCTGTAATCTAATCGACCATCTAGCTAAACGTCCACTAGGTGATTTTAATTTATTAAGCCACACCAACGAATAGTGATCCGTAATTACTCTAAAATGCGATCCTTCAACATACGGTCTAAGTCGTTCGATTGCCCAAAGGACTGCGAGGCACTCCTTCTCGGTAGTACTATACTTCCGCTCCTGGTTAGTCAAAGATCGACTCAAATAGCAGATTACTCTCTCGTCTCCGTCAATTATCTGAGTCAGAACCGCGCCAAGTCCAAAGTCTGAAGCGTCCGTTTGTACCACAAATTCCCTATCAAAGTCTGGTCTTGTCAATATTGGAGCCGTAATAAGTTTTTCTTTAATTAATCCCCAAGCCCTAGTACATTCCTCGGTCCAAACAAAATTTTTGCAAGTTTTCTTTAAGAGTCCTGTTAGAGGCGCTACTACCGTAGCAAATCCTGGCACAAATCTGCGATACCAAGATGCCATCCCCACCATACGTCTGACTTCTTTAATCTTTTTTGGCATCGGAATCTCAAGAATAGCTTTGACTTTATCGGGGTCAACATGCAGACCATTACCGTCCACCACGTACCCGAGATACTTAAGACTATCACGAAAAAAATTACATTTGTCTTTGTTTAATGTAAGTCCGGCGTCTTTTAATCGGTTGCATACCTTATTTAAGATCTCAAAATGTTTATCCCTACTCGCAGTTACAATGATCACGTCGTCCAAATAAACAAATACATTAGGGTCTAAGTCATTTCCTATCACTCCGTCTATGAATCTCTGCCATGTTGCAGGAGCATTCGATAAACCAAATGGCATGCGGGTAAATTGAAATAGTCCTCGATTGGGAACTGTAAAGGCTGTATATTGTTTGCTCTTTTCTTCCATAGGAATCTGCCAGTAGGCTGACTTAATATCGATACTCGATAGGTATCTAGCATCTCTCAAACGATCTAATGTCCACGAAACCTGTGGTAAGGGATATGCGTCGGATTGGGTTACTTTATTAAGCTGTCTGTAGTCTACACAAAATCGATAACTACCATCTTTTTTAGGAATGAGCAATAGTGGAGAGGCCCAGGCACTTTGCGATTTTTCGACGACCCCAAGTTCAATCATTTCATCCAGTTCTTTATTCACGACTCTTTGCATCGCAGGCGATATAGGGTAGTACCTTTGCTTTATAGGTAACGCGTCTGTCCGAATACAATGTTCAACTAAATTTGTATGACCTAATTTCCGATTTTTTGAGTCTCTAAAAACATTATCTAAAATGTCCGCTAGTCTATGTTCGTCTTTGTCCGTAAGTTCTGATCTAGATTGGATTGCATTACAAGGCAATTCAGGAGCTTCGTTCGAAAACGTCCATTCCCCACGTCTTAAGTCAGGTACAATGCCCATTTTACACCAAAAGTCTGTCCCTAATATTAATTCATGCTTAACCTGTGGTACCAACAAAACTTCTAACATTACGCATTTCTCTTGTAATTTTATGGGAATAGTTACAATACCACTGACAATACAACTATCATTATTCGCGACGGTAACTTTCTTATTGGATTTAAGTATCGGTAAATTTAATTTTTCAATGATAGAAATCCCCCGTTCGCCGAAAATAGTTTGATTCGCTCCCGAATCCAATAAGCCTACAATTCTTTTCCCAAATATCTCCACCGTTAAATAGGGTCTTTCATCATTACGCACGCAACTAAATACAAAATCGAGCAATACTCCGATCGGCTTTGACAGGCGTTGGTGAAGACACCGATCTATCGTCTCACCCTGCCATCGTTTCCCGAACATTTACCACACGTCCGCGAAGTTACATCCGGTTGCCCACAACGAAAACAATGAATCCTTCGAGGAGCACGACAATTTACCGCCCGATGTCCCATTTTACGACAATTCCAACATTCTAAAGAGCTCGTTCCCGTAACTCTTGGTTCAACTACCCTCTGTCGCGATACCGAATTCACTTCTGCCACGCTAGTTATCTCGAGGTTTGTCTGAATATATGCGAGATCAGGCTCTAAAACTTTTGACGCACGAACCGGAGGGGTGTATGACTCTACCGCTAACTTTGTTGCTTCTAATCTTTTTCCCAATTGTAATAACTGATCAACCGAATCAACATCAATCAACGACAACTGTCTCTGGTAAGTAGGTGTTAAATTTCGCAAAATAATCTTAACCTGATTCTCTTCGGGTATTCGCGTACTCAATCGATGAAACAAATTTCGCATAACCGCCACATAAATACCAACCGATTCACTAGGCCCTTGCGTTCTATTCTTTATTTCCTCAAATAACCTATCCTCATAATCGACTGGTTGAAATTCAGATTTTAAACCGTTTACCAACTCTTCCCACGTACAAAAATGATCGCGGTTCGCGCGATACCAAATCAGGGCTTTTTCTCTAAATAAATCTACCGCCGATCTAAAAAGTACTTGTTTCGTCACACCCCGTGCAATTCTCAACTCATTAACACGTTCCAAGAAAGCGTTTACCGATCCTTTCCCATCCCCGGAAAATGTAAGTTCCCATTTCGCGATTGAAACCAACTTAGACCTTCCCGAATTGTCGTTATCATCCTCCTCCGTTTCATCTGATGACGTATTACTAGACAATTCAACACGACCCACATTTATCATACTACAACTCGTAGTAGCTCGTTTTGGAGTCGAAGCAGTACGTGTCTTTAATTTTAATCGCGACGACAAGGTGACTAATTGTGCTTTCAAAAGCGCCTTTTTATCCTTTTCACCTTTCTCTTTCGGTACCGAACGATGAGCGCGTCCGAATAAATGATTTAGATGACTGTTAATCTTTTTGAACTCAGAAGAAGTCGCGGTTCCCGTAAAATCATCCACGGTCTCAGTGAGCTTATCAATTTCGTTTACGATAACTGCCTCATCTTCGGCAAACGAAAAAGGGTTCTGCGGCAAAACAAAAGTAGATTCCCTCTCCATGCGAATCAATTCCCGCAATGTACAACGCATCTCATCATGTTTCATTTGACTCGTAACACCTCGTACTTTTAATTCATAGCGTAAAGCTTCGGCCGACAACCTTCCCACGTCTATTTTTCCGTCCATAATACCGAACAATACCGTCCGAAATACAATAATTGACAAAAGTATAAGTTCCAAAATAACCTAAACGACCGAGACCGATCACGCAATCACGCTCCAAATCAATTACTCCTAATTTTCTTTCGCGGCAATGGCCCTACGAGATGCTGAAATGGCCCCACAATGTAAAAGGCCCCACGTTGGGCGCCAAAATTTATGACGCCAAAAACTTTCGGTAAATAAAAAAATTTAACAACAAAAAAAAAAACAACAAAAGATATGTTTACAAAAGTAAGGCGCACGCGGGTCCTCGACCGGCTCAGTGAAGAAGGGAGGGGGATTTATTTGGCGCCACACAGTTTACCCCGCGTGGTACACGAACTGTGACGTGAGTTTTAGTTTGTTGATGTAAACATATAGGACGACACAACATAAATAAACCCTTGACACGTGGATTTTGAGTTGCAAAAAAAATAAATTTATTAAAAAAAAATACAAAAAAAAAGGTAAGTAAAATAAAATAAGTTGAAATCAGATAAATGTATGAGAAAATTATGAAAATTAACACTTTTATAGGTTACGTTAACCAAGAAAATATTGCAGTTAGCGAGTTCAATAACCGTAGAAAAATAAACTAAAACAAAAATTACCGAAATAAAAGAAAATGAAAATTGACTCGCGTCTAGACTCCGTAGAGTTGAGCTCAACGTAAAGTCCTAAAATGAAAATAAAAATTCAACGCTAAACCAAAACAAATTAAAAAAAAAATTCTCGCTAACAGGAATTTACAACAAACAAAAAAAATAATCAAATTTAAATTGCTAACAAAACAAAAAAAACTAAAATGAAAAAGATTTTCTTAAGGAAAATCTACTTAGAATGTACTCAAAGTTCGTACTCAAGCTTCACGATGTTTCTTCGGTGAAAGAAAAGTTAATGGAAAATAAATGATCTATCTGACCTTTTATCCCAAGAAATTCACCGGTCTGAATAGATCTGATCTCCTTCAGCAGCACCTCTGGTGGTTTAGGACAGGTAAGAAGGTTGTTCGTTTCTTTCTCGGGTGATTAAAGTTTATGCTTTCAGGAAGAAACTGAATAGAAGTCTCACTTGGACAACTGGTTCCAAAATACTGGTTCCAAAACCATCCAGATTAAAAGTTATTCCCCAAAATAATAAATGAACCAGGAATTGCTCCCCTCGTTAAAACCTGATAATGAATTTGAAAAGAAAGAAAAACATTAAAACAAAATTAAGAAATTTAGAATTAGGTTTAGGATAGTTCGTAGGATAAATTATTATTATTTTTTTTTTTTTTTTTTTAAAAGGTTTGTTTTTTTTTTTATAGTTTTAGTAGTATAGAATAAAGTTTTGAATGAAAGAAAGGTTGAATGGGTGAAAGGGATGTATGAAAATTGTTTTTTTTTTAAAGAAACCTTAAAAAAAAATGCTTACCTCTGATGGTCGAGGTTTATTAACCAGAAATAAAGTTGAATTGAATGAAAAATACGTTGAAAGCCGGATAAACCGTAGATTTTAAGAAAAGAATACCACTTTTCCAAAAATATATTACGGGTGATGAATCCCACAAAAATGGAAATAGAAAAATTCACTTAAAAATCCAAAAATGGCGAAACCACACACAATTCTATGTCACCCGTAACATGAGTATCTCACTGGTCAATCAGTAAAAGAGAAAGAGAAAAAAATTTTGAAAGGCCTTATATAAGAAAAGGAAATTAAAAAAAAATTAACATCTGCGCAAAATAAAAATTTTGCAGCACCATCTCAGAGGGAAGAGAAAAAGTCGAAAATAAAATGTGTTTTAGGAAATATAGGGAATGAAAGGAAAAATCCAGAATTTGCTGCTGAAAGATAAATGTTAAATTAACAACAAAATGTAAACTAAATAAACGCTTAAATGAACCAAAATAATTAATTAAATATTCCCGAATTTATGCAACTCAACATCCACCGATTAAAGACAAGTCACAAACACCAAACAAATAAAACAAAATAATTTCGGAATGTAACATTATAAATTACATATAACAAATTTTACCAAGTAATCTTACGAATATGACATTTTACGATTTTTTAAAAAATGTTAAAGAAAATATTTAATGAAATGTAACAAATTTAGGTTGAGCATATCTCAAAAACGAATAAAGTTTTTTAAATGCGATTTTGTTCATTAATAAGTACATGCTTTTCTCTACAAACCCATCATTTCATTAACATATCTTAAGAATTCGATGTTTTGAAAATCATTGGAACAAATCTTCATCTTCGTAAACAAAGAAAAGTTGTGATTGAGTATGGTTTTGTATGTATAAAAGTACATACTTTTCTTTATAGATCGTAACACATTTTACCAAGCAATCCTACGATTACGATTTTTTCAAAAATAATAAAGAAAATATTTAATGAAATGTTCCAATTTTAGGTTGAGTTCAAAATATAATATCTCAAGAACAAAGCGAGATACTCGAGCATGATTTTAGTTTGATGAAAGTGCACTATCCTTTATAAACAGCGAAAAATTTCAACAAGATATCTTAAGAATTTGATTTATTACGATTTAATGGGATTATTTCATGAAATGCTACAAATTTATCTAAAAAACTAATTGAGATATTCATGTGTAGATTCGTTCTGAGAAACATACTCTCCTTTATAAATTACAAAAAAAATTATCAAGATATATTCTGCATCTGCATAGTCTGATCCAAAAGATAATGCCCAGATAGATATACCGGATAACCGTATATCCGACTGAAAATGATGTAAGATTCTAGTATCCGGCTTTTCATAAATTTTAAGGAATTTAAAGTATTTATGATCCATTATCACCTTATATTGATAATGAAATTTAAAGATAACGGACACCTGCATATATGATATAAAACTGATTTTGAAACTGACAGTTACACATGTCCAAATAGATATGCCGGATAACCGAATATGCGACGACGATATCGATCATAAAATTTAAGGTATTTAAAGTATTTATGGTTCATTATCACTTTATATTTATAATGAAATAAAATAAATTATATACTCAGTCATAACTTTTTATTTTAGTTCTAATCGATTTCGATTTTTTCAAAGATCATGCTCAGAGGAACGAGTCATTTTAACAAAATTGTAAACACATTAAAATATAACAATTCTTAAACAAACATGTTGTAAACTCATACATAACTTCACTTGAAATCAATTAGGACTCAAATACAAAGTTATCACTGAGTATATAATTTACTTTATTTCACTATTTTCATAAAATCACTATATATTCCATCACTACAATATATTAATAAATATGATTTTCATAGAGAAATGTTTTAAATATGCATATCTAACTGTATTAATAATTTAATTTTTTTTATTTGATTTAAATTCTTAGAAATATACAAAACATTTTTGTAGGGGTTCCCATATTTTTGTATACATATTTTTAGCGTCAAATTCAGGATTTCCACATTTCATTAATAAAAATAACACAAGAACATTTCGAATGCATAATAAATATTACTTTTATTTTACCAATTTAAATAGCAAATTTCGAGTTGATACATTTATTATACAACGTGGAATGGGCAGATATCTCTTATTAAAACGTGTAACTATAAATAAATTAGATCAGATTGTATACGATTTAATTATAATTGTAAATTTCTTATACAAAAGAACTAAGACACGCGATCAACGCGCCAGTGTCGCATTTACAATTTCAATGTCGACCCATGTGCACTTTCTTTTCCCTTCTCACCAGCCAGACATTATTAGTATTCAGGTGAAGCATGTGAAAGCTGTTAACCTGTCTCGAACTGGTCGATATCGGAAAAAAGACACACAGAATTCATCAAAAATGGGTACTAAGATAAAGCCTTGATTTTCTAAAAGAAACTTTTTCAAAAGAAGTCGTTAAGAAAGTATTTTATTTATTTTTTTTATTAATTATTTGTCCGTATTGTCTCATTAATTTTAAGATGAATACAACAACGTTAGTTTTTCGTAGTTATTTGTTGCTAAATCACCCTCGTTACTCGAACTAACGGTTGTAATTGCTCTCGTGGTGTAGAGAAAGAGTGGGATCTTTCATCGGCCAAGTGAAACCTCCAGCTGTGTGTAGTCAGTTCGTTTTGAGTAACAGACGCGTATACAATAATTTTATCTTTTTTTTATTATTATTGTTTTTAATTAAAAAGACGTTTAATATATTATCTCTTAAAAATAAATGGGAAAGACGTAATAAAATTTTGGTTCATCTTGTAATGCCACTAGTGAAGAAACTATTTTTATCTTTTCAACTGAAACAGTTCAGTGGCGGGCGTCCGTTTTTTTCTCTCATGCATCAAACACAGGAAGTAGACCTTCCGTTCTGGATGGTCCTGACTAAACACCACCAACGCCGCTGCTTCCACACTCAAGATATCACCACATTCACGGTTGAACCGCCCAAACGAAACGAGCGCGTTGTTGTAATTTGTTATGGTGAAGAATTCATTAAAAAAACCTATGTTAGTGCGTGTGTTGTTCGGTGAAACTCGCCGATTTAGAAATTCCTCGTTCAATGTGATTTTGTAATTCGCGTGCCTTTTATCAAAACTTATCTTGTGATGTTAATGCACCTGCATTACTTGGATTATCAGTGATTTATTTAAAAAGTTGTCAAATTAATTTATTAATAGTAATTTTATGGTGTTTTTGTGAATTTTAATTTCATATTTGCTATAAATAATTAGAGTGAAATTGGAGTTTGATTAAAAGAGAAATCGGATCAAATTGAAAATTAAAGTTATCGTGGTTTTTACGTCAAAGTTTTTAAGTAACGATTTTGAATGCTAATTATGTGTAACGCACATAATTGCTTATGATAAAGATTTTGAAATAATGAAGTTAATAATGGGCAAATATGCAAATTATATTTTAGGAGTAACTCCTATTATGGGAGTAATTCTTTTAAGGGTGTGATTAGCATTTTACTATTTCCTGTGGGGATCATTTCTTGTTAAAATTTAACTTATTAATAATTCAATGCGTGGTGTTACCTTAATCAAGCGCCTAAAAATATCCGCCCATTATACATTATACAACAATTTAATTGTGACTAAACGTAGTCTTATACAAATTCTTTATTCTTCTAACACTCTTATTATTTTTCGTTTTTAAAATATTAATTCGTCGTAAAGTGCTTTAAACCAAAAAAAAATATTTTCATATTATATGTCAAGTGAAAGGGTAACGTATTGTTTTACATTGTAAAGATTTGGTTACACGCTGAAATAACAGTGTATGGTCTAAATCGATATTTTGGTCGTAAATTTGTTTATTCATAGAATTAAATCATAAAACAATTCAGTTTTTGCATACATTTGATTATCTACAACGGACGGAAACTGATAACACAATTTTTCATTTTATTTATGATAAATCCGCTGGCTCTATGAAGACTATTATTAAAGAAAAAAGCTGAAATAAACATTTCGTTGATATTTTAAGGGTGGTATATTTACTATTTGATAAATTCTGTTATAAAAAGTCAACTTCAAAGTGCCGGAAGGCAGAGATAAATAAACAGGCTGTTTCTAATGAAATGAATCCTAATTTTTCACACGGTCTTTCTTCAGACGACATAAATTAGTATCTTAAAGGGGGTGTCTTCTATATTTAACTCCGAAACCATCTCATCTATTTATGACTGTCAGCTGGGAGGGAGCAGTTAAAGAAAGAGATTTCATTTAATACACAAATATTAAAGAATCATCAAATCGTTTAAATTAATCAAAACTAATTACTTACTACCAGCTTCTTTATATAAAATTTCCCAGAGAATGTAACACGATAATCTTAATTAGCCCACTTTTATTATTATTGTACGTGTGCTCGTACTTTACCGTGTAGTTTCTTTGCTACTTCTATTTTATAACCTTTCTCTAATTACCATAACGTGAACGAGTTCGCTTCGAAAACAAGGAAACCACCACTATACTATAAAATTACGCAATGATCTATTTTCTATTATGTATAGCAAAGTTATGAAACCAAAATTCAAATCAAAAGTATCATTTATAAACGGTTTAATTAATTTTTTGCAGAAACGCCATGAATTTTTTTTTATTCGATAAAAGTGCTTAACGAACAAACAACTTTAATAACGAAATCAAAATGTTGAAACATTCAGTGCATCCAGTTTTGGACACGGATAAATACGTGGTGAAACGAAGGTGTAGCATGATTTCGGTGAAAATTCGGCGGAAAAGTATAATAAGTACGTGTTCTAATGACAGAGTGATATTTAGGAAGAATCGAGGAAGGCATTCGTTTTCTTGGCCGAGTTCTACTATAGAACCAGAGGTATAAAACATTCTTTATCAACCCAACTGTAATAACAAAAATGTTTATTTATCAATTTTCATAAAAAATTTTGATTTCTCGGTAACCTTATCGGCTTATCATATTTATTCTCCTAGTAATACATTAAATAGAAATTTCTAATCTTAAAGCTTCTACAATAAAATTCTTTGACAAAGGTTTCGCTGTTCATATGCGCGTTTATGAAAAAGCTTTCTCTTCGGTCGAAAACAACATTTTTATTGTTTAATTTTTTTATAAGTATTTACAGTAAAAGCTCGATACAATGAACTGAATACACACTTCAATAAATGTCTAGTGGTAATTCTAGTTGTAATTGATATTTAGCTTTGAATTATTGTATATTTTTAATGAACTCAACGTGCGTGCGTCTCTTAAGACTGCCAAACAAGAATGTTTCTACTTCTATATCCAGTGTTAGTTCTAATGCGAATGTTAATTCTTGATTTAGCTTAGATGATTTTGAATTAAAATTTAAACCATCCTTGCAGGTAGAACCACAAACATTCGCTTACTTCCAATCAACAACTTTTTAGTTTGAGGTCTATGTTAGTTCCAGTTTTACTTTAATGCAAAAATATACAATGCTCAAACGCTGAATAACAACTAAAACTAGAGGTAACACAAAACTATCTTTAGACCTAGAAGTAGAAACATTTACGTTTTGCCGTTTTAAGAACCGCGTGACTTAAGAAACGGGTTAAGAAACGCCTGGCTAAACTAGAATGTGTTTAGTTTTAGTTAAACGCATCACCTAAAATGATTTCAGCAATTTCAAATTATAACGCTTTTTTTGTATATAAAAGGTTTTAATGCTCTTCAATTTCAAAAGTGGTAAATAATGTGAATGCGTATCTTCTTCCTACACTTCAAAGTTTCCTGTTGAGTGCACCGACATAATAATTTAATTTGAAATAAAAGGAGCTTGTGGTCTCGTCTGTCCTAATACGCTTCTGTTTTTCTTCATTTTGTTATTGTTAATACTAAAGTTACAAACTCTAACGGTGGGTCGCACAACAGTTTCACCTGATATTCATTTCGCTCTTTGCGCGATATAAACGAGAAAGACACAGGCAGATGGAGTATATCTGTTGTATTTCAACAAGAGAAAGAATACTAACAATTGTCGTCGTTGGTAGACCAAGGAGTTGTTTCATCAGCGTTGTCAATATGGAAAGCAACTTATGAGGAAATGATGAAGGAACCCGTTGAAAAATGTTTGCTATGGCTCTTTTGACGCATGTCAGTATTTGAGGGATATATTTTTATGATCATTTAAGGCATACGGAGATCACTCTCCATCTTATCTGTATTTGAATTCTCTTATCTCTTGACGTGAGTTTTCAGAAAACCCCAGATGAAGATGTCGCATGGCGTCAAGTCGCACGATCTTGATGGCCATAAATCCATTTTACGAGCGGTGTGGCAGGTCGCATCTCTTTGCTGGAACCACATGTCTTCTAGGTCCATACAGTTCGGATGAGGCCATAAGAATTTGCCAGCCTCATTTTCAAAAAAATATTGGCCAATCACACCGCCTGCTCAAATTTCGCTTTAAACAGTGATTCATTCAATTGTTTCTCTTGGATTACATGCGGATTTTCTGAGTTCCAAATATGATAATATTCCATCCATTATACAAATTGAAGCCGTTTTGTGTGATATTGTAAGTGTAATATTTGCTGCGTGGTAATAAAAGTTGATGCTGTAGTGAACTATACCCAATGATATCCCGGATTTCTGATGATATTTTCTTTATAACAGCGATGTGTTCGTGAAATTGGTCATAATCGACCCGGTTTTTTCAAATTTATTGATCAATCTTCGACTCATCGACATATTTAGATGCTCTATTACCGTCAAAAATGCCGCGAGGTTTGCGGGCTGTTTTAAGGTAAAATTCCACGTGTTGATTATTATTTATTTATTATTAATAGGTTTTAACATGAAAATGCGTTGTTCTTTTGTATAGTGCTCCATAGTTAATAATTGGAGTAATCAGAGATGGCAGATGTCAAAATTGGACAAAAAAAATGTGGCTAAATTTAAATCTGGCGCTCTTATTAAGATACCCTTTATTATGCGAAACAGGCCAAGCGAAACATTTTGATTTGTACAAAAAAACCGACAGAGCCGTGAGGATGCTTCGTGCAACAAGTTTCGATTAATGCGTCTACACTATGCGTGTATTATTGGCATGAAAATTGACCAAAACATTTCAGTGATGTTTAATGTCGTGAACGTCGTAGACTGTTGCTAGAGATCAAAATACTTTAAGTTTTGCAGAAGTTGCTCAGGCAGTGGATCGATCTAGGTCAGGAGGAAAACATACCATAAAACGCCCTGATGTTATATACTCTTATAAACTGTTTTAACCCTTTGTCTACCAGTGGTACTCATTATGTACTACTACTTTCTGAGTATTCTTTGGATACCGCACCTAGTAGTGCGTCCTCCTCTCTTTTCACCCATCATTTTTCCACTTCTGCACTAAGGCCATTTTAATATGTTTCTATCTGCTTCTTGTAATTTCCTTTATGTCCTCGGCCCATCTTCTTGAAGGACTGTCTCCAGTAGGCTTCCTTATTATTGGAAGCCAGCACGTCATATCTAACGTAGTCTTGTCTGGTTAGGCGGTATGGATGCTTCTGTATTACCTTCAATGGGTTTGTGCCTTTCTTCGTCATCACTATGGTTTCCAGCGTGTGTCGTCATTGGTACTATGCACGAATTGTCTTGGATGATTGGTAGGTTGAGTTGCTTTAGAAAAATATACACTGAGACGGTTTTCTTTGTTTAAATAGTTTGCCAATATCTGTTCGCGTTAATTTTAGGTACCAAGACCGAAATATTCCATGTTTCCAAGTTTGTTTCCTCATCTTTGTAAGTAATAGTGAAAGATTTCGCATCTCATCTCCATCTTCAAATCTCATCACTATCGTTCTCTTTTAGTCATCATTTGTTCACTTCTGAACAAGGGCCTCTTTAGTATGCATTTTTTTCTCTCCTAGGCTACCCTAACCCATCTGCTTCTCGCAATTCTTTTCAAGTCCCGGTCTTTGTTCTCGGTTTTCCTGTATTCAACTTTGCTGTTCCTAGCAGCCAGCATGTCAGATTTAACGCAGTCTTCCATGTCTATGAAATGGATCCATTACAAATGTTACCTTTTATTGTGCTTTCTGCATAACATTGAACTTGAACATAGTGTAATACCAGATATATAGTCTGTACCTTGAGAAGTGATAGTGATTCATCGCATAAATGTTTACGAAACAGACGTGAAAAGTTCATTTCACTCTAACACTCGTCAACTTACGGGCGTAATATCTGTACCGTATAACGAAAATAATAACGGAAATCGATGAATCACTATCACTTCTCGTGGTACAGACTATAAAACATGTAAAATAATGAGTTTTTGTAGGGAATGGGTTAGTCAATTGCAAGTTTGTGATGTCTATACTGTCTATTCCTTTTTCCGCCTGAAGTATTTCGTTCTCTGCATGTTTAAGTAACTCGTTATTCGAACGCTGACGATTAGCATCAAACAAATTCCCGATTTCGTCTTCCAAGTGCTCAACTTCTTTTGCTAATCGTATTATGTTTCATCTAATTTCTGGAAGCAGATCAGGACGATTGTTGTCAGTGAAAATACAAATACAATCGGGAAAATGATCCATGGGCTCGTCGAGGTGGTTGTATTTTTGGGCAGATATTTAATTTAATATTGCTTCAATTTAGTATTGGGTTATAAAGAATATCAACCCACCATGTCACTAATTTGCCAGCCTTCCAATCAAAGTATAGAATAATGGTAGGAAATATTTGGTCAGCGTTGTGGTTACTTGCTCTAGTTGATACTCCAAAAAGTTCAATAACTTGTAGTTTCTGTAGAAGTATTTCAATAGAATATGGTGCGAATTTTTTCAATAGTGTCGATATGCAGTCCATGCTTGTATATTAATGGTGGTAAAGTACGCTATTTTTATTGTTAACTTGCTTAAATCAAAAAAACTGTCTTCAACTTACTTGTATATGTGCTCAATCTGCACATATTCATGCCTGCTCAATCAATCACGCTTGGTGACGGAGCGTGATTCACGTTAAGGTGCATACAAATCAAGCGATCGAATGCTCGCTTTTGATGTTAAGCATTCGTCGACTATTCTGTATTTGTTCGCATGATATGTAAGCATCTTGTCAAGATAGCAACTGTATTGTACAGAATGACAAAAATCTGGTAAAATAAAACCCTTTATTTATCCGGTCTGATGGTAACACTAATTAGTCGTGATGCAAGGTTGGTTGGCCGTATAGTGTTCCAATAACTTTATGTTTGGATATCAGTAAAATAGAATGACATGCAAGTAGCTCTATTTTAAATGCCATACAACATATGAGGAATATGCTGGAGAGACTAGTTAGAGTCCGTGTTGCCGCTTTGCAAACGCTAAATAATTTCCGGCTGGTGATACAAGAAGCGAAAAACTTGATAACTTAAACAAAAAAACAGAGGTAATCAGAACAGACGAGGCTACAAATTCTTTATGTTCAAAATTAACTTCTTTTTTCCGTGGACTTCACAGAATGCTTTAAAATGTATGAGGAAAACACAGTACCGTTATTTACCAGTAGGATTATTATATATTAGCTGGAATATTGGCAAAGAGTAGACCTTTCAAATAAAAAACCCTTATTCAAATCAAGCAACGCGTTCATCATTTTAAGTGGTGAATGCGCTGTAAACGTTTTTTGTACCGCTGAGTGTAGTTTTTATTGTTGCTCGGCGTTAGGTTGTTAATTCTCATCTAATCAAAACTAGAACTAATTGTAAGACTAGATGTAAAACTAGGAATATTCGGTTCAAAATCTTCATATGTAGTGCAAATAAAAAATGATTCGTATAACGGATTTTTGGCTATAAACGACACTTACTTCCCCATATTAGTCCGTTATATTATAATTGTATTTTTACTTTAATTGCTATTTTTGTTTTATTTTTAGATCGATTATCCGGATATCGAGGAGAATAGACTGTCACAAAACTCGCCAATAATGGATCATGGTTCGGGGGGCCAACACCCGCAACACGGGCGGTTAAATATGTACGAGGAGGCCGCGCTCGCCCAGATGATGGGTTCCGGCAGGCCGATGCACCTCTACCAAAAGTGCAGCCGGGGTTCGCACTCGTCGGACACCAGTTCCGCGTATAGCGGCTCGGACACGATGGCCTCGACGCACTCAGAACTGGACAATGACGACCTCGACCTGACGGGACTCGTTGAGAGCATCGTCGACAGCGACGAAGAGGACGACCTCAATGACGAACTTGCCAGCGTAAGTCACAGAAAAATTTACAAAAAAAATAAAGCGATAGAGCTTTAATAAAATATAAATGATTTTCTAAATTTTAATCGGATCAACTTTAAATTGGAATTAATTGCAATCGATTTAATTTATTTATTATTTAAGACGATTTTAGTTTTTGCAAAGCTTTTTGCTATTTCTTAGTTGTTGACCTACTATCGAGTATTTTACCTTTCCAATTTTTTTATTATTATTAAACTATTGTACGTGCAATCTACGTAATCCAAATAATTGCATTGGTTGATCCAGTTTAATGAGTAAGGAAAGTAAATATTCATTTACGTAATTATTCATGTATTTCAACATTTGTATAATGAAAAGTACTCTGTTTTTTCATTTCCTCATTCAGGACAGTTTCGGATATATTACTTGAGACGTCCGGCAACAAATTTTTAACGTATTTGTATACAAGAAGACTTGGAAAGAATGAGAAATCTTTCGATTAGAGATATTAAATTTTTGGTCATCATACAGATCATTATTAGCCTTTGACAATTGTATTCGCACTAATAATGTTTTTACCGTAACGCATATTTCATCTCGGTAATTATAACTTTTGGCGAATTTACTGTTGGGTGGACACCATTAGTTTCCATGACCATATGGAGGTTCCTATTTCTGCAATACCAACGGGTTTAATAATGCTACTAAACAGTTTGTATTGGTGTTGTTGGATTACTTCTAAATTGGTCTTATTGGCGTAACCTAACATCTGGATGCCATATGTCTCTACAAATTCAAAAATTTGTTTGTAATAAAAGTACTTTCTTGTATAACTTTCCTTTTACTTTTCTTTTATTGTTACTAATCGCATCTTCATGGCCTTTGTCCACAGCAATATCATTGGCAGAAAATATGATTCATTCTAATTCCAGAATTTTACTGTCTCGTCCTCATCGTTTTAATTGCTTTAAATTTGATCTGAGATATAAGATCGAGGAATACAATAGAGATTGAACAATTGAATTATTCTTTTTGAATATAAATGCATTCTTTGGGATTATATTTTTTACCTTCAACAACCGGTTTTCATCTTTAAAATGTGTGTTTTATTTTAAGCTTTAAAATTACAAGGAGCAGACAGATTGGCCCGTAAGATAAGATACTTGGTTTGGCGATTTCTCGGGTTTAAGAATCCTGATTATTTCTGTTAATTTACTTATAATTTGAATACATGTTTGAATCTAAAAGTTGCGTTAATAAAATTAGTAAATTTTATAATTGCCTTACTTGGAAATATTTCTAAAATTTTCCTTGTAATTATGAGTCTGCTTTCACTTTCCTTAAGTTAACTAAGTTTTCTTAAGATATGAAGCGTATCTATGTATACGCTTTTTATGTGTTTAGTTTTACTCACGTGCCAATTGAGTTTATAATTTGTGGATTCTTGGATTGATTAGTTGTGGATTAGCTTCTTAGTAGCTTTCCTGAGTGAATAGTGAATTTGACTATAATTTGCAAGTCTTACCTATAGTTGTCCTGTAGCATTTAGTTTAGTTTATCAACTGGTGTCATGGTTTGATGTGAAATTCGTCTTTGTTTTATTTTCTCAAAAATAAAGGCACCTTTATTGTCTTCAGTTCTAAAAATAAAATAAATATTAATATATCTTCACATATTTATATTTTTCTGTCATTTTATTTATTAATCCAGATGCTAATTTTTTAAAAATAATATTGTCATTAAGCATAAGATGGCGAGTAGTCGAAGATTATATTTCAATATGTTACAATCTACATATAGCTAGCTGCTACATAACTAACGATAGTTATGTATAGTTATTAGTAAGAGATTGCCATTTTACACGGATACCTTACATCTTTAGAACTTATATGTGCGGCTATATTATATATTATATCATGTTTTCTGTTAGATTGTTATTTAGATTATTTTATTTTGTCTCTATAAGTTGACATTCATGTTTCCTATTATTATCCACTCACACAGCTTCTCTTCTGTTTTCGAATGTGGTAGTCAGTCTTGGAGATTTTGGAGATACGCTTTAAATAGTTAGACGTTGATAAACACGGGCAACCCTAAGCAAAGGGGTATAACCCTGGGGCGTCAGCTCTTTGGGGACATCTGTTTTTGTTCTCCAATACATGATTTGGTTTTGTTCATTATGTTGACTATGTTTAATACAATAAAAATACATTGACTTCTTGAGATTCTAATACTTTTGTATGTCTTTTGTTACCTGAAATTGCTTATGAACAGGGGCACACTCGTTTTAATAGTCCTGGGATACAAATATCTTAGAATGGCTGTGAAGAAACATATCACCTCAATGGAGAACATGTATCAATTTGTATTTATATGATTATGTAAAAAACATGATCATGAGCAAAAACATCAATATTTGTAAATACAGTAGAACTATAAGCGCCGGTTTTTGAAAAACTTACGGATGCTAAGTGCTCAAAAAATTAATTAGGTATAGATAGAAACGACGATGATGGCTCTCCAAAAGAAACCTGAATTGGATCGAAAGAAAATTCAAAATGTCATATGTGGTCTCCAAAAAACCGTTAGCAGCAGGTGCTGGTACTAAACTGGGAAGAATAATTTCAATAATACAGTAATGTTACAAAATTAATTGAAAGCGATAACTTCAATCAAGATTAAACCATTAACCATTTAGTATGGGTGCTCTTTTTAAGGCATTTCCAGTCTTCTGAGAGCATTTCGAGTGTTCTAGAGGCAATATTAGGTCTTCTGGAAGCAGGTCAAGTCTTAAGGTAGCATTTCAAGTCTTCTGGAAGCAATGTAAATTTTCTGGAAGCAGTTCAAGTCTTTTGCAAACAATGTCATATTTTCTAGAGGCAGTATTAAGTCTTCCAGGGCTGTAATAAATCTTTTGAAAGCAGTTCAAGTCTTTTCAAGCATTTCAAATCTTCTAAAATCATTGTTAGATATCAAACATTTCTGAAAACATTTCAAGTCTTCTGGAAGCAATTCAAGTATTCTAGAAGCAATATCAAGTATTCTGGAAGCATTTCGAGTCTTTCAGAGGTAATATAAAGTCTTCTGCAAGTTTTTCAAATCTTCTAATAGCAGTATCAAGTCATTTGGAAGCATTTCAACTCTTCTAGAAATAGTATCAATGCTTCTGGAACCATTTCAAGTCTGCCAGGGACAATATTTAGTGTTCTCGAAGCACTTCAAATGTTCTAGATTTGTATTGATTCAAATGTAGTAGCATCTTCTTTTGGTAGCATTTTAGGTCTTCTGAATGCAATATCAAGTTTCCTAGAAGCTGTATCAAGTACATTAAAAAGCTTAACAGTACATACAAAAATTAATTGAAAATGGCAATTTCAATCCAGATAAAAATCAGTAACAATTTTGTATGAGTGTTTGTACACCCAGAGTCAATGCCAATACGTACTCGATGCCAATGAGTGGAACCCCGATAATTCGTGCCATAAAATGTTTATTAAAAGATGCTCAAAAGGCTCAATTCTAAGGTTTGGCAATGGAAATTTATTTGTTCTTTTCTTTGATTTCTTTGTTTTTTTTTTCTTCATCTAATGTTACGCCAATTGCACAAAAAAAGATCAGGTTGTCATGAAGATAATGAAACGCATTCACCGAAGGAAGATGGCATTGACAACATTAAATTTGAACTAATTGACGACAAAATTGATAAAACATAGGTTTTCAAACAAGAACTTTTTGTTGGCATTTTAATCCTGCGCCAAATACGTCAGATAATGAAGAAAATACAAAATGTGCATCTTACTTAGAATACATGAATATGTTTTACGTTATTTCTATATACCAGTGGAGTACGGATGATAGGGATTCTACTGTATTATAAATAAAAAGAAATATCACTCGCTTAATAAACTTCTAGACTTTCTGGCTTTATGCTGTGATTCAAGTTTTTGGGGTTGTTAACATGATTTTATTGTTTTAAGATACGTTCTTGAATATAAATTTTGGTTTTATGACGATATCGGTTATAGCAAACTTGATGTTTACGGTTCAATGTTTCAGTCAAAACTATCTATTAATAGGATGCACAGCATCAAACAAAAATTTGCATTAGTAAGATCTCTGGCACTGTAAGATAGTATTAATGTTTTAGTTCCCGTGAAAATTAGGATTTGAGGCTTTATGTCCAAATTTCTAATTTTAATTTTTGTTTTCGCGTATATTGAAAGTCGTGCTTAAGATCTTGCGCAATACATGGCGACTATTCTTTCATCTCTTTGCGAGTGTTCATAGTAAATAAATCAGATCAGATATTTTTTGATGATTTGAATAGGTTGTTTATGATAATCTATTGAATTGGTATTCTAGATTCAGAAATCATTCTCTAATAGCTATGTAATAAAAGATTACTTTTAACACGTTCAGCGCCGGTGACACACACCATGTCTCATCTGCTGCTTCTGTTGAGAGCTGGCATCAAATGGGTTAGCACTAAACGTGTTAAGCATTTAAGGAATCTATGAGCCCAATTTTGCTCATCCAGCTCATGCAGTATTAGTGTTGGAAGTTTCATAATTTGATACTACCATTCAAATAGGTTATCTATGTGCAGTTTTGCGACTTAAGATTCAGCACGGTTTGACTTTCTCTACAGTTAAGCTTCCACAACTTGTCCCGTTTTTGTTCTCAAACACTTTAAGAAACATACTCTTTTGACAATAAGAAATGCGTTTGATACATAAATTCAATTTCTCTCTGTCTACCATTGCTGTCTTTACATTCTATTTGATTTGCTTGCAATTTTATTTTGGAACATTACATACCTTTATGCGTCTTTCGAGACGCCTTCATTTCTCTATGTTTCTAAATCTTTGAATTTCTTCGCTACTATAGTTATCCTTCTTTTCCGTGGAATAAATTAGCGGATTCTGAACACATTTTCATATTTGGTATTATGATTTACTCTATAAAATTTGTATTAATGTACATATCAACATGTTATATATTATATTAACGGTTTAAAAATGTTTTCACTGGACATCTAATAGAGAATATCTTGCGATCTCCAGTGAGAACTCCAAGTGATTTAGTGACAATCCAATTTAATTTTGATTTATTTTGCATAGATGTATCCATTTGGTATAATATTAATACAACATTCGTATTTTATGAGGTTTCACTCAATATTTTCTCATCAGCAAGCAGATTTAAAGACATACTCATAAAGTAGAGAAATATTAATTTTTGCATACATTGCTTTCGGCAGACTGTGTTACCTAAATCGAATAATTGATGTTATGATTTATTTAATAATTGATTGACCATATGAATAACAGTTTTGTCACTGTATTGCAGACCAAATATAAAATTACAACACAAAAAATTAGTCAATGCGTGATGACAGGTATGGTTATAATTGTTTTTATTTTATTTTTATAATTGTTTTATTAAAATTTCCCCACAATTTAACATGTTAAGTTCCACACAACCATGTTTATGTTTGTTTTTGAGCATTTGATTGCATGCTCAAAATCTAATTCATCTGCTATACTACAAGCGTTAAAGCGGCTAAAATTCATCGTCAGATCATCATACTTTATGGCAACGTCCGTCCACACACAGCGAATCGAAGACAAGACCTGATCAGATCATTCAAAGACTGGGAACCACGTCTTCATGCATGATGTCAGAATGACCATGATCTAATGGGCTTCTAATCAGGCCACAGATTTTTACGGGGATGGTATACAAAAGCAGGATGTACGATATGATAAGTTCTTTAAGTTTGGTGAGAATTATGTAGAAAAGTAGCTGAAAGTACAGACATTTATGTAAAAAAATGTTAACAAAAGTGAATTCATTTTTATTTCAAAACAGCCCATATTAAAAAAAAATAAGTTAAAAATAAAACTTTAGAAAAAACTTGTAATCGTTGTGGAAAGAGAGGGAAAATCAAAAACCTTTTAAATCGATATCAGGGTAACTTATTTTAATAAATGACACCAGTAAATTACAAAATATGATAGTTGCGTAAATTATTATTGAAATTTGAATAAATAAATGGCACCTATAAATTTGTAAATTTAAAGAGAGAAGTTAAATTATGGATGTTGCAAATTATTTGTTAAATTATGAACATCGACCATTATATTCGTTTTATCGACATATTTCATTTAATGTTAGTGCTATGTCTATATTAATTTTCTGCGATCCCTAATGTTGATTCGTGTTCACAACTATCAACACACGACAATTTCCTGTCATTTGAAATTGAACAATTTGAATCTATCCAGCGTTACGAATCGTGGTCAGAAATTTATTGGTTGCAATCTATCTCTGATTGATACGTCCAATCTGTCCAAGCTTAATTCTTCTCTATTGCTACATATTTCCACATAAATGTCCCTCTTTTAAATTACTCTTTAGGTACTTTGAAGTTACGTTTCCATTTTTAAAGATCGGATTCATTTTATGTAAAAATTAAGTCATTTTTCAACATTAAATTATAAAGCAATTCCAAGAACGTATGGCCTCTCTAAACATCAAACTCTCTAAACTAATAGTCAATCAATCGTTTAAAGGATAATTTATCGTTGGTTTGGGAAAGGCTCGTTTTCTTTATCCGAAAGGTTCTCCTTTCACAGTTTTACAACCATACTTGTTCTTTTTCGCAACTTTCTAAACACATTTTTAACAATGTTATATTGCCATCAAATAAGTGTGGTTAATTAAAAAGACTAATTACTCTATCAATTTGTTTCTCCTTTATTATCATCTGTAAATCTTAACGTGCTTTATTTTTTTATTCTCAGAGTTTAACAGTAAGAGATCGAATACGAGACTGCCTCGAAAAAGAACCAAACGAACGACTCGAAGAAGATATCGAAACGCTATTAGAGTTCACGCAACACTTAAAAGCGTTCACGAACATGACCTTAGCGGTACGAAGAGCTTTGTGTCAGGTTATGGTGTTTGCGGTTGTTGAAAAGGCAAACACCATCGTTATGAATGACGGAGAAGAATTAGATTCTTGGTCTGTCTTAGTAAACGGATGCGTTGAGGTGATTATCGCTGATGAGGAACCTCAAATACTCAATGTAGGTGACGCTTTCGGTATTTTACCAACGATGGAAAAATTGTATCATAAAGGAGTGATGAAAACGAGATGCGATGATTGTCAATTTGTGTGTATCACGCAACAGGATTATTACAGGATACAACATCAAAGAGAAGAAAATACGGTGCGGCATGAAGTTGATGGTCAAGTGGTGATGGTAACGGAATTAAGAGGATCTTCTGAGACTCAAGGTGCTAATAGAAGGGGACACGTAGTAATTAGAGGAACGGCCGAGAAGTTAATGCAGCAATTGGTTGAAGAAAATAATTTAACGGATTCTACGTACGTCGAAGATTTCTTATTAACTCATCGTACATTCATACAAAGTCCGCTTCACGTTGCCAATCAATTATTAGATTGGTTTAAAGATCAAGATGTACGCGATAGAGTAACAAGGGTAGTTTTGTTATGGGTTAATAATCATTTTACGGATTTTGAAACTGATCCGGATATGATTGAATTTCTTGAAACGTTCGAACAAGGTTTAGAAAACGAGAAAATGAGCGGTCAACTCAGATTATTAAACATAGCATGTGCGGCGAAAGCGCGCATAAGAAACATCGTTTTGGCAAGGTCAAATCGGGACGAATCCCTCAATTTCGAAATTTCGGGCGGATACGAAAGGAATTTCGGCATTTTTATTTCTAAAGTGAACAAAAAATCCAAAGCCGAAGACGTCGGTTTGAAAAGGGGCGATCAAATACTTGAAGTTAACGGCCAAAGTTTCGAACACATGACGCATACGCGAGCTTTTGAACTTTTAAAGGGGTCGACCCACCTAAGCATTAGCGTCAAATCCAACTTGCTTCATTTCAAGGAGATGCTCAACACACCCGATAACTCGCCGAGACCGAGAAGTCGAAAAACTTCGGACATTCCTAAAATACAAACCGATCCCAGAGCGAGATTATCAAGCGTGGACGGTAACGTTATTTTAACAATGGATACTACTCCTTGTTCACAACCGGTTACTATAAATAGTCCGCAAAAGGAAAGCAAGAAAATGAGTTTTATGACACTCGGTCCTAAGCGAAGACTTCAAAAAGCTTTGATGAAAATGAATATTTTACCAAAAAGTATTAAGTAAGTTTTTAAGATAATTTGATGATTTTAAAAGACTTATTGTTATTTTTTTATTAATTTATAGTGTAGCTATTGGGACTGATCAAGTTGATAATTTTTCTCAACCAACTACTTTGACTACAAATCTTTACCAATCGCAAAGTAATCCTGATCTTATGTCGATATGCTACGACGACTTAAGATGTACAGATTATCCTGAGCACGTATTAAAGGTAAGTTCATTATTATTTATAACAATTAATTGGGTATGCCACATTTGCAATTTAAAAAATATTCTTTTTTCTTTCTAAAAATGTCGTCGAAAATTCGAAGGTATTTAACGTTTTTATGTTTCCTTTTTATTGAATAATAGAGGTTAAATATATCACCATAATCATATAGTTTATGAGTATAACAGATTTACGCTAACTTCCACCAAACAATGGTAGGTAATACAAAAATCCTAAATAATATTGTTGCGGTTGGTGGAAATACTTAGCATAGATATTTGAATTAATTTCATATCTGCGTCAACTTGCTTTGTTACATATCAATGGTGAAAGTTAAAAATGGATATCAGCGCCATCCTAAACCTAAGAAGTAATAGGGCTAATAGCCCTGTAGTGCCAACTTTTGAGGGGCGCCTTTTTTGCAATAAAACGAATGGTGTCCCATCATACATGTACCCAATGTCACCTCTGAGGCACTAGCTTCGTTCGTCCAACCTAGCTCTGGGGCGCAGAATATCTTAGGACGGGACTCTGGTTCAAATATACAAGGTTTGGTTGGGTTGGGTTTTGTCGTGCATCTAAAGAAATTTTACTAGCGAAGGTCTCTACCATGAATAATTTCTGAAATAGAGCAGTTTACAAACTGATTTGGCAACCGAGTATATTTGAATTGAAGTAAAACTAGAACTATTAACTTTTTGATAAAGCCCTGGGACGCCAACTATCTTGGGACGGCACTGACGGATACTATTTGCGAAGTGTATAGACTGTATTTATAATATACAGGGTGTCTCACGTAACGGGTTCATTAGAACTTTTTTAGGCTCCAGTATTCGTAGAGGCTTGAAATTTTGGTAACTTGGGTTGTTCATTCCGATCTATTAATCTAAAATATTTTCAAGATGGCCACCACTTCCGGTCTACCGGAAGTATACCTCAACTTCGTTATTTTAAATGGAATAGTAGTTATTATAGTTTTTATTACACCATTCAATTGTACGTAAAAGAATATGTTTACTTTGATAACAGTTATTGGTACCTCCCGTTTTTTGTTTTCGAGTTATTGTGATTTTAAGTGTTTTTGTCAAATATCACCATGCTCTTTACAAGCCCATAGCTCAGCCAACGTTAATTCAAAAACGTTTTGCATTGGTACGATAACTCTTCATATGCTGTTAGATAGATTGTCATTTGTTGCATCAGTATATCTTATACAGGCTGGTCAAAAATTGAATTACCGTTTCTCTGTATTCAATTACGTGAAAGTCGAAAATTTTAAATGGAATGCCCTATATTTTTATACCCTACCAGAAAGGGAATTTAATTCTCTACAAATTATCTATAAATATTCCTATACCTATTTATTATAGTTTTCTTGCTATTGAGGAATTTATCAAAATCATACGTAAAATGCTAGGAACCGTTTGTGATTTTGTTAGAAGGCCACGACATTTTGACAATTATTTGTTTAATTTAATTAAATTATTATTAGTATAATTTCTACAATGAACTGTTGAATTGAATAAACTTTAGATTGCTAGCTGTTATTTACCAAAAATAACCAAAAGAAAACCGAATAAATGAAACAATGAAAAACAACAATTTAATGACAAAGATTAAAATCAATAACATAAAAGAATGAAAAACTTAAAATTAGAAAAATAAATTATGGGAATTTAATTCTCTACAAACTATTTAGATACTTTCCTGTGCCTATTTGTTCTAGTTGTCCTCATATTTGGAAATTAATGACATGCAATGTTGGAAAGCTTCTTGTTTTTATGTTAGAAAGTTATCAAGTTTTGACAACTTTTCATCCATATTTATGTTATTGTTGTCATTACTAGTTGTGTCATCACTTGCTCCTGTTAATGTCTTTGAATATCGTGACGAATTATTCCAATGCCAACATTTTAAATTCGTCTTATATTCATGACGGATGTAATAAAGTTTTGGATAGGATCTGCTTCTCAGTTTTGGAAAGATCAAAATAACAAAAAACCATAAATTTCTATCACCAGTAGCTTAAGATAATAGAATAAATGTTTTGGCGTATTTTATTGCTTTACCAAATTCTTCGGTAAGAGGTGCTTCGGTCGATTTAGATGAATAATATTTTCCAAGAAACCACCGTAAATAAATAAACTGAACTCTCTAGGAATACATATCTCGCCCATCATTACGTCGAATATTATGCCATATTATTGTTTTTCATTGTTTCATTTATGCGTTCTTCTGCTGGTTGTTTTTGGCAAATAAAAACGAACAAACTAAAGTTTATTCAATCGTAGATCATTCTAGAAATAATACCAATGATAATTTAAATAAATTAAACGATAAACTGTCAAAATGTCACAGCCTTCTAATAAAAACACGAACGGCTTCCAGCATTTTGTGTAGGATTTTGATAAAATACTCAATATGAAGAAAACTATAATAAATAGGTATAGCAATGTTTATAGATAATTTGTGGAGAATTGAATTCCCGTTTTGATAGGCTAAAAAGATATGGGGCGTTCCATTTAAAATTTTCGACTTTCTCGCAATTGAATACAGCGGAACGGTGATTCAATTTTTGATCACGCTGTATAATACAGTGATATAACAAGTGAGAATCTATTTGATAGCATATGACGAGTTATTGTGCAAATGCAAAACGTTTTTGAATTAACGTTGGCTGAGATATGTGCTTTTAAAGAGCATGGTGATATTTGTCAAAAATCACTTAAAATCAAAATAACTCGAAAACAAAAAACGCTAGGTACCAACAACTGTTATCAAAGTCAACATATTTTCTTACGTATAATTGGATGGTTTAATAAAAACTATAGCATTCCATTTAACATAACGAAGTTGAGATCTTCTTCTGGTAGACCGGAAGTGGTGGCCATCTTGAAAATATTTTAGATTAGTAGATCGGAATGAACAACCCATGTTACCAAAATTTCAAGCCTCTACGAATAGTGCAACCTAAAAAAGTTCTAATGAACCAGTTACGTGAGACACCCTGTATAGTATGTTCCACGACCATCGAGTTGCACGTCATCAACACATCACAGCGTTGCTTTATTGACCAATATTTTATGAATTTTAATTGTAATAAATGCTGATATTTAATTTACAATTTTTTAACATAGGTTGATTCCTTAATGATTAAATACGATAACTCGTATAAATTTAAAAAAAATTAAAATAAAATGTACTCTAAATTAGACGAATAAAGCCTAATACCATGTTGCCGTTCATTTTACAAACACCTGCAATCAGTTTTGAACATTAAACTTCAAAACAATACTTTTAAGGTTATGTTATTTACATCAACCGAGATTAACAAATTGCGATTTGAGTACGTTATCTATTTATCCATCGAGGTGCTAAAACACGCTTGGCAACGCTGCTACTCAGTGGGCGTGTTTTTGGTATGATGTGCGAGTCAATGGTCGTGGAACAGACTATATCTACAAATATGTATGATAAAAAATAGGGAGAGGATTTTTATATAAGACAGCGAATACATTCCAGATAACCTTTCAATCGTCATATTTTGAAATATTGAAGGGAGTGTGATCACATTGATGCAACTTTTGAATATCGTTGTATTGATTTTGTTTTTTCTTCAGTACTTTGTAACATTGTTGTTCATAAAAACTTTAGATCAGACGTTAAATTATCACAAACAGCTCAACATAGTTTTGGTTTTAAACTGTTCGTTATATGTAGTACGTATTCGCCGCACTATACAGGATGTTTCATTTAAAATGACATCTGCTTATATCTCGAAAACCAAAACTCGAATCGACAAAAAATTCCAGTAAACTTTTTTTGGTGAAGAAGATCACAGGGTATACATAAGCAAAATTTTTTGAGGGTTGCCTAAAGGCCTTCTGTCGTCATTATCATTGTTTCAAATGGCACATATACTTTTTTCAACGTTTTGAACAACTTAAATTAAGTATTTTTTGCTTAAATGTTTTTTCTTAAATTCAGCGTTATGAAGATATCTACAAAAAGGAGAATAAAACAACATTTTTCAAAACGTAATTTAAAAAAATTTATTAATAAAATAACGATTTAATTAATTGTAGAAGATGTACTAAAATTGTTCTTCATTTTTGAAATCACCTTACAACATTGATTAAAATGTATAAAGTTACCTTTATACATCGATTAAATTCTCATTGAAAACGTTCTCTACAGATTGCCAAACATTTCTTCAGTTATTGATTTGCAAACTGCTCAATTACGGTTTTTCATATCGTTTGATGTTGTTGGAACCTGGTTGTAAACTTTCTTTTTGAAGTAACCCCAAAGAAAGAAATCGGGAGAAGTTAAGTCGAGTGAATCCATTTTCAGGAAACATTTCGTCTAAAACTTCTGTTTCGGCTTGAGCATAATGAGATGGACATCATCATGCTAATGCCATAGCGCAAGTTTTCTCTCCAGAGCAAGGTGTTCCAACTTAAATCGTTCAATAAAAAAATTCTAATACTTTCTGCCATTCAAACTACCATCAATAAAGCAAAGGTCCAATTATTTTATTGCCAATAATGCAGCACCAGACATTAACTGAGCAAGGTTTTTGATGCACACTTGTCTTAACTAACGTTGATTATCATGTGACCAGTAATGATTGTAAATTCGTCGGAAAATAATACATTGAAGAAAAAAATTTTATTCAATCTTAATTTTTCATTGGCCTAAGTGCAAAATTTCACACGATTTTCGAAATCATTGCGATGTAATTGTTGGTATATAGAGACATGATACGGATGAAACTTATTATGATTCAAAATCCGATTTTCACTCGTTAACGAAATGCCTACATGCGGATTAATATCTACAGCTACTAAAACAAATATTAGATTGTGTTTATTCGTAATCGATCTTCCACGGGTTCGTTTTTTTCTCCACGTTTAGAAATTTCTTAACTATTCGACAAAAAGTTTTAGGACAAGGCGCTCTTTATCCACGAAATTTTCGAACATATGTACAATGAGCCTCAACGAAATTTTCACGAGTGAAGGTCGTAAGCTAACACCATCTGAATTTTCTGTGGAGTAGAGATACGGTGCATTTTTGCTTTAAAGCAAAAATTTTTTTAAGCTAAAAGTAATCAGTTTGTTAAATTGTTTAAGACTTTGAAAGAAAAAAGTATATGTGCCATTTAAAAAAATAAAAATAACGTCAGGGGGGCCTTTAGGTAACCTTGAAAAAAATTCTGTTATGTATACAATGTGGGGACACATCTCACAAAGAAATGTATACTTAAAACTTTTTTCGATTCTAGTTTTTGTTTTTGAGGCATAAGCAATGTCATTTTAACTGAAACACCCTGTATATTATCTTGCCCTTTGATAGGGCGTTACGCTTACATCAAGATTCCTTATTAAACTGCTTTCTATTGGAGTGAATGTTATTGCAAATTTATTATTTATCAAGCCAATTTTCCATTTTTTCAACGACAAAAATTGCGTTTACAACAAGAATCGCATGCGATAAATATTTTTGGAATGAAGTTAGCAAGGAAGTGATTGATCCAGAAAAGCAAGTTAAAACAATTTCTGATGACGGAACATGAAAAGGGGGAATTTTTAACTATAATAGGTGTTAAGTGCTGATACACTAATTGGATGAAAATAAAGTCCAAAGTTTCTAAAAAGTGCAGTTACTAGATGAAGAAGATATAAGAGAATATCACGATTGGGTCAAAGATAATAAAGAAAGGATGTCATATAAGCATAGTTTGAAGAACAGTTTTTATATAGGAGATGAAGATAGTAATGGTGTTATGAACTTGAACCCAAAAAAATTCATTGATCATGTACAAAGCGACTAAGTACGAATTTGCGTAATCTAAAAAGATTAGAGATCTAGGATACAAAGAGAAATAAGCGAGAAATTAATTAAGTAACTCTCCGTATATCATAATCGTTCAACTGATAAAAATGCACAACACAACAATTGTCCAATAAGTGTCGACACGTCGTGTACCTAACAAAAAGTGTACACTTTGTCACAAATTAGCGAGTACACCCACAACTCGGCAATAAACAAAGTTGCTTTCAACACTAAATCTGTATATGAAAAACTTTCTAAAGATTATTTGAAAAGATACACATAATACAGTAATGAAAGTTACAACGCTACGTTATCGTACATGGCACCAAAAAATGTTCATAGAGGCAAGAAAGTGGTTGGCATTGCGTCCGATTTTACTGCTTGCAATTTTAATAACGATCTCACAAACATCTGTTATAATAAAATTAGAATGGAGTTCAATTATGAAGGTTATAATATTTTTATTTATTAGTGTTATCTATATACAGGTGAGACATAAGAGAAGGGCGTTTTTGAAATGAGTATGTCTCAGTTTCTTATTTAATTGTAAAAAAATTGTTTATAAAAATATATTTATAAAAGTTTATATGTTATCACTCTACATAGGAAAAAATCATATGTAAAAATTTTAGAGTTATTGGTAAAAACGATTAGAGTAAAAATTGTAATAATACGTGCTGAAAGCAACTGTAACGTACACTATATTTACTATTCATATAGAGTACATACTTTATTACTTAATAGAGTAATTTTTGCTGTTCTCTAAAGGAGGGTAATTATAGATTTCTTTGCTACATATACTAGTGAACTAATGTAATGTATAAAGAGTTGATTTTTACTCTATACTTTCTCCTGTGTATCGTCGACCCTCAAAGTATCTCATCACCTTCTCACACAGGTCGATATCAATTTCTCTCGCTTGTGCTATAATAACTTCTTTCAACTCTTGCAAATTTGTAGGTATATCAACGTAGACTTTCGCCTTTAGGTGTCTCCATAAAAACTAATCAGGACATGTGAGATCCAGTTCCTACTGTATGTCTAGGGAATGGTTCTTCAGCGTAGGAAAATTATTCCAGGAAACGATAACGACTTTTATGCAAACTATTGATTTATTCCAATATTTCGAATCTATTAATTGATTCTTTATCAATCATTAAACAAGCTACAATAAAAACAACGTTAACGCATTACATAAAACAAGTACAAACTTACTTTATAAGAAACTACCAATTAAAATTAAATTACAGAAGTATTTTCGTCGAAATAAGTTTAAGAAATAAAGATTTAAACATGACCAACTGCAATGTAAGGCGCGAAATCAAAAAATAAAAAAAAATAAAATAAAATTTAAAAAAATAATAATATTATCTGGATATAAATAATATATATTATCGAGAAACACGAATTCTCGTTTAGAAAACAATTTTTATTAAGAAACGAGAATTCTTGTGTTGGGTTTTATTTCTTAACAACATGGCTTGAATTGCATAAATAACACAAATTGAAAATAAAAGAGACGAAATTAGTGATGCATTATCCTATATTTATACTAATTTCTATATTTGATAGAAACACCAATATTTGCAAAAATTACGACTCGCACACGATTTGAACAAATTTGGACGATCTTGCACTTTAACGACAACACAGAAATCAATGAAGTATAACAGAATAATAAAAATTCTGCCTATTTTGGACCACTTTATTCCAAAACTTCAGGAATTTTATTCGCTAGAACGAGAGTTTTCTTTAAATGAAGGAATGATTCTTTGGAGAAGAAGGCTATCGTTTAGAACATGTAGTCCTAAGATTATAAAATATGGGCTGTATGCGAAAGTAAGTCTGGTTATCTAATAAATTTAGAAATATACTGCGCAAAACATTACAAGAGACAATGTTGTCGGCTTTACATCGAATATTAGGAAAGTTTTAAACCATTCACTTTTGTCCCGCTTCGCAGAAATCTTCTGACATGTCTTTATTTCGTCGTGAAATCGTCAAATTGTACCAAACTCCTGAAACTCCTAAATCATTTGAGTGAAACCCTAGGGTTCCGCGGAACACTAGGCGTCAGCTTTTCTGCTTTAAACTTAATTTTTGATTTAATAATTAGGTTGTGTTGCCATCTGTTGGGTAAAATTTTTACTTTGAGAATTCTTACCTGAAAAATCTTTAAACCATATATACAGGAAGATGGGTAAAAAGGAATGGGAATTCTTGGAAATAATTGTCTCTCTAATCCAACCCAACCAACTGTTGGCCCCAATTGTGACGAACAATACTTGGTTCTGCCGACGTCTTCGAAATCGACCTAGATTGTCTCTAATATCAACATAACAAAAATTGGTCATGAAAAAAGATTTGATCATCTTGCTCTACCCCTTATATACAGAAAGATAAGTCAAAAAGAATGGTAATTCCTAGAAAAACGTGTCTCCCTAACCCAAACCAACTGTTGGCCCCAAATGTGAAGAACAATACTTAAAGCGACCGACATCTTCGAAGTCGGCCGAGATTATCTCTAATATTAACAGAACTAAAATGTTGTCACGAAAAAGGTTTGAAAATCTTGTTCTAACAATGTACTCTAAACCATATAATATATAGGAAGATGCCTAAACAGAATTGTTTCCCCAACCCAACCAACTGTTGACCCGGAATGTGACAAACAATACTTAGGACGACCGACGTCGAGATTATTTCTAATATCAACGAAACAAAAATGTTGTCATGAAGAAAGGTATGAAGATCTTTTTTTAATCTAGGGAAATACGACTTTCATTTTTAAAAATTTTTGACCATTTTTGTAAAATTTTTACTTTGAGAATTCTTGCCTGAAAAATCTTTCTTTAAACCATATATACAGGAAGATGGGTAAAAAGGAATGGGAATTCTTGGAAATAATTGACTCTCTAATCCAACCCAACCAACTGTTGGCCCCAATTGTGACGAACAATACTTGGTTCTGTCGACGTCTTCGAAGTCGACCTAGATTGTCTCTAATATTAACATAACAAAAATTTGTCATGAAAAAAGATTTGATAATCTTGCTCTGCCCCTTATATACAGAAAGATAAGTCAAAAAGAATGGCAATTCCTAGAAAAAAGTGTCTCCCTAACCCAAGCCAACCAACTGTTGGCCCCAAATGTGAAGAACAATACTTAGAGCGACCGACATCTTCGAAGTCGGCCGAGATTATCTCTAATATTAACAGAACTAAAATGTTGTCACGAATAAGGTTTGAAAATTTTGTTCTAAACAATGTACTCTAAACCATATAATATATAGGAAGATGCCTAAACAGAATTGTTTCCCCAACCCAACCAACTGTTGTCCCGGAATGTGACAAACAATACTTAGGACGACCGACGTCGAGATTATTTCTAATATCAACGAAACAAAAATGTTGTCATGAAGAAAGGTATGAAGATCTTTTTTTAATCTAGGGAAATATGACTTTCATTGAGGCGCTGGCTGTGTGTGCTATGGCATTATTTTGTTGGAACTAAACATTTCTTGTGTTAATTCTTCGTTGATGCTATTCTCAATTTTCAGAACTTATTTAACTAGTGTCACTTTTTCATCATTAATACATTGGATTCGATTCGTCATAGACCGAATCGAATCCAGATTATCCCTCAAGTTAACTTATTCCATATTGATTGATAAACAGTAGTTTTAATTTTAATTGTTATTCAGCAGTTGTATATTTATTGAACTAAAAACAGGTGTATACCTCTTAAGAGGGCTACATCCGAATGTTGCTAGTTCTAGTGTTAATTCTGATGCTAGTGTTAGCTCTAGTTTAGTTGTTTTAGAAGGTTGGGTTTGGTGTAACTGTACGTCTCATAAATAATCATGCAGTTAAACCTAACTAGTGTTAGCTCTACTGTTAGTTATTTCGGAAGTTTGGGTTGGGTTAAAAAAGATAAAAATAAATAACAAATAAAGAAAATATTTAAAATGTCTAGTGTTTAACAACTTAATATATAAATACAGGCAAAATTATCTATAAAAGTTTTATCGTATAAATGATATCTACCAAAAGACCCAATCAGTCAGCTGTATACTGAGTTACAAAGAAACACAAAAAAACGACACTAGAACTATCACTACTACATTTAAAAAGAAGAACTTGCGGGTTTTGCCATGCGTTTCCTGAAAAAACCTTTGATGCTTGGGAGCTTCAGAAGTGGTGCATTATGTTAGTTGCTAGAATAAAAGGAAAGAAGGAGCAGAAGAAGTTCTCAGGATAATTGGAGAGCAAATAAATGCCGTTTTAGATGATTTTTAAATTTAATGAGTGAGGAATAATACGAATTTCAGTAGGCAAATTGTTCCAAAGGGTTATCTATCACCTGCACAGTAAACGAATTATGGTAAATCTCAGTGTTATGAGTCGAGAACCTAAACGGAGGTATACAGATATACAGTACAAGTACCTAGGTGTTTGATTGTGAAGAACATTATATAACATTGTCAATACAGAAAATCATCTATGGTTCTGACAGCTTAATATCTGCAAATAATTACGGTAGAGTTATGTGTTAAGATCTCTCGAGATTAATGATATACCGATATGTAATGATAAATTAATATACCGTATACAGTTGATTTGAAGTCTTTGCAGTTTGTTTCGGAGTATTACCGAAAGATCAGGATATGTCGTGTCGGCGTGATCTATATGGGGGGAAATAAGAGAATAACAAAGATTTTGATGGACCGTAGGATGAAGGAAGTAGCGGAGATTTTTCAACACGTGGAAACAAATTTTGAAAATTTCAATAAACAAAGGGGGAACAATATCGAATTTCCCGATATTATTCCATTAATTTTATCCAAAGCGTTTGAGCGGAACTCTAAGGTTACATATATATTTATTAAGGCTATTCAAACTTTATTATTGGTTTAAAAATTTGATTGTGCCACCATCTATTGGATAACATTTTTATTTTAAGAATTCTTACCTGCAAAATCTTTCCCTAAAATTCTAAGAAAATATACTAAAAATACCGGGTGTCCTATTTACCTTGACAGAATAATGTTACAGTCAAACAATAAGTGAAAAATGAAAAATCAGTAAGCTTCTTAGGTTTAACTATATGTTTCATAAGTAGTTACGCAGTTAACTAGTGTTAGTTCTAGTTATTATTGGAGGCTTGGGTTGGGCTGGGTGCTAGTGTCAGCTCTAGTATAATTTGTTTTGGGAGCTTAGGTTGGGTGTAACTGTATGTCTCATAAGTAGTTGTGCAGTTAAACCTAACTAAAGTCTATTCTAATTCAAAACGAACTACACATAAACACAATGACGTAGTATTCACGTGGTGACCATGTGATAGGACGAAACCCTTGAACAGTACTGTGTTAAAAACTAAATACATATATTGATCAATATTTAACGCACTATTATTATTTTTGAATATTTTAACATTTTTATTACGAAACACGCCCATAGAATCGGACTGATCACGCGCCTAGCGTGTTTTGATTCAGTTCGCCTTGGGTTTGAACGGACTATAATATTAACTGCCGTTTTAGTTGTTTTGGAACGTTGGGTTGGGTTTAACTGTCCGTCTCATAAGTAGTCGTGCAGTTAAACCCAACTAGTATTAGCTCTAGTTGTTATTGAAAGCTTGGGTTGGGTCTAATAGCACCACTACTTATGAGACGTACAGTTAAATCCAACCCAAGCTTCCATTAATAATTAATGCTAATACTATTTGGATTTAACTGCATGACTGCTTATGGGACTCAAACCACCTAACTAAGATGATTACTCTTAGTCGTCATTCAGAGCTTGGGTTGCAAAATTACTACTTCATATATTATATTTTCGTTTTGTAATATTGATTGTTTGAGATTTATGGTTCATAATACAAAATAATGACATATAAATCTTGGCCTGGTTAGATTGAGTTTAACTGTACGTCTCTTAAAATAGATAAGTAGTTGTATAATAAAATCCAACCCAAACTGACCAAATATCATTAATTTATATTATGAATCACAAATTTCAAATAATCCACGTTACAAATCGCGGATAGAATAAAGTAAATAGCAGTGTTTGCTAATTCAAAGTGTGAATTAACTACTATTACACCTAAGTGAGACGTCACGAACGGGCTTTGCGGTCCCCTGGGATATAGCTTTGTTGTGAAATTGCATAAATATTAAACGAGATAGATTGAACGCAATGGTGTTAATATCAATCCGCATTTCTGCACTCCAATTATTCATTTTACTAAAATTAACATTACCATGACCGATGAGATGAAAGAAATTCTTAGCGCATTATTTGAGGCAGATTGACTGTAATAAAAGAAAATAATCATCAGGAAGGAGAAAACTCTCACATTTATATCAAGGAAAATATCATTTTTATGCATATTTTTATCCATAAATGGCGTTACTAAAATTGTCATCTTACGTAGCTTACTAATTTTTGAGTTTTGAAAAATGATTATACTAAAAATTTGATTATACCCCTTCCTGTTTATTTTTAAGTTTGGGTCTCCAAGGTGGCATACCCTCCCAACGCGTTTACAGCCGTCTTGGTCAATATTTCCAAAAAAATCTTCATCGCCACACTATCTTGCTTAATATCTTTACAAGATGATAAATATTTTAAAATTTTTATCACGAGACACCAAAAAATAAAGATTAAAAGGTTGAAAGGTTTTAGCAGTGAACGTGTTAAATGATTAAATTTAAATGACTTTTTTGTTATCATAAATAATTTCTTTTAGGTTTTTAAACCTGATCAAAGTTACAAATACCTCTTAGTTCATAAGGAAACAACAGCTCACGAAGTTGTTATGTTGGCCCTGCAAGAATTCGGCATGACAGATCCGAGTAGTAATTTCAGTTTATGCGAAGTATCGGTTTCCGATACTCAAACGATCAAACAACGCCGGTTACCAGATCAATTGCAAAATTTAGCCGAAAGGATCGGTTTAAGTAGCCGGTACTATTTAAAAACGAACGGAGTTACCGAAACGCTTGTACCTGACGAAATGGCACCGGAACTCGTCCGCGAGAGCGCCGTACATTTCTTGCAATTGAATGCCGTCGAAGTAGCCATGCAATTAACGTTACAAGTAAATTTAATTGAAAATAAAAATATTAATTAATTAATAACTAAATTCTTTTTAAGGATTTTAATATATTTAGGCAAATTGAACCTACCGAATACATCGACGACTTATTTTCGCTACATTCAAAATATGGCACACCAATGTTGGAGCAATTTGCCGAATTGGTCAATAAAGAAATGTTTTGGGTTGTGACGGAAGTTTGCAGCGAACAAAACGTAGTAAGAAGGATGAAAATTATAAAACAATTTATAAAAGTAGCAAGTATGTTGTTTTAATAATCAAATTAAGAATAGAATTTAATCTTTTTTGTTTTGCAATTTAGGACAATGTAAAGAATGTAAAAATTTTAACTCAATGTTTGCAATAATAAGCGGGTTAGGACACGGTGCAGTTTCGCGTTTACGACTAAGCTGGGAAAAACTCCCAGGGAAATATCAAAGGATATTCAACGATTTACAACAATTGATGGATCCTTCACGAAATATGAGTAAATATAGACAATTAGTCAGTTCAGATCAACCCCCTATTGTAAGTTAAATAAATAATTTTCTCATTCCTCATTAATTTTTTTAAATTATTTTAGATTCCATTTTATCCAGTGGTCAAAAAAGATTTAACCTTTATCCATTTAGGTAACGATTCAAAAGTGGAAAATCTAGTCAATTTCGAAAAATTACGAATGATAGCAAAAGAAATTCGTAGTCTTAGCAATATGTGTAGTTCCCCCTACGATTTATTAACAATGTTACAGCTGGGTGGTCAACCAGCGAGTAACGCGATGGTTGTTTTGAATCAATTGACAACGGCAAGTTCACAAAATCACCTCCAGGGACAGACGACGGTTAAAAGGAGAAAAAAATCCGCGGCGGCTCCAAATCCGAAGAAAATGTTCGAAGAATCTCAAATGGTGCGGCGAGTTAAGACGTATTTGAATAACCTTCAGGTAGTTACCGATGAGACGAAACTACACGAAATGAGTTTGGAATGTGAAGGAACGACCGGAACGTCTTCTACGAGTCAACTTGCTTCAAGGCCTAAAAGACATCCTTCGCCTGCACCATCAACGACGAGTAGTACAAGTAGTGCTAGTGATGAGCGAAAACCAACTGCTAAATTTGGTGAATAAATATTTTTTTTTCAACTTAGTTCATTATAATTTATTAATAATTTTATTACGTTTAGGTTCAGCATCTCCTCAAGCAGTAAGAAAATTATTAGCTCTCTCGGAACACACAAAGACACGTCCGCATCAATCGAGACAACCGCCTCCGTCGTTAATATTGAATTCGGTGAGTCCATCGATACGGAGGGCACCAAGCGCGACCGGAAGTTACTCTAGCTACGGTTCGCACAGCTCCAGCGTTTGTAGCGGTAACGGAGGCGGAAACGGCACTCGAGCAATGCACGAACGCTCGCATTCGGACACGCCGACGCCTTTGCCTTCTGTCGCTTTATCAGCCGAAAGTAGTAGCGTGACGTCATTGAGCAATTTACCGCTAAGGAAAACTTTAACTTCAGGTAAGATTGATGTTAATTAAAATTGGATTGTATTTTTTGGTGTGGTGTTTGATGTTTAATGTAAAACAAAGAAATAAAAAAGTGTGGATGGGTTCGTAGATTTTTGCTGAACATATTCATTTCAAATTTCAAGTAGAATGAATAACATTGCAAATTTCAAGTAGAATTTAGAGAGAGAGAGAAACGAAAATGTTTTGCATGCAGGTTCTGTGGCTTCTTCTGATTCTGGGCACAGCACCAACAGTTCTGGGGACGTGTCACACTATCAAACGCTCGGTCCTAGTCCTCCAAAACAACCACCTCCTTTACCAGGTATGTAAATTAATTGGACGTGGGGTGAAATTATAGTAGATATATTTTGTAAATACTTTTTGTTGTATTATACACTTTATACAATAATACACAAATTAATACAATGCGCATTATTCTAGAATTTATTATTTTACTAACGCTTAGTAATTTGTAACAATTTTATTATTTTTTGTAAATATAAGAAAAAATCGTTAATAATAACCTGCTAATAATTAATTTATTAGCTTTAAAGGCAAGTTAATTTATACTAAGCTCATTCTTCACGTCCATCTTTATGTGATTTAAATTTATTTTTTTTAATACGGGTGTTGCTTGAAAAAAAAATTATACCGTAATATCCCATTTCTATTTTTCTTCTATATATGTTACTGGTAGTTTACAAAAAACAATCATGAATAACATTGTATAAACTTCGACAACTGAAAGTAGTAAGTGTTAAACTTTCATGTAATGAATTAAATAATAATAATAATCTTTATTGATGTTATTACACAGAATGTGTTTACATACGTCAGATATTTGGGTACATTTAGTACAAAGTATGATATAAAACACAAAATACAAAGAGCACAAAACAGAGAACAATGTTACAGTAACAAAATCAAACAATTGTAACAAACTAAAACTGAAAAACGTTTACAATCGAATCGGGTGCTGTGCTAGTCATGTAAATTTATAATTGTAATAGTCATCAGATGAGTAAAATGCCTGTTGCATCAGAAACATTTTGATTTGTTTTTTAAAGTTATCTAAATTGAGAGCGCATAAGTTTTCAGGCAATTTGTTGTACAATTTAAGTGTTAAAAATGTAATATTTTTTTTGCGATTTTGGTACAGAGGAGGTCTCATGGCACATCTATTCCTGGTTTCATACTGGTGATCTGAATTGTTTAGGAAAGTCATTTGATTTACTTTTCAATACAGAAGTGCCTCATATATGTATATACACGGAAAAGTTAATATTTTCTGTTGAATGAAGATGTTCCTACAGTCATCTCTAAATTCCATCAGGTCCAGTCCATCAGGGCAAAATTATATTACTTTGACAATGATGTATTCATAGCTTTCAAATCAAAATTGAAGATACAATATCATAAAAAATGCAAAAGTCGTTTTGAATTGAATTAATTTTATTATAATTAAAATTCACAGATTTATATTTTTTTATTTACAAATTCGACTCACTTCAATCAATTATTCAATATCTCTCTTTATTTGTCTTTTATACAAATCGTTCTAACTAAGAAATGAAAATTGTTTAATATAATCAGCAAAATAAATGGATGAATTTATTAATCGATTTGTGCCTGTATTATTACTTAATTGTAACTTTATAAAGATGTTACTTTTGCAGTATTTTATGGCATCATATTGATATTCATATTAATTTTTTGAATTCTTTTCATCATATTTGAGTAAGTCCATAATTACTGAGGTAAACTATAACCAATATATATAAATAAAAATAATAGAGCTTTGTTCCTCAAAAAGTGTATTAAATATACTTAGGACCGGTTTCGTTAATAAATTAACATCATCAGCCAACTCTACAAGCGAAATAGATTATTAAAACACAAAACAATTTAAAATTAGAAGAGGACGTTATTAGAGAGAGAAAAAGGAAAAAGAAGAGTTAGGTTAAGCGTAATGAATACAAGTATATAGTTATGTTACTTTAATGGGAATAAATAGGTGCAAAACATAAGCGAGTCTACTTTACATACATACACAACAACAGAGTTAAAACATAAATTAAAACTTACAGTCAATTTAAAAATCCAATCATATAAAAACCACATCAGTATAAATAATAGAAAAAAACATAGATTTAAAACACATTGAAATTGTTAAAATAAAGATAAAATTGTAAAAATAAAATTGTATATATGTTCAACATAAGAGTAAAAAGCAGACTGAACCGTCAAAAATTGAACCAGTTTTGGAACGTTCAACACACACAATTAAAAAATCAAATTTTTAACAAGGAATATAGTGGTTTGTAGTCAGAATAAAGTTATTCGTTCATTAAAGTAATGTCTTGTTTTTTCATATATTTATCAATTTCAAATTGTTCTAATAAATCTAGTCTATGGCCTTTTTTACATTTATGTAACATTTTGACGTTGTTAAAATAAATATTATGATTATGATTTACTTTATATTGAAATATATTAGAATTATTGTTGTTTTTGTGTTCACTAATACGTTTGGATAATTTTCTCCCTGTCTGGCTTATATAGATGGCATTACAGTCTTGACAATTGATACGATACACACCACTACAATTCCTATTTTATCGAGTACTATAGTCCCCTCAAATATGTACATGCCGTTCATTAACACCCTGTATAGTTTTAAATTGTTTTGTGTTTTAATAATCTATTATAGATTTTCTTGTAGATTTGGCTGATGTTAATTTATTAACGAAAGCGGTTCTAACTATATTTAATACTCATTCTGAGGAACAGAGGTCTTTTATTTTTATTTATACATACTGGTTTTTCATCATACGCGCCAGTTTTTGAAAATAAATAATAGAATTATGAACAGTATTAAAGAAAACGCCCATGTATCTGGCGTCTATTGTCCATTTTGTAAGAAAATGTTTTCTCCAGCAGTGTTTACAATTTTACAAGCAGTATCCAGTCTTTATTATTTTTTGAAATAGATGAATTTATAACATGAATGTTTTGAATTTGATAACAGTATATGGTATTTTGGAAGCAAAATCAAATTTTATTAACAGTTCCTTGTCTTTTGCAATAAAAACGTCTTCCGCCAACTGTATTTAGGCTTTAATTAACAGTTTATGTAGTCTACAAAGGCAAAGAAAGTTATTTTATAATGATAGCGAAATAAGTCTATTTTACGTTCTCAATACACACATTTGAGTCCATAATCACTTTTTTATGATTATTGACTTTTTTTTAATAAAATTGGTTTTTGCAAAAATTACAAGCAAATGACTATCGGGAAATGAATATAGGCTCAAAATGTTTGTTTTAAAATATCAAAATAAACTTGTTTCGCCGTTTGTCATACGAAAAATTAATTTTCAATGATGAGTTGCTCCAGTAGTTTCTGATAGATAGTAAGCGAGCAATATAAACGTGTATGTCATAGTAATAAGCTGTAATCCCTCATTTCACGGAAAGCGTTGATAACATTAATTACCAGAGTAAACACGCAAATGGGTGACCATTATGTAGGGTGCGCGTATGTGTAAACCGGTCGACCAATCACCCACTATACATTATAGCGTTTGCTTTACATAAATCAAGTGCACAAGAGAATTTAATTCTTTCTTTAATTAATAAAAATATCTATACCTTGTAACTCAGAAATGAAGACTTTGTGAAATATTTTCTGCATCTTTGTTCGTTACATAATATTGGTATAGTTTTTGGGAAACATAATTTCTTACAGATGCTCATATTCCCCATGAAATGATGCAACAACAAATTAGCGCATATATATTGTTATTTAACAATATATACAGTGTATATAATTCCGGGGATTTTGTTAGAAAGAAAAGGCCTAGAGATCTATGTTTATATTTTTTAACGATCATTTCTTCTTCAAAATGGGAACCCCCATTTTCATACACTTATGGATGATTCTACGTTAAATTCTGAGTATTTTTTATGTAGCACACCTTATGATAATATTCAGCTGTCTTCGAAAAATGGCTGTGCGCACCTTTGTACCTAAAATACGGAATCAATTCGATATAAATTCGATTATTGAAAAAAAAAGGCTTAGACACCTATGTTATATTTTTTAATGCGTATTATATTTTTTCGAGAACAGCTAAACTGACGTAGGTTAATCAACATACATTAAAAAAATTAAAATTTAACATAGAATCTATACAAAAAGTGGGGATTCCTATATAAGAATCTCAACTTAGGCATGGTATCTCAATTTTAGAACATCTGTACATTTCAATTTTTACTCAAAAAATGCGCGTTAAAAAATATATGTCATCCCCCGAGTTTATACTACCTCTGTCCGAAAATAGTTGCTACATTTCAGTTCAATGCAATAAATATTGTAAATATTTAAAGGTAAAGTGATGTATTGTATTCAAAGGGCTGAAAATATAATAATCAAAGTATGCCATGCCCAAAATACAACTTAACTATCGTATTTGATTTGTGATAAGTAACTGTCAAATGTTAAATTTGAATATTTAAGCACATTAACCGCTGCTTTTAAAAAATGGTGAGAAATATTACGGAAATTAGTCAAAAAGGTGGTAAAAAGGGCCTTTTGTTGTAGTCGTTCAACCATTTCCAAATTGTGGAAACATGTTAAAGAATGCCAAAACAGTGACTCAACAATTAATGTAGATTCTAAGAAAAATAAATGCGGTCGAAAAGTGAAAGATTATCGCCATCAAATTTCAAACATTTCCTCCCTTCCTTTATGTAAAAGAACGACCTTAAAAAAGGAAATAAAAAGAATCACTAGTTTTGTTAAACCATTGCTGACTGAAGAAAATAAACGCCGCCGAATCGAATTTTGTTTAAATTTTTTATTGCCATCGGGGTATTTTGAGGACTTGCAAGATTATGTACATATTGACGAAAAATGGTTCTACTTAACTAGAACTAAAAAGAGTTTTTACATATCTTCCGAAGAAGAACACCCTTATAGACCCTGTAAAAGTAAAAGATTCATTACAAAGGTAATGTTTATGGCAGCAGTGGCTCGTCCACGTTGGGATTTTCATCAGAAAGCATATTTTGATGGAAAATTAGGAATTTGGCCATTTGTTTCTTCTTCACCAGCTAAAACAAACAGCAAGAATCGAGCTAAGGACACTTTAATAACCGAAACTGCAGAAACAGTCAATAAAGAAGAAATAAGAAAAATGATTCTGCATAATTTAGTTCCAGCAATACGCAATAAATGGCCTAACTGAGTTGTATATACAGGATGTGTCAGAATTATTTTAGGGATGTATTCTTCAACACAAAATAAACAAAGAAGTACCATAAACATATGTCTCAATTTAATTTATTACCGAAATATGAAAGGACTTGACTTTTGGTACGGATACTAGATCTTGAGGTGTTAAAGATCAGTTTTCTCTTTGTTACTAGGTATATGCCACATTCTTTACTCTAATTATTTCAACGTTTTATAAAATTCTTTCCTCATCAAATCCTTCTACTCAAATTTTATAAGATACGTTTTTTACCACTTTAAGATTTCGTGTGCTTTTAAGTATACTCAAGTAGACATATTAAATTAATAATCATTAAACGACTACGAATTATATAGAATGATTGTTAATATTTTACAAACTTCCAGTAACAAATATAACGTATTAATTACATTAAAGATTTAAACAAATCCTTTTATTTTCTTTAAAAGAAAGTTTTAGCAACACCTATTTTCACGTCTTATAATTTATAGTTTTTACATAACACCACTTTTAATTATTACCTTTGTATGTATTTTGTAAATAGTATACATGTCTTGTAATATATGGTGTTAGGTTGGTTTCCTGTGCGCGTCGGTGTCCCGCACCCTGCGTGTCCTCAAGCTGTCGCGGTCTTGCCACCCTTACCCCAAGCTTTTCGTAACGGTAAGTTTTTTCTATTCGCTTTACATATATCACTATTGTTAAAATAAACGCACGCACCTATTTTATTATACACTTAGCTACTAAGTTATTATTTCGGAAAAAGCGGAATTTGTACCACCTTTCACAATTAGTTCAATATTGCTTGCTTCATTCTGTAAAAACTTGTATAACCCTGTTCTTCGTCGTTTCGCTCAATGAGCTTTGGTTTTTTGATTTATCAGATACTTGTTTAAAATAAACGCAATTAATTTTATTTAAAAATATGATTAGAATTTCGCCTTTTGTGGAGTAGTAGTTTGTTGGGTTTGAGGTGTAATTCAACGTATCATGGTGATATTAGTGGTGACGGTTATGAAAGTTAAATAATAAATTAGAATGAATTTCTGATTAAATTGAGTTTTCTTAAATGTGTTCTTGTTGTGTGTTGTATTGTATAAATGTAGGGTCAGGCAGAAGGCAACCACCAGCATATAGCGTAGTAGCGCAAATGGCAAGATATCATCGTAGGTTGGGCCGTGCGTATTCACATGAGGGCGTTGCGCAAGGTTACTACTATCATACAGATCCTGATACGGATCACGGTAAGCACTTCCATGTACAATATATATTCATAATATAAATATTCACTTGTTTTAAATTTTTTCTTTTTCTCTCTCTTCAACAAATTTTGTTTAATAATTTATTTTTCTTCTTTTCTTTTACACACAAGGGCACACATTACTCTACTCCACACACATACTACTCCACTATGGTGTTGTTATAACATAAAATTTAATAACATATTGAAAATAATTTCCACCAATGTACACATTTAAATATATACATATATATATTTTGAACATTCATATTTTTATAATTTTTTCAAATCTCCAGGTGACCAATTGACAGACTGTGCCAATCTATCTTCAGACTCGGACGTTGACTCATTAATCGTGATGGTGTAAGTTTGAATCGCGAGAAGACTTAGACAAAACATAACTATCGACAAAACAAGACTTAAATATGACTTAAAAATCAAATCGCAAAGAAAACAAACAAAGCTCATTTAGCATTATTTACTTTAAATTATCGCAAATCGAGTTTATGTATTAAATTTTTCTTAATATTAAAATGTTTTTATTTAAGATATTATTTTATTATTAATGTACTTTTACCATGATGGAAGATGGAATATCTTGTGACATATACAGCTTTGCAAATCTATCTTGGCCGATCAGTTGCGCAGTTTCGCACATACACGATGCGCCATATATAAGTCCCTCAAATAAAAAATACTGTCACTTAAAGACGCATTCATGAGTGTTTTACATGAATTGTATCGCAATCGAGAACATACATATTTCTAAATCTACTATTTCAAAATCATTGTACCATTTTTCATCAAAACAAAAGACCATAATGCGTTATAAAAAGGAATATTTTTTGAATGTCATATAAATATGGTAAAATTAACATGAGTCCATTTAAAAAGTGTACAAACGAGGAAAATTTTTTCCGTATAAAATTAGTTTTTAACAAGAATTAAGTGCAAACGATTGGACACATTCAACCAAATGCCAGTTTCATTAATATTGATTTCTGACAACTCTACATTTTGTCTAAACGGGTAAATCTGTATTGGTCAGACTAAATTGCACATTCGATGAAGGAAATTTACAACCAACCACCCAATTGGTATGCTTTATTGCCGATTATTTGAAACTTGGTTTTTGAACGATATTTATTACATTGGCGAGAACAGTCTCAATTATTGGTGAAACAAATATTTGTTCCATGATAATGTTTATTATTTTGGAGTTGCGACGTGAGCATATCTAAATACCGCTTTTCTTGACAAATGGATTGAATACAGTATACAATCGGACGACCAATTAGGCACATGTATTAGGCACTCTCTATGGATAAATTGCAAGATCAATATTTTTGTAAAAGATAATGTATTATTCTTAAGATCGGTGCTACAGTTTTGGTTCAGTGTACCATCCAAACGGCAGAAAGTATAAAGTATCAAGTTCCAAAACAGGCCAAGTTATGAATAATCCATTATTGGTTAACGGATTTATTACTGCCAAAAAGTAATTGGCCAACAATTTGAGCATCTTATCATATAAAAGCATATGAACAGACATATCAAAATGGTGTTATAAATATTCCTTCTAGCTTACATTACAATACAATAATATGTAAATAAGATTCAGACATAAACACAAGTAAACGCGTCTTACGCCGAGGTTCTGTTCCAAGAAACACCAGCGTAAAAAATCGGCGTAAAATGAACACAAATATAATGGACAATATAAGGTTAGGTTTCGTGTTAAAATTCTAAGAACAATCTGACATGTTTACTTAATACATGCCCAATATACATTCAAAATAACTAAGGATCTCTTGATATAAATAACGTTTCTCCCTAAACATCTCCTTTCTTACAGAACCATAGGGTAAGGTCGAACTTTAGCTGCGATACCTTTTTAGACATTTAAACTTAGATTGAAATCTGCAGCTATCTCATAGAGCTGATCTGTTAACCTGAAGGTTGTGCTGTTTTTAGGATTTCCTATCTTTTTCTTTCTCATCCTCCTTTTCTCCTTCAGAATTTTTTGATTAACGGCAACTATATGTCTCGGAATTAACTCGGATTGAGATTATTTCAAGTCTAATCGAGATAGACTGTTACTAACTCGAGTTGGGTTTACACAAATAGCAAGACTCGAATGGCACAACCGAGCAAGCACTTACAAGGAACTGTTACTGTTATAATAGAGTAGCGAGTAAAAACCACTTTTTTTATCCGCGTTATAATAAACCGCCATATCAAAAACCGTCAAAAAATCCAACTCAACTGCAACTTGTTCAGCAACCACGACAGAGTCCAAGTGGCGACCATTTTTCTCAATACACATTCGTAGCTGATTTTTGAAAGTTTTCATTACATTTCAACAATAACTTGGCGTATTGCTGATTTAAATTCTTTGAAAAACCTGCTCTTTGAGCGGGTCATCGCGCAAGCCACCCAACATTTCTCTTAAAACGTTCATCGCCCTTCTTGCCGTATAAGCCATATGTTCAAGTTTTCTATGTTTCGGTTCCAAAAAATTGCGTTGCATGTCAACATATCGATCAGAAGTTATGGTAACAGTTACGCCTTCTTCCTTAAAAAAATAAGGACCCCAAACCCCAAAAGATCCAACTGCACAATAACCGGTAAAACATGGGCTTTAAAGTAGCCATTTATGGAACTGCTGTAAATTTTCTGGTACCCAGTAGTGGAATAGCCAGACAAATGGAAATGAGTTTCGTCACTCGTTATTAAGAGAACATTTTATGGGACGCAAAACATGCTCTGTGATTTTTCGAGTTTCGTTCAGTAAGTTTTTGCATAATCATCATTTTGTATGGGTGGAACTTCAAATAGGCATGTAAAATTATTCTGACAGAACGATCTGACAAACATAAACCAGAGGTTTGGCAGCTGAACGTTCGAAAAGATCGTTCAACTGCTTCTCTTAAAGCTGCAACATTTTCAGATATCCGAGCACTTTTGGGTATACAGATTCATTTTATTTTTAATGCTGAATCTGTGGCTCTAAAATTTGTACTCACAACATCTTAGGTGGGTTCATATTGGAGTTGCAATAAATGATAAGAGCAATCATTTTCTTTGATGTTCTAGTATCGTCGATCTTATCTTATTCGTATCATTATCAACATAATTATGTATAGTATTAGTTATACATTTATCCCTTACATCAATCAATTCAAACCAGAGAGATTTAGATGTTTGTTATCACTCGGTCTACTACTCGGTTTAGGTAACTCAGTTTAAGTAACTCGATTTACACAAACTTTATGTTACGAGAAATTAAAAAAAGAGAACAGCTAGTCTATCCTTGACAACTTTCAATTCAGACAATTTCTTCCAATAGAGACTTGTTTCATCAAAATTGAAGAAAATATAGGCTGTTCGCGTAGAGAGTAAACGACGTCTACCTATACTGTATGTGTGAAAATACCTAAGCACAAAATGACAACTGAAAACGATAAATCATTCCAAATTGTCATCAAGCTTAGTTCAATCGGATGCTGATTATGATGAACTTTCTTGACACTGCTATATAAATCTATTCATTGTGCATTCCAATTTAATGTTGCTTGTTTACTCTTTATTCTTTGGTATAACCTTAATGTACCATAAGTGAAATGAAGAACTGATATAAATGACGCAGTTAAACTTTGTGGCAAAGCTTAAATAGAACAAAGCGTCATATTGAATAGAACGCAAACGGAAAGATGGAATAAAGGAAGATTACCAAACGCTGGATATACAAGTCAAAATAATGACCAACAATTGAATTTAGACGATAGTTAAATAGATTAGAAGGCGTCAATGTCTAGCGCTACTGTACGATAACAGTAATTGAACTTAAGCTGTAAGCGATGTCGTTTAATTACTCAAAAGATTTTAAGTCCATCTGATAAAACTAATGTCGCTCGTGGCTGAATCGTCCCAAAGAAATTATCGCTTTTAAGTTGATGTTAAGTAATATAAACATGATGATTAACCTTCATAGGCATCAAGACCACTTAAAAAGTAATAAATATTAATTAAATTAAGTAAGTTTGTTCAGTTATAACTTGACTAACTCTACTTGCTTAATTTCTCTTCTATTATCAATATGATTCTTAAAAATCTTATCATATTATAAATGAAGTTTGATCCCATCTAATGTAAAATTTTGTGCGAGCGGGTCCGGATGTATCAACCTGACTTATAAAGTTTTTAAATAGTTTAGCAATAAGCCGTCTACTTAAATTTAAAACTTACAAACTTACATAAGGACTTACGTTAGGACAAATCAGTCACGAGCGACATCAACTTAATCAGATGGACTTACAGTTTTTTTTTGAGTAATTAGGCGATACCGCTTATGGCCTAATCTTATCTATTCTGCTTTCTGAATTCAATTGGTGATCATTGTTTTGACTTATCCGTCCAGCGTTTGGTGATCTTCGTTTTCAGTTCTTCTTTACTTGTGTTCCATTCTATATGATATGACCTACCTCTATTTAAGTTTTGCCACAATATTGCCAGTTCCTCATTTCACACGTGATATATCAAGGTGACAAACAACACCGACTTTTCAGTGTGTTACACAGTAGCAATGTCATTTTTGTTAAAGAAAAGTCCCATGCCTTCTCTTTAGTATAATAGCTGTCAACCATCTTAATCTCATCATTACCAATACAAAAATAATTAGGTATTTTCCGTTAAGTGCATTTCAACTATTTAAATGTAGTCACCAAGACGATGAGCAGTTTAGATTATGTTAGCAATTGCAAGCTGACTCGGTTTTATGAGATGAGGTCTATACTTCCATACCTCTTATTGTTAGTATTTATCATCGATTAATACCTTTCTAAATCCTCTAGAAAACACTCCCATCGTCATTTATAACTTCTTTTGGGTTCGTCAAAGAATTTAGAAATATTTTGAGTATATTGAAATCATTTTAACACAAACCAATCAATTTTTTGTATTTCCTAGCAAGTTTGAACCATTTTCAAAAACGATTAGAATATCCCTAATTACTTCCCATTAACTTTTTTAGCTTCCTTTTTTTTTAGAGTCCTTGTCAAGTAATCTAGTAATATTTTAAATCAAGTTTAAACCATTTTAACACTTGCTGTGTATCAACGTGATCAACATTTTCTATTTCGTCATGTTTTTGACACATTTTAAAAAAATACCAAAATCATTTTTATAATTTCGTTTGTGCTTATTAACCATCTTATTTGTGTATTGTAGTCTGTTTTTAAACTAGGAGGAACATTTTAAATTCCTCGCCAGATGACCTGGTAGGCGATTGTTTGAATAGAAAAATTTACACATGCAATTTTGATTTCTTATTGACAACGATTTTGAATTTGAAAGTTAGATTATTGATCAATAGTCGGTTTGTAAATTAAAATAAGTAATAAAATAAATGATAATAATTGTTGATTTAAATTTACAACTAAATATATCTAGTGATATTTTCTGGTAATGCTTCATAGATAGAACTATTTTGATTCAATTTTTTCTGTTGCCTTAAGTTTTCGATACATCTTTGAAATTACCTCATTAACTTATTCAGCTTCTTTTATTCTTGTCAAGTAATTTAGTAATATTTTGAACCAGTTTAAGCCATTTTGACAAACACCTAGTTCTGGACATTTTTGAAACATCTTCAAAAACGTTGTTTTATTAAGACAAATTCACTTCAAGAAGATCGCGTCGATCGCTTTATCTGATAAAGTCGTTTAAGTAATTAATGCGTAACTCCAATACTCCATTTGAAATTCATACATAATAAAATACACAATACATAATGCTATCACAAACATCAGTGATATTTGTTACGACGCATTTCACCTTCAACCAAGATAGATTTATTCTTATCTTAATTAATATCTTCCATCATAGGTGTACATACAATAATAAATACAATAAATAATAAATTTTTTTTTGTTTTTTCAGATGATGACGAAACTCAAGTATCAGCAGTTTAATTAATTAATAAGAGACACAAATTAATATAATCTTTTCGACCCATTTTCAACGTTGCATATCGCTAACAATATTTTTAGTATTAAATACTCAAGGGTGTGTTTACTTTTAATTAAGTACGTTGCCAACGAGGTACTGAGGCAAGTTCTACAATGGCCCCATACAAATGTAACATTTAATTTTTTAACCATATAAATCTAAGGGACATCAACAAAAGCGCTTGCCTCCAATAAAATGTACCTGAAGTTTCAAAAAGAAATGTTTGTCTGATAATTATTTATTGTTTACTTTATATTTTAGAAAGAACAATAATTGTTTAATTATATTAGGTAATTTAATCTTGTAATAATTTTCGATCGTATCGATATGATAGGTACTTTTTTCTCCTTATCGTGGGTGTGTAGTGTGGAGAAGTAGACTTTTTGTTTTATATTTTTTAGCGTATTTATAATATTTGCACTTTTTTCATTTATTATCAATTTATAGTTAATTCAATTCAACAATTTAGTGTACATATAAATGAACTTCGATTTTTTACATCATTCCAGTTGGCATTTTTCCTCTTTGTACAAATACCATTATATGATATATTTCAAAATAAACATTGTGTCAACTTAGAAAAGAAAAAAAATTGGATCTAAATGTATTTTTATATTTATAGAGCTTTGACAATTACGATTACAATTATCGAATCTCTGCTATAATTTGTTTTAAAAGACCCATTTTTTTATTGATATACACTTTTTTGTAAAAGCTTTAGAAACTATAATGAACAACAAACTATTAAATAAACATCTAATTTATTTAATTCGAATCTTATTGCATTTAGTCATTTCTTCATATCTTTTAAATTTTTCGTCACTGATTATTATACTTTTATTATGTAAATATGATTATGTTTTATCATGTTTCTTTTTCGCGTAGGTTAGGTAATGTGATCCAACTAGTCTTCGAACGTGTGTACACAGAAGATATAATATTACTACTATGTATTTTTTTGAACAATATAAAGAAGGATCGTTTTAATAAAAATATAATATTAAAACGAATACATAAGCAAGTTGCGCAAATTTTAATGATTACAAAAATAAAATAATATTGATCTTCTGTTGGTAATATAAAATATAAGAAACACTTCTCTTCTACTGCTAGTATAATTATTTAAATGTATTATATACGCAGACGTAATATAGAACCTATATGTTCATGTTATATATGTATATTAGTGTACAAATAATATATCTTCTTCCAATTGATAAATATATCCTGATAAAAAATTAAGTGTTTTGTTTTACTTATTTTGTTCTTATTATACTTATTTGAAGGCAATTTCAAGAAAGTGTTGATGCTATTTATCAAATCTATTTAGTACATAAAGTACCAATGGGAGGATTTGATAATGCGATAGAACGACATACTATGTGTACCAAGATATGTAAGTTATAATGATATTTGATGCTTACGCACTAAAACTTAAAAAACAACGTAAGACCCGGTTCGTTTATTAATAATAACTTTTGTTAAAAAAAGTAATGTGTACAGATCGGACCATCGGTCGATTATTGCCGAAAAAACCCGAACATATACATCGTCATAGACAGGACGTTGTTGCTTTGTAATACAGTAGAGCGTCGATTATCCGGACGTCGATCAACCGGAACGTCGGTTATCCGAACCTCCTGAGACGGCGCCAGTTGTCGCCGGTCGCGACGTATTTTTGTCGGCACGTTAGCTGTTAGTCCTATTATTCCGGTTTTTACAATGCCTCCAACGATTTTTATTGTTATAATTTCCGTTTAGTTCGTTACACGTACTGGAGTAGACCTTTAAGATATTTTAGGCTGCAATACATAAAAGAAATATGATTCCTTCACGAAGAAGAAGTCGAAATGTGTTATTTATTGAAACCAAAATTCAAATAATAAGTCGGCTAGAAAAAGGGGAAAGTATGGTAGCAATTGCGAAACCTTTCAATATCGGTAAATCGACAGTATCTGATATTAAAAATAGCAAGGAGGGCATTTTAAATTTTTCGTCCACCTTGGATAGTGCATAGAGATCCAAAAGAAGGAAAACTATGAAAAAAGCACAAAAAGAAAAATTAGAAGACGCGGTTTTTTTATGGTTCGTGGTGGTGCGAAAAAGCGCTCGAAATGAATAATAAGCTTGGTGGTTCAACAGATTTCAAGGCAAGTACAAGGTGGTTAAAGAGGTTTCAATCTCGGCATGTTATACGAGAATTGAAGATTCAAGGAGAATCTCTATCTGGGAACGTTCAGGCAGCTGAAAATTTTAAAGCAACATTTTTAGAATTCCTAAAAAAGAAGGTTATTCTCTAGATCTCGTGTACAATGCTGATGAAACAGGCTTAAATTGGAAATCATTGCCCCGAAAGTCTCTCGCGTCTAAGCGTGAAACAGCTGCTCCTGGGTTTAAAGTTAGTAAACAGCGTGTTACAATAATGGTATGCGCAAATGCCATGGGAACTCATGCTCTACCGTTGTTAATGATAGGAAAAGCTGCTAGACCTCGATGTTTTAAAAATGTAAAATGCCTTCCAGTATACTACAAAACCCAGAAGAACGCTTGGATGAATCGTGAGGTGTTTATGGACTGGTACACAGCAAACTTTATTCCAAATGTAAAAAAATTTAAAGAGAAAGAAAATAAAACTGGAAAAGTAGTTCTACTTTTAGATAATGCCCCCTCACAGCCGGAATTGGGTAAGTTAAATTCAATTGATGAAAATTTTAAGGTCATTTACTTACCACCCAATGTAACCGCACTTGTCCAGCCAATGGACCAAGGTGTTATAGAAAAGCTGAAAAGAATGTACAGATAACCAATGTTACGTCGTTTGTTATTTGCTGAAGATGAGGAAGATGTGATCGCATTTACAAAAAAACTAAACCTTAAAGAGTGTGTCTATATGATCGCTGATTCTTGGAATAATTTAACACAACAGAATCTTAAAAATGCGTGGCATAAATTATTGGGGACTATAAACAACAATGAAGAAGTGGAGGAAGGTGTTAATGAAATTATAGAAATTTGTGCAAACGTTCCCGGATTTCAAGAATGCAGTGAAGAAGTTGTCCAACTGTGGTTGGCGGCTGATGAAAAGGATCCTGGCTTTCAAATTTTAAGTGGCGATGAAATTTTGGCGAGTAATACGTAGATACTAGCGTACATTCTGATACTAGCGAAAGCGATGAAGGTCTAGAACAACTGCAAACTGGACCAAGTAATGAAGAAGCTTCTGCTGCGTTGGAAACAGCAATGTGTTGGTGTGAGCGTCAAGAAGAGTGTACTCCCAGTCAGTTACTCATGTTAAAGAGAATGCGCGACTTAGCCATCAAGAAAAGAGGACAGAAATTAATTCAAAGAAAATCAAATGATTATTTTGTAAAATTAAGTAGTAATTAATTACTATGTATTAAAGTTGATTAGAATATAAAAAATATTTCTTTTCCAAAATGTTTTTTTTTGTTAATTCAATTAAAAAATAAATAGGTTGAAAAGTTTAAAATATCCATTCTACCAGTAATGATAAATATGATTAAATAAATAAAATTCTTTGTACTTTAACTGGTTTTATTTAATTTTTGTCTAACTAGTTTCGCTTTTATAGCATCTTCAGAGACTATGTCTTAAAGAACACATGTGAAATTTATAAATCTGTACCTAATTACTTCCTTAATCTATGTGAATTTTATAAATATTTAAACAATTATTTCGTAAACTCATTAGTCAGTACATTGAACTATGTTGACGTTAGAATTATAAAATAAAATTATAAAATTAAAATTTTAGTACGTTACATGACATGTTAAAATTGATTGATAATGATCAATTATCAATCATTATCAATTTTAACATGTCATGTAACGTACTAAAATTTTAATTTTATAATTTTATTTTATAATTTTAACGTCAACATAGTTCAATGTACTGATTAAATGCTCTCCCAAAGGCGTGCGTATAATGATATATTCTGCCTGTACAAACTTGTAAATGGTTACACTGATCCTCCGTCACTGCTGGCGCGAATTGATTTTCACATTCCTCCTCGTCAATTACGATATAACTTTCTTTTCTATATGCCCACTCCACGAACAAATGCATATCGAAAATCAATCAATTATGTGGAGCAACAACGGCTTTCTGGCTCGATGGTTTTATCAACAAGCAAAATTGTTGCATTTGGTGGACAGAGCAGTAGTGGAGGTTTGTACATAAGCTATGGAAAATTAGATCCAATGTATTCAGTCATGTCAATACTTCTAAGACGGTTATTTGAACGATGCCGTATTTCATAAATAGTGGCATATATTATATTTTTACCAAATTAAACAGGACACACGTCAGCAGGCCACCCTGCTTTACATCTACATTTCTTTCGAAAACGTCTAAAATTTCATTTTGTGGCTTTACATAGTATATCAATTTTATTATTGTCATTTTTGTCAATTCAATTGTGTACTTGGGAATAGGTAATTTTTTCATGGCTTGAGAAAGCTGTTTTCATACACCTTAAAAGTCATAAAATAATAAACCATGTGGATACTGTACTCATAGTATTTCTGAGGTATCTTACACAAAATTGGTTTGTGAATCTTGAGGTATAGTCTGTACCACGAGAAGTGGAGGTGAAGTCACATTCACTTCTCGTGAAGTCGTTCACCAAATCTTAAATATAACTCTCCCGCTTGTTATAACTGCAGAAAAGCAAAATTTGATTTACTTAATTCACATTTTAATGGGATTAACTGGGAAAAAGAGTTGGAGGGCGATGATGTTGATGATTCTGTGGATGCATTTTATGCTCACTTGCATTGCGGTATTGAGAACCATGTTCCCAAAGTGCACGAGAGAGTGAGTGGTTTTCCCATGTGGTTTTCGTTCAGTGCTGTGCGGGCGATTAATGAAAAGAGGAAGGTGCATAAGAAATGGAAATATTATGAAATAACGTTGATTATCTTACCATTTCTCTGCTGAGAAAAGGTAAAATAAGGAGCAAAATTCCTTATTGATCGGGATTATAAAAATTACTTTAGCCGTGCAGAGATAAATATAACGCACAATCCCAAACAATTCTGGTCATTCTTACAACGAAGAAAGGGCATTAATAATATACCGTCTGCGGTACATTTGGATAATTGCACAGCTTCCGATCCTTCATCTATCCGCTCATTGTTCGCAGATTTTCAACCAGACTGATGCGATGTCTGGGTCACGTCCGACATTAGTGGTACAGTTGCAACTTGCTTCGATCAGGTTGAGGTTGAGGAGGCACTGGGAGGAATTGATGTTTCGAAGGGCCAGGGTCAGGATCTTTTGAAAGATTGAATTGATTTTTAATGAATGATATTTTAATTAAAGAATGTTACGCGTCTTTGTCACTACCTGTAACCATATACTGAACAAATCGAACTTGTGCCTGCTTCCAAAGACGTTTTGGAAGCAGGCACATATAATTTCTATCTTTAAGTCTAGTAATAGAAGTGATGTATCCAACTATAGGCCAATATCTTTATTATATGTGTTAAGCAAAATATTTGAAAAGCTAATTTATAAACGGCTATTTTTTTTTCACTAAAAATAAAATTGATACTAGACAACATGGCTTTGCAGGTCGCTCGGTGGAGAGTAACTTGCTTGAGTACAGTAATTATATTTTTACTTCTCTTGATCAAGTAACTCAAGTGGATGCCATATATACTGACTTCAGTAAGGCTTTCGATCGCGTTGATCACAATCTCCTGCTGTCAAAGCTTCGGATTATGTGAATTAATTATTATTTGTTGCGATTGATTGGTTCTTATATACGTGGAAAAACTCGGGTGGTATCTATTAATAAATCCTATTCTGATGTAATGTCCATCCCTTCAGCTGTACCTCAAGATAGCCATCTTGGCCCCCTTCTTTTTAATATTTACATCAATGACATTTTTACAATCATAAAAGTGCTTAATGTATGCTGATGATTTGAAATTGTTTGCACGTATTTCCTTTCCACTCGACTGCTCGAGGATGCAGCGTCAATTTTATGACACCCAATCAATTATATTAAATGTAATGTTATATCTTGTTCAAGAAGTTCGAATGCCATCAGATATGAGTACAAATTGGAAAACTATGTCTTGTCTAGACCATCTCAAATTAAAGATCTTGGTGTCACATTTGACAACAAGTTTACATTTTCTGGTCACGTTGAGGGAATGGTTGGAAAGGCGCTGCGAATGTTGGTCTTTGTCATAAGATCCACAGAATCTTTCAAAAGCGTAGAAGCAGTAAAAGTTTATATTTTACATAATTTTAATATCACACTTATATAAATAGAATTGAAAGAATTCAAAAGAAGTTTCTAAAGCACTTAACCTATAAATTTAATTTAAGCTATAAAGATTATGATTCTGCGTGCAGATCTTTCCAACTTCTTTCACTTCACCAGCGCCGCTTTTGTAACGATGCTCTTACATTTCATAACATTGTCAATAATAGTGTCTCCTCGGTATTATTGAGATGTGTGAATATACATATACTATCCTAATCTTTAAGGCATGAGTCAATTTTTTATACTCCCATTCCGAGAACAAATTTATTTCAAAATTCTCCTATGATTCGATGGCGATTGCTTGTCATCAGTTCCATAATACTGGCAACGGTATAGATGTGTTTAGTAATACATATAGGAGATTTAAGAGCTTGATAACTGCCGTTGAGTTACAGAAGGCACTGATCAATATTATTGTAGCGTAAACAAATGTATGCTTTACTTTTCTTATTTTTATTTTCTATTTTATAGAATAATTATTGTTTTTAGTTAATTTATTCGTAATTAACCGCACAATGTATTTGTAATATAGTAGTTTTTGTCAATGTAGTGACACAATCTTTTGGGTTTGTCCCGTTTTGTGTCCACTGGCAGTAATAAATAAATAAACAAAAATCTGGTCTAGATCAACTAGCTCTAAAACAAACAAAAAACTCTTATGTTATGAAGGCAAAAATAGTCTAATTATTTTTATAAATTTCCTTTTATTTCATTTTATTATAATAAACGATTATATCTAATTATCCCACCCAAAGGTCCTTTCCACCGCGTCTTTCCATCTCGCATAACGAACATCTCGTTCATTTTCTTTAAGTTGTGGAGGCCATGCTTGCAACGGAATATCCATCGGCGGTAAAATATTCCAACAACCCATTGCTGCACCCGCACACATCGCCGCTCCAAGAGCCGTACTTTCCGCCATTTTCGGTTTGCCAATAGTCACGCCAGTTAAATCGGCTTGAAGTTGCATTAACATTGAATTAGTAGTCATTCCACCATCAACCTAAATTAATAAATATTAAAATAAAATAAGTTACCAAAATTAAAAAATAAAATGGAAAGATGTATTGGTTACTTACTTGAAGATTTTTTAATTTAGCACCATAATCTTTATTCATAGCTTCAACGACATCTCGCACTTGAAAGCAAACCGCTTCCAAAGAAGCTCGAACTATATGCGATGATTGAGTATCTTCCGTAATTCCAATAATCACGCTAAGAAATAATAAAATTAATTTTAGTATAAATTTAAAGTGGGAAAGTTGATTTTGCTTAAAAAAAAGTATGTACCCTCTGGCGTCTTGTTGCCAATAAGGAGCGTAAAGTCCACTAAAAGCCGGTACAAAATAAACATCTCCACCCTCGACTTGTTCGGCTTTGTCTACAAATTGTTGAACGTCGGAGTAACTAGGTATAATGTTCAAATTGTCCCTCAACCAATGCAAAGCTGCGCCAGCTATAGCGACTGAGCCCTCTAAAGCATAAACTGGAAGTGTTTTGGGGCCTAATTGATAAGCTACGGTAGTTAACAAGCCATGTGAGCTATCCACTTTTATCGTTCCGGTGTTATAGAGCAGAAAGCAACCTGTGCCGTATGTGGCTTTAGCCTATAAAATCGCCAAGTTATATACAGATGTATTTTGCTAAACTCTCCGTTAGGTGCGCATATCTCCAACATATACTAACTTAAAATTGCATTTCTTCTGTTTAGAGATTCTTCGCAACCGCTTGATGAAAAAACTGTGTTATACTCACTGATCATTTCTACTAGGGGTAGAACGAATATCGTCCGGCAACTATGGGGGCAGTTTTTAAAATCCGGTTGAATACCGGATAATTGCTCTATATCCGAACGCGTATATTTTTCCATCACTATTTCTCGTGAGCAGATACATAACTTTTATTTGAAATATTTTTTATTATAAAGTAATATGTAAATATAAAAAATTGAAATGTACTTTGTTTACAATTCGCTAACATTTGGGAAGCAGAAAATGTTACCAAAAAATATTTAGAATAAAAATTGCAGCAAAATTTTATTCTCAACCACATTGTTCTCTTGAATTTTAGTTCTTAGATGCATAAATATTGAAAGAAATATAAAAATTTGATGAAAGTCGTTGCTTCACAAGATCTTAAGATGGTAACATTTGGTCATCGGAGCAAGTTACAAAAAACTTTTAGAATAAAAGTTGTAGAATATTTAATTTTAAACAATATTGTTTTTTGACATTTTTGCATATCAATGCATCGACATTTAAAAACTACGAATATGAAAATTTTAACTGGTACCACTTTGAATGTTTCAAAGAAAACTTATTACCATGGGGCATAGCAATGTGATGAATACGATATACAGGTGTATTTGAATGATGTTTCCAAACTTCGAGGGGTGATTCTTTAGCTAATATTAAAGGTTTAGCTTATATAAATCATAGCAAAAATTGAACGGGAGTGGTTATATTTAGTAACATAGAAGATAATATTGAAAAAACAAATAGGGTCAAAACCTGCCTTAAATCAGCCGCTGTAGTTTGGGAACTCCATCAAAAAAAATTTTGAAAAAAATTTACTTAAAGGGGAAACCACATTAGAAGTCTCATTTGTACCAACCTCTTAGTATTTTTTTAATGGGAAGAATTCATTAAAATTTAATCAAATTTTGACATTATCTTATATATATTTCGAAAATCTTTTTTGAATTTTTTGAATGATTTTATCCAAAAACAATAAAGTTATACATTGATGTCTGCTGAACAACATACTCTATAGATTGACAAATCCCGGGCCATTAGCCATTCGAATTTTCATCTGATTGCAAAAAAATTTTTATTTCAGATTATTAACTGAGGTCTTGGAAAAATATATTTAATATTTCAGTTTTCTTTTCACTAACTACGCATAATAATACGATTTTCAAATCACATCATCTCAGAGGTTAGATCATATATTTCGCAACTTCATAAAGAGTCATACTACTAATTTTCATATTGATCGGTTTATTACTATTTGAGATAGAGTTGGAAAACATTCTTTTGAGAAACACGCATTTGAATAAAGTAAGCGTTGTTGTAGCCTGTATTGTATAAGGTTGGTCAGCCAGAGGTCAACGAGATTTTAACTTATGAAAAGTAAACACCCCTAACATGCCCTAATCGTATTACAAACAAAGCCTAGTAATGTGACGAACACTGGGCTCTCTCCCGATTCTAGCTGGACAACTTTTTATGGACTTTATAAGGGCTAGAAACTGCAATAACTTGGAAAAACAATCAAAAATATTTATAAAGGTAAAAATAGGTTAGTTTCCAGAATAGAATTTTGTTGTTTGCAAAAATTGATGGTTAAAGACCTCATTTACTAAAATTAATCATAAGATGTGGTAAAGCATAATCCATAACCATTTACAACCTAGATATGAGAAGATTGCAGAAGTACAGCAAAAATCTTCAAAATACCAATGAATAACAATGAACCATAAACGCTATAACCAGATACAATTTATTGTTAAATATAAACACAGTGGAAACTCTATCAGAATCAGAATTAGGAGAAGCAGTACATATAAGATAAATTACTTAGCTTCAGGTTTTAGCTCCCAAAGCTTCGCATCTTGTAACATTAGCACCCTCCTTACTCTTAAAACGTGCTTTATAGACTTTATTATACCATTAACTATAATACGCTTTATGGGCCTTGGATTTTATCCCCATAAAATCTAAACAAATGCGCATTTCAGTTTGTAATTATTACAGTATATTCTTGGATTTAGTTAAACTAACGATTTATGAAATAATAAAAAAAACAATTCTTTTTAATCTTCTAATATGGTTTCCCCCCTTAAGAACAGAAAGACACAGATGGCGCTTCAGAAATTCAATGTAATTATACAGAATATTTTCACCGGTCATATGATGAAAGTTTTATCTGAAACTATATTCGATAAAATTCTGTGATGGTTAAATTATTCTTATTCAACCCATCCAAAAGAATAAAAGTGATATAGAAAAAAAGACGTAACATGTTGAATTCATTATTGCATATGGACCCTTACGCTTTCTTTTGACTTTCTACAGGCAATCAGAGTAAGTACGAAAGTAACATTATTTGTTTAAAAGGAATAAGGTGCGTTCTTTTCGCGTAAGTTATGCAAAAATCTCAAAATTGGCAGATTCTAACAAATGAGCGATATTATTTACTATGTAGCGTGTCTCCGTAAGGTATAATTGACGATTAATTTTTTAATCCAAATTCCGTACTTTCCAATTCAAGTCTGGATGTCATGAAACGAAATATAACCAAGTTGTCAAATATCCTCAAAGTACTAAAATTAACGCAAGAAGTTTGCTAACCGTTGCTGATAAAGACGTCTTTCTGAGCAATAAATAACAAAAATTGAATAAGATAAAATGTTTGTTATATTAAATTATAGCAATATGCCGAATATTATTCATTTTGGATAAAAATTTGAACGCATTCATTTTCATTTTTGTAACTCTTTAAACAGCTGAGCCTAAAAGCTGCTAGTTCTAGATCTAATAATGAAGTTAGCATTAATGTTAAAATTCATGAAGAATAATATTCTGAATAATTGTAAACGATTCAAAACTAACTTAGTATGCATTATCATATATTCGTAGACACCACCCTATATATTATTATTATAATATAAGCAATTTATTATTAGGGAATGAAAAGTATTCGCTATTATTAAATGAAAAAACAAATTTTAACGTGCCGATCGCTGGGTTTCTTTTGGATTGAATTGGATTTTATAGGGATGATATCCCTATTAGAAAAATTATTTATAACTTTATGATTATAAAATTTTTCTATTTATTTGTTATGATGTTGTGTATTGTTGTAATTAATATTGAACCGTATAAAACGTTATCAGTGTAAGTACACACTCAAACGATTAAGAAAATGTGTTAGGAGAAATCTTAAAATGGTATTAACTGAAAATTCTGGGACGCAATTAAATATAACAGCTCTTTGTAAACCACATATAAAGACCGCTGTAGTACAAAATGATACTATCAACACTGAAGTTCCAATAAACTTGCAAACAGTTTCACCGAATCTATAAGGATGTAATAACTACGAAAAGGCAACCGAATGTTGGTTAGTTGAACTAGAATCTAACGAAAATGGCTATTTAGAAGTATTCTCTAATACTTCTAAATCTCAATTACAATGTAATATTTAGACGTAATATAAAAAAAATGGGCGTTTCAACATCGGATACCTCACTCACTAAAAACAGTAATAATTTAGTATAGGTATAAGCTAAAAATTTGTAGATTACCTGCTGTGTTGTAATTAATTATAACACGAACAAGTAGTTGAAAGGCTTTTGTGATTTATAAAAAATCATTCGCTTGGAACTTAAGAAGGTACGATTTTTCATTCATTCAAAATTTCAAAATGAAATCAAGAAAAGGTGTCTCGTTATTATTATAGGTAAGCCATTATGTAGTTATTATAAAGCAATTATTTAAAAATTTTATAACGATTTTATAGGCGTTCATATTACATTATCATAAAACAGTTACAACAGTGATTTAATTGTTTTATATAATTCCATAATAATTTATAACGCATTTTGTAACACAATTATACAACATGTATAAAATTATTATATAGGTATCCCTAGATTAACGCGAATAATTAGTCCCTCAATATCACAGCGAAAATCAAAAGCACGATAATAAATCAAATATATAAAGTAATGCTCACCGCTATAATTTAATCTTATATAGCACAAACTAAAAGATGGTCACTATTTATTTTCGCGCGATAATCAAAATCACGCAATTTAAAAACCACGTCAATCAAGGGATAACTGTATAAAGATTTAAAACAATTTTTATTTACTCTCGTTTGTCAAATCGCTATTTTGAAGTCATTTTTAGTTTGTAAAGTACGTCATTAAGGAAAACAGGAAAACGTAACAGTGCGTGAAGTAGCAATGTATTTCAAATGCAATTTACTTTAACGCACTGCATAGCACCGTTTTGCGCGTTTTCATAGTAATGATACATAAACACTTTTCAAATCATTTCTTGACAGTTCAACAGTTCAAAAATTGTGAATAATAATTAATATGAATTTTTAAACTGTGCGTGAAGTGCTTTTTCCGCACTCACGCGATATATAGCACTCGCTAACATCACCCACTGTTTCATAAATAACTATTATTATAGTTTTATGGATGCTTGTACCGGGTGTCAGACGAAACACGCCTCAAAGCAGTAACTCTCATTTATATTCCATAATAATTGATAGGGTTGTATAAAAATCAAGAAAAATGCGTTTTCTGTCAATATCTTTCCAGTCAACGAGTACTATGGTTGTATTTGCTGATTTAATATTTTCCGAAAATGCACTTTTTGCCATTTTCTTCCTATACAACCATATGATTTGATATGTTCGTCGTGTATGCTCTATCAGAATATGCAAAAAAGGAACATATGTATCCTGTTTAAAATAACAATTTTCGTTGCTAGCAACAAAAACAAAGACAATGCAAACAAAAATATATCGCCTGAAATTGCACCATAATTAATAACGAAACTTTTATTTAAAACAATTTTCTTTAAAACCACGAATAACGAAAATATTGCCTATATTACAGACATTTGACACCCTAAAAAGCGCGTGAGTCTGCAACGTATTGTTTCCGATATGTCTGGTGGCTTTATGACTTAATTGCAGTCATATAATGAACAAAGACGGGGTTAGCGAAAATTATAAAAACATAATTAGTAATTTAAATTGAAAAAAAGCCATTACATCGTGTAAAAATATATTTAAAATTTATTGATAAATAAATTTAGATTCATTACTACATACTACGTACGCCCCTGGACCTTGCTCATTGCCAGAGCCTATCATAAATCACGTACAGGTACTTATTCGGGTGATAATCACTTTCACTATTGTTTTAAAGGTTATAAAAACCACCAGAAATATCGGAAACTATACGTTGCTGAAATTAATGTGACTTGAATTATTCCCGTATTACAATTAATTCTTCTCAAAAAAGTGAAAATTTAAAAATGAAAAAGAGAGTGGTTTGTTGTTTACTGGATGGGGTTTGTCGCCGAGACATGACGAAGCTTATAATAATACTAGGTGGTCATATTTTCGCCGACCCCAACCGGAACACGCGACCAAAAACAAGGCCACGTGTAGAAAAAACTAACGATAAATTCGATCTGTAATTGAAATGAACCAATGAAATAACACATTTCATAAGTAACGATTTACTTAAAACATAAAACAGTTGAAAACCTGGGATTTCTTGAATGGTGCATTCGCAACAACTTGTTAAGATGCATGTCGCCGCTTGCATCGTTACCAGGAAGGAAATACATTTATTTCATAAATCGGTACGCTTTCCCGCCCCAAAAAATGTTTTCGAGACGTCGGAACAACATACTTAAAACCGGAACATATCCTGGAAAACCGACACTTATAGAGACATTAAATAACACCCAAATTTGCCTATCTGTACAGCTAGAGAAAGAACCGCGCAAGAAACGAAAACGCGATAATATTATTCTGACTTTTTTGTTTTAAATTTTACTTTGTATCTGAATGCAAAATATGATACGCAAGTAATGAATTATACTTTATATGTAAGATTGCATATTTTCAACCCATCACTAACACCAGGTTTTCCCGGGTTTCTTTGATATTCCAAACTATTAGGCCTATTTCATACACAACGGTTTTAAATCGTCAACGGTTAGTGGTAAACTAATAAAGTAAATAAAAAGACCTTTCGAAGACCTTGTTGGTCTTCGAAGCCTGTAATTGTAATAGTGTCATCAAAATTTATTCCATTCCTTTCTCGCACAAAATTATGAAGTACGATGGTTGCTTTTGTAATATCCACAGAATCTGGCTCTACATTAAACGGTCGGTGGAATATTCTCCATTTATTGTCTAGAATCCCAAAAGCGCATTCGACGTATCTACGAGCTCTAGTAAGACGGTAGTTAAAAACGGTAGTTTTTTCTCAAAAGAAAGGTTTGATCCGCCGAAAGGACGTAATAGGTGTCTATGAAGTGCAAAGGCTTCATCGCCGACGAAAAAATAAGGAACTTTGGTGTTCTCTGTTCCTGGCAAATATTTGTCCTCTGGTAGCTGGTGCATCCGTTTACAATTGATTCCCACAACCGACTTCTTTTAAAAATTGCAGAATCACATCTTAGTATTTTGTCGCTGAATAGTGAATGTATATCACGTATGAAAAGTCGCTCAAACTAACCGAACCTACGAAGACGGTACGGTGAAATACCGTCGCATGTGAAATCAAACCGTTTACCGTAAAAACTGTACGGTTTTTGGCCGTACGGCGAAAATCGTTGTGTGTGAAACAGGCCTTATAGAGCGATTTTATCTTGAGTATTTATCTTGGACGATAGATGTCTCATAGCCAATTCTGAATTATTTTTAAACGGAATTAAGTAGAATGGTTTTTCAATATTAATCAAATGTTTCTAAAAATTAATAGGTGTTAACTTTACATGTCATTATTGTCAAGTGTTTAGTTGCCGAAATATCCCCATTTATCAAAATATTAGAAAGAACTTTCCAGTAATTTAAAATATCGCACCACTGCACTGCATAGCGTAGCCTGTCGGATTTCTTTAGATCACAAAATTTAATTTTGGGAAACTATTACCGTAATTCAACAGCCTCATGCCACATAGTTCAGTGCAAAACTTGTTGAAATTCGTTCAGCCGTTTTCGAAATAACTTCTTTCTTAATATCGTCTTAATCCGCGAAAAGGTAAAAATTTATGAAAAATGTATATACAGTCAACCCTCCTATAACGCGGTACTCTCAGAACGCAGTTTCCATATAACGCGGAGCTGAAAATGCGACAGCCCTCCTATAACGCGGTACTCTCAGAACGCAGTTTCCATATAACGCGAAGCTGACAATGCAACAGCCCTCCTATAACACGATACTCTTATAGCGCGGTTTCCGTCAACAGCATCCCATAAGTTCCTTCCGCGTAGCCTAAGAATGTTTAGCCTATGTTTAGTTCGTTAGGGCCTATTTGAATTATAAGTGACCAAGTCTTTCTAAAAATTTTTCTACACCGTCTGTTCGTTCAGTTTTTTGCTGCTTAATTTGTGGTTTATAATTGGACAACATTACACAATACTGTAAGTAATATTCTTCATTTGTTCTAATATAATAATAATAAAGTAATTATTAACCCTAGATTTGCATCATTTGTCATCATTTGTCAAAAAAAAGAAACAAGGAAAGGGTTAAAAAGAAAGTTTATATCTCTTGAAGATAAAATCGAAATTCTAAATCGTTTAGAAGGTGGGGAAAATCTATCGTCGGTTGCAAAATCAACCAAGTTGAATGAATCTACAATTCGAACCCTAAAGAAAAATGCAGACAATATAAGGAAAACTGTGGCAGATGGCTGTCCGTTAGGTGCGAAACGTGACACTCGCACACAAAATTCTAATATGGTTAAAATGGAACGGGCGTTAATGATCTGGTTGGAAGACTGTATAACCAAAAAGATTCCTATCAGTGGAAATCTTATCAAGCAGAAAGCACTTAAAATCTATGAGCATTTAAGGAATATTGGGCATTCTTCTGCAGAGTTAGAAAATCATTAGTTTCTCGCGAGTAAAGGGTGGTTTGAAAAACTAAAAAAAAGGTACTCATTACACAATATTAAGTTTCAAGGAGAACAGGCCTCAGCAGATGCTGAGGCTGCCAAGAACTATAACCTGGAATTAGCTAGAATTATCAATGAAGGAGGCTATTCACCTCATCAGATTTTTAACGCCGATGAGACGGCATTATATTGGAAAAAATTACCATCTAGGACCCTCATTTTGAAAAATTAAAGGCGTGCTCAGGGGTTTAAACCTTCAAAAGAACGTGTCACCCTTCATATGTGCAGTAATCTTTCAGGGAGCCTGATGATAAAACCTATGATAATAAATCGTTCTTCAACTCCCCGTGTTATGAAAAACATTAATAAGACCGAATTGCTTGTATTCTGGCGATCTAATAAGAAAGCTTGGATGACCCAAGATTTATTTAAGGATTGGTTTTATAATTGTTTTATCCCGGCAGTTGAAACCCATACGATGGAAAAAATTTGTATTTCAAAGTTTTACTGGTTCTTGATAACTCTGGTTGCCACAATATACAACTGGATCATCCAAATGTAAAAATTGTCTTCCTTCCTCCTAACTGCACATTATTAATACAACCTTTGGACCAAGGAGTCATTCAAACTTTAAAAATGTATTACACACGCCAAGTTTTCCAAACCATTTTCGATAGATTAGAAAGTAGTGAAAATAAAACCCTTACTCAAGTTTGGATGGAATTTTCTATTTTAGATTGTATTAGTACCGTGTCATCGGCTTGCGCGGAAATTAAACCATCAACGCTTAATGCGTGTTGGAAACCCCTTTTACCTGAAATGGTTCAAATAATACAAGATGATTCTACAATTTCACTCCCAGTTACAGAAATAGTAAACATTGCTTCTCGTTTAGGCGATAAAGAATTTACAACAAATCATCAGGATGTAAGAGAACTCGTACTCGGGGAAGAAACTTTAAATGAGGATGAATTGATGGATTTAATTGATGCACCCACCTCAAATCCATTGGTAAACGAAAATAAGGAAAACGAATGGGTGCCAAATGTCGATTTACAAGATGTGAAAAAAGGGCTAAATTTGGCTAAAGAATTAGAACTCCATTTCATTCAAACTGATCATTCAACGGTGCGTAGCGCAAAGTTTAAAAGAGAGTTAAGAAATTGCTTAGCTCCCTATAGAGAGGTTTTAGTGGAGTTAGAAAAAAAAGCTACAATCGAAAACCAATGTGAAGATGAGCCAAATGAGGAAGACATTTTGCCTATTAAAAGAAGACGAGTTAGGCGACTCATATTATCTGACAGCGAGGATGAGTGTTGAAAGATTAAATTTTATAAAAGTCTTTCTTGTTTTTGTTGGAAAACAGTTTTTCAGTTTAGTTTTGGTATCACTTCTTTATATAAACTCTTCAATTTAATAAAAATAATTTATAATTTATCTTGTCCTTATTGGTTTCCATACAACGCGGTAGACGGTTTCCATAGAACGCGCTACGAATTACCCTGGTTTGTACGGTTAAATCCGAGTTTCTTATAGCGCGGTTTCCATAGAACGCGGTACGCACTTACCGCGTTATAGGAGGGTTGACTGTACTTCACATTCAGAATATGTTAGGCATTATCACCTATGGAATCAAATTTTTTCGTCTTAAAGTTTTTGATAAAAGAATTCATAAAGTGACTCAGTATAAAAAAGGACTCGACAAATATTTTTAAATCCACATTAATGTAGTAAAAATGATCAGTGATTATAATAGAGATGACTGCAAATTTTTACATCAATTAAAAAAATATTGTTGTAATATTGATTCCCAAAGTATGTATACTGTTGGACATTTGCGTCCCTAATGGAGGATTTATAAGAAGCAAGTTAAAAACAAGAAACACAAAACACAGACACAAAATACAATCACTTACTTGACCTCTTTGTAAACATTGTTGCCCAACCAAAGCAGCTTGTTGATCTCCCAAACATCCTGCGATAGGAATCCCTGTTAAAGGCCCATCATTAATTTTTCCATAAACCTCCGAACTCGATTTAATCACTGGTAAAACAGATATTGGAATATCGAAAAATTTAATTAAAACCGGATCCCATTTTAACGTTTCAATATTCATCAACATTGTACGAGAAGCGTTGGTGACATCAGTTACATGAACCCCTCCATGTTTGCCCCCTGTTAAGTTCCAAATAATCCAAGAATCAACAGTTCCAAATAAACAGCGTTGTTCGTCCATGGCTTTGGCTACTCTTGGGATGTTATCATGTAACCATTTTACTTTAACGGCACTAAAATAAGGCGTTAAAGGCAATCCACATAAAGGTTTTAAATAATTTTTATTTCTACTCTTATTTGGTACTGTATCTAACAGCTGATCTACAGTTGTTGCAGTTCTCATATCCAACCAAACAATTGAATTGTGTAAAGGCTCACCCGTTGTCTTATCCCAAAGGATAGTTGATTCTCGTTGATTTGTAACTCCTACAGCAATGATGTCTTGAGCACATCCACCCGACTCTTCTAATTTCTCGATCCCTTTTTGAATACATGTATAGACAGCATTTAATATTTCCATTGGATCTTGTTCCACCCATCCTTCTTGTGGGAATTTCTTGGTTAACTCTTCTTGATGCGACGCAACGACTTCTGTTGTACCTGCCTTGAAAAGTATAAATCGTGCACTTGATGTGCCTTCGTCTATAGCACCTATTAATCCACTCATTTTATTTTTAACGTATTTACGTCGCTATTTTAGGTTCAAATATAAAAGTAAGTGGGAATTTACTCATTTTTTTCGTTATCTAACATTTTAGACCTTCGAACACTCGTTTGTAAGGTCATCCGTTTTTAAATTGCTGCGTTGGTAGGAACAAAAATGCACACGTAATAATTGGATTTGTGCCGTAATATGATGTTTCTAAAAGTAAACGTTGCATATTTTAAGTTCTATTTATGCAGATAATCAGTAGAATTGGTTTTCTTTGATCAAATATTTTTTTGTTTGTGAAAAGTAACTTAACCTAAAATAACATCAATTGTTTTTAAAATAAATTTCAACAGATGGCGCTGATAAATGTGAATTTGGTAAAGCATATTATAACAAATTGATCAGAGACTTTTTAACCCTCAACCGCTACCATTAAAAACTGTGACGCAAACGGTATTTAGTGGTATGTGATACCGGTAAGAGATTATCGGTTTATATACACTCAGCAGCAGAAGTCTGCGTACAAAAAACTTGTAATACTTTAATTGAAAAAATAAAAGTCATAATCTAATGTGATAAACTTGATTTTTTTTTATTTTGTATATTAACTACATATAATTCTATTAACAAAATATGCTTCAACAAAACAGAAACAGTAGTTACAGAAAAAAATCAAAACTAAAAATTCTACAAATAACGGGTATGCAAAAATCTGCGTACAAGTCAGGACAGTATTTATAAAAAATTCATAAATGAGATCATTGTTTCTATATTAACCCTCGTATTCCGGTGCCTGGGTCTATTTGGACCCAAATAAATTTTTGCGAGAAATTGTAATAAATAGATTTGTCGTTACTCAAGGAGTGCGTTAAGTTAGATCGGCGTCAAACGGACGTCCCGACGAAAAAACGACGAAAAAATATGTCTCGACCGTTTCTTTACAGCGCCAGGCGTCTGTCTGTGTAAGAGGCTATAGCGACAATACAATTGCCATTAAATTCTTGATTTAGTTCACAGAAGGTGTATTTTAGAGCAACGATCTACATCGAAAAATAAAATGTTTGCTAATTTTGTAAATAATAATGATGATTATAACAATGAAGTGTCTGATGAATTCATATGGTCCATTGTCGATGTTATGAAAACCAACCTTCCCACCCCTTTGGTGCACATACACCCCCAAACCATAACTCAAACACCTCCGTGTTTTACAGTCGCTTTCAAATTTTCGGGATTAATGGCAATATTAGGTTTTCTCCATACAAGTTGTTTACCCTTAATGCCGAAAATGCAAAATTTGCTCTCATCTGTAAAGAGAACTTTCTCCCAGAATTCAATGGGCTTGTCTAAGAATTTTTTTACAAAGGCGATCCGCTTCTGACGATTGACCTCTGACACAAATGGCTTTTTTCGTGCAACGCGACTGTGATAGTTAGCTTCTTTTAACGTCCTTCTCACCGTATCTTTGCTGATAGTTTTATGAAATTCTTCTTGTACATTTTCTACTATTTTTTTTGCCGTCAGCCTAGGTTCTTTTCTAACCTGCTGTACAATTTTTCGCTTCTCTCGGTTTGTTAAAAGGGCTGGTCTACCAGATCGCGGACGTGAGAGGTAATCTTCAGTGTCTTTATACTTATTAATTACTCTTTGAATGGAAGAGTGTGACCTGCCGACAATTTCTCCTATTTTTCGAAAAGATTTTCCCTCTTTCCATAACTTTACAATAATTTTTCTCTCTCCCAATTCAATTTCCTTTCCTTTAGTGTCCATTCTAACTTTTAGCTTCTAAGCCTCTGCTAATATAATTGACACCGATTATCTTTTATTTAAATCGGAAAGCGTACATCGCCAACTACGTATTTAAGTAAATAAGTATATTTTGGAGAAGGCGTCTTTATTTGTACGCAGATTTTTGCATACGCATTATTTGGAGAATTTTTAATTTTAATTTTTTTTGTAACTAATATTTCTGTTTTATTGATGCATATTTTGTTAATAGAATTATATGTAGTTAATACACAAAATAAAAAAAAAAATGAAGTTTATCACATTAGATCATGACCCTTATTTTTTCGGTTAAAGTGTTAAAAGTTTTTTGTACGCAGACTTCTGCTGCTAAGTGTAGTAGATAATTGCAAAAGAATTAGTTATATTACTTTATTACGACACTAGTTTATGTTATAAGACTCATAATAACAATAAATAGCAAGAAAACATTATTTATCCAGTCCTTTAATGCATGGATCGCACATTTTTTTAGCGTGCTCTAACAAATGGGCTTTCGACACATTCTACAAACATAAAATGTTTTTCTTTTTAGTTTATAATCACACAAAACAGGTTTTTTTACATCCATTCGCTCGTCGCGAATCGTTTGGCTGGGATCATTGATGTCAGGTATTTGAAGGATACCACATATCCTTGATCTTAATTCTTTTGATACTTTGTTTTTTCTAGTGTACATGAAAGGTGTTAAACTTTTTGCCAATAATTTTAAAAAGTCTTTACGTTCCATTTTTTTCTGAATTCTTACAACTGTGATATAATATATACGAATTTACAGTACACATATTTACAAGAACAAAGAATATTGCCATAGGCCATCGACGGGTTCTTCTACTAGGTGAATAGTTAGCACATTTTCTATCTAAACTATCCACGCCCCCTTTGGTCAAATTATAATCGGCAATAATTTCCGGTTTTCCACTTTCTTTGTCATTTGCAATAGAATGGTGCATTGAAGATATCAATATAACGGCTCTATTTTTCTTAGGAAGATAGGACATTAGCGTCTTCCACACTAACATCTTCCTTGAAACCATAAAGAGTGCTGCCGATATCTTTATTTTTATTTGGCAAAAAACAACAGGGAATCTACGGCCTGTTTCTTCTCATTGTTCCTAGGAATGTGAGTCTTCGTTTTTCAAGTTGCAATGTGCCAAACCAGTTATCGGCTGTAATATTACAATTTGTTTTTTCAGTCGGTTTTGCCAATCTGATAACTGATTGTGTAGGAATGCCTAAATGTTTTTCTTCAACAGATAAAGTTTTTCCGTCTGAATTCTTGCCGCTATATATATAAGCATTATATAAGTAATTATTTCGTGCATCTGTTAGACACATAATTCTTATGCCGTACTTCGCAGGCTCTTTTGGCATATAAACTTTAATCCGACATCTACCTCGAAAAGCCACAAGAGATTCATCTACACATACATAAGCCCCAGCGAAAAATTTCTTTGAGAATTTTCAATACATTTTTGGAACAATCCGTTTATCGCAGTTGTAGCATCATCTTTCATCTTCTTACCTCTGTTTTGAAAGTCATCAAATCTTAAAGCACAGAGCAACGTCTCAAATCTTCTCTTACACATCGTACATCGGAAAACATCACTCCCTGTTCCATCTGTTGCAAATAAACAATCCACATTTTCATTGCCTAATTTGAACACTTCAGTGTAAATTAATAAACCAAGAAATGCCTTTAGTTCTAATACGTCAATATCACATAAGCTAGCATGCGATTTATTTTTATATTTTAGTCGAACTAGTCCTAATTTACAATTTGTCCATCGGATAATTTCCTGCAGCATGTTCTCACTGAATAATACATTCCATAATTCTTCTGGCTTTGGATTATCTCCTAACAAAGCAGAAGGTCCTCTTAGTTCTGGTAAATGTGTAATCAAATTGTGCTTCCTTGTTCTTACATTACGAGGTGGTTCACATTTTGACCTACAAAGGCATTTGAACTAATATTTTCAAATCGTTTTACTATTTACATATTATGTTATGGGCCTAATGGGTATGGAAATGGGTTGAGGTTGTTTTTGAACTTAGGAAGTTTTGGAAGTAATCCGACAAAATACCATGGCTTCACCTACCATTTAGTTTTATTTGTTTTTTCGCGACCGTAATAAACATTTCTTTCCTCTGATTCTGCACAAAAATTATTTTCATTTTCCTTGTCTTCGTCCTCATCATTGTCAGCTGCAGATATTTCTGATTCACTATCGTGATCCATTTCAATAAAATTGTTTACATCTATATTTTCATCTTCATCACTACTTTCTTCCATCAAATATTCTTCAAATTCTTCACCATCAGATCTCATACAAGACGGACCTGCTTTCGGAGCCATTTTACAAAGTTCCAAACAGAAGTATAAACTAATTGTCAACTCACTGTTCAAACTAATACTAAGCATTATTCGAAGTTTCAATATTTCAGTTAATATTTTCAATATTTTTCACTAGTAACAGTTTTTACTACAATTCAAAAACGCAATGTAGAGACTACTGGCCGGTACTATATACCGTTAAATCCAAAATATCTTGTAACACGTTGGTACACGTTTAACGCATATCTCCCACCGATGACTGCTTATATGTAAACTAATATACTTTAAAGGTAGACGGACTATGAACTGCGCAGGAAAAGATTTATAAAAGATACAAGCTCATAAACGTTTATAGCGGTATGACATACCGCTAGGTAGGGGTTGAGGGTTAAAAAATAATCTTAAAAAAGAGATGAGAATTCAAAATTGAAAATATAAATAAGATGAGGACTACCGTTTTACTAATTATTATTACTATCATTAATAATAAAATGTTAATAATAATTGATAAATTATACTCAAAAATACTTGGTGGACAACTAGAAAAAAAATTTGCCAATTTATTTTTTTTTATTTAAACGACTTATAAATTGGGTAACATTTATTTAATTACTAAAGACCGGATTAAAAGGCACAAAAACGACGGAAAAAGGCACTTAAAAGGCATGAAATTTTGGCAACAAAAGCATTAAAAAGGCATAAAAATTAGAAATCGAAAAAATTGCTATACCTAATTAATAATGTATTTTAATAACGTTTTCATTAAAAAATACATCGTTAAACTACACATTCATATATAATTATTAAACCACTAATCACGAAAACAACTAATTATTAAATGCTGTTCTAAATGTTCCATTGTGAAGTTGTGTCTTCTACAATTAAAGGATTGATGGGTGAGGCGATCAGAATTCAGAATCGGACTAAATTATTACTTGCAATATTTCGAAACTTTATTGTTTCTTCCACTGACAATTACTGTAAACAATTATTACAAAATGTAACTGACTCAATCCTCTTTTCAAAAGACAAAATGTTTACTTACAAATATAGTTAACTTAAGTTGTGAAGGTTGAAAAAACTACAAAACATTTCATGATCTGGCATCACAGATAATGCAAAATTAACAAACATTTTTTTTGTAAGTAAACATTTTGTCTTTTGAAAAGAGGATTGAGTCAGTTACATTTTGTAATAATTGTTTACAGTAATTGACAGTGGAAGAAACAATAAAGTTTCGAAATATTCCCTTAATTGTAGCCCTTAATTCCCTTAATTTCCTTCATCCCTTAATTGTAGCCAACAGTTTTGCGATCATAAAACTCCGCCTAGCGCTTTTACAGAAATGGGTTTTTATCTTAACATCGAAAGGGAGTTTGGCACTAATGTGAAGATAACATCAAGTTGGCAAGGTTGAAGAATAGATTAACGTTTTTGATGAAATGCAAAAAGAATGGCCTCACGCCAAGACATATTAATGAAGGAATGAAGAGGACTAGCACGCTTTTGAACACCAGAAACCAATCACTCATACACAAAGTACACAATTTCACGAACAGGTTGGTTATCAACACCATTAACTTGGAAATTAAAATCACGATTAATAGTTTACATAGAATTCAACATGATATCAAAAATTTGAATGATTTAATCGAACGATCTGTTCCATTTAATGTCTTTTCTGTTTTTGTTGATAGGGTTAAAGTTAATTATAAACGTGAATTTGTTAAGGTAAAGAAAGTTAACATTAGAAAGTTTCAGAATTTAATTGACGGTATTAAACAAACATAAATTAAAGCTTTTTGATTGTAATGATAAATGGATTGTTAATTTGTCCTCGATGACTATCCCTGGGGATGTTTCAGATTTTTTGTCTTTGGGTTCTAAATTTGCTCTTCATGTTGATAAGTGTAACATTAGGCTGAACAAATGTTTGATGGATGTCGAGGGTGTTATTTCTCTTTGTCCGACTAGATTTAGAGACTTGCTAAGGGCGAAAGTGACTAATGTTATTACTAATTTTATTAATAGTAATGTTAACGATACGTGGCTGAACAACATGTAAAGCAATTGATAAATTCCACAAAACTTTTTCTTAAATCTAATAAAGATCTTATCATTATTAATGCTGACAAGGGTGCTACCACCGTTATAATGGATAAAGTTGATTATATCAGTAAGGCTGTTGAGATGCTAAATGATGAAACAACATTCAAAAAAATTAAAAAATTTCCTGTTGATACCGTACAGAGAAATCTTAACAAACTGGTCAAGAATCTTCATACTGATAAGATTATTAATGATAGTGAACTTAAGCTACTCATGTCACAAAACTCAACTTTATGTAATGCCTATTTCTTACCTAAAATACATAAACCTGGTGTTCCCCTTCGTCCAATCATATCTGCTTGTGGTTCAGCTACGTATAATTTATCTAAATTTCTTGCTAACATTCTTACGATCTCCCTCAGTAATACTAGTCAATATAACGTTAAAGATACTTTTGATTTTGTGGATTATATACAGGGTTCCTTAGATGTGGTAAGTTTGTTTACCAACATCCCCCTTGACTTAATTTTAGATATTGTAAAAGATAAATGTGAGCTTATTAGTGACAACTGCAACTTGTCTTCTGACACCTTTTGTAATTTGTTAAAGTTTGTTTTTGACAACACGTACTTTTCTTTTCATGATCAAATTTATTTACAGAAGTTCGGTGCACCTATGGGTTCACCCATAAGTCCCATTTTAGCGCTTATAGTTATAGATTACGTGTTGGATAATGTTATACCTAAGTTACATTTTGAATTACCTTTTATAAAGAAATTTGTTGATGATATTATTACTAGTGTTCCCAGGGATGGTACTGATCACATTTTGACAATTTTCAATTCTTTTAACTCAAGTAATCAATTCACTATCGAGATAGAAAACAATTTTAGTATACCTTTTCTTTCACCAAATCTACTTACTCGGGTCGTTATATCAATTATTTTTCGAGTCATTCGTTCATTAACACATTGGTGGGTATGAAGAACAAAGTCTTAAGGATTGTTGACTCTAAATTTCAAACTAATGGTTTATTAAAACTCAAGAAAGTTTTCATCAACAACGGTTTTCCGCTAAAGATAGTTAACAGGATTCTGTTCTCCACATCCACTCGTACACCTCATCATTTTCCACCCAGTATCTTTGATTTGCCTACCAGACCTACGAAGTATGTTAAATTGTCATAGGATTCTTTAAATTTCAAATTCAAATTTTTAAATTTTGGTGGTTTTTAAATTGTTCTGTTTCGCGTACTGGATTGGTGGATGAGGCGCCGACGTACTTGACTTGTTAACTGGTTTTAACTTTTCTTGTGTTTTTATCTGTATACACCACGTTTTAATTCACGAATCTTCATCCATCTTAATTGTTAACATTTAAAAGAGTTTTTTGTTTGTTAATTTTGCATTATCTGTGATGCCAGATCAAGAAATGTTTTGTAGTTTTTTCAACCTTCACAACTTAAGTTGACTATATTTGTAAGTAAACATTTTGTTTTTTGAAAAGAGGATTGAGTCAGTTACATTTTATAATAATTGTTTACAGTAATTGCCAGTGGAAGAAACAATAAAGTTTCGAAATATTGCAAGTAATAATTTAGTCCGATTCTGAATTCTGATCGCCTCACCCATCAATCCCTTAATTGTAGCCAACAGTTTTGCGATCATAAAACACCGCCTAGCGCTTTTACAGTTGTGTCTTCTCTCACTTAACGTATTCTTGTAAGCCGAAAAACTTCTCTCCACGTCCACATTTGTAATTGGTGCATACTTGAATTTTGTAATTAATGCGGGATCCATAATAAATCCAGTAACAATTTCACCACTTAAAATTGATGCAAGTTTTTGTAATGTGGCAAATCCTTCATTTTTACAGAGAACGTCATTAAATTTATTCGTAATTATTTGACCAATATGTCCTGGTACGCTATACGTGCTGTCTTGAAACTTTTTAATCACTTCTACTGCAGTCACTAAAGGTAAATCCTGTTTTTCAAGTGATTTTATAGATTCACTTATATAACTGTAATTGCTTTTTATAAATGCCAAATTATTTTGTAGCTCCACTTCTTTTAGGACGGCCTGGCAATCTTGTATTGCTTTACTACTTGTAGCCGGAAATTCATTTATTAATTGTTTAAAATGATCTAAGGCGTTTGTGTAGTATATAGCTGCATCTAGCCATGTTCCCCATCTTGTTAGAACTGGTTGTGGTGGTAATGAGGTATTTGGTAACGTCTCTCTAAACAATTCTACCCCTAAAGTGGCAAATATTTGTTTACCGCTTTTTATTAATTTATTAACTAATGGGAACTGTAACCTTATAGTTTCTGCTACTCGATTAAGCCCGTGTGCTAAGCAAGTACAATGAATTAAATTAGGGTAAAAAATCTTCATATTAGACGCAGCTTTTAGCATGTATGCCGCTACGTAAAATTTTCAATCAAAATTTTCTCTCAGTAAAATTTTATCATTCGGTACCAGCTCCGGTAAGAAAAAATGCGTTAATTCGTCGTGAATAAATCTTGTTACCGTATTATTATTTGTTTTACTTAATTCTTTGGTACTTATTAGAAAACTTTTTGACGAATTTTCATCACTTAATACTCCAAGTATTAAATTTGCCACGTATCGTCCACATACATCAGTTGTTTCGTCTACACTTATCCAAATATAATTATTTCCAATAATATTTTTTATTTCTTGAATAACTTCTTTGTATTAGCTAGTGTTTTCTCCATTTTTTATCATCTATTAAATTCAAAATAAATAAATAAAATTAAATCTCGTTGGTGATGATAAATTATTTATTTTTCATAAGTATTCGGTGTTATACGTGTTTCGGTTATAAACCGTCTTCAGACACAACACGACGTCAGAAATACAAATTAACCACTAAACAACCCATTTCAATTCTATTTTGGCGAGACACAACTAAAAATGTTAATGTTTGCAATCTGTTTAAAAAATTATAAATCTTGATAACTTTAAAAAAACGAAGTATTAAATATTTGAGATTGAATAACATGTGTCGAAAATCTTGATCTTTTCGAGGTTAGGTTCACAGAGTACAGACAAGGACGTCCGTAATTTGTATTTCTGACGTCGTGTTGTGTCTGAAGACGGTTTATAACCGAAACACGTATAACACCGAATACTTATGAAAAATAAATAATTTATCATCACCAACGAGATTTAATTTTATTTATTTATTTTAAACTTCTTTGTAGACTGAAGTAATATAATTTTTGTGGAGATGGCTTTCATCGGGAATATGCATTGTACAATATGTTTGTAAAAAAGTTTTGAAATATTTATTTGTCACTTTATGGATTGGTATGTTTGCTTTTATCAAAGCTTTGCAAAGATCAAAATTGAATTTTGATTGTTCAGTGTAGCCGGATGTTGATGCCACAGATTGTATAGCTGTACCTATAGTTTGTTGTTTTTTGGATTGACTTTTAGTCAGTTTTAATTTTTCCTGATGCAATGATGTTTTGACATGCTGAATTATGTAGTATTTATATTACATAATTCAACAAATATTTTTTCATAATTCAACCAATTTTTGGGGAAAAGACGCCAAAAAGTTGGACAAAGGCTTTAAATAGGCATAAAAAAAATAATAGGCATGAAAATTCAAAAAAGGCAAAAAAGGCATAACTAACCTGGTCTTATTTCACTTATTTTTAACTGATTCGTAAAGATATTTGTAATGCCTTTAATTTTGAGCATAAGCATATTTTTTATAAATCCGGTCTTTAGTAATTACGTATAACGTTTATTTTGGTTTATGACTATTTAAGGGATTCAGAACTAAATAATTATGCAATAAATACTAATTATATTTATATTTTTCAGACTTTTTCACTTGCTTCAACAGGTCCTTTTACCCAAGGTCTATAGAACATATACATGCGCACACATACAAATGTGTAAGATATAAATTCAAATGAAAATATGTAGCAACATTGCTAATATTACGATAAAGTTTTTTTTCGATGTTATAAAGTTATGATAGTATATTAAAAAACAAGTTTCATAAAGCATGTTTAAAATTCACGTTCAAATTCACATTCTAATTAATCAAAAAACAAAATTAAAAATCAATTGACTTTATGCAGTAATGGTTTAATATTAAATTATCTCTATTTTGTAATTAAGCTCTATTAAAGAACTTAATTACAAAATAAAACCAAGAATAGAATGAAACAAGGAATAGAGTTGAAAATACTAACTTTATAACAACATAACCTGCTGAAAATAATAAATGAAAAAAGGTAATAAAAGTGAACGCGAATTGTATAATCAAATCGAGTTAAATTAATAATAGTAGTAGTACTCAGTAATAAATTTATTTTATTATAAGAAATATTGTACAACAATTTTTAATGTTTTGGAAATGTTGTTTTCATTTTTTCCATTTTCCTTTGAAAGGCTCTGGATTTTTTTAATTCGTCATATTTTTTTATTTAAAAAATTTATTCTTATTTATTGAAATTTATTTAAAAATTCTCTTATTTATTCTGTGTTTAACACATTGTCTTAAAAAAACGTTAATAATATTAAGTAATTCTTTATCAACCATAAGTGATATTTTATTAAATAATTTTTTGTAATTTTTTTTGAGTGATCAATTTCACTTTTTCCCGATATCTTTTTGAATTTATGTTCTAAATCGGTTATCAATGTTAAACATTCTTGTGATGGCGTTGTAAGACCGCCAAGTGAACACGTAGGTGAACAGTAATTATGCAGTTTTTAATTTCTTTTGTATCTGTATTCTCCCGAATTTGGAAATGAATGTTATATCCAACCAGCTAAATATTGTCCATCTTCTTCTGATAACAAAGTGTTATTTTTAAATGATTTGTTTAATTCCTCATCAATATTTTTGTCTGATAATGATGACATTATTGATTCATTACCTATGGGGATTTCTGCACTTCGAAACACAGTCCCTACTAAATATTCTTTTTGAATTTCTTGATCTGCAGTATTTGAATTTGATGCTAATAGGGCTAAATTACCAAGTACAATTACCCGTATTCTTCCTAAGGCACTCACTGGTGTTGGATGATCATTCAAACCACCCCTACTTCATATTTGCCCAAAAAAGTTTTCTAACACATCTTAATTTAATCTATGTGTTAAGATGTATTGGATATTACATCGACTTTTCATATCCTTATATAACCCCTTCAATGAATTTATGAACATCAAAATTCCTTTTTGAAATGTCTGCAACATTCTTTTATTTTTGCGTCTCAATTCCGATATGACATAGTGCATAGAATTCAAAATTTGATTTTGACGATCTACCTCTTTACCATAGCCATTGTTTAATGTAATTGAATTGCATGGTGTATCTGAATTCATAACATCGAACCAGTCATTTACTAAAGCTATGAATTCACTTAACACCAATGCGTTTTTTTCAGTTGAACACGTTTTAAAAACGTTTTAAAGCTGTCGCTGTGGTCCTTGACAGTAGTTGGGCTTCTAATTTAACATTTTGTCTTCTAGGCCCCTCACATCTAATATGGTTTTCATTTATTTTATAGCAACTATTAACTGATGGATGTATTGCATTCTTTAATTAATTTTTCCAAATAATATTTATTTATTGTCTCTTCTTTTAAAATAAATTCAGAATCTACCAACCAGCTTCTAATTAATTTTAATGAATGTGGAGTGTGTGCAAAAAGATAGATATTGTTTTTAGTGCCCATCAGTGCAACCAATTACCCAAATTGCATTTAGTGCAATTGGTTATTTCCACGAATATAAGTATCATCGTTTACTTAAATATCTTAAGGTGAATGCATTAATAATATCCGCTTCATTCCAAAGTACTTTCTTTTTAGTTTTCAATATTTTTGTTAATTGTGTTGATGTAAAAACATTTTGGAATTTTTCCTTAATTTTTATATTTAAATTTGCATTTGTCAAAGTATTCTGCTGTTGCCTTTTTGATAAAATATTTATTTGAGTTTTGGATTTTTTTATCAATCTTTTTTTCAATCAAAATGCCCTTTACTCTATCTTTTTCTGTTGTAACTGAATCAATTTTTATATTCATCTCTTTAATTGTGTCAAAATGTAAGGAACATATCCTTGAAGTTTTTGGATCTGTCCCTAATTTACAATTCTTAAATCAACGTTTACAACACTCATCCTTTCAGAATGAAATTTCCAATCCTGCTTTCCTGCATATATCGTACTTGGAAGTGCAATTTTTTATTACACAATGAGGGTTCATTTGAAATGCTAATCATTTTTTAATAAACATAATTGCAAAAAAAATTTATTCAATTAAAACTCATTCACAGTCTTTGTAAAAATATCAACAATACAAAAAGTGTTCTTTTTTGGAGCGCTTTTTTGAAGCGCTTTTCCAATAAGCGCTCCAACTCGTAAAATGCAATTGCACATCACTTGCGCATCACTTGATATGGGCGATTGCATTTGACGAGTCCGCGACAAGTCGGAGCGCTGGTTGGAACAAAGCTAATGACTGTACCATTGTCTAGGCTATCTTTTACTCAACTCTTTACTCTGACGGTATCGAACCAGTGACGTCAATCTGCGGAGTAATATTCGATACTACAGGCATAGTGAATTAGGTAACCATATGTTCTATAGATCTTGCTGTTTACCCATTACATACTTATGAAATTCTGAGCATGTCATTTTAAAATTGAATTTACATTGAATTATACTTTCGACCGTTTCTATTTGAAAACGATTACGTTCTTTTGTCCACTGTGTAGCTATTAAAGAAAAATCCTTTCCACATTAGCGTTATGACCAGGGATAGCGTATAGGTATTGGCCCATCAATAATAATATCTGTTTCCTTTCTAACACGTCTGTTTCTTGGAAAAAATTCAACAATTTTTCATGCATGTCCTTTGTGCCCCAATCTTCATTAAAATTACGTTTTTCTATAAAATCTTTCAAGTACGTTATTTCTTCAAATGCGCTATCGCCAATAATTATTCCCCTTTCTTGTAAATAATTTACCGTTTTTTCAACATCATACCACTGCGGTGAAACAGCAAGATTCATCCATAAAAATACTTCATACTTTGTGAGTGAATGACTCCCACCCCTGTAAATATTCTAAAGCCGTTTTGTAATAATGCCATTTAAATTTACATATTTTTATACCCTATCAGAAAGCGAATTTAATTCTCTACAAATTATCTATGAACATTAATATACCTATTTATTATAGTTTTCATGCTATTGATGAAATTATCAAAATCATGCGTAAAATGCTAGAAACCGTTTGTGTTTTTGTTAGAAGACCATGATATTTTGACAGTTTTCTGTTTAATTTACTTAAACTATTATCAGTATTATTCCTACAATGAGCTGCGATTGAATAATCTTTTTGCTAGCTGTTATTTACCAAAAAAAACTAGAAGAAAACCGAATAAATAAAACAATGAAAAACAACAATTTAATGATAAAAATTAAAATTAATAACATAAAGGAATCAAAAACTTAAAATTATAAAAAGAAATTAAGGGAATTTAATTCTCTACAACTATCTAGAAACTTTCCTGTGCCTATTTGTTCTAGTTGCCCTCATATTTGCAAATTAATGGAAGAATGCAATGCTGGAGCTTCTGGTTTTTATGTTAGAAAGCCTTATTTTGACAGATTTACATCCATATTTATGTTATTGTTATCATTACTTAGTTATGCCATCACTTACTTCTGTTAATGTCTTTGAATACCATGGCGAATTATTCCAACGCCAACATTTTAAATTCGTTTTATATTCAAGGCGGGTGTAATTTTTGATAAGATCTGTTTTTTTGTTTTGGAAAGATACCATAAATTTCTATCACCAGCAGCTTGAGATAATGGAATAAATGTTTTGTCATATTTTATTGCTTTACCAAATACTTCGGTAAGATGTGCTTCGATCGATTTAGATGAATATTTTCCAAGAAAGCACCGGTAATAAATAAAGTAAACCCTCTAGGAATATCTCGCTCGTCATTACCTCGAATATTACGCCATATTGTTGTGTTTCATTGTTTAATTTATGCGTTCTTCTCCTGGTTATTTTTGGGTAATAAAAGCTAACAAACTGAAGTTTATTCAATCGCAGATCATTCTAGAAATAATACTTTGTTGGCAATTTCAAAGGTAGGATTGAACAAAATACTTCCCACTACTACCTATACATTCATAGCAACGGGTGAGTGAAAATATTTTTCACTGACTCTAATTTTTTTCACCCACTATTAGCGAAATTTAAACCTTTAAAGGTACAACTCTTTGTTTAAACGTAACGGAGGTGAACTAAAAAACGGTAGAGAGCACACAAGGAAAATTAAATAAAGTATTTTACTTGTATAAATTATTAATCTTAATTAATTTGCGTAATGATGACAATTAACAATTTGACACAATTGGTTGTACACTTGTATGTCTTTCCACGCTCGCCAACGGCTCGTGTGTAAATCTAACATACGCGTGAGTGAAAAACCTTAGTTTCCTCACTTGTACTGTAATATACTATTGTCTGACTCATTTGCGGCAGGTAAAATACTTTGTCTACCGCTAAATACTGTCAATTTTAACAGTAAGGTAAACTGTCACTTTACTGTCGCAAATGGATACAATAAGGTATACCTTTGCTGCCGATGGGCGATAAAAGTTTTTACTAGTTCTTTATCATGTCTTGTATACACGTAGGAGAAAATGGGGCAGATTCATACAAGGGGCACCATCATACACTAAATATATCTTAAGTTCGGAGCGTATCAATACGATAATGTTTGCGTGTATGACAATGAGTTCACAATGACTGCCATTCATTATAAAATGCATACCTATGTGATACCTAACGTGGTTCAGTCACGTTTGGTATCACATATATGACATATATATCACACATATAACTAATGGCTTTCTAGCAATTTTTAATATTCATTTTCTTGTAATTGTGTAGGTTCATACATAAGTGTAGGGGGACATTCATACTGTATGAATGTGTCCCATTTATATATTTTGGTTTCTGATACTGGTGTGATGCGATAATTCTGTTTTGCAGAATGATGATGATCAGAAATTGTAAAAAAATGTTGCCAGATCTTTAGCTTTAACAACACAGCAGTGTAATACTAGAAATATAACTAGGACTAATACCAGAACTAAAACCAGGAGCTTTCATGTTTTACCACGTGTTGTTTGAAATTTTTTTTTAAATATGTTAAATTATATGTTAAATTGTGATAACTAAAACTTCTTACTAGCAAGTTATAACTTTTATTAAAAAAATTTTAACTTGCAACATGGATTCTCAAATTAGTTTTGAAAAAATGTTTGACGTTTCGGTTGCCATGTTACAACCTTCTTCAGAAACTGGATCAAATGAACCAATGCTTCTCCCAAAATGCAACAAGACCAAGTTTGATATTTTGACATAATGACATGTTATGATACGTCGTGATTCAGGCTCTCGGTTTGATCCCAAGTTCCAAATATCCACTAAAGCACAGCGATATAATCATTTTAGTGTCGGATGGTTCAACATCATCAAGACTGACCAACATTTTTTTCAAATACCTGCAGGTGACCTCGATAATTTTACTAAATCCTCACTGGCCAAGCTTGCCTTATGGCGTCAATTTCATTACACTGTTTGCAACATTTGAGACATTTCGTTGGTTCCAATTAACCATTTAAGTCAGTTGAACCAGTTTCTAAAGAAAGTTGCGAAAACGTCAAACATTTTTTCAAAAGACGAACACAAAACACAAAAACTTTTAGATTTAATTTTAATTCTAGTATTAGTCCAAGTAATAGTACTAGTGTTAGTTTTAATTTTAGTTCAGTGAATGATTTGTTTTTGAACATTGAAAATATATACCGCAGATACAATTTTGCTGACGATTGCATACTTAATTATAGGAATCTGTTTCCATACCTTGAATTTGATAGGTAAAAGAAACAGGTTATGTGCAACCTTTGTATTTTTTCACATGTAAAAATCTGCCCCATACCTGCATGAAAGTACTCCGCATATGGAGTACTTTCATACATTTTTCATTGTTTGAAAAAATTGTTACAAAAAACCATACAAGTAAATTTACGCAAATGTTTTGTCTTTATTGTAAAGACAGATAGTTGAACTATTAACTTTTGATGAATCGACATAACGAATCAACACCGAAAGGAGTTCTATAAGACGAAATGCAAAAACTATATGAAGCTACCCCACCTTCCCCTACTGATATAGTTCTTTTTAGCATTAACTTCTTATATTTTATTTTTGGTTGTTTTTCAATTACTTCTATGTCCAGCATTTTTGGAGTGTTAAAATTTAAAAGGCATCTACTTTTTTGTTAAGTTAGTACAGCGGAATTCCGAGAAACCAAATTTTTTAATTCAAAATCACGGTTACTCCTGGGATTTTTAGTTATTAACTTATTTGTTACCACATGTCTTTGTAATCAGTATTGTTCGAGATAACTTAGTAGAGTACTTTTTACGTTTATTTGATCAGCCTGTATATATGTAGTCCTACGTCTGATTCCCAGGTTTAATTGTAATAGTCTCTTCCAAAATTATCATTTGCTTCTTATCCTTGACCTCTAGTCCTCTTCTTCTTTTCCTTTATTTTTTTCCATGTAACAGTTACGTATGTATTTCTTTAAATTTTGGTCCTCAGAACTACATTTTAATTTTCTTGAATGTTCCTTATGTGCATTCTTTGTGTACTTTGTTCGTGTACAATCTTATGCAGCTTGGTAACAATAATGTATAGTTTCTAATGCAGTATTGTAGTTTTTTCTACTCTGTACGTCAGTTAATGTAGATGATTCTATTGTTCTAATCTTTTTAAAAACATGAGTATAGTCATCCACATCATGATCCTGAATTACGATACGGCCATAAAAGACCCTTAACAATAGAAGGGGCAATAATTTTGTGATGGTGTACATAAACTCCAGAAGTCATAAATAAAGCTCACGCCAATCAGGCACCGCATAAGCAACTTTTTTGTAATGTTCAAGTGTATGTTAAGTGTAATGAAGTCAAAGAGCCTGACTTTCTCAACTATACGGACGTCTCGGGTAGATATGGTTAAGTACCTTTAACGGCACAGAAGCAGAGGTCTACATTTTATGGGGGTTGTAATTTCGGATCTTCCTGTGGACAACTATATTAGTTAAATAATTTAGAATGTTTTACACTGTATTGACTTTGTTCCAATAAGTAATGCGGTTCATTGTGTATTCGTTATATGCAATCGCACATGATTTTAGCACACTTTAAAGTTTTGTATCTATTACTCTGTTGGAAACGGTTGAAATAAAGTAAAGGATGAGCCAAAACTCGTACAGATCCGATGATAATTTTTATTTTACTATTTGTTACTATTTTAAAGAGGAATCAGATGAAAATGAAATGTTTCATACAATGTGATATTATTTAACATCAAATTGACATCGGTCAGTGTTGACTTATCCCTAACATAGGGTTGCCATCCGTCCCAGTACACCGGGACATGTAACCTGTTTGCAACTTCTGTCCCGGTCGCCCCGGCTGAACTACAAAATGTCCCGGTAGAATCTACCGGGTAAATGGCGATGTTTTAATAGATTTAATGACAACGAGTATCTAACGAGCGCAAACAGGTTACTATGTGCGTGCGCACTTTGCTGACCGCGTCTACTTTTATAATGCATGTGCTTTCATTCACTCACTTTCAGTATTTAATCAAGCTATCGTGACGTTATTGTTTATAATATTGTGTAGCGATTAGTACATTGTCTCAACGACGTCTGATACTAAAGAAGTAGAAGACAGTTTAGGAGAATAAGAATGCCAAAATGGAAGTGCCATTTCTCGGAAGTAATTTATTTATTTCTGTGAGCCACAGTGGTGCCACAAGACTTCTATACAAGATCACATCAAAGTCTAAAGATCATCATAAGTCTAAGATGTCGGCAGCTTCTACTTCACGAAATATTTCTTCATTCATGGATAAAGAAAACACACCAGAAGATACTTTAGTGTGTGCAGCAGAGTTAACAACAGCTTACAAAGTTATTAACCATCATCATTCCTTTAATTCATTGGACTGCAATACTAAATTGAACGCAATCCTATATCCTGATTCTAAAATTGCTGCGAAACGGTCAACTGCTCGAACAAAAGCTACAGTAATAATAAGACATATATTGGCACCACATTCTGTGCAAAAGATAAAAGACGAAATTGAAACAATCCTTTTTTATGGAATTTTAACCGACGCTAGTAATAGTAGAGCTGAAAAATTATTTCCTCTTCTTATACAGTATTTCTCTTAAACCAACGGTATGCAGCTGAAGTTAATTAAATTAGATACTTTAGAAAATGGAACTTCAGATACAGTAGTCAACTTCTGCATAAACATACTTAATAATTTAAATATCCCATTAGAAAAGCTAGTGGCGTACAGCGCTGATAACACAAATGCAAATTTTGGGGGACGAGACAGGTACGGGATGAACAATGTATATTTCAAACTGAAATCAAATCTATCGAAAGACATCAAAGGCATAGGTTGTCCAGCTCATATAATACATAACACAGCATCCACAGCCCCTGATGTACTGTTTTTTTAATTATTTTTTTTATTCTGTTATGTTATTTATAAATATTTTTCTATACAGGTGTCTCACGTAACTGGTTCATTAGAACTTTTTTAAGTACCACTATTCGTAGAGGCTTGAAATTTTAGTAACATGGGTTGTTCATTCTGATCTATTAATCTAAAATAGTTTCAAGATGGCCACCACTTCCGGTCTAGCGGAAGTAGACCTCAACTTCGTTATTTTAAATGGAATCCTATAGTTTTTACTATACCATTCAATTAGACGTAAGAAAATATGTTGACTTTGATAACAGTTGTTAGTACCTCGCGTTTTTTGCTTTCGAGTTATTTTGATTTTAAGTGTTTCTTGGTAAATATCACCATGCTCTTTAAAAGCACATATCAACGTTAATTCAAAAACGTTTTGCATCGGTACGATAACTCTTCATATGCTGGCAAATATAACTTCATATAACAAGTGACAATTTATCACTTGTTATATCAGTGTACCTTATACAGCGTGTTCAAAAATTGAATTACCGTTTCGCTATATTCAACTGCGAGAAAGTCGAAAATTTTAAATAGAACGCCCCATATCTTTTTAGCCTATCAAAACGGGATTTTAATTATCTACAAATTATCTATAAGCATTACTATACCTATTTATTATAGTTTTCTTCATATTGAGTATTTTATCAAAATCCTACACAAAATGCCGGAAACCGTTCGTGTTTGGCTTAGAAGGCCATGACATTTAGATAGTTTATTGTTTAATTTATTTAAAATATCATTTATTTAATTATTATTACTTGTATGTCTTTCCACACTCGCCTACGGCTCGTGTGTAAATCTGACACACGCGTAAGTGAAAAACCTTAGTTTCCTCACTTGTACTGTAATATACTATTACCTGCCGCTAATTGCTGTCAATTTGAAAAAATTTCAACTAGTTTCGAACCCGGTATAGTCTGTACCACGAGAAGTGAATGTGATTCATCGATTTCCGTAAGAATTTTGCGCATACGTTACAAATATTATGTCCGCGCGTTGACGTGCGTTAGAGTGGAATGATTTCTAGCGCGTACGTCTGTTCCGTACACTGTTACGCGATGAGTCACCTCCACTTCTCGTGGTACAGACTATACCTTTGATATGACAGCTGAACGACTTGCCACTGGACTACCGACCTATATTTAATCAATCTTTGCCGATGTATATTAATGAAACAACCGTTTGTCATATATTTTGGCCTCTGACAAAATATGTCTTAAATACTGCAAGTTATAGAATCATTATATCTTAAATTTTGCGGTTGGCGATAAAATGTTGTATGCACCACTCGCCTTTTACTCGCCTCTCCCGCTTCGCTCGCTCGACTCGTAAACTCAGGCTCGTTCGATAAAAATTCACTTTGCTGACTTGGTACATAAATAACTACTTCGCATATAATGGCAGTTCATATTTTTGTTCAATTTTTTTATGATTTTCACGAAGAATTTTATACAGTCGCTCACAAAAGTTGAGTATACAGAGGAATAGAAGATAAATAATTGTTAATATTTCACATCATAATTAATTTATTTTAAAGTTTGTTATTAACTAATTTAAATGCAAAATAATCTGGTTTTTCGAATAAAATAATCGCAATATCAATAATAATAAGAAATGGTACGAAATTCATATCACAAAATTGAGTGTACAGTTACGTTCTCCGTGGCATTAAGTCCACAAACTTTTTATTCTGGATTTATGCACTGTTGCAAATAATTCACGAGTATAGGTACAATGCATAACCTGAACACGTAGTATATTTTATCCTCACATGGAGAACAGCACGTAACCCTGTTGGAAGGGAATGCAGCAATGGCGAAAGTATTCCTCGTGAGTGTAGTTAGCGACATTCTATCACTAAATTTATTTCTCAATTCGCCTTTGTTTGGAGAGTTGGTAATATAATAATAACTTCGAATAACTAACAAATCTTCAATAGAATTCATATCCAGACACTATTATCGGACACTAATAACCATTCTAATAAGCATTCTTTCACAAGGTATGATGTATGCTTTGATCATTATCTTGTTGTAATTAGAACACAGTCCAAACATTAAGCTTTTAAGAGTTCTGACGTAAATTGCGTTTTAAAATATGCAAATAACTAAATTTTGTTTTATTTACGCCGCTGGCTGTCATTGATTCCTACAGCATACAACCACCCCATGTTTAACTGTTCCCATTAAATTCTTCTTTTTAACCTCATAAGTTAGTTTCCTCCAGAGTATTTGCTTTCAATCTGAACCCCAAAGATTAATTTTAGTCTTATCAGTGAATATTACACTTCTCCAAAAGCTTTAAGGCTTATCAGGATGAGTTCTCGCAAAATCCACGTATTTTCTTCTGTTTATTGCTTTCTGCGCTTAAATGTTGCAATGTGCGCTTGAATGGTGATTAGCTTGGAAACGGAAAACTTTAGAGAATATTGGTATGTATAACAAATGTATGTAAAAATGTCTGAGGGACTTGATTAAATTATGCGAGTTGTAAAAATTTTAGCGATGGAAAGATATGGTCATTTTAAGAGAGCATTTTAAAATAGTAGCGCCATCTGGTCGATAGATCAAAACAAATATCAAATTATTATTTGCCGTCATAAAAAGTGCTAATGCAACAATTTACATGTTCATAATGTAAGAGAATAGGAAATTATTTAAGAAAAACCAAAATAAAGTATTAACTTTAACCATCTGTATCTTCGTTATTATATATTAACAATTGGACAAAGGTAAATTAGGTTAAATCGTAATAATTTTATGTAAATAATTCACTGTTGCTCTGTGTCCCATTAGTAACGGACCAGCCTGTATATACAAAGTATGGATATGGATCATCATCTATGTTCTATTTTTAACACACACATTATCAGACAAAACTGAAATGTATAGGTGTCCCAAAATTAAGATACCATGCCTAAGTTGACATTATTAAATAGAAACCCTTTTTTTTTGTTGTTTCATCTATAGATTTTTTATATAGTAAAGGTTGTCTAACTTCCTATGTTGCAATAGTTTGATTTTTGTTTGTGGGCGAGAGGCAAGGCGGGCATGTTTCGTGACGTAACAAGAGAAACTTGCACGCGCAAGTACGGATTCTTGGACGTGGTTTATGTTTTGTGAGAGTTGAAGTGCGTTGGTGTAAAATATGAATTTTAAAATTGCGATTATTTTTTTTTCTGTTACTGATTGTGAAATTTAATAACCGATTTCAAGGTAAAATTAATATTATTATTAAAAATATAGAGTAATTTAATTTAAATGCGTCGTAGCAATATAATAATATCGTCTGGTTAATTTCTATATAATAATTAGCATTTATTAAGAATAAGAAAATAACTTAACAATAAGAAATGACTTAAAAAAGACGTTAACAACAAAAAAAAGTTAAGAAAAATATAAAATCTTGGAAAAATTCAGTTTCAAAGTTTTGTTTCTTTGTTTTCGACGCATAACGACTAATACGTCTTTATTTCTCATTCACCTGCTTTTTTGTCATCAACCCCTGTCCCAAACTCTACATTTGGGGCTTAGCACTAGAGTTTACATGTTAATTTAGGTAATTCAAAATATAATTTCTATACAATATTCTTAAATAAAGGTAATAATGTGCATCTAAACATTTTTATCTCATTTCCTATTGAATACAAAAAATTCATATTAAAAAATAAGATATTATTACATGAGATAAATAAATATACAAAGTAAAATAAATCATAAAAGAATCATCTTAATATTAACTTTATTAAACTTTTTATGTAAAATGTTAAAACTTGTACCTTAGTTAAGTGATTATTATTATTATATTGATTCACCTTATATTAATATTAAAATGTATTTTGAAAAAATATGAATATCTTCTATTTTCTTAGATGCCTCTATGCTGTTCCGTTTCAAGCTACAAAATGAATCTTGAACGTGCACGGAAAATGACGATGAAAGTCAGTTTCTTTACCTTTTCAAAGGAAACGAATTTAAAAAGTATATGGATTAAGAAATGCAATAGAAACGATTCCATGATATCGAAAGGTCTGCGCGTTTGTTCATTACATTTTCGTTCAGAAGATTTTGAAAGAGACTTACAATCTGAATTACTGAATTTAGCAGTAAAATTAATATTGAAGAAAGGAGCCTTATCTTCATTAAATTTGGGCAAATATAATTTAGAAGAAAGTGCAGTTGAGCCTGAGAGAACAGAAAATGATGTTTCTGCAAGTACCAAATTAATGCTACCAGATTCACCTAAAGAAGTAAATGTGTCTAGCACTACAGTTGTTACTAATGTTGAAGACAAAGACGAACAAATCATATTGTTAAGTTCAGAAAATCATAGACTAAAGAAAACAATTTTGCAGCAACAGTTGACAATTGAGAAATATAGGAAGAAAATAAATTCCCTGCAGACGGAAAATCGTCACTAAAACAATCCACTTCCTTATTAAAAAGCGAATATGACGAGGAGAAGGCACGACATCAATTTAAAAATATCTTTACCGCAAAACAACTTAAAGTAATATTAAAAAATAAAAAAATTGTTCACTGGCAAGAAGAAGACATTACAAGAGCTTTTACAATTAGATACTTTAGCAAACATTGCTACAATGATTTGAGAGATGAACTGCATTATCCTCTTCCTGGTAAATAACTGTTTTCACATTCACATTCAAATGAATCTTCATTATGTTGTAAATTTTAAATTCATTACTTACAGGCATTTCTACTCTTCAGAATTGGGATTCGAAACTGGACTTAAAACCTGGACTTCTGACATCAGTATTTAAATTTTTGCAGATTGCTGCTGATACAATGAACCCAACCGAAGAAATTGCTGTTTTAATGCATGATGAAGTAAAAGTAAACAAGGCATAAATACGACATAAAACACGATCGTGTCATGGGACCTTATTCGCAAATGCAAGTTGTCAATGTTAGAGGACTTTTAGTAGTTGGAAACAGCCTGGTTATGTAGGATTTGATGTAAAAATCACGCCAACGTTACTACATACAATTATTAACAAGTTGTATCAAGTTGGCTACACAGTAAAAGCTTGTGTAAGTGATTGTGGTGGCAGTAATGTTGGATTGTGGAGAGATCTTGCTGTGACGTATGAACACATATATAAAACATCAGATTATTGGAAGTAATATATATTTTTTTCCTGACGCTCCACATCTGCTAAAGTTAATTAGAAGTTGGCTTTTAGATACAGGGTTTGAAATAAATGGAAAGATTATTAATAGACAACGATTCGAACAATAATTCATTCCGATGATTTGTCAGCAGTTGTTACAAGTTAACCGAAATACATGTGCAGTGTCAACGATATGAACGACAGGATGTTACGTTAGCAGTTCAACTGTTGTCACATACTACTGCAGTTGCGTTAAGATGCTGTGCAAACAAAAACGAAGCAGATTTTGTTGATTTAGTAAATAGTTGGTTCGACATAATGAACTCCCCTACACCATATAACAAACTGCCGACTAAATGTGCGTATGGGCTGGCATTAGCAGAACAAAATAAAATATTGGACGAAATGCATTATACAATACAAAATATGAAGTGCATTTTAAAAAGTTCTATGCAAACATTCCAAAAAGGACTATTGATGTCAATAGTTTCTATAAAACTTTTGTACAAAGAGATGGTTGAATGCCATTATATTAAATATATCCTGACAAGTAGAATCAATCAAGATACATTAGAAAACCTAATTAATAAACTTAGAACAAAAGGAGGGCTAAATGATCATCCTACGCCATTAAACGCAATTTATGGGCTTAGGATGATTATTCTGGGAAAATCATCCCAGCTAAAATGTGGTACCAATACTACCAACGCTGGAAACAACGACTTTTTAGTTGGAAAGGTTTTAGTGCAAACAAATTGCATTGACTCATCTACAACCGAAAGCTCCGGTAACACGTCTTCTACTACATGTAGTGTTGGACTCACATGCATCAAGAACATTGCAACATAAAAGAAGAGGATGGATTGGAATATCTTGCGGGTTGGATGGCAAAGAAATTAAAAGACGCGTTCTCCGAACTGGCAGATTACACACATAAAGATAATGACAATCACGATTATGCATTTCCTTCATGGGTTAAACATTTATCATTTGGAGGATTAATGAAACCTAGCAAAGATTTCAAAAATTTAATAGTTTCCCTAAATGATTATTTTAATTTAAAATTGGGGCAAGGGTTAGACAACAGAAAAAATATTAAAAAGAAATTGAAACAACAGTTTATAAACAAATTTCCAGAGGTTGATAATAGTTACTATCATTGATCTCTTTTTAAAGCAACGAATTATAATTCGTATAAATTATTTGAATTACAAATATGAAAGCCTAAAACGCAATACAGCTTTAAAAAGAAGAGTTGCGGCAATCAGAACATCTATAGAAGCAAAGAAATTAAAATAATAAGCACATAAAAGCAACACTAGTTTTTTAAATGTATATACATATTTATCAATAATAATAATAATATGGCTTTATTAATAAAAAGAACAGAAAAAAAAAGATTACAAATGTGCGCAGGGCGGAGTTAGGACCAAGTCCTCTCTACCACCCAACCCTGCGTGGAAAAAAAATATCAAAAAATGAAAAAAAAAAGACAAAACACAAAAAACAATTCAATCTTGACAATAAAACTAATGCTAACAAAACAGCCATTCAGAGGGAAAATAATAAAACTAATAACAGTAAAAAAAAAGAAATCCTAAATGATAAAAATTAATTATAATTAACATAAATTAATCAGTCCCATTCTGGTCACAGACAATGATTCCGCGGAGCCCTTTCTTAAAGGTGCTTAGTGGCAACGATTTAAGAGAACTTGGCAACGGGTTGTAAAGCCTGGGTAGATTAAAGGAGAAAGATCGTTGAAACAAAGCCGAGCGGTGCTGAGGTGGAGTGATCAAGCCCTTGGATCTGATGTTCAAATTATGAACATCAGTCCGGAATGATATTTTATTATAAAGATAAGAAGGCGACTTTAATAATAGTAATTTATGATAAAAAGTTAACAGATGTAATTTCCTTCTGTTAGCCATATTAAGCCAGCCCACCTCTTTCAAAAAACAAGTAACGTGATCTCTCAAACGCAACCCAAAAATAAACCTCAAACAGGCGTTTTGAACTTTCTGAATACGGCCGGCAGTTGCCTGATGCAGACAAGTGCCGTATACCGTGTCGCAGAAATTAAATTGGCTGAGTACCAAGGCGTCACACAGTCTCGCCTTAATGTCCCTAGACAAAAAGTTTTTAACGTTTTAAATGAGCTTCAGCGCCGCTACTGATTTACGGACTTTTAAAGTAACATGATCCCTAAATCTAACATCACAGTCCATCAGAAGACCAAGATTACGACAACAACTCGTAACGCACAAGTCACCACCATCCAACTCAATTCTAAATTGAGAGCAAGCGCTACGGGCAGTGCGTTTACCAAACAACAACATAACCGATTTTAACGGATTCAATATTAAGTTGTGACTGGCAGCGATTCTGGTGAACCGAGCAACATCACCTGCCATCCTAAGCTGGGCCACAGGAGCATCATCCTGTTTGAACGAATAATATATTTGAGAATCGTCGGCATAAAAATGAGCTTTAGCATATTGGAGACAATTTTGAAGACCAGACGTATAAATACTAAATAAGAGCGGACCCAATACAGAACTTTGTGGAACACCGGCCATTAATCCACGGGCAGCCGAAACAATCATGTCACACGAAACGACCTGTCTTCGATTAGAAAGAAAATTCAATATTAAGGCAGCAGCATTAGTACTAAACCCAATATACTTTAGAATAGAATCCAAAACTATGTAATTCACTGTATCAAATGCTTTCGAAAAGTCGAAAAGAATTAGGGCCGTAACCATGTCATCGTCAGCTGCCCGCAGTATATCATCATCAGTTATATGCATTAATGCTGTACCACATCCATGATTGTTACGAAACCCAGACTGAGTCTCCGGCAGAACACCGCAGCCCTCAACAAAAAATCTCATCTGAAAAGCCATGATTTTTTCCAAAATTTTTGACAATACAGGTAAAATACTAATCGGATGTATAATGTATAACAGTGTATAAAAAATTGTTTTTTTATTTTTATTCTAGTGTTTTAAAGAATATTATGTTTTCTATTCCCATATAGTATCATTATTTAGTATTAATATAAATCAATAGCGAATTTATATGAAAAATTAAGCTCACTTACATAACAATTACTATCATAATTTGCTAAAAAAGATTTAAACATTGTGGACCAATATATATTAAAACATTGATTTATTTCATTTTAAAAATTTGAATTGGTTCCTGCTACTTTCCTCATATGTTTAACTTCAGATGTATCTAGTGTATGATGCTGGCCCTTGTGTAAATAACTGCCCCACTTCCCTTACTTCTTTTAGTTTGTTATAGTCTAACAAATTATTTTTTGAATCCATTTTTCCATATTTTCTCGCTTGCCACATGCTCGATACTGTTATGAGTCAATACTTGACTCATAACTGTCCCTAGTCTTTGTAGTGAATGTCGCTATTTCGAATACATGGGAGATATGAAGGAACATATCTCCCATGTATTCTTAAAAGATGGATAGAGAGATGTTAATACTTGAACTGTATGATTTGGGAAAATGATTTCCTTGTTAACATTAAAAACAAATATAAATGAAGTAAATTTTTAATCAAGTAGTTCTTATTATTAACAATACTGACAAGATAACGCATTTGCTTTGTATCTATTTATATACAAAAAATAGACATTTAACTATAAATAAAGTCAGGAAAGTTGTTTATTATACTTAGAAATAATGTATAAACATCATTGTTTAGCGCGTTACATTAAAGAAAACATAGATATAAAACAATTTAAAAATATTCTCAACATTTTCTTAAAAAAATACAAAAAAAAGAATCAAAAAAGTCTTTTAATCACCTTCAACATGGAGCGGCGGTACATTATCGACGATATCACTTTGTTGTGCATACTCTAATCCCTCCATAAAACTCAAGTGGAATGTTTCTGCCTCATTTTCGTTTGAAAAAGTTGCTCGTAAAATTTTCCATTCGAATATTTGTTTGGCCCATTCAACTGCTCTCCAAGTACAATCCTTACCATTAATCTGATTAAAATATAAAAATTAATTAAAGTTAAAGCTTTTTGATATCAAGAAAACTTACAGTCATAACTGTATTCATTCCAATCATGGTGTTACTAAGCTCAATGTCATCTTGGGTAAAGTGAATTCTGGCCCCAAAGATTTCATGGTCGTAACAAACAGTTATATCACCACTTCCATGGCATATCCAATTTCCAGACGAATCTTGTTCCGATAAATCGCATTTATGGCGGAACATTATTGAACTATAACAAATATTAAAAAAATATATTATAAACAATATTAAAATATTAAAAGATTGAAACCTAATAATTCACTAATCAAGCATTCCCGCAAAACATACCACATAAACTGGACCTACCTTCAAGAAAAAACATTCACAAAATTTCTGATTGCATTGTTTCATTCACCTACTTACGTCGCTAAAAGTTAAGAGTTTATGTAACTGTGGGGTAAAAAAGGTTTAAATTATTAATTGAAAAATTTTTAAAACAAATATCAATAAAGTGCAAACTAAAAATACTATAGATAATAATAATATATTTTATGAAATTTATGATTACAAGAACTATTAACATTAAAAGAATTAACTGCTTAAACTAAAAAGTTAAACAACCTGACCTCTTATTCATCAAAAAACGACCATGCATCAGCCCAACTCTGCAGTCGTGTTTACTTTAATCCGTCTAAATATTACAATCATTCAATAATAATAATAGTAATAAAATTTAAAAAGTTCCAACTTACCGTTCTTCATCCTCATCATAATCGTCTTCATCATTACTTTCGGTGTGTTGTTCTTCTTCATATCCACCTCCACTTTCATCAAATCCTGTAACTGTTGTCGGAATATTTTTGTTTTCTTGATGTTTCTTGACGGACTCTAGAGCTGTCTTCACCACTTCATAAAACGTTTTGGATAATTGGGAAGTTTTGAATTTTACCGCTAAATTTTCTAGACCTTCTCCGTCATCCGTGAAGTTGTATCCAAACCAACACCAAGCAACATCGGATGTAGACATTGGTTGTGGATCCAAGTCGGCCGTTATTAATTGATTAAGGACTACTTTATGAACTTGTTCTCGTCGCAATAATAATCGGTAAGTACCTGTTTAAATAAATATTATTTTAATTAACAAGTAAGAAGTGTTAAATGTGCCAACAACGAAATAATTTAGTACAATCATAGAATAGACCAAAATAAGGTGTAAATCTTATTTATTATGCCTTTAATTTTCTTTGTTTTTTTCTTCGTCGTCAGAATCAAAAATTCTTGATGGTAGCGATGAAGTTCGAAACATATTAGAAAAATAATCTGATTATAAAAGTTATAGTAAATTTTATTCTTAACAATATGGATCTTTTCACCTTTGCTTTCAGATGAAAATTGGAACTATTAATTTAAAAAACGGTTATCTACAGATTTCTTTATGTGGTACAATTTAATATCAAAATTAATATTAATGGTGGTGATATTAAATAAAATATTTATGAAAATAAAATGTTTATGAGAAAGGAATAATACTAAAAAAAATATGAATTCCTTAAATGTATTAAAACTACCCAATATTAATAAATTCTGTCACAGTGCCACAAATAGTAGGTGGTGACAAGTCAATACATTCAACACAAATACAAAAATAAAATTCATATATAATTAAATTATAATTAACTTGCGCTCGGGTACCACAACCTAACTATAAAACCCATTTTTGAGTAAAAAAGTTTTGACTGTATTCTTAAAAATATTCGGTGTGGCAATTCTTTTAATGGAAGCTGGTAGCTTATTAAATAATTTAACAGAATCATATTCTGGCTTTCCTCAAAAAACGTTGTGCGGTGCTGTAGCAGTGGCAAGTCAAGGTGTCTAGTTTCGCGTTGACTTACATAAGTTGTGTATCTATTGCGGTTGGTGTTGACGTATACTACTGCTTTAAGAATGTAAATGGACGGAAATGTCAGAATGCCGTGAATCTTAAAAACCTCTCTACAAGAGTCGCTACAGAGTAATCCGAATAATAGTCCGAATATAATAATAATCCGAATATTAGTCTAATTACACTAGTTTACAAGAAAAATCTCAAAGAATGTAATATTTTTTTTATAATGTAGAATGTTGTGCTGATTCTGAATCTCTCTTCAGTTTTTCTCCATCACGTCCAGTTTTCGAGATGTGGAAAATCGTAAATTAGAAAACATAGTAACGGTTCATGTTCAGTATATTTGTTATTTTGCATAGTGTACTTTTGTAACTATATGTACATGAAAGTGGATATCCAGACGAACATTTTAAGAGATTGACGGCATAAATCGGACTTTCCGTTATTTTGCTACAGCCTAAAACAAGTCAACAAAATTAAATTTTTTGACATTTTTCCATTTTCTTTCACTTAATCGCACCGTAGCAAAAAATAATTATATATGAACAAAAAAGTTAGCTATTCTATCCTGTAGAACATTTAATTCTCTAAATTTTGAAGCATTGGACGTCATGATCGCATGTATTTTACCGGAAATATTGTTAAATTACGACAATCGTGCAAAATTTCATTTTTTGCCATTTTCACTGTATTGCTGAAACATTACTACGAACAAATTTTTCTTTTAATAAAGAGTTATTTTAACTGTTCTAGGCACTAAGTATAAACATTAAATTCATTGAAATCAATATTATTATTTTGACACTAGTTCAGTTTAACGCATTTGAATGGAAAGATGCCATATTATTAAAAAGTAATTGCCGCAGTAAAGAAATTCACTAACTTCTACTTTTTAATTACCGGCTTACATTTTTAAGGCTTTCAAGTAATTGCGATGGTTACAGACTTACAAGGCGATTTTACAAAATATTGCTGTGTTCTTTGTTTGAGGGAAGCTGAGCGAGAGAGCATCATAGTCAAAAATTGGCCTTCTAGAGAACATAACAATGCTGATGCTTTCAATGTCTTAAATAAACCTCTCGTGAGACCAGCATATATCATATTACCTCCACTACACATTAAACTGGATTTGATGAAAAACTTTGCGAAAACATTGAATCCAGAAGGCCCAGTATTTATATATCTCACCCAGCTCTTTACACAAATATCGTACGCTAAATTAAAAGAAGGCATATTTGTTAGCCATCAAATAGGAAAATTAATAAATGATAACGAATTAATGTCAATATTGATAACAAAAGAAACAAGGCGTGAATTAGATTTTTAGAAAACCATAAGGATGAGAATTCTCGCGAAATAATTTCTGCAATTTCTAACTTTGCATAATTATCATGAAATAAATGCAAACATGTTTCATTTTGTGCGAAACAAGATAAATGATGGCATTGTCAAATTATCTTATTTGTCTTCCAACGACATACCATCTGACATACATATCTAGGATTTGTGAGGGAATAATAATTTTTCAATATAGTGGGGGTGTTGGTAATATTGATAGTTATTGTAGTGTTAGTAAAGCACCTACATTACTAAAGTACCGCGGTTTGCCGCCATTTTGGCTCGAAAAGTCACGCAGCAAAAATAAAGCTGCCTTTAGTGCGAGGGAGAACCGATCAATCAGAACAAAATATCCGATACCCAAATACCAAATTCTTTCTCACACTAAAGGCAGCTAAAAGGGTTATTTAGTGAAAAACATAAAAGATCAATCAAACAAATTCCCTAAATTTTAATTACAAGTTAAAGCAGACTTCGACTTAGACGGCTCGGCTTATAATAACTCATATGTACAGATGGTTCAAGTTCGATGTCCGAATAGGCCGTCTTAGAAACTATAAGAAGACTTGAAATGTTTCAAAAAGATTTGATATTGCATCTAGAAGACTTGATTTGCTGCCAGAAGACAGAATACAGCTTCTAGATGACTAACACTGTTTCTAGAAAAGTTGATATTACTTCCAGAAGACTTAATGTTACTGTTAGAAGACTTGATATTGATATTAGAAGACTTGAAATACTTCCTAAAGATTTGATATTGCATCTAGAAAACTTGATTTACCTCCAGAAGACTGGATATTGCCTCTAAATGACTTGATGCTGTCTCTAGAAAACTTGGTATTACGTTCAGAAAACTTGAAATGTTTTCAGAAAACTGATACTGCTTCTAGAAGACTTCAAATGCTTCCAGATGAGTTACAAAGCTTCCAGAAGACTATAACTGTTAGAAGAATTGTAGTACTTCCAGAAGATTTGACATTGCATCTAGAAGACCTGATTTGCTACCAGGAGATTGGATACTGCTTCTAGATGATTTGACACTGTTCTACAAAACTTGATATTGCTTCCAGAAGACTTGAAACGTTCCCAGAAAACTGACACTGCTTCCAAAAGAGTTAAAATGTTTCTAGATGACTTACAATACTTCCAGATGATTTGAGATTGTATCTAGACGCTTTAAATGCTTCCAGATGACTTACAATCCTTCCGGAAGATTGGATTTGCTACTAGAAGACTGAATACTGGCAGTAGATGATTTGACACTGTTTTTAGAAAACTTGATATTGCTTCCAGAAGACTTCAACTGTATCCAGATGACTTATAATGCCTCCAGAAGACTTGCAATGCTTCTATATGACTTGATATTGGCTCTAGAAGGCTCAAAATGTTTCTGAAAGATTTAAATTGCTTCCAAAAGATTTGAAATGCTAACAGAAGACTTGATACTACTTCTGGAAGACTTGATATTGCTTTCAGAAGACTTGACATTGTCTCTGAAAGACTAATACTGCTTCCAAAAGACTAATTTATTTGATACCGAATGTATTTTCATTGCAAATCAACAGGCGGTAGAAAAATCGTTTCGGATATTTTAATTTTTCTTAACTTCGCGACTTCTTAGTGCTCCTAGACTTATCATTTCTTTCGTGAAATACCGGGACCAAACACCGAAACTGGACACCCATAAAATTGAAATGTACAAGTATCTCAAAATTGCGATGCCATTCTTAAATTGACATTCTTAAATAGCGACTCTAATGGAATTATGTTTTTAAAGGTTGTTTTAAGTATTTCATTGATACTTGGGTATGTAAAACCACTTCAAAACAGTTATATGACTTGCTATCTTTAAAATTAATGATTAAAATAAATTATCTACTTACAATGAAGTCTTTGAAACATAACTCCGTTGTAACTCAAATGCTACCTGTCCATTAATTAATTTAAAACTGTACATGGTGGTTTCATCAAGAGTTGAGGTTCCAAGGTGCATTAAGGTTTTCTCAATGCTGTCAAACCGTCATTTTGGCTCGAATACTTTGAATACATAAGCTTCAAGAACCGCTGTACTTTAGTCTTCATCTAATCTATCTTCTGCAAAATCGTCGACTATTTTATTTTGCAATACAATGATACAACTCGTGCAAAATAAAATAATTGTCGGTTACAAAGAGATATTTTAAAATAATTCTAACCTATCAGATGTTGCAGAGAACTGTATCAAATGAAATGAAACTTAAATAACAATAAAAAATTCGAAAACACAAACTAAGTAGTATAGCCCCAAGCACCCAACAAATCTTTTGGCTGTCGACGACTTCGATGTCGGCCGAAATTATATCTTCCAGAGAATTGTTAATATATCGCTGAAATTTGGAATATTTTGACCGACTTTGAAGACATCAGCTGACCCCAGTATCTCGCACGAACATACACGTCTTCGAAGTCGGCTGAGATTATGTCCTCCAAAAAACTTCGAAAATACAAAGTAAGTAATGCACTCTACTTAAAGTTTATGAAAGAAGTTACGTCTGACTACGAAGATGTCGGCCACCCCAACTACCACGTACCAACAAAAATATGGCTGCCGATGACTTCGAAGTCGTTCAAGTTTATATCTTCCATAAAGTTATTAATGTATCGCTGAAATTTGGAGTATAAAACCAAGTCTTGTTATTTATATGCGAAATAATTTGCACGTATACCTAATTCGTCATTTTGAATATAACAAAGACGTAAACTTATGGGGAATCCTCCAACATCGGGTCGTACAATATTGCACAAATTTGAATATATATATATATATATTATATATATACGCGTATTATCATTCGCGTCTATAACGCGTAAACTTCTTATTTATATCAGCTTTTACAATAGCAATTTCAAGTGGTATGAAGTAAAACAAAAACGAAAGTGATTTCTGTTAAGCAGAAGTACTAACTAATTCAGCAGTTTCACAATGGAAACATACAAAGAGAATGACGTTTATTCTATGACTGTACCAAATTTTATCAAAATCAGTGAGATATCACATAGTTGTGATATCCTTATAAGAAACATTTGAAATTTTTCGCAAAAATAATACTTACAATTATTTGGGTGATGCAATATTTTCATTTGTCCAACGCCGCGTTCTTTCCAGTTTTTCTTATTGTTATCATACCGGTACAATTTAGCTCTTTCATTAAATAACACTTCTTCATCTTCTTCTCCGGTTGAAATAACAATAGCTTCTGGTAATGGAACTATTGGTTCATAATGCGGATCGTATTCATCATCATCACCATCACCACCTCCTTCATGATCTCCATCGTCTGCTGTATGTTCTGGTTGCGATGGTTTATTAGGAATAGTAGCTGATTGAAAAACTGGTTTTCCTGCTCCAAGATAAGCAAATGGGTTTTCACTTCCTGAAGATTTCTCTTCCAATACATTTTCTGCAGATTTTGCCAATGCGGTAAAACTAACGTTAGAATCTGTGTTTAATATTATACTATCATACTTCTTTTCTTCTTTGCTAGCTGGTGTTTCTTGGGCGCTAGATCCAAAAGTTAAATTAGCTTGTGTATTCGCACCCAAAGCGGATTTTCCAAAAATCGTAGAAACACTTTCTGTGTTTAAAGTTCCTATTTTTTTATCCGCCGCAGGATTAACATTGCTGCTATCAAAACCACCGAAGATATTTGTAGAGGGTGATTGAAATGTAGTGGTAGGTGTAGCAGATGAATTAAAATTGCCACCAAAAATATTAGGAGTGGACTGAAAAATGGTGGTTGTTGTTGGTGGTGTTGATGACATTGTATTGGAACTATTTCCACTAAACACGCTACTAAATAATCCGCCTGTTGGAGCAGGTGGATTTGCAAAGATACTACCTCCTCCAAAAACTTGGCTCGAAGGCTGTGTTGTTGACGAAAATATTTTATTCGAACCAAACACTGGCGTTGAAATTAAAGGATTCAAATTTGGGAATAAACTTGAAGAGGTTGACAATGAACTATCCGGTTTCAACGAAAAATCAAATGACGGTTTAGGACTTGCAACTGTAGTAGATGTTGTGCTTAAGTTAAATTCATTTGAGGATTTGCTAACATTCAAAATTGGCGGTTTAATTAAAAGAGATTTTAAGGTTGTGTCTGATTTTGCTGTATTGAAAACATTCTTTTTAATTTGCTCCGTTTGGGGTTGCGATGTAGGAGTTGCTAATAGAGCATCAGAAGCAGGTGTTTGAAAGATGGACTCCGTTCGGGACATATCGCTTAAAGGCGTTCCAAAGAATGATGTGTTCGAACCTAACGTGTTTGTCGATTGGGTTTTATTTAAAATTTCCTCATCTTTAGTTTTTAAAATATCTTTCAATAACAAGTCATCTTTCTTACATTCATCGCATGTACAATCGGGCATTTGACGATAAGCCATAAATTTACGGGGTAAACCAAGTTTAATCGCTTCTTGTTCTTCTTCAGGCGTCACCGTTGTTTCAAACACTACTTCTACATCAGAATCATCAGACTTTACGCTATTTTCAGAACTTTCTTCAGGTTTTTTATCAGTTTTTTTAGTTTCGATAGCTTTTTGGATTGCGGTCATAAATTCCTTGGCAATATCTCCATTCTTGAAACGGAGACAAAATTGTCGGTGTTCAATTTCACCCTCTGAATAATCAGCGGCAGCAAACGACCATGATTTTTCATCTTTCGCGCTGTATTTAATATCCGCAGTTAGTATGTGATTCAGACAAATTTTCAGTACTTGTTCCCGGCGCATCACGACTCTGTAAGTAGCGACCAATAAAGCATTAAACTTAATACCATTGACAAAATATTTATTATAATTAAAATTACTAGTATAATCATTGAATTTATTTTTCTATGTTTGACAAGAGACATTTTTAAATGGATTTGTATATCATATAACCTACAAATGAATGACAGAAAATTCTTTATCATTATTTTTCTTTTTTAATTGGAATACTCAATAGTATTTTAGATATTAGTGTAGTGATCTTAGTGTAGATTAGTGCCGATATTAATCGATGTAAACATTAAGTGCACCCCTCTACACAATTGCAATAGCTCGCAGTGGTTCACGATAAGCCATACTGAGGAGCCATAAATATGCTATTTTACGGGAATGTGTGATAGTCAACCTGGTCACTACCATTCACTAATGGGCGTTCAAGTTTTTATGGTGGGCGGTAGCAAAACAATCAACTGGCGCCACAGAACATACAGAATCGATACTTTGGAAGGCTATTCGCCATAGTATCTGAAAATGGGTTTATAGAATCAGTTGCAAATAAACAACATCTAATGTCCTCTTTAGATAGAGCATCCAAATGACAAGTGCAAGGTCGTTGAATATTTTTAACAAATAAGTAAAAATTTCAACTATCATTGCATTATTTCAGAAACAATACGCAACAAACGAAAATGGATTATTAGCCTTATCACATTTCAAAATTAATTGCAAAACGTGGTAAAAGCTGTAGTTGTTGAAGAAATTTTAATAATAACCCCGATAAAGGAATTTATTTCAACCGTAATGCATTGGGATGTAGCACAGTAAAGCGATGAACTGATTTATTTATTTACGTTAATATTGAAAACACACTTATACTTCTCCAAACTTTTTTATTTTTTATAACGATGTATATGTACGCTATTTTTACGAGATCATTACATTACAGTAAGAACATACTTTGCAAAAATATTTCTTTTAATAATACTGTTGCATGTGCTACGGATGGAATACCATCAATGGTAGGTTGCTAACGCGGATTTGTTGCTGATTTGAAGCAGCTTAAATGCGTTATGTATTGATTGTGTGGTGCCATTCATCATTAACTTTAATAATTAAAGCCATGAATAAGATCAAATCTAATGCAAAGAATAATAGAATGTTTCGGCAGCTTTGCGGGGATAATAATGAAGATTTCAATCAAGTTATTTTATGCACATAGAAATTCGGCGGTTGTCATAGATGTTATATGTTTGGGTAGATTTGTAGCATTATGATAGTGTTACACAATTTTTTTATGTCTAGGTCAACAATTAAAAGTGCCTTAGAGGCTTTTAGACGGCAGATATTTTACAGAGATTTAACGATATCCATTTGTAGCTTCAAGGAGCTAATCAAACTCTTATAAGTGGCCACGGTGTTGTTTTATTATTTATTGATAAGCTGTATCTACTTCACTTAGATTATGGTGAAATGAACAGAGAGAGAGCCTTTTACATGGCAGATATTTTACAGAGATTTAACGATATCCATTTGTAGCTTCAAGGAGCTAATCAAACTCTTATAAGTGGCCACGGTGTTGTTTTATTATTTATTGATAAGCTGTATCTACTTCACTTAGATTATGGTGAAATGAACAGAGAATCTCATTAGTTTCCGCATTAATAATGTATAAAAGTAGTAATAGTGTAAATCCAGAGGATATCAATAAACTTAAATTAGAGCTAGATGAAGAATCCTTTTATGGCATATATTGAAGAAGCCAATACAATTTACAAAGAATGCCAGTTTTTATATCTATATATGCATGGTATTCAATTTATTGATTCCTTTTCCTAACTCATATCTTATAGTCATGATTTAGTACAGTTAATGTTTTATGACCAAAGAAAAAACCGCCTGAATATTTCCGAAAGAACTTTTGCTTGTTCCTCACAGAAATTGAAGTTAGAAAATTTTACTACTATAGTCTGTACCACGAGAAGTGAATGTGACTCATCGATTTCCGTAAGAATTTTGCGCATACGTTACAAATATTATGCTCGCGCGTTGTCGTGTGTTAGCGTGAAATGATTTCTAGCGCGTGCATCTGTTCCGTACACGTTTAGGCGATGAGTCACATTCACTTCTCGTGGTACAGACTATATCAGAGATACAAAAGTGGGTCGTATAATAAGAATGACCACGTCTGCAATGCAGGAAGTTCATAAAGGTTACAAAGGCGGAGATGGATTGGAGGTATTTCAGTAAGGTGATAAAGAATTTGATTGCTAGGATTAAAGAGCGGGTTTTTAGGTGATGGATGCGTGAAATGCATCTCAGAATCACTCATGTATGGTTCCTTTAGGAACGCCAGCTAGGATGAGAGGTGTACATTCCATTACCGGTCTCCAGATTGTATGTCACCTGGAAAGTAACTTTGATGGCATGGTCGGAAAATTTTAACTTTCTGTAGATAGATTGGATAGTTACTGTAGGAGGAGGAGCATGGACGGGAGGATCTGTAATAGAAAATTGGATTTTTGAATGGTCAACTTGAATCCGCCATTTTAGCAGCCATTGCTCAATAGATTGCACCAACGTCTATAATTCTATAACCTTTGTACTAATGATGATTTTTTTTGGCGCATTGATGTTGCGCCATGTGATACCAAGGTATGAATCGAGATCAAAATTATCTGGTTTGAAATGATAGATATCACAGCAAAACACGGTATAGATCGTCGAGAAGATCTTTGAGGAAGACTTTGCTAAGGAGAGAATTTCCGAGGGAAGAAGTTTTATTAAACTAAGGACAGAGGAGCAGTTAGGAAAATTTACTTTTTAATTTTCTACAATTTTTTAAAAATACACAAAGAAATTGTTAATTTTTAAGAGATGATACAAACTTAGATTGAGCTGTGAAGTTGAAATCTCAAAAACGAATTTAGATACTGTCGCATGGCTGTGGAATTGCTATTTTTATGAAATACTACAAATTTTGGCTAAGAAACTATATCAGAAAAAATTGTAGATTCATATTCTAAAAATGTCCTAGAATATTTTGCAATTATTCGAAAACGATGCATTTAATAAAAAAAAATATATAAAAGTAAAAATAATTTACTTCAATTAAATTAGTTGGAAAATTTGACTAATTACTACATATTAAAAAATGTTTCATACAAAAATTGTTTGACTCATCACTTTCTATTACCTAAAATTATTTTCATTTATACAGAGTTTTCTATTTGGGCGTAATGGAGAGTATGTCAACTTATTTAAATATTAAAAACCTTATTTAAATGGAACATACTATATATTTTATTATACTATGAATACTACTAAATTTCTTTATACAACCGGATATGTTACAAACTCATATAGATCATAGCTTTGAAGATATTCAATTGTTTCTCCAAAATATGCCCATTACAAGATCTTTCTTAAAATGAAGTTGAAACTTTTTTTCAGATTTTGCATTGAAACTACACTAACAGCATCCAAAGATATATATATATATATCTTTATATGTTTTCTGTTTGTATTTATCAGCTTCTTTTGTTGTTCCTTTTATTATTTGATTAATATTTTGTAATGTAACGTAATTTTGCTGCCATATACCAAATTTAAATGTGATTTGGAGTTTATGAAATTTAAGAAGATTTATGTAACAAAATATGCAATTGGGATATAATGTGAATATGCAATATAATTTCATTTTTTGTATTTTTATCAGGATTTTGATTATTTATCACAAATATCTTACAAAATAAAAGACGAATTAATTATCATGATCTACATTTATGGCGAAACCAACCAAATATTAATCATTTTTTCTAAAATATTAACAAATACTTGAATGCTAAAATTTTAGCAAAATATTATTTTTGATAAATAAATAAGCAAAACCTGATAAAAATATAAAAATAAGTTTATATGGTACCACAATTGGAGTGCATAAAGTACCAAGTCTCATTAAAATTTGATATATGGCAGCAAAATTATTTTACACTACAAAATATTAATCAAATACTAAAAGAAAAAATAAATGAAAACTGCTAAAAATAGACAAAATATAATATTAAGTGCAATAATGAACTATTAAAGTTAGACACATAATATACTTATCATTAATTAAAAAGAATTTAATGGGCAATTTTACCAACATGAAATATACAGGATGTTTCATTTAAAAAACTCAAGAAATAGCCATTTGAAAAACATCAAAAGTAACTGAACTTTATGGACATGTTGTACCTATTGGTTTTGAGTATAATCTGGAATAGTTTAAGGTAAAATCTGAAAAAATGTCGTTTTTACATCGTTTTTTAGAAGGTCCCGTAATGGGCACATTTTGGAGAAATAATTGAATATGTCAGAAACTATGAACTCTATGAGTTAGTAACATACATACCGTTGTATTAACTAATTTAGTAGGAATCATAATATGACAAAATATACTGGGTGTTCCATTTAAAAAATTTGACATACTGCCTGTTACACTTACACAGAACATTATGTATAAATGAAAATAATTTTAGGCAATAGAAAATGGTGAACAAGTTTTGTATAATTTTTTTTCTTTCTCAAAAGGTTTAGCGACCATCTATCGTCCGCTGGGATACTAATCACTCACCCCTGTACATACAAACAGTTGTAAACATTAAAACTTGAAGCCAACGCAAGGCTCGAAGGCAGAAGTGGAACTGAGAGTGCGTTCTGTACACATTTAGACGATGAGTCACTCTCACTTCTCGTGAGAGTACACTGTGTCTACTATTTATCTTAGCATAAATAATGCGTCGGATATGTTTAAATCACTAAATCTCACGAATTTTACACCACGTAGTTTTTTAAATTAAAAGATTTTCAAGTGGTATGTAACCATGGAAAAAATAAGAGAATTACAACTTACGCTGGTGAAAATTATAGGGACAAATTAAGGAGAGCCGCGTACAAAACCGGTTATATCCACATTTTAACGAAATTTACTTGACATATGTATTCGCATAGATTTTATGGCTTCTACCGTTTGCTAAATTCAATTATAAATAAAAGCGGATGTTACACTCTAAGAGCTTGTTAAAAGTATTTGTTGTCTATCTTTACAGGCAAACTGTCAAAACTATGAACATATTTGAGGACGAGTTTTAAATTCTTTATAACAATTATGAACTTCTATGCTGGCTAGAAAACAGGACCGTTCTCTAAAATCCATTTTTGACGAAATTGATCACATTGACCATATAAAATTTAAGGGTTTTTCATCAATTTGTTCATTAAACTACTTTTGTAACGTATCCCCATATTTCTGTTGATTTACATTTCCAACAAAGAAATATGGCCCAATAACCGCATGATATGTTACAGCATACCTGCATATATTAGAAAATGCAATAAATTTATGAAAATTTCTCATATTTAATAAGTAATATTTCATTACTAATCTTAGGACAGAAGTCAAAACGTTTGGTTCACTACCATCATCTAAACTCTGCCTGAATTGTGGTTAATATGGTTTCATTTTATCATCTCTATAAATTCTGGAGAGGTGCGAATAAGTAACCAGTTTCTCACGATCTTCTTCGAACTATTCTTATTCTGCTTATTTATGATTAATACAAAACCCGTTTGAAATTTTTTTTAGAGTATAAAATTTGCGCGATTTAGTGGTTTGAATATATCTGACACATTACTTATGTTGTTTTTTACAATTTCTTTGAAGCAACCTCATTTTAATCAATTGAAGTCATACACTTTTTGCAAAATTAGTCAGAGGCGATCAATCTCGTATTGTTAAAATGTTAATTGTAGTTTCACAAACAAATTTGATAAATTTTTTTTTAACTAATTTTAATAATATTGTTCGCAGAAAGTAAAAGTGATAAACTATTTAGTAAATTTTAAATAACCATTAAATTAAAAAAACTTTGTATTTACCTTAATTTTCCAGTTTTTGGATCTTTCAAAATTTTAACATCTCCAATTCCCCTTTCCTTCCATTCCCGATTGGTAAATCTAAACAACTTCGCTCTATGACAATACAAAACTTCCTCATTTTCCTCGCCAGTTTTTACTTCAACTTTATCTGGCAACGGAATGACAGGTTTAAAGTAAATATTATCTTCTTCTTCTTCTACGTAATCTTCTGAATCTTCATCGCCTGGACCGCTGCTTTGCCTTCTCGGAGACCTTGGTGTAAAATCAAAGTTATGTTTTGTTGGTGATCCAAATACAAATTCTTCAGTGGTGGTGGATTTATCATCTTCTTTAACTTCTGGTTTCAAAGTAAAACTAAACTCAACTGGTTTTTGTGGCTCCATTGTTGTATTTGTCCCAAATGTGAATTCAGGTTTTGTAGTAGCAAGCGAGCCAAAAGAATATGAAGCGCCGGTTGTTGAAGTGGTCGGAATTCCAAAAGTAAACGTTAAACCAGGTGTTTCCAAGTTAATTCCTTTGTTGGCGGTGCTGTCCTTTTTAGGGACCGTGTCATCTTTAGGACTTTGACATGAAACGCAATAAAGATCTGGTTTAGCATTCCGAACCAAACAAGTTGAACATTCCCAAGAATCCGCTGGAGGTTTAAATGCATTTCCCCAGCTTACTTTTTGTTGCGGTACTAACGGCTGAATAGTCGCAACATTTTTTGAAATATTCGTTAAGGAAGTCGTTGAGGAAACCGTTGAATCAGCTGTAGATTGTGGTATTCCAAATGTAAATTTCATTCCGGATGTATCTAAATTAATACCCTTATTGCTTTCTTTTTTAGGTACAGTGTTGTCTTTTGGTGTTTCACAGGAAATGCAATAAAGATCATCTTTGGTGTTACGAATAAAACACGTTTGGCATTCCCATGAATCTGCGGGCGGCTTGAAAGCGTTACCCCAACCGCTGTTTTGTTGTTGCGATGAAGTTTGTGGAGCTTGGAATGGAGGTCCAAATTTGAGTTCCTCTGGTTTCACGCTAAACGAAAATTGCGACGGATTCGTTTCGGTTTTCTTCGTTTCATTTTTAGGACTATCGCAAGCTGCACACAAGTTCTTTTTTCCGTCGTTAATGACGTAACAGACTTTACACTCCCAACTACCATGTTTAGGTTTGTGTTTTTCACTCCAACTTAAATTCTGCTTTGTAGGGGTATCCTTTTTGGGTTCGTTGTCAGGCTTAACTTTCTTTTCGCATTTCTTTTCAACCGCTTCAACACTACTTGCCACACAATTATTATCATCCAACATTTCCATAGCTTTGTTAATAACTTGCAAAAATTCCTGCGCTTGCTCTTCAGTTTTGAATCTTAAAGAAAACAGTTCTGATTGTAGAACGCCTTCAGAATAATCCTGAGCACACCAAGATATTATTCTGGTAGTGTGAGGCATAAAAGAGAACGACATACTCTTTAATAATTGATGATTACAGCAAACTTTATGGACTTGTTCGCGTCGCATAACAAACCTAATCACATTATCAAATTTCAAAATTTTCATTTGTCCGACACCTCTTTCCTTCCATTGTTTAGTTTTCGCGTCGAATCTGAATAACCTGGACTTGCAATCAAAAAGTACTTTCGCGTTCTCTTCCCCAGTTTTTACGTCTACCAATTCGGGTAATGGAATTACAGGTTTAAAATCAACGTCTGGTTCATATTCGTCAACCAAAGAATCATTTTTTTCGGTGGTATCCTCCTTCTTTTCAGGTACTGATTTAATGTCTGATTGATTCGTTGTAAGCGAATTGGTAATACTAATGTTAGGCGAAGGAATTGCTAATTTGGTGAAACTGAAAGTAGTAAATGGACTAGATTTAACTGGTTCAGATACGACCACTTCTTTTGGAGATGGTATATCTTTGGGTAAGAACGTTGGAGTACTCGTAAATTTAAACCCTCCTAATGATGAAATTGTTGTTTGTTTTGGCGTTTCTGTTTTAGGTGTTGATAATAATTCACAAGCTTTTGAATCGCCTTTTTCATTACCAGCTTGTTTCACAGGAGTACTATCGGGTATCAACTCTTTAGCACTTTCAAAAACTGTGTAGAATTTATGTGCTTCATCAGCCGTTTTAAATCGAACGCAAAACTTTTCAAACACAATTTCTTGATCAGCAAAGTCGTTGGCAGCCCAAAAATACGCCTTATCAGTATTTTTCATAGGCGAAATTACCATCTCTTTATTAATAAAATGATTTGCGCATATTTTATGCACTTGATCTCGCCTCATTAAAATCCTAACTTTTCCTGCTTTATTTTTAAGCAACTTTAATATCCCCACTCCTCTTTCCTTCCATTCTTTTGTGGCTTGGTCAAACCTGTATAATTTCGCTCTTTCGTCAAATAAAACAGTTTCGTCTTCCTCTCCAGTACTCAATGGAACCTCATCAGGTAATGGTATGATTGCTTTAAAATCAGGGCAGGGATCGTATTCCTCCACCGAACTCGACGAAACACAGCTTTTATTTAGATCATGATTTTCTGATTCTCCGCCTCCACCAAAGCTTTCATTTAATGACTTTTCAATCGCAAATCCTAAACTAGTACTTTTCTGCGGAGTCTTATCGACAGCTGAGTATACTGGGGGAGCTACATTGGAAAGGATACCTTGTGTCACAACAATCGGAGCTGTTTGACTCATCACTGATGGTGTTACAATTGTAGTGACGGGTGGGAGTTGAATCTGATAATTATGGGGTTGTTGTGATTTTTGCACCACTCCCTTTAAATGTTGTGGTGGAATTGTAACTGAAAGAACTGGTTGAGGGTTTGTGTTTGTCGATGGTAAAGGATCTGAAGAAGTGATTACGACGTTAACTGGAGGAGCTTTGCTAGAGACAGTTAAAGATGTCGCCGGAGTTGCACCCAAAGAATATGCTGAACCGGTCAACGTTGTGTTACTAGTTGAAAATCCGCTTCCCATTAAATTGGTGCTTATTTGACTCAAAGAAGAGGTGGCGGGTTGAAGAAGCGGTTGTGATAAATTATTTTGAACAGAATGTTGAGGCGGCATTATCGTTTGCGGAAGTACCGGTTGCGATATCGATGCATGGGGTAATCCAACATGTTGTAATTGTGGCGGATGTTGTTGTAAAGTTGCTGGTAGATTTGGTTGTTGAAGCGTGTTTGGTAATCCAGGTTGAGATAAGCTGGCGTGATGCATTCCAGGTAATGGTAATCCTACATGGTTTAATCCTTGAGCTAATGGAGAAGGTTGCGAGTAATTTGATTGTAAGTTTCGATAATCGGCCAATTGTGCGTCCGGTCCATAAGCTAAGGCTCCTAAATAAATAAAATTTAATAATATCAAATAAATTTGCAACATGTACATACACCACTGTAGTAATTGAAAACAAAGCGTTTTTTTGCGATTTTTTATGATGATTTTCATTTCAACAACGTTGAAAAAAATGTCTTTTTTTATACAATTTTTGTGTAATTTTTGTGTAAGGATTGTTTCAAACAAATAAAACTAACACACTCATAAAATCATTTATGAATGGTCATTTTAATGAAATTGATATATAGAAAGTTCAGGACCGTTTAAAAGCGTTAACTCCCGCTCATTACTTGGCTAATATATTAGATTGATTTTGAGGAACAAATCTCAATCAGGGACAATTGGATAGCGCAGTGGATGTCCAAATGAGTTATCTAGAAGTCTTACAGACTATCATAAATTACCGGGCAAACGGACCATTGAAGATATACATGTTTTGAAAACAGTCAAGAGATAATGTTAAACCCTTAGTCTGGTGGTTGCCTTTTAGCTACTTGGATCCTATTACATTAAAATTAGTTTAACAAATTAGTTAAAGGGCTATACGTACAATGCGGTAGCATCATCAACCAATATTAAGCGCCTTTTTTCTTCTTAAGACATAATACACTCCACATTAAGCTATAGATTAGGAAATGACAAAGCAGTAAAAGATCTGAATGTTTAGAGTGTTAAATGAAGTAAATAGTGGATCTACCGGGAAACAACTAACGATTTTTGTTAAAGTATTGCTTTAGTGATACATATTAAGTTTTAGTTTTCATGTAGGTTTGCCAATAAGCACACAAAGAAAAAATGGACCATATTTAAAACTATGCATTCTTTTAAACAAACTAGTTTTAAACATGTTTCAAAATTGTTCGTTTTAAATACTTTGTTTAAAATATAACAACTCTGAATATGGTACGTTATCAAGCATGCAACGAACCTGAAGACGGAAATAGTGTTTTCCGAAACCGGTAGATAAAATTAAATAAATTAATTTTCTTCTTCGGAATATTTTGTATTTTATTCTACAAAATGGTAGAACTGAAGCCAACCCACAAATCGTGTACAAGAAGAGACGCAGTGTAGGGGTCGCAAATTAAATCTGATTAAAATGAAAAAAAAAATTATTTCTAACTGTGATAGGAGCCAGGAAAATACCAGGTGGGTTGTCTCGACCATTAATTCAACTTTAACGTTCTACATCTTTGTGATTATTAAGTTGTGACCACACATTATTAAGAAATTCCTTCAATTTGGCCCCTAGTATATACTCTTTTAGTTCCCTTTGTATATTGTAAATCATCCTGTAGAAAATTTTGATTAAAATTGATTAGAAGAACATTGCTTTGCGAAGATCTCGCTTTGATCCTCAGAGTGGAATCATAACATGATTAACTGGATTAACTGAAATTTGAATATGGGTGCCGTTAGGTTACTAAAAGACAATAATCATTGGCAACAATATAATACTATTAGACGAATCTGACGTAATTTAGATTAGATCAAGGTATTATATAACATATTATTTAGAGTTCTTTATACTATTTTGATGAGTTTATGTGTAAATAACTATTGTTAATGCTTTTTATTAAAGAAGATTTATTTTGGATTAAACTTGGTTACCTTTTTAGTGGTCTTTGTCTTTGTTGTACTTTTTTAAATTTTATAATTACTTTAAAATGCCCATCTTGGGTAAATTCCTTCGTGTATATTCCATTGAAAATAAATAGCCGGGTATTTAACAACACTGATTTTTAAACAGGTGGTGTAAGTTTAAACCGATTGAATGAAAATTGTTTCAGTGATGCTGCGTGAATAATACACTTCTTTTTATTTGTTTATTGATAGTTTAGCAAAATTAAAGACACATCACGCACTGTTTCTAATAGTTATTAATGAAACAGTGTGTAAAGTTAGCTTTTTCGGCACGAACGCGACGTTTAAAGCACGAACGAAGTGAGTGTTTCTATACAGGATATTTCTGAAATACGTGTACAACGGAATACCACAGATTCCTTGACTCAAAATAGGTCGATTTAGTTCTGAAACTTTCTTGTGTTTTATAAGATTTTGATTATATAAGTAGTTAAGCCAGAAAAAAGGAATGTTGGAGCATCTGCAACCCTTATTTACGCCATTTTGACTACAAAATCACAATGTGTTTGGCACTTAAGTAAGGAACTGAATACCAGGGAATTTTTTCCTCGTAATTCTTATTCATAATAAACTGTAGAGGCAAGGACTGTTGGTTTCAATGCCTCCCAGAGTAATCAGTGCCAATTACGATCAGATTTTTTAATTGCAATGACGTAAAAAAGGCTTGCAGAAGTTCAAAAATTCAAATTTTCTGGCTTAACCACCAATGCAATCAAAATCTTATAAGGGATAAAAAAGTTCCAAAACTAAATGGGCTATTCAGCAATTTTAATTATATAGACATCGCTTACTCAGCAAAAAAATATGGAGCAATAACTGCTGAAGACATGGCTTTTCGATCATTTCTGTATTTTTAAAATTTCACCTAAAACCACAAAAAGACGTTAATTGAACATAGGAACTCACATCTCAAAAATGGTTTAGATTAATTATCGCGTTTTCGAATTATAAAGAATAAACGAATTTTATTCTAACGGCAAAACGAAGCAACTTTGGATATAGATAAGTTAACTTAAATCGACCTATTTTGAGCCAAGGAATCTGTGGTCTTCCGTTGTACACACATTTCAGAGACATCCTGTATATCCTGTGAGTGCACAAAAAGCACTTCACGCACAGTTTCATACAATATTTTATCTACGAACTAAAAATTAATATTAATAAATATTCACCATTTTTTAATGATCAAGAAATGATTTGATAAGTGTTTGTGTCTCGTTACTATGGAAACGCGCTAAACGGTGCGTGAAAAGCCGTGCGTAAAAGTAAATCCCATTTAAAATGCATTGCTACTTCACGCACTCTTTTATTACTTTACGCACTGTTTTCCTTAATTACGTATTTTACGAACTGAAAATGTCTTCAAAATAGCGATTTTACAAACGAGAATAAATAAGTAACTATTTTGAATATTGAACAATGTCCCCTGTCACTAAAAAACTTTTTTGAAAATCCCACATCCGAATTGTGGCTTTATTTTTTACACGCTCAGTCAGCAAGTTTTCATCAAGCTGTATTAAAACTAGAAGGTCAGACTGTATCGACAATTGAAGCTGCAAAAGAAATCAATCAACTAAAAGACAATTTGACTCAGAAACAGATCAATCAGTTTCTTCCATTTATGGTCCGTCAATTAATAGTGAAATCGAAAGATAATGTTTCTGACATAGATGAAAAGTTTTTGAATAGGGTACAGAATTTCATCAAAAAAGCTGTGAATATCTGGAGCAGTGGACTTGCGTTCTTACCAAAGAAATGGACATATTTTATTGGGCAGATTTAAAAAAGGTCTCCGTATGGACAGACGTTAAAAATCTCTGGATGTATTAATTAAAAAGGAATATATTTTGAAAGGATGGGATCCATCGTTTAAGCAGTTGAAAGATTAAATCAATTAAAATAATTTATACTACTGGTTTGGTTTCAGTTTTTATTATTATTGCCTGACATGTTTCAGCATAGAAGCCATCATCAGAGGCATCATCAGAAATAAGTTGGTGTACAACAATTTAACATTACAAAATTGGTTGATTGTAGAAACTATGATAAAAAATGGTGTTCTGGTTTTATAAATAATAATGGAATGTAAAATATTAGAATGTTCTGGTGGACTACAATTAAGAACAACGTGGTCGTTGAGTATTGAGTTTAAATTTTATGCGCAACATTTTAAGCACACCATTTTTTATCATAGTTTCTACAATCAGCAAATTTTGTAATGTTAAATTGTTTTACACTAACTTATTTCTGACGATGCCTCCGATGATGGCTCATATGCCGAATCATGCCAGACAATAATAATAAAAACTAAAACCAAACCAGTAGTATAAATTATTTTAATTGATTTAAAAAGGAATATATTGACTGTAATAAAGATGCAGAAGTTTATGACGAAATTTGGTTAATTTGTAACTACATTACAGCGCAGAAAGTAACCGAATGGAATAGTCTAAATATTTCCATGGAAACTCGTTGGCTGGAAGTATTCAAACACTTTCAAGCTAACAATCTTCACCATGAAAACTTTTGTATTTTAATTGAATATATTTTATGTTTGCCTGCTACAGTAGAAAGAGTATTTTCTACGATGAACAAATTCTGGCCATCTGAGAAGACCCAGTTACAAATTTCAGTTCTAAAGATGATGTTGACAATTAGGGTGAATATAAAAAAAACGTGGCAAGAGTTTCATTCTTACTTAAAATCATCACCAGCTGTATTAAAGCAAATTTATTCCTCTGATAAATATAAGTAAACGTTTTGGGTACATATATATTTTTTAATTCGTAACTTTTAACCTAACTGACCTTTTCTGAATAACTAACTTTAAAATAGTGTTTTCTTTATTGACTACCTGTTAATTAACCTAAATAAACCAATGTCCCGTTTTGAGTAAAAAAATAAGTGGTCACAAATTGATTATCCAACTGCTCTAACGAACCTACTTTCTAGGTATATAAAAAATACATACTAAATACTACAGACAATAAAAAAATGTGTGTTTTTTTAAATTCTACAGTGGTGTTACCCCTTAATAATAATAATGGAAAATTTAAAACTTACCAGGTTGGGGTAAAGGTACTCCTTGGTATGGTAACATTGGGTGATACATTCCTGGATACAAAGCAGCAGTGGCAGCAGCAACAGCGCCATATTGTAATGGATTTCCTGCCATCTTTCCCATATTTGGATAAAAGTTCTGGTTTAGTGAAGGCACTATATTAGCATTATTTAATTCAGTGTTGCATTCTTCATAAAGGGCGTAAAGATCTTCTTCGCTTAATTCGGTATTTTTTGCTTTAGTTGTTGTGGTCTTCTTCAATTCGGCAATATCCTTCCTCATTTTGGCCATTTGATCAGATAAACTTTGAATGTCACAAATGGAATGTTTCAAATCATCAATGGATGTACGCAAGATACGCATTTCTTCTACAGTATTTGTTGTAAAAGTGTTAACAGCGTCTACTAAACTCTTTTGTGATTCTACCATAAACTTATTTTGATCCATAATATGATTTAAACTTGTATCTCTTGTCGCTAGAAGTTGCTTTAATTGCGCGTCTAGTCTTTCAGGGCTTGGCCTTGCTTCCCTTCTGGTTGTTGTCTCCAGTCGCAATGGAGTAGTGCTCATTTGATGAATATCATTTTTCGTCGCGTTCATACTACCATTTAAAAAGCTGTTATTCCACATGGTGTAATTGTTATGATCAACACTACCCACGGAAGATAAATTTTCGTCGGACATCCCATCACATTCATTTCTGTTGTATGTGTCTGGATCAATTCTGGATAGCATCCTTTCAATTTTACTAATCTCCGTTGCTAATATTGCGTTTAATGGATGTTTTTGACTCACGGTTGGATCTCTTAGCCGGTCCAATGTTAAATAAAGACAATCTTTAGCTTTCGATAATAAAATTATGCTTTGGCTCCGCATTTCGGACGTTAAATTTTCTTTGTTCTTGCTGGTTTGTTCTTCGGACTTGGTTTTATAAATTTGAGCAAGATAATAACTCGCGTAAGGATCTCTTAAAACTTGAAACAATTGCAAAGCCTTGTCGTAATCTTTCTTTTTCATGTGTTGAATCGCAATGAATAATCTCCCATCGTCAATATAGGAAATAATTTCGGATGATGGCATCTCTTTTGATTTGTATTCGAAAAGCCGACCTGCCGAATAAAATATGGCTTGATTGTTTTTCAACTTTTCTAATAAAGGCAAAGCAGTTTTCCAGTAAACTTCAGCGCGGGCTTCGTTGAATTCAATTTCGGATTGTTTCTCTAATCCTTTTGCTTTTTCCGCAAACGTTTTCGCCAATAAAACTAACAACTTAACATCTAATCCATGATTTCCAACGCAACGTATCGTTTCAATACCTTTAATAAGCGTCAAACGTACTTCGCTAAAATTCGCGCCATAATCGCATTTAAACATTTTGTAAGCGGAAACTAGCCATTTGGCTTGGTTCACGGTCCCGAATTGTTGAGTAATAACCGCGGGTAAAACAGTCGGTTTATCGGAAGAATAATAGATGTTATTATGTTTATGTTCGTTTATTTGTTGCTGGGCGCATAAAATCGAAGCGAAAAGAAAAGATTGTACGTCTAAAATAGTTAACGACTCTGCAGAGCAATTACTAAGATTTTTAATGGAATATTGCAGTCCATCAAAAACGGAAAGTTTAAAATTTGATAAGTCTTGATTTAAACCCAACCAAATGTAATGGTGTAAAGAATCTGGATTAACCAGTTGAGCCACTTGATCGAATTTTTCAATGTCGGATTTATCCGGTAATCTAAGCGTTAAATCTACTAGTTGGGGACAAGTTGCGAAATAACTCGTTTTTAACTTTGATTGTTGATCTCGAGTGACAAAAACTTGTTTAAAAAACTGCTCCCTCCACATCCCTGAAGCGGATTGATTAGCTTTCTCGATAAAACTTGATTTCCTATCCTTCGCCAAAGACGTTAACATATGTCCAATTTGAGAACATCTATAAGAAGCCTCAAGATTCCATCTTTTCACCAACTGTTTATTCAATTCCGAGGTATGATTAATCCATAAACATTGTAAATCAACAGGTTGCGTGTGATATGCGGCAAATAAAAGTGGTAAACACATTCGATAAGCCTCTTTATATTTAATCAGTCCATTTTTCGCTTGTTTGTACATCAATGTAACTAAATGAAAACATAATTGGCCTCTGTAATGATTCAAGAACTCTTGTAACAATTGTTTTTCTGGGCAATTTCGAATATTATCAACAGCAATTTTAAGCGTCTGATCAAAATTGAAAACGGTACCAACGTATTCATTCGGCGTTTTTGAATTATTCGTTTCATCTAAATTTAAATAAACCAGCTTATCCAATACGG